>CM033795.1:12485180-13085180 GCA_019656835.1 Rhododendron ovatum
GTTATCTTAGTGACGGGTTGTTCAAAATGAATGTCATGACTGTTGTACCACAGATTGTTGCTAATGAGAATAACACATCTTTTGCTTACTTGCTTGAATCTTCTTTTATGTGGCATGGTAGGTTAGGACATGTAAATTTTGATTCTTTGCGTAGATTAGTAAGCATGGATTACTTGCCAAAATTTAATATTGACAAAAGTCATAAGTGTGAAACATGTGTGGAATCAAAATTAACAAGGGCACCATTCCATTCGGTGGAAAGAAGTACTGAACCTCTAGAACTCATTCATAGTGATATTTGTGATTTGAAATATGTTCAATCACGAACCGGGAAGAAGTACTTTATCACTTTTATCGATGATTGCACTCGGTATAGTTATGTTTATTTGCTACGGAGCAGAGATGAAGCCTTATCAACATTTATGCATTATAAGACTGAGGTTGAGAATCAACTTGGCAAGAAAATCAAAGGTCTACGAACTGATAGGGGCGGTGAATATGAAGCACCTTTTGGTGCATTCTGTTCTGAACATGGTATTATATACCAAACTACGGCACCCTATTCACCACAGCAAAATGGTATTGCTGAACGGAAAAATAGAACTTTAAAAGAAATGATGAATGCCATGTTAATTAGTTCGGGTTTATCCCAGAACTTGTGGGGGGATGCAATTCTTTCCGCCAATTATATTCTCAACAAGGTACCACACAAAAAGACTAACCGAACACCATATGAGTTATGGAAAGGTCGAAAGCCCACTTATAATTATTTGAAAGTGTGGGGGTGCTTGGCTAAGGTGGCTATACCAGATCCTAAACAAGAAAAGATAGGACCGAAAACCGTAGATTGTATTTTTATAGGATACATCATGAATAGCGGTGCTTATCGGTTTTTGGTGTACCAAAGTGATAATTCTGATGTCCATGTTAATACAGTGATTGAATCACGGAATGCAGTGTTCTTTGAGCATATATTCCCGTGTAAAACCACACATGAAGCAAGTTCAAATTCTTTAAAAAGAACTTATGATACTGCAATAGGCAATAATCATGTTCAAGAACCGATAGAAGATGCAGAACCTAGACGTAGTAAACGTGCTAGGACAGCCAAATCTTTTGGTCCAGACTTCATGACATACTTGTTGGAAGATGAACCCCGGACTTTCAAAGAGGCAATGTCCTCGCCGGAGTCACCTTTGTGGAAAGAGGCCATTAATAGTGAAATTGAATCCATTTTGCAAAATCACACATGGGAGTTAGTGGATCTTCCGCCGGGAAGTAAACCTCTTGGATACAAATGGATATTTAAGAGGAAAATGAAAGCAGATGGTTCAATTGACAAATACAAGGCAAGACTTGTTGTTAAGGGTTACAGACAAACCGAAGGGGTGGATTATTTTGACACCTATTCACCAGTTACTAAAATAACATCTATTAGATTAATAATTGCCATTGCGGCATTATTTGATCTAGAGATCCATCAAATGGATGTAAAGACTGCATTTTTGAATGGTGACTTGGATGAAGAAATTTATATGGAACAACCTGAAGGGTTTGTGGTTCCAGGACAAGAGAAGAAGGTTTGTAAACTTGTTAAATCCCTTTACGGTTTGAAACAAGCATCGAAGCAATGGCATGAAAAATTTGACAGTGTCATGATGTCTGATGGTTTCAAGATCAATGAATGTGATAAATGTGTTTATGTAAAACACACAGATAAGGGATATGTCATAGTTTGCCTATATGTCGATGACATGCTCATTGTCGGTAGGAATATAGATATGATAAAGGCTACGAAGAAATTGTTAAATTCGAGATTTGATATGAAGGACATGGGCAAAGCAGATGTGATACTAGGGATGAAAATCACAAGAACATCAGAGGGGTACACCTTATCTCAATCACATTACATTGAGAAGATCCTTGATAAATTTAACAAGGATGACAATCGTGCAGTAAATACACCTGTAGATACAAACTTGCATTTGAAAAAGAATACAGGTAAGGGGATATCTCAGTTGGAATATGCCCGTATCATTGGAAGTTTAATGTACCTTATGAACTGCACGAGACCAGACATAGCATATGCTATAAGCAAATTGAGTCGGTACACTAGTAACCCAGGAGCTGAGCATTGGGAGGCTATTGTAAGGGTCTTGAGGTACTTAAGGAGTACTCAAAACTATGGGTTATGTTATACAAGGTATCCAGCAGTACTTGAAGGATATTGTGATGCGAACTGGATATCTGATTCACATGACTCGAAATCAACAAGTGGATATATTTTTACTTTGGGAGGTGCGGCTGTGTCTTGGAAGTCGTCTAAACAGACGTGCATCGCAAGGTCTACAATGGAAGCAGAGTTTATAGCTTTAGATAAAGCTGGAGAAGAGGCTGAATGGTTACGCCAATTTTTAGAAGATATTCCATTGTGGCCAAAACCTGTGCCCGCAATTTGTGTGCATTGTGATAGTTTATCAGCAATTGGTAGGGCACAAAATAATATGTATAACGGTAAGTCTCGACATATATGTCGCAGGCACAATACCGTTAAACACTTGCTCTCGTGTGGAATAATCTCTATTGATTATGTCAAGTCTAAAGACAATATAGCGGATCCGTTAACAAAAGGTTTAAATAAAGAGCAAGTCAAGCGATCATCGAGGGGAATGGGTTTAAAGCCTATTAATTAAGAGTCGCCTTAGTGGACACCCAACCTAGTTGACTGGAGATCCCAAGATCTAGGTTCAATGGGACAACTAAACTTTGGATGACTCAATGTATTCACTGTGGAGATAATCTCTCCTACCCAATCCTATGATGAAACAGTGAAACCTGCCGCGGGTTGAGGTTAAACTTTGTTTTTAATGATTCTCATATCTTGACATGTCAGGTGGGGTACTGCAGGGTGCTCTTAATGAGTAATCACCTATATGAGTGTGAAGTGGGGCCGCTTCTATGAGAATTTTAAGGCTGGATTCTCTAGAGCACTCATGAATACCAGGCATTGCCCAGGGCCAAAATGGGCACAACAGTGAGAAAAGAACTGTGTTTGGAAAGACTCTGTGTGAAGTCTATTGTCTTGGTTTACACAAACGGTAGAACAGTTCAAGGCATCGCGTCCACTGATCAACCAGTAAATCCGATAGGCTCTCACAAGGGATGGTTCAAGGCCAAAAGCTACCTACCCCTATGCAGGGAATTTTCTATTGAACTCTCTTTAGGTTTTGCATCGCATTTGCATAGTTTGTCCGGTGAATTTCTTTCATGTGGGGGATTGTTAGAAAAATGGTTTCTTAGAAAGATCTTTTGTAGTCTTTTCTTTGGAGCATAAAACCATTTTAATATGTGAAAGAAATTGGGTCTTGAAATTGGTCGCTCGGTATGGAAGGAACTGCCCGTCTCGCTCGGGCTTGGGCTCTGATTAAAATAAATTGGGCTTGGCTTGCTTGGGCCAAAGTTATTTTACTCTAGCCCAATTTAATTTTAAACAAACAGGTGTGGCTGTTCGGTTTGAACCGAACCAGTGCATGCATATGGAACGTTGCAACAGTTGGATTTCCAACCATTGCATCAGTTCGTTGGAACCGACACAACCCATTTCTTTGGTGACCCTTAGAACAAGTTCCATACCCCTTGGGACAGACTCTTAGTTGCCTATAAATATAGGTTCATTCCAGCCGTTTCATGTACCGAAAAATCTACCTGGCACACATACATTTCTCATATAGAGTCCAAGAGAGTTCTGCATAGTTTTGTTCGCGGGGCACGCACTTGAAGTGCTGCGGTTGCGTGCGGAAAGATCGTTGCATCCTGGGAAGTGGACGTCCATAATCGTGAGCACCGTGGCGAGGGCGAAATCTACTTTAAGGACACAGTGACCCATCGCTGGACTCGATCTATTTCTTCTTCTTCGGTGTTTACAATCCGTGAGTTTTATTTTTCTTCCTACTGTTATTGTATAATCTGTTTTCCATTGGAAGAATTAGTTTATTACTAACAATTTCGTTTAGCATCTGATTTTTATGTTTCAATTACACACAAGTGTATTATACTAGTTTCTACTCTGTTTTCCGGTGCACAAAAGTATTATCGTTTCCATACCAAGTTTCCAACATATTTTTCCCACAAAACTGAGTTTCTTGTGGCGCGATTGATGTAATGAAGCTGTGGCTATTGTGATTTTTTACTTTTTTCTTATAATTTTCAGAAGTCATACCGAGAATGAATTCACACCTTTCAGTATATATGGGATGTGAATTCTCTCTTTTTTAAGGTGTGAATTTTTTATTTAGGTGTGAATTTTATCTTTCCCCGTGAACTCTACTCTAGCGACGAGTTTCGGTACAAGCGCCATCATCATAGCCTTTTTTCGGGCCAATCTTTCTCTCCACCACCCTATTTCTTGTCGCCGTCCCCAATGATGGAATCAGAGGGTCTAGTAGCGGCGATCGTCACGACAAAAATTTTAAAAAATACAATTATTATATGTAAAAATTTTTTTATGCCCAACTTATATAATCTCGCCACCACTAAATTTTTTTAGTATACATTTTGCCACTGCTAGGGTAAAATTCTGGTTCCGTCTTTGGCCTTCCCCGTCTTCGGCTGGACCTTACTGCCAGCCGTCGAACCTCCCAGAAAAAAAGTCCCGAGATAATTTTGGATCTCATTTTTTTTTTTTAAGCCAGTAGAAGTACAAGTAAAAGCCAATTGAAGAAGGAGAAGGAGAAGAAGAACAACTACTCGTCAAAAATAAACAGACTGAAGAAGATGTACACAATTCACCGCAGCTCCTCCTCGTCGCCGCTCTCCTCCCGAAATGACGCCGATCTCGACAGGCTCTCCGCCGAGTAACACATCGAAAGTAAAAACTAGGTTCGGAACAGATTGGAATTTTGCTAAAGTTTGAAGGAGTGTGGTTGGAAGTTCATTCATATTTTGTTTATATTTATAGAACTGCTTCCTATTTCCTTCGCATGTGTTGATAAATGTGGTTTAGCTCTACATTTATGGCCGTCCTCTCTCTCTCTCTCGAAGAGATTACTCAAGTACTTTATCTTTCTGTATAGCTCTCTCCCTTAGTTCACTAGCTTCCTCCGTTTTTCACAATTCACACCCTATCTTTGTTATTGTGTGTGTGAATTCTTAATTTCAGAATGTGAAAAGCGTAGATGAGATGTGAATTCTGTCTTTTTCAAATGTGTGAATTCTTCAGTTAAGTGTGAATTGTGACTTTTTCGAATGTGTGAATTCTTCATTTAGATGCGAATCATGTCTTTTTTCAAAGATGTGAATTCTAGGGGTGTAAATAGTGCAAAGGGTGTGAATTTTGGAGGTAAAAATTCTACAAAGGAGTGTAAATTCTTGCAAATGGGTGTAAATTATACAAAATGGTGTGAATTCTCGGGTGTGTAAATTTTTACAAAGGGGTGTGAATTCTCGGGGGGTATGAATTCTCATGGATGTGAATTCTTAGGAGCGTGAATTTTGTGGGTGTAAAAAGTGACGAGGGTAAAATTGTAAAAACATCTTTAAAAGAGTCTTGATAGGATAGCATTGACAGAAAAGGGTTGGCATGGAACCCTACCAAAAAATGGGACCCGCCTGTTATTTTCCATACAAAGTAGTCCATGCCCAGCCCAATCCAAAGACCCATTTCTTCTTTCCCTCCCAAATAACGAACTGTACAAAGCGCGGAAACGGTTAGCTCCTCTCTCTCTCTCTCTCTCTCTCATGGCGGATTCTTGTTCACACTGGTGGCACTGCCCATTCTACTTCGCCATGTCCATAACCCTCGCCCTCGTAGCAATCTCCGCATCCATCCATCTCAACCAAACCCCATCACCCCAAACCCCCCTCCCCCACAACCTCTCCTTCGCCGCCTCCCTCGCTCTTCGCAGACACGGCTTTGCGGCCACGGCCACCCTCCTCCAAATCTCCCCCGAACTGTTCCTCTCCTCGCCCGAAATGACCCTCTTCGCCATCCGAGACTCCGCCTTCTCCAACATCTCCGCTCACCCGGATTCCATGAAACAACTCCTCAAGTACCACGCTTGTGCTTTCAGACTCCCAATGGGAGAGCTCTCCAAGAATCCCAATGGTACTTGTTTTTCCACCCTTGTTCCTCGCAAGAGCATCGCAATCACGAGGATCGACCCAAAACAGGGGAGTCCCAGTTCCATTGAGATCAACAACGTGTTGATTACCCATCCGGATTTGTTTCTCGGGGGACCCATTTCGATCCACGGTGTTCTTGGGCCTTTCTCTACGTTGCCCATAAACGAAACCGATCGAGATTGGGAAATCACTCAGCCATCCGTCTGCAATTCCAGCGGCATAAAAATCTCAAGCGCAGGGGAATTCAAGAACGCCGTTGAGTGGAACCGGATTGTGAGCTTTATGAGTTCTAACGGGTTCGTGTCGTTTGCAATCAGATTGCGTTCGGTTCTTGATGGGATTCTTGTCGATTACCCGGACTTGAGCACGGTGACGATTTTCGCCCCGTTGGATTTCCTGTTCGTGACCCCGTCCTGGCCTCTGCTTGATAGGATGGTGAGGTTCCATATGGTTCCTCAGAGGCTCACTTTGGTCGAATTGGCTCCGTTACCGGAGAAATCGATTTTGAGCACACTGGTTCCGGGTGGAAATCTTGTGATCACTAGAAATGCTTATTCTGTGAGGAGGGCGGTGGCTGTTAACGGAGTGGAGATAGTAGCACCGGATAGCTTTTCGTCGGAGCATTTTGTGGTTCATGGAATTGCTGGAGCTTTTACGATGGGGGAACTTCCCAGTTTGTGAATTGGTTCAGAATCATAGTTAGGGCGAACATTTTTCGCCGATTGCGCTGTTGATTCCAAAGACGAAGTAGATTTGGATTTGGATTTCATTGTAGCTCTTTTTTTAAAAAATTTGAGACCCAATTCAAACTGGACCAATGTAAATGTGAAGATATGCTTAATAGATCCTTTTTTCCCCCTTTAGATTTGGATGAATGTGGTATAGTATATGGAGGAGTGCAGCTAATCTTCGTGGTTCCTACATTTTTGTTAAAATCATTTTGTGCATGCATATATATGGTACGAGCATATTATTATGGTCTGTCCTCACAAAAAAAATGGCAACCCAAACAAGTCACTAGAGTTTAGTGTGTTACGATCCAAATAGTGACCTGTAAATGAGATCAGAGACTTTAGAAATACAATTGATATTCAAAGCCTACTAATCTACCGCAGTAGCTTGAAAGTGAAAATTTGATTATAATTATAATGGGTTTCGTGAAGTTGTTAGTGTTTTTGTGTCTAATGGCTATGCATAAACAAAGAAAAACGCAAGAATTAGTGAAAGACGATAAGTTATCTAGATTTATGTCTTCACGGTACATTTTTATCCGCATGATATGTTTTAAATTTTTTTTTAGATACTTCTTTATATGGTCATGTGGCTCAGGTCCCGTTTCCATCAAATGAAAATAAGTATTTATTTTTTTGAATTAAATGTGATGTATTTTTAAGAATCTTAACGGAAGTAGCCTAAAACTGCACCGAGTTAAAGAATATCCAGATTTTCTGGTTAGATCAACCGGACTCCGAGACACATCCCGGAAAATACTTCTTCTTTTTTTTTGATCAAACACAAACTTATCATATATATATCCAATAAAAACGGTACATCCATCGTTACAGGTTACAACCCAAAGACAGAATCAGAAAACACAAGGCAAACAAAAAACACATCCCAGCCAAAACAAGAACAAAGACTTAACATAACCAAACAAACATGCAAGATTTGAACATATATAAAACACCCCACAAATCGCAAAAGAAAGCCCCAAACAAGCCCTCAACGCCAACCATGCCACAAATGATACCATAAACCTGCAAAACAAAGATTAGGCCCAGAAGAGATAAGTCAATGAAACGCACGGCGTTGAGGAGCGCAATAGGAATGCGGATTAGCCTCTATAACCCTTTCCCTTCTCCACTTCCTCCGAATGGAATGTGGGAGTGACTTATCACCACCAATACTGCCTTTGACATTAACGACATTCGTCAGCTTCTACTTGCCAGAGTATCTCACAAAAACATTATCACAATCCTCCATCTGGTATCGTCTAAACTCCACAATCCTCTTCGCTCACAAATTCTGAGGTCCCAAAGCAGAATCTTGACAATCATCTTCTCCTCCAACCCTATCAGACGAGGACTCCTCAACGCTCAACTGATGATGGTCAGGTGTTGGAGACAGTCACACAGTTGATCGGTGAAGAAGGAATCTCTTCCACCACTTCCATTCGAGAAGGACTAGAAAAATCAGGCTCTCCAACCAAAGGATTATCAACTTCTAGGACCTCAACACAAACCTCTTGAGACATATGTCAATTAAGGCCACAAGGATGGTTGTCTGTCAAAGATGGCTCTAGAACCTTAACTTCCACATCTGAGAGGCAAGGCATATGGACAAATTGGAACCTTTTATCTGAATCCCGAAGGTAGTGGCGTCTTACTAAGAGAAACTCTCGCCCCATAATAACCTTTTTTGATTGATGGCAAAACTTCATACCACCCTGGGACACCAAATTCTTGCCAAGTCCTTGAGGCCTTTCAAATCTATCAACGGACCTCGAACAACCAGAAGGAAAGCTATAGTCAACCTTAAACTCTGTAGCAACACAACTAGAAGAAACCATGGGATCTTTGGACACAACTCCCAAACAACCAATCCCATCCACCTCGCTTACCTCCACTGTAACAGTAGACCGTGAAGATTCCCCAAAATGAAAATTGGTAGAAGTAGAGGAACCCCCACAGCATTGGTTAGGAAGCTCCCTAACCTCGTCATCCACTTCCTTCGAGTTGGAATGGTCCCAATTGCCACGTACTTCCTCCCGCTGCTCTTACTCCTAATCAAAAAGCTCATGATACCTAGCTTCTGCCGCGACCCTAGCTTTCGCTAAACGAGAAGGCCAAACCCAATCAGCTTGAAAATCCTCAGGCCCACATTATCCAAACCATATCCTGTTCCGAAAACAAGTTTAGAGACCCCACAATACCCTTACCCTTAGCCTCTTTAGACAGACAATGAGAACCACGAGAAGATCTCGTAAAAAAACTTGTACTCAACCAAAAGCTCTGTTTGGAATATATGAAAAAGAAAAGAAAGGAAAGAAAAAGAAAAAAGGAGGAAAATGAGCGGAAAATAGTGGGAAAAAATTATTATTTACTGAACTTAAATATTTTTTTTTCTCTTTCTCTCCCAACCAAACAATCAGGGGCAGAGCCACCTTGACACAAGAGGTGGCATCCGACCCCCTTGCCTTCCAAATTACAATGGAGATAGTTATAGTTTTCACCCCAAAATTGCTTACTTGACCCCACTTTTACATTATAATTTGCCCCACTCCGTTTAAAAGTTTGGAACTTGAGGAAAAAAAGAGGGCAAAGTAAAATATCTTCACTTCTCCCCCCAAAAAAAACCCCATAAATATCTACTTAACTCTTTTTTGTTTACCATTTCAACGTATTTTTTTAACTATCAAATAGGCCTGTCAATGGGAGATTCGGATCCAGATCTGATAAGACACAATCCGATCCGGATCCGATAAAATTCAAATCCAATAGTGGTAATCCGGATCCGATCCGGAAACTTTTTTTACTTCAAAAATTTTAGATAAAAAAAATTATTTTCCGAAAAAAATTTAAAAAATAAAAAATAAAAAATAAAAAATAAAAATAAAAATAAAAATAAAAATAAAAATACAACTTCTTAAACATTTTTTTTTCAAAATAAAAATTTTACTATTTTTAAAAAAAAGAATTTTTTTTTTTAAAAATAAAGTTCGGATTCGGATTGATAACGGATTTAATCCGATCCGATCCGAATCCAATCCGGATCCGTATTGAATTACCGGATTCGGATTATCGGATTATCGGATCGATGTTATCGGATTCGGATCCGGTCCATTAACAGACCTACTATCAAATAGTATGATACAAAATTTTTTAGTGCTATAGGAAATTGACCCCACTGCCAAAAATTTTTAGCTCCGCCCCTGCAAACAATTGACGGGAATTTTTTTTAATTTTCCTTGTTTTTTCCATAAATTCCAAACAGAGCCGAAATTTCTTGGCCATCCAGATTTTGGATAAACAAAGCCTAGTCACCACCCAAATTTTGGATCTTCCAGACTGATAAACAAAGCCCTAAACTTGCTTAAAGATAAAATCTTTGAACCAAATCACGAACCTCGAACATAACCTCCAAACCACTGGTTACCCCCCAAAACAACTGATTATCCAGATTCACATCAAGTGCCAACAAACCAATGAGGCACCGATGATGCAAAGAGAACCCGTACCTGAGAATCTGAGAACGAAAACCTCCGACGATCAGGAGAATCAGCAGATTTGGATCTCTCTGTGTGCGATGCAGAACCGAGATCTTCGTAAGAATGAAAACGGATCCCGGAAAATACACTTGATTTGGTTATTTGTTATCTATTGAAACTCGACAGGCTGAGTCAGGCTCAAATTCGTAACCAAACAGATCGTGGGGATAGCCAAACAGCCTGTCCATCTCTGAAATCGGCGCTGTTGAGCTTGTACCCATCACCACCACCCTCCCCCCCAATTTCAATCGCTCCGGAAAAATCCTTGAAAATCCTCCTTCGGAACCCCACCGTCAAACGGGAAAACCCACCGCCTCTCTCCCCATCACCAATGTACCCATCCATCAGAATCTCTCTCTAAAAAAACAAAACCAGAAAACTCACTTAGAGAGAGAGAGAGAGATGGAAAGGCACATACAGATCCTGCTAAATCGGCTATCCTTCGCATCAATCACCATCGCCACACTCACCCTCCTCATTCTCTTCCTCCAGACCCCACAAACCTGCATAACCCTCCCCCTCCACCGAGGCCCCCACGCACACGGCCCACACCCAAAATCCACCTGCGACTACTCTCACCGCCCCCGCACCACCCTCTCCAAGAAAAACCACCGCCTCTGGTCCACCAACAAATGGCTCAAAACCGTCCAGTCCTTCTCCTCCCTCTTCCTCACCCTCAAATCCCTCTCCCACCTCAACAACCACTCCCGCGTCCTCTGCGTCTCCGCCGGCGCCGG
Organism: Rhododendron ovatum; assembly: GCA_019656835.1. NCBI lineage: Eukaryota > Viridiplantae > Streptophyta > Magnoliopsida > Ericales > Ericaceae > Rhododendron > Rhododendron ovatum. The sequence continues at coordinate 12,496,305 of CM033795.1, forward strand.
CCACGAGGTCAGGGCCCTAACCCAGATCGGCGTCAAGGACGTCACCGGTGTCGAGCTGGTCGACTCGCCGCCGCTCGTGAGCCGAGCCGATCCCCACAACCTGCCGTTCTTCGACGGGGTTTTCGATTTAGGGTTTAGTGCGCACTTGGATCAGGCGCTGTTTCCGTCGAGGTTTGTGGCGGAGATGGAGCGAACGGTGAGGGCTGGTGGCGTGTGCGTAGTGGCGGTGGAGGAGTGTGGTGGGGATGGGGTGAGAGAGGTTGCAGGGTTGTTTCGGAAATCAAGGTTTGTTAATGCCCAGAATGTTAGCTTGGTTGATTCCAAAATGACGACGATTATATTGAGAGTTACTGCACCTTCTTGATTTTTTCCTATGACGGTGTTTTTGTTTGATTTATTCGTTGATTTGTATAGGTTACTTCCATTATTTTACTGTGAATGAAAATATGTTTAGTGTTTTTGGTGTTCACTTGTCGTTCATTGGAAATTTGTTTACTTGTCGTGTACCAACTGCCATTGATCTCGATTGAACTTAATGGAAGCCGAAATATAGGACATTTGTGGATTGAATTTATTGAAGTTGCAACATGTAGGTGATATAACGCGTTGAACAGGCAACAGCCTACCAACTAGTTTGATGGTTTAATCGGTAGTCTTCAAAATGTTATCAATTGAAATGGTGGTTTGTTTATTCAATTAGTATGTGATTTACTTTACTGGTATTTGTTTGATCCTAGTTGAATTTGTCTTTCTTTGGTTAACTTCGTTTCGAAAACTGAGGAGCTGAATGCAACTAATTCATCAGTTTAGCTGCCGAGACTGCGATTCAAAGTCTTTCCATATCCTTGTCAAGATATAAGTAGTTTGTCTCAGAACTAACAAGATCTCTAGTAGTTCATCAATTGTGGTAGCATGTTATTATTAATAGTATGAGGGTTCATATTGAAAATGGTTCATTTTTGAACTGAAGCTAATGGTATGTTGCCCTTCCCTTGGTCAAGAGATAGTGAAGACTGACTTCTAGTTACTGGTCCAAGCAAAAGAGATTAGCCTCTACATTGATCGATCCATTAGATAAATGTGGAAACTGGTTTGCTTAAGTTTGAGATCAGCCTATTGTGGTCACCAATTCAGTCCATGTTACTTTATTAGAATTGATAAGCTGCAGTAGATGCATTGCGTTGTGTTTATTGTTAGGCATTGCACTTCATTGATAAGCAATCAGGCTTGGATTTATGTGCTCTGTCAATATTTTCGTTCTGAATCTGTTATCCTCAAAAAAAAAAAAGGTTTACCATGATAAGTCGGATTTGTTGTCTTGGATATAATTGTGTCTGAATTTTCTTTTGTGGTCTTGCTTTCAAAGTGCATGTGCTTAGCCATACTTTATACAGGGCGTTTCAGTTTTCTCTTGATTTTCCAAGCCATAAGAATTGTTATTTCGTATGATTTAAGAGGGAAGGCAAAAGTCTTCTATATTTTCACCAGTTGACCATCACTGTTAGAACCTATGTCAAGTGTAATATTTGGAGAAGGCAGGGGTATTACTCTTTCACTAGTACGGTGAGTTTTGATTGTCCTTCAGGTTTACCTTATTCATCAAATCATCGGCCTGTTCCACGTTTGTGCAACCTTTGGTATCCTGAAACAGTTTCTCCCTATCCTGGATTGGAGTCTTACAAGCTGTAGGTTTATGTGATTCTTGGTGCGGTGTTTTTTTGGGTCTAGCTTTCTTTTGTGAAGGAGTTGTATCAAAATCCGTAGTTCAAATATTGGAAGCTTTATGGCTAGGCGTCATGTAACCTAAATGTTGTTTGTTGTTGGAGGTTTTGTTTGAAATACCAAAACAAAACCTCCATCCTTTTCTATATTGCCTGTTACGTTCTTGATTTTTAAGTTTGGCATGCATTTAAGGAAGGGTTTTGTTTTGCATTTCTTTTTAGTGTGGCATGCACTATCAAGGGTTTTCTTTCCTGTCTTTGGGGGGTTCTCATTCCTAATGAGGCTTCTTGGCTTCTGGGCTAGTTGTTGAAGCTTTGTGGTTTATGCAAAGACTGGATTAGGTATGTCATTGGTGATGGAAATGACACTTTCCTTTGGAAGGATAATTGGCATCCTTAGGTGCTTTGCATCAAAGATTTGGTGAGCTTCTTGTTAGGGATAGAGGCCAGGCCTTGAAAGCTAAAGTTGCATCGATCATTGACCAAGGTTCTTGGAGTTGGCCAAATCAGAGAAACATGGTTGTTATGCAAATTATTTGGCACACTCCTGACAAATTTCTTTCTTCTCCTTCCAATTGTGATAGAGTTGTGTGAACATTGGCTGCTGATGGTGTATTCTCTGTGAAATCTGCATGGGAAGCATGCCGCCATAGGAATCCCATTCAGAATTGGCATAAACTTGTTTGGTTTAGTTAAGGGGTTCCTAGGTGGAGTTTCATAGCATGGTTAGCTATTTGGGGAAGGCTGTCAACCCGGGATAGATTGTTGAGTTGGGGTCTTGCAGTGAGTCCCCTTTGTGTCCTGTGTGCTGATGGAATGGAGTCTCATTCCCACCTCTTTTTTGAGTGTCAGTTCTCTGCTGCTGTTTGGCAACAGGTTCTTGCTAGGAATGGATTACTTAAGAGTAGGGATTCCTTTGTCTCAAGAAATTGATTGGGCTGTTCAAAACAGGAAGGGAAAAGGATTCAAGGATGGGATATATAAGTTGTCTTTGGCTGCGTCCATCTACTTTCTGTGGAAGAAACGGAATGGTATAATTTTTCAAAGGAAATCCAGTTTCGAGTCAGTCGTATCTGGTGTTATTCTTGAAGCCATTAGGATGAAACTGTGTACTTGGCACTCTGTGAAGTGCACTGCTCAAAACAGGAAGTTGTGTGACGAGTGGTTGCCTAATTCTAATGGTTTTTTTGGTAAACCACTGTAGATAGTTTCCTTTCCTTGGTAGGTTTGATTATTAGTTTGTTTTCTTCCTTGGGATGTATCTGTGTGGTTGTTGTAGCTGGTGCTTTTCGACTTACAAAAAAGAAGAAGAAGGTTAATAGTGCTGAGAGAGAGACATCAATTGGGCTGGGAATAACTCGAACAGTGTTATCATTAACATTTTCTGTTTATTTTTCTAGGATGATCTTGAGTCACTGATATCTTGACGAGATTATTTTCGTTCTTGATGAAATTCATTTTTCAGCGAATCTTCCGATGACCACTCGAAGGAGCAAGTTTTTTAGGTCCAGAGACCATGAAAATGTATGCAACTGTTTTGTGTGGTGATGATGGCATACTTTGTTTTGAAAAACACACTAAATACAGAGAGAAAGGCCTGGTTTTTTTTTCTTTCCCCTGAAAAAAGTTGCTTGGAAAAGAAATCCTTTGTCGCTTCAGCCCTTGTTTATTTTCTGTATCTTTGATTTGAGAAAAAAAGTTATCCAAATGCCTAAACTATCCACTCCTAGCTAGAATAAACAAGACTGATTACTTATCACAAAGTGGGTGGTTCAATGGGTAACTATTTGAGTTCAAGTCTTCATAGCAACGCTAAATAAACGCTTTAATGCTCACAACACGCAAAGAGATTTTAACTTCAGTCTTGAAGTAGGTGCGGTAAGAATAGCTTTAGGGTGATGAGAATAATAATATGATTGACGTATAGAATATTCTATTTTTCTGTTTTGCGAAGGAAAAAAAAACAGTGCTTACTAAGAATGCACCTTACCCTCACTGAACTGTGTATATTGGCACAGAGAAAAAGCTGTTGTCGTTAACCGAGTTCTGGTTCAGTCTCCCATCCGTCTAAATCTAATTTGAGTTGTTATGGGTCTACTTTGAATCCATGGTGATTGAAAACAATCATGTGTAACATATAGTCGAAATGTACACCTTCGTAAAATTAACTCGATTACACATCAAAAACTTTTTATTTTTTTTGGGTACTTCAGAATATTACACATTAAAAACTATGTCGAAAAACAACCCGTTTATTTATGGAGACAAAACGGACGAAGAATGTGATTTCTGAATTTTATCCTTCATTTTATCTTTAACAATTGTATGTAAACGATGTAAATATCAATTGTCGATCAAGCTAGTAAAATTAACTCGATTACACATCAAAAACTTTTTATTTTTTTTGGGTACTTCAGAATATTACACATTAAAAACTATGTCGAAAAACAACCCGTTTATTTATGGAGACAAAATGGACGAAGAATGTGATTTCTGAATTTCATCCTTCATTTTATCTTTAACAATTGTATGTAAACAATGTAAATATCAATTGTCGATCAAGCTAATTATAGTAGTGACATACTTTCTCTGTCTCAATATAATAGTCTCTTAATTTATTCTAATCGGATAAAAAATTAGTTATATTTTTAAATTGGTAATGAATTTATTTCCAATATGGATCTTGTTTGATAGATCTCGATTATTTCTATAATACAATATTTTTAAAATCACATAAAATATTATAAATTATAAATTATAATAAATTGAAAAATGACATGAGCTCCCAAAAACGACTATTGAATTGAAACGAAGGGAGAGTCTCTACGAGATCTAAATATCTAATGTATAAATAGTTTGGATTATTGTTATGGGCCCAAAGTGACCAACAACATCCCAAAATTAGCCCAAAATGGAAGATAGGCACCGTCTCGGATCCATTTTTCTGGTACTCTAGAAAGTTCTAATTTGGTTGTTATTATTAGGCTCCGTTCCGCAATGAGAAAAAAACTCTTATTTTTTAAGAAGGCAATTTAAGCTAAAAAATTATGGACTTATTAAAATATAAAAATATGTAATATGGATCTTATTTGAATGATCTCATCGAAATCTTTTATAGGATGCAAAAAAAATTAAAAATTTATTTTTCATTTACATTATTTTTGAGTTTGAAAATATGAAATAAGCTGCTTATTTTTTAAGAAGGTTTCTGGAATACAGCCTTATTTATTATTTTTTAGTTACACTTTGCTTGTTATTGGTAATAACAAAAATGATGGTTTTTCTTGGAAAATAGAATTAATTTTTCGAATTCTGTTATTTAACAAGATAGAACCCAATGAAAAAGCAAGATTCACGTAGCCAACTCCCGTCGGTTAGGACACAAGGCCCATTTAATTTTTGTATATATATCACGAGATAAAGTCACAAAACCCTGCGTCCAAGAACCCTCCAGCCTAAATAGAAGCCGAGAACAGAAAAAACCACCACAGCAAAATCCATGGCAACACGGACCTCCAAGAAGAAGAAGGGTTAAACCCTAACGCTGAAAACAAGTCGAAGATGGAGAGAATCATTAGACCCAGAACAAACATCGATCTACCAGAAGATATACTCCAACATATATTCTCTTTCCTCCCAATCAAAACCCTCGCACAGACTACCGTTCTCTCCAAACACTGGAACCAACCATGCCTGTGGCGTTCCCACCCTCATCTCTACTTCCCCTGTCTCACTCCCGAGTCCGTGGAATTGATACGCACTGTGTTGTCTCGCCGTCAAACGGACTCCAATATTACCACCTTTCGCCTCTCCGGTTATGTAACTGCCTCTTGCTTGCCCGATTGCATCGACCAAGTAATGAAGCACGGAATCGAACAGATTGAGCTCGACGTTAGATTAGAGCTTTCCTTTACTCTTCCTCCGTGTTTGTTCGGCTGCAAAACTCTCAAGGTTCTCATATTGAATTGCCAAAATAAGGTACAAAATAATTGCCTTGAGGCGGATACTTGTTTCAAGTATCGTACTTCAGCAGGCCTTCCGTCGGTCCACACCTTATCTCTAACTAATGTATACTTTTTAAGGGGTTGGGATTTGTTTTCTGGGAAAAACTTCCCTCTCCTTAGGAAACTGTGCTTGAAAAATTGTAGAGGACTTACTAGTCTTCATATCAAATGCCCGGGCCTAGAAATTTTAGAACTTGAGCGTTTGTGGCTAATTTGTTTGGATTTTTCTGGCATTGGGTTACTGGAATTACGAGTCACAAAGTGCTTCCGAGGTGTCAGTTGTTGGGCAAATATTCTGGCCCCAAGTCTCCAGAGTTTATATTGGGAAGGCAAAGTTTCTCTGGATTTTAGAGTAGAAAGCTTCAGAGACCTCAAAACATTCTCCCTTTGGTTTTACTACAAAGTACCAAATAGAGCAACATTGCAGAGTGTATCCACCTTACTGTCGGCAATCTGTTTTGTAAGATCTATAACGTTTGTTGGAAGTGGAAGCCGAGTTCTTGAGGTCAGTTTCTCATCACTAGATTTGTAAAATACAGTTCAGTAGCTTAACAAAATTGAGTTTAATTGCTCCTTCTGTGTGAGATCAATTTCGTGTTTTTTTGCCTTTAACTTTCTTTTAGTAATTGGGTTGGTTTAATATTCTCAGAAGCTTTTGTTGAACTTGGGGTCTCTTTTTCCCACTTTTTCCATTTCTCCTATAAGAGGATAAAGAATGTAAACGAATATGACCAGAGTTATAAAAATTCATCGAAACACAAAATATGTCAAAACTTGAGTTGTTTTCATGTAAACGACTATGACCAGGGTTCTAAAAATTCAGGTGTGCTATTGTGTTGGATCCTATTTTAGTATGCTCTCTTCATGTAATCCCTAAAACTTGGGTTGTTTTCATGTGCCAAAAGAGTACTATGATCCATGAGTGATGAGTCAAAGGGTTCAGAAATCACTGTCCAGGGGTTGGAGTTTTATTACCCCATTCTAGTTTTTCCATCTTTGTCGCATTGTTTTTTAATCCCTAGTCTTTTGTTCTCTCCCTTGCAGACTTTGGCAAAAATAGATTCTGAAGGTGGTCTTCCATGTTCTTTCAATAACCTCATAACCTTGGAGCTCCATACTAAGATGACCAAAGATGAAATCACAGGGATAATATGCTTGCTTAGAAGCTCCCCAATACTCAGGACCATCACCATCACCATAACTGCAAATAGTTGTTCCCATACTGGAAATGAGGTAATTATGAACCTAATTATTCAGCATACTCTTTTGAAAATTTGTTATGGAATTTTCTCGAATGTGGCCTATTTGAAATGCCTGCCTTCTAAGAACGAGGGACAATGCATGATACTCTTCTGAAACTACAAAGTATGCTTGATGTTAGACTATGCTTAAGACGGTTGTGATTCTCTTGTGATGCATTAGTTTTTTGGTTAGTTTTTAGTTGTATGTTTTCAGTCGGGGTCGGTAGGTAATTTGCGGTGGTGGTTTATTAGAGTTTTATTTGTTATAGTTTTCAGTTGCATTTGTTTCAGTAATGTTCTTGTATCACTGCAAACACATTTTACACACTCCCCATACTGTGCTCCGTTCTCTAGGCCTTTGTGGGCCTTTGCTCGTCGTCGGAGACCCTAGGCTTTTTGTGGGCTTTTATCTTCTGCGATAGTATAGTTTTGTGTATTTTGTGTTTTGCGGATCAGTACTCTATGTTCTGTTTCTTAGGCCCTTGTTTGGTCTCGCTTGCTGCTGGCGTGTCTTATTATTGGAACAACGACAACATAATTGTACTTTTCTTTCTATATAATGGAGTTTCTTGCTCTGTTCCTACAATAAGAAGAAGCATGCTTAACATTTTTCTAAGGGAAAATTTCACGTAAGCACCTGACATTTCACACAAATCACATATAAACACCTGATCTTTCTTAAATTTTATATAAACACATGAGCTTTCTAAAAACTCATCAATTCAACACCTGACCTTTTTTAAATTTCATATAAACACTTGAGTTTTCTAAAAACTCAGCAATTCAATACCTGCAGTCATCCCTCTGTCTACAACCAAACGAAAAAAAAATATGAAGTGATCCAATTTTTTATTTGTTTGAATTAGTGCAAAGATCTTATTTTTCTGATCATTTTATCCTACAGAATTATAATTAATTTTTGACTCTAAGGCTCTCGTTAGTCAGCCCTAAGAAAGTCGTATAATCAAACATCTCTTAGGGTTAATTAATGAGAGCTTTATAGTCAAAAATTAATTATGATTCTTTAGGATAAAATGATTAGAAAAATAAGATCTTCGCACTGGTTTAAACGGATTAAAAATTGGAGCAATTAATTTTTCAAGCATGTATAGACCGTTTATATGTTAAAAAATTAAGTGCTCAAATTTTCAATCCGTTTAAACCGGTACGAAGATCTTATTTCTTTGATCATTTTATTCTAAAGAATCATAATTAATTTTTGACTCTAAAGTTCTCGTTAGTCAGCCCTAAGAAAGTCATAGAATCAAATACTTCTTAAGGCTAACTAACGAGAGCCTTACAGTCAAAATTAATTATGATCCTTCAAAATAAAATGATTAGAGAAATAAGATTTTCACATTAGTTCAAACGAATTGAAAATTGGAGCAATTAATTTTTCAACCATGTATAGACTGTTTATATATTAAAAAATATGATTAAAAAATTAAGTGCTCAAATTTTCAATCTGCTTAAACAGATGCGAAGATCTTATTTCTCTGATAATTTTATCCTAAAGAATCATAATTAATTTTTGACTCTAAGGCTCTCTTTAGTTAGCCCTGAGAGATATTTGATTTTACAACTTTCTTAGGGCTGACTAACGAGAGCTTTAGAGTCAAAAATTAATTATCATTCTTTAGGATAAAATAATTAAAAAAATAAGATCTTTGTACTGGTTTAAACAAATAAAAAATTAGAGCACTTAACTTTTTTTCCGTTTGGTTTTAGACGAAGAGGTGACGACAGGTGTTGAATTGATGAGTTTTTAGAAAGATCAGGTGTTTATATGAAATTTAAGAAAGGTCAGGTGTTGAATTGATGAGTTTTTAGAAAGCTCGGGCGTTTATATAAAATTTAAGAAAGATAAGGTATTTATGTGTCATTTGTGTAAAATGTCAGGTGCCTACGTGAAATTTCCCATTTTTCTAACCTGTTTTGATTAATACAATAAAAGTTACGATAGCGAACGTTTCACCCAGTGCCGGCTCTGGGCTAAGGCCTAAGAGGCCGGTGCCTCAAGCCCCCAAGAATGTGTAAAAACTAGGGTCTCCTATTATTTTGGGTACCCATGATATATGTCCAATCTTTTTGGGTATAGCAGTACTAGAGGCCCATTTTAATATCCAAACTACCTATTTTACACTTAAGAGACACATGCCCAATGGTTGGGCCCACCCTGACTTGCTCAATCAAATGAAACAAAAAAGGAATAAGAAAATGCAGATCACGGGCGGCCGTCTTCATGTAGAGCCCCTTAGAAAATGATCCCATGTGGTGGGTTCCTATATAAGTTTTATGCATATTCTACCCTTAACAGCTCTAATCTTTTGAACACATAATAAAATGGAAGAAAATGAATTAGAGATCAAAGAAGAGAAAACATGATCAAAAATTAGTATTTGTATGGGTTTTTTCCTTGTCGATTACATGCATTTGGCTTTGAAAAAATCATTTAACTACTTGTTATTTTGTTGTCGTAAATTTTATTAAGGGCCTCATTGTCTAAGTCCATCTTAAGCCCTCAAAATCTCAAAGCCGGCCCTGATTTCACCTACACTACATAGGCATTGCTTCAATACGTTTTATCGTTCTCTGTATGTGATAAATCTCTTCACACTGATGCATATTACGGAACACAATTTACGCACCCAAATGTATTTCAAATCATTTAACTGGTGATAAGATCTTGAGTATGCAATGTTTTGTAATCATATTGAATTTTTTTTTAAATATTTAAATGTGGTTGATATATTAGTAGTTAAGTTATGGTATTTGTGGCTTTTATTATTTCATGTCGCATATTTTGCAATACCTTTGAATAATTTCACATACACATTTATAACGATGCAAATTGTTTAACCGTGAGGAAGGTGTGTCATGACATGTATTTATTGCATTCTATGTGTTGAACAATATTTGCGTGGTTCTCGATGTGTGTCAAACTGTAATTGAAAGTAGAAAACTTTTCCGCATTATAACGATATTATTATTTTTTGCATTACTTTCAGAAGCGGAATGAAAAACAATATTGGATATCTCAAATTCCAAAACTCAAGTCAATCGAGTTTCATCTGAAGGTTGCAAGGAGTAATGTGCGAGGTAGTAAGATGCATAAGAGTGTAGTCTAGTTAGTGAAATTATTGCTTGGGCGTGGAAGAGCGTTTTCGGAAATGACCCAACTTTAAAGAGCAAACAGGTTGTTCCTCCTCTCCGGCGATTAATGACTCATTTTGAGATAGTGAAGTTTGCAGAGTCATCTTATGATGTTATAATTTCTTTTCTTTCGTAGGACCCCTTAATTGAGGGAGACGCTTTTATTATAAGTTCTTTGGCAATGACTTATAGGATGGTTTTTTTTTTTTTTTAATTTTTTTTTTATTATAGTTTGCCTGACATTTCTGTCCTAAAAGATTTTGTTGTCCTTGCCTTTTCAAAATGCTTTGTGCTTAGCCATAGTGGTGCATCATGCCTTCAGTTTTCAATACATTTACCAGAAGTCTAGGGTGAACTCTTGTGATGAAATTCCTCTTAAGTTTTCAGCAATAGTCTCTGTTGGAATATGGTTTAAGTTTAATATTCAGAAAAAGCAATGTTGTGACTCTTTCGCTGGTACGACAACTGGAGTACGAGTGAGTTTAGCCTTATTTAATTTTTCTCAGAGAAAGTCGGTGCTATTAACTTTAAATGATCTTTTTCTTTAGACCTTCTTCAAAATTTGTGAGAGTAATCATTACTAGGGGAATTGCAAAACAATAAAAAAAAGAATCGAAGTTGAACAAAAATCAGATAAGACGACACTAAACCAGATTTTTGAATTGTTTAGCGTCTTTAGTGAATTTTTTTTTCTTTTAGTCATAGTTTATAACTTTTGTAAATTTCTCTCGCTCGTTGAGACGAATGACTAGTTTAAAAAATTTGATGCAAGTATAACAAAAATTTAATAAAATAATCAAAAATTCAGAAAAGACAAACAAAAAACCCAGAAACATAATTTATGCCGAAAGGTCCCTTACGATGTCATTGAATTTCAGAAATTCTAATTGCAAGGAAGATTTGCAAGGAATCACACAAGGAAAAATGCATTTGAGCTTATTTTGGGTCCCACAAAATCTAGAAAAATATCCACAAATTTTTGAATATTATTTTATGGGACCCTGTAAGAAATAAACTCCAACAGATATCAGTAAATATTACTTTTGAATTTGTGGGGATAAACTGAGCAGTAAATTAATAGTTTCTCTAAGAGATGTATATATTATTATTGTAAATCTCAAAGGAGGTCAATGAAGGGGTATAAATGTAAATTAATAGTTTCCGTTAGAAAAAGTTACCTGACAAAACTGATAGAAGCTCCACATGGAGTGGAAGTAGAAGCTCTACATGGCTTTTTCATCTGAGCACTTTGTGATTTATGGGAGTACCAAAATGTTGAAATTAAAAAATCAAAAAATAGGTTCTCAAATATCCCATTGGTATGACCCAAGTTTGCAATCATGATAATCTCTGATCCTGCAGGAAGGGGTTACACCAAAGAGTCACCAAGTGCTCTTGATTCCCAACCATGAAAAAGTAGATTTAGTCGGTTGAAGTTTTGAGACCAAATTCTAACCGGACTGTACTGTACTGAATGGGACCAAACTCAAAGCCGATGTTTTGAAGGAAAATTCTATATACTCAGAAAGTACCTAAAAATTACTTTGAATTTGAAAATCAATGATCCAGATTCACTTAAAGCCAATCTGAAAAAGTGAATCTGAACCATTAATTTTCAAATTCGAGATAATTTCTAGATACTTTTTTGGAGTAGCTAACACTCATGTTTGAAAGGGTAAAAGGCAGACCCAAAAGTCTACCACCACACAAATGCAATTTTACACTTTTCGCGCTGTAGAAGGGGTAAAATCAGGAATGGCGTTGTTAATCATCGTTTAGGCATTTACTGTGTTGTGTCCTAAACGAGAGGGAAGGGTTTTTATTCCTTGGAAAAAGAAATTAATTTTTTGTTGTATGACAAGATAGAGCTCAATAGAAAAATAAAATTTATGTAACTGACTTTAATTGATTGGGATACAAGGCTCAACTTCATTTGATTTGTTATACTGACGAGACAAAGATCCCACTCAATTAACAACTTTTTTTCGTATTTGATAATTTTGTGTCTCACTTGTTTTTCAAAAAATATATGTTTGTGATTTTTTTTTTATACTTAAATGTAAAGACCCGATATTTTTTAAATAAATAATACTAATTATAAATAGATAAATAAATAAATAATCAATTATCTTGTTCGAAAAATTATTTATGTCGTCACACCAATTTTATTTCCGTAATCGATCGTGTGCGCGCGTGCCCGACGAGTATTTTTCCTTGTGTGTGTGTGTTGATCCGGACAAAACCTTCCCATCTTTTTTTTAAAATTGGTGTGGCTGAGGGAGGGAACAAAATCCCATTTTTTACTCCCCAATTTCCTCACAATATGACACCACATAATTATCCATATGTTAATACCCCTTTGGCAAAAATCCAAGCCCATTAAAGTATTCATTCCATTTCATTTCCCTGGTGCCCAGCAACTACACCCAGCACACCATCACCTTCCGCCATCACCACCTTTTTCGCCATCATCACCCGGCCACCACCTCCTCCATTCCTCTTCTTAGCCGAACTCCACCTCGGCACCACCAAGACCACCTCCATTCTCCTCCAAACCGAAATCCTCACCACCGTAACCTTCCCACCTCCTCACAGCCGTGTACCGCCATCTCCTCCTCTTTCCTCCGCACCAGTCGGGTCACCGCAACTGTAGCACAACCACCTTCCGACTGAGCCCGCCACCGTCGCTCCGAACCGCCACGGAACCTCTCCAAAAATCTTTTTGCCAAGCGAGAGGTAGTCCGAACTCACCTCCCTAAATATATTGTATGCTCCGTATTATTTGTTTTGTGTTTCGGTATGAAAATAATCGAACCCGATGTCGCCGGTCGAGCCGGGCGAGTTCCTCTGCTTTTCCGAAATGAAACAGTAGATTTGAAAATCTTAGTTGTAATAATTACAGTTTAACCCCTCATGATTTAAGAGCTTATAACTCTAACTCTTGAGTAATAAAAGTTAATATTATACCCCGAGGTTAATTAGTTTTCATTCCGACACCGCTGGCCGAAACCCACTGTTTCTTTTTCCGAAAATGGCAGCCACTGGATTTTTGAAATTTTCTTGGATTATTTACAGTTTGGTCCCCCGAGTTTGTTTAGCTTATAAATCCAACCCTTGAGTATTAAAGTCCAGTAATGTTGGCCCTCAAAGTTAATTAGTCTCGGTTTAATCTAAATTTTATTGCATGATTATTTTATGACATTATTGATTTTATCACATGACTATTTTATATCACTATTATATGTATCGCATGATTATTTTTGTGGTATGATTAGTTCTATAGTAAAATTTATTTTATCGCTCAATTAAACATTATTAGCATGTTAGCTTGAATTGTGAAAATGTGGATTTTGTGAAATGTCATTGTATTGATAGATTGGACAAATAGGTTCCCGGGGTTGGTTATGAGGTGCGGATTTAACTTGTTAGACGTGAAAGTAGGATTAATGGAAAATGTAATAAAGTGAGAGACTGATATTTGGATTCTGGGTTTGGAACCCGTGGTGATGTATGGATTGGAGATTGATTGGTGATGAATTTGTGAATTGTTGGTTTACGAAACCTTGGGTACGGCATGGTGGTGGTCGACTCTCGGATATTGGGACGGGACATAAGGGTGGCATTGTGCTTGCGTCACAACCCGTGCTAGACGGCGTTTGAGCGTTGCCGGTGAATTTCAACCTGGGCTAGACGGCGCTTGAGCATTGCCGGTGAAATTTTATCCGAACTTATGGTCGCGGATGGGATACCGGGTATATAACTTAGGTATCTTTCATCCGGATCTGGAAAAGGGGAGTCGGACCACACCAATGTCTTGTGCCAAAAGTTATGGGTAGGAACGGATCTGTGGATAAGATCCGAGATTTCACTTAGGTTGAAGAATAGTAATAAAATGATTAACTGTTCTCTTTTTATGTTATGTCAATGCATTTCAATTTATAATATTCTATTGCTTGTAAGTTATGGGTTCGGGTGGATTTTGACTATTGAGCGTCATCGCTCACGGTACTATGTTGCCCTGGTAACTCGAACGCTAGGTACCGAAGACGGAACGGAAGTGCCGTTCGAGCATTCCGACTTCAATCCCACTATGGACGGAGGCGAGGAAACCTGGTTGCCCTACGCTTAGATGCTCTGTTAGATGATTAATCCTTGATTTTGAAAACTTAAACGTCTAAATTTGGAAAGTGTAATATTTTGACTTGCTCAAAAACTTTAAAATTAAATTCGATATGGTTGTAATATTGTGACGTATACTTTTGGAGCGTCTGACGTAGTAAATCGGATTTATCTTTTGAGAAATTGGTCTTTTAGTATTTCTTTAACGTTTCTGAAATTCGGGGCGTTACATTAAAAGTGGTTCTTTTTCAAAATATTTAAATAAAATTAAAATTTTTGAACTTTTCTGAGAATCAATAAGTCACAAAAGTTTGGCACAAAATTAATGAACGCGAAAAATGTTTAAATAAACACAAAGCTATAACTTTTAGAAAAAGTTAAGTTGAACAACAAAAATACTACTCACAAAACAATCTATACACAGCATCAAACATAACCCCTCACATACATATGGGATCCGCACATATTACTATGTGTGTGCCTCACATGTATGTGATATGTGCGGGCCTTAGGCTCCGTTCCAAAACACCTTCTTAAAAAATAAGTACTTATTTCACATTTTCAAATTCAAAAATAATATAAATGAAAAATTATTTTTTAATTTTTTTTCACCGTATAAAAGATCTCAATGAGATCTATCAAACAAGATCCATATTGATAGGAAAATTATTTACGTAAACACATGATTTTTGAGCTTGAAATTGCCTTCTTAAAAAATAAGTAATTATTTCGGTTTCCGGAACGGGGCCTTAAATGTATGTGAGAGGTTATGCAAAATGTTATGTTTGAATTATTATGTGAGTAGCATTGTTGGTGGAACAATCAATTAATATACAACTACAAACACCAACACATAATCACACAATCTCATTCACATCAAACTGATCAAAGTCAATAAATCGGAAAATTTTTCAGTGCCGAGCGAGTACCATGTGGTGCCTGATTGTGTATCCGAGCCGTCTATTTGATTTTTGAATGGCTCAGATTTGGAGAGAGGAAAGGAGAGAGAAGGTGTTGGAGTGAGAGTAGAGATAGTTTCAATCCGAACCGTCTAAAAGTGTTACAGACCGTTTGGATTCGTCGAGCGGATATCACGTGGGGATATACCCGCTCGGCTATGAAAAATCTCTCGTAACTCCGAGAACAGAACCCCTCCCGTCTTTGAACCCTCTAGTCTAAGAGCAAGTACGCCAATGTTTAGGTAAATTACCTTGTGAATAGTTCACAAATGTAGTTTAGCTACCAATTTTTTCTTCCACAACTACACCAACACTATCTATTTTACCTAACATCAATTAAAATATATATTATTTCAATCTTTTCTTTTATCCTTTTATTTTTATCATTTTCCACCAACCATTTGCACCAACCAGCAAGCCAACGGTTTTCTTATTTTTCTCTGTAGCCAACGGTCAAGTGGTGCAGTCATGTGAACCAAATGCAATTCTTTCAAGCCAACGGTCAAGTGGTACAGTCATGTGAACCAAAAGCAATTCTTTCAAAAAAGTAACGGTAAATTTTTACTTTTCCAATATAAATTCAATTTTTGCCAATTCAAGCCATTCAACCTCACATCTCTTTTCATATTGTAGGAGAAAAAAATTGCTTCTTTGTTCCATTCATTCCTTTCAATTCCTTCATTTTTTATAATGGCTCCCAATCGGTTACTTAATATGATTATGTACGATTCAGATTTTTCTGACTCGGATGATGAGTTTGAAATATTTCAAGCAGTTGCTATGTATGAAAGTGAGAGGGACTCGAGCTCAAGCCGCAATCGTTGCACGGTTATTAATCGCAACACTTTTGGAGCTCAAAACCGGCTTTTTGATGATTACTTTGCTGAATCTCCTGTATTTCCTCCGCATTATTTTCGAAGGAGGTTTCGAATGAGCCGTTCTCTTTTTCTTCGTATACATGATGCCGTAAAAGCACATGAGTCTTACTTTATCCAAAAAAGAAATGCAGCAGGAAAGCTTGGTTTATCATTTCTTCAAAAAATGACTACCGCGTTTAGGATGCTAGCTTACGGTGCACCAGCCGATTACGTGGATGAATACATGAGGATTGGAGCAACCACAGCCTTAAAAAGCCTAAGAAGATTTCTTAGAGCAGTAATTGAAGTGTTCTCCGAGGAGTATTTGAGGTCACCTAATGCCCTGATGTAGCTAGATTGCTAGCGGTTGGTGAACTACGGGGATTTTCGGGGATGTTAGGGAGCCTTGATTGCATGCATTGGGAATGGAAGAATTGCCCAACCGCTTGGCAAGGTATGTATACTGGTCACGCCTATAAACCAACAATTATTTTAGAGGTTGTTGCATCATACGATCTTTGGATATGGCATGCAAATTTTGGATTACCCGGGTCTCATAACGATCTTAACGTGTTAGATAGGTCTTCATTATTCGATGAGGTTTCTTTAGGACGTGCTCCTCCAGTCAATTATACCATCAATGGAAATGAATATAATATGGGATACTATTTAGTTGATGGTATATATCCACAGTTGGCATCTTTTGTGAAAACAATTCCATCTCCGCAAGGGAATAAGAAATTATTTTTTTGCTCAACAACAAGAATCCACAAGGAAGGATGTAGAACGGGCATTTGGAGTGCTTCAAGCAAGGTTTGCAAATGTGCGAGGACCGGGGTAGTTATGGGATAAGAAAACACTAAAGATATCATATTAACATGCATAATATTGCATAACATGATCATTGAGGATGAAAGAGATTATACTGGAGCGGCCGATCTCAACTATGATCCATTGAAGCATACTCCTCTTGTAGAAGTTTCACACGAGAGAACTATTGACCTTGCGGAATTCATTCGACGCAATCATCAGATGAGGGATAGGGGAACTCATTCTCAACTCCAAGCAGACCTAATTGAACACCTTTGGCAAATATACGGCCAATCATAATAACTTGTAGTTTGATTTGAATTCATTTGTGTACAATGTACTTTAATTTGGAGTCCCAGTAGTCTATTTAGGTCTAGAGAGATTGAACGAATTTGCTTTATCTTCATTAAGTTTATTCTATTTTTTTTTTTGGATAAATCAGCTTGAAATATAAAAAAAAGGATAACCGAATGTACAGGGCATACCCTAGGAGGAAACAAAAAAAAAAGAAAAGAAGAATAAAGAAAAGTGAGACTTACGCCCATTGGCCAAAAGATACTAAATAGAATAAACCAACTTTTTCCATTCCATCTAAGAAGAGAGAACGGAAACAATGGAGCAGAGATACGAGATTGAGACTAAAACAAAGCTATAACAACGTGGACAAAATAGAAACAGAACAATGGGCTATATTCAGAGAAGCTTCAAAATGAACCTAGCAACCAAAGCTGATAGCTCAACTACCGGATTACATTTTCTGGACAGCAAAACAGTGAGGAATAACAGCATAATAGCAGCTGCCTCACAGCAAAACAGTAGTAGATAGCAAAAGAACTACTGAACACTAGCAGACAGAGCACTAGTAGTTGTAATTCACAACTGAACGCCATCATCTTTTACTCCTCACACCAGCAATTGGAAAAGAAATCCATAACAATGGGGTAACACACCCTTGGGAGATCCCACTAGAAAGTGAGCAGGAACAATTCCTGAACAAAAACCGTATGCTTTCTATTTGAAAAAAATCAATAAGTTACCTAATATATTTGATTAGCTGTAAGACTCAACGGGTAGAGGTAAACCATAGAAATATGAGCACACAAAATATGCCAAAAAGTGGGTTCTTTTACCATTACTTGCAGTACATACGTAAAATCCCACTCATCAAACTATAAAATGGATAAGCCCCCCAGCTTGCCATTCAAGGCTTCCTTTAGACAATTCAAAAGATAGATCTCCTGTCATAGTTTTCAAACATCAAAACAAAAAAACTGAGATATATACCTTTGAGGACTTCAAAAAGTGAGAATTAACTATCCATTTGCAGCTTCAAAATAAGTTTTTGCTTCCCCAATAAACAGATTACTTTAACCTTCTTTTTTCAAGGATTTCCATCTTCCGATACGTATAGAATTCTTGTTGCTCTTCCAACAAGCCATTAAGATCCATCATCATTACTCTCTCATCCTCTTTGAATTTATCCATTTCAAGCATTTCTTTCTTAATGCGAATTTTCTCTTCCTCTTGATCACATGTTTTTCCAAGCATCTCCAATTTCTTCTCAACTAACTTGGTTTTGCATTCTTTTATCTCATCTAATGCCCCAGCAATTTGAGTTGAACTTGTGATGTCTTTGTTCTTTCGTTTCATCAGTTTCATCGGTTGCTCCTGAATGACCGCTCCTTCTTGCCTTTTTTTTCCTGCTAGTCGCTCCATGTCCACAAAATTATCCATTGCAACATTGTTGTCCCCTAGATTTATCGTATCTGGAGTAGAAAGACCAGATGCTATCCCTATTCTTGGTCGTTTCAATTGATTTTTCTTTTCACTGTCCAACTGCTAGGTTGGTTCTTCAATAAAACCCAACAATGATCGAACTGGAAGGAACTGCCGACATTCCCCTCGTACATCTCTTTTGCTTTAGATATCTAAAAATATACAGTGAGAACTGCTAGGTATGCTACAAAGAAAATGATAACCAAAATTAAACAAAAACTTATAACTAGTACCTTGTTTTCCTCGGTTAAGCCACTTTGATTCAATAAATCAACCTTCGCATAGCAGCTGCAAAACTTGTTCGTGCACTGCTGAATTGTTGACCACCGATTCGATAGCGAAACAGATGTATGGTTGTAAACAGATCGCTTGTGCTCATCAAAGTAATCCTTCACTCGTAGCCAGAAAGCAGTTTTTTTCTGGTCCTTACCTTGTATGGATCCATGCTAGTATTAAGCCACGCTGACACAAGGAGTTTATCCTCTTCCATGGTGAAATTCCCACCACGTGGTGGTTTCTTTGGAATTGATCCTATTTCAGCGGTGAATTGAGTTTCTTGGGTAAATACTGGAGCATTTGGATTCAAATATTGTGATTCCATCACAAATTATTCTTCATGCAAATCCGAATCCGATTCAATACATTCAGCGGTAAAAGAATTGTCTAAAGGAAGCCTTGAATGGCAAGCTGGGGGGCTTATCCATTTTGTAGTTTAATGAGTGCGATTTTATGTATGTACTGCAAGTAATGGTAAAAGAACGCACTTTTTGGCATATTTTGTGTGCTCATATTCCTATGGTTTACCTCTACTCGTTGAGTCTTATAGCTAATCAAATATATTAGGTAGCTTATTGGTTTTTTTTCAAATAGAAAGCATACATTTTTTGTTCAGGAATTGTTCTTGCTCACTTTCTAGTGGGATCTCCCAAGGGTGTGTTACCCCATTGTTATGGATTTCTTTTCCAATTGCTGGTATGAGGAGTAAAAGATGATGGCGTTCAGTTGTGAATTGCAACTACTAGTGCTCTGTCTGCTAGTGTTCAGTAGTTCTTTTGCTATCTGTTACTGTTTTGCTGTGAGGCAGCTGTTGTTATGCTGCTATTCCTCACTGTTTTGCTGTCCAGAAAATACAATCCGGTAGTTGAGCTATCAGCTTTGGTTGCTAGGTTCATTTTGAAGCTTCTCTGAATATAGGGCAAAATGGCGACAACCCATTGTTCTGTTTCTATTTTGTCCACATTGTTATAGCTTTGTTCTAGTCTCAATCTCATTTCTCTACTCCATTGTTTCCGTTCTCTCTTCTTAGATGGAATGGAAATAATTGGTTTCTTCTATTTAGTATCTTGTAGCCAATGGGCGTAAGTCTCACTTTTCTTTATTCTTCTTTTCTTTTTGTTTTGTTTCCTCCTGGGGTATGCCCTGTATATTCGGTTATCCTTTTTTTTTATATTTCAAGTTGATTTATCAAAAAAAAAAAAAAACAGAATAAACTTAATGAAGATAAAGCAAATTCGTTCAATCTCTCTAGGCCTAAATAGACTACTGAGACTCCAAATTAAAATACATTGTACACAAATGAATTCAAATCAAACTACAAGTTACTATGATTGGCCGTACATTTGCCAAATGTGTTCAATTAAATTTGCTTGGAGTTGAGAATGAGTTCCTCTATCCCTCATCTGATGATTGCGTCGAATGAATTCCGCAAGGTCAATAGTTCTCTCGTGTGAAACTTCTACAGGAGGAGTATGCTCCAATGGATCATAGTTGAGATCGGTCGCTCCATTATAATCTCGTTTATCCTCAATGATCATGTTGTGTAATATTATGCATGTTAATATGATATCTTTTAGTGTTTTCTTATCCCACAACTGCCCCGGTCTTCGCACAATTGCAAACCTTGCTTGAAGCACTCCAAATGCCCATTCTATATCCTTCCTTGTGGATTCTTGTTCTTGAGCAAAAAAAATTTTCTTATTCCCTTGCGGAGATGGAATTGTTTTCACAAAAGATGTCCACTGTGGATATATACCATCAACTAAATAGTATCCCATATTATATTCATTTCCATTGATGGTATAATTGACCGGAGGAGCACGTCCTAAAGAAACCTCATCGAATAATGAAGACCTATCTAACACGTTAAGATCGTTATGAGACCCGGACAATCCAAAATTTGCATGCCATATCCAAAGATCGTATGATGCAACAACCTCTAAAATAATTATTGGTTTATGGGCGTGACCAGTATCAATAAGTCTAGGTACACTACCTTCAACCACTACACCATCTACTACATTTTTTGTAAGGTTCATCTCGGATCCCAAAAAAATACATAAAAATATTCATAAATTTTAAAATAATATATTATGGGGCCATGTAAAAAATCAGCTCCAATAAATATTGATAAGTATTATTTTTTGATTCATAGAAGCAAAACTGAACAGTTGAGCAGTTTCACCACTACAAATCAAGAAATAATACTTACCGATATTCGTTGGAGCTGATTTTTTACAGAGTCTCATAAAATATTATTCTAAAATTTATGGATATTTTTCTGTATTTTTTTGGGATCCAGGATGAGTCCCACAGAAGATGTAGTGGATGGTGTAGTGGATAGATGGTAGTGTATGTAGCATCCCTCGACCAGTATACATACCTTACCAAGCGGTTGGGCAATTCTTCCATTCCCAATGCATGCAATCAAGGCTCCTTAACATCCCCGGAAATCCCCGTAGTTCACCAATCGCTAGCAATCTAGCTACATCAGTGGCATTAGGTGACCTCAAATACTCCTCGAAGAACACTTCAATTACTGCTCTAAGACTTTTTAAGGCCGTGGTTGCTCCAATCCTCACGTATTCATCCACGGAATCGACTGGTGCACCGTTAGCTAGCATCCTAAACGCGGCAATCATTTTTTGAAGAGATGATAAACCAAGCTTTCCTACTGCATTTTTTTTCTGGATAAAGTAAGGCTCATGTGCTTTTGCGGCATCATGTATACGAAGAAAAAGAGAACGGCTCATTCGAAACCTCCTTCGAAAATAATGCGGAGGAAATATAGGAGATTCAGCAAAGTAATTATCAAAAAGCCGATTTTGAGCTCCAAAAGTGTTGCGATTAATAACCGTGCAATGATTGCGGTTTGAGCTCGAGTCCCTCTCACTTTCATACGTAGCAACTGCTTCAAATATCTCCAACTTATCATCCGAGTCAGAAAAATCTAAATCGTTCATAATCATATTAAGTAACCGATTGGGAGCCATTATAAAAAATGAAGGGGGTGAAAAGAATGAATGGAACAAAGAAGCAATTTTTTTTCTCCTACAATATGAAAAGAGATGTGAGGTTGAATGGCTTGAATTGGCAAAAACTGAATTTATATTGGAAAGTAAAAATTTACCGTTACTTTTTTGAAAGAATTGCTTTTGGTTTACATGACGGTACCACTTGTTGGCTTGAAAGAATTGCATTTGATTCACATGACTGCACCACTTGACCGTTGGCTACAGAGAAAAATAAGAAAATCATTGGCTGGCTGGTTGGTGCAAATGGTTGGTAGAAAATGATAAAAATAAAAGGATAAAGGAAAAGATTGAAATAATATATATTTTAATTAATATTAAGTAAAATAGATAGTATTGGTGTAATTATGGAAGAAAAAATTGATAGCTAAACTACATTTCGGAACTATTCACAAGGTAATTTACCTAAACATCGGTGTACGTAGCTCTAATACTGTAGAAGCCGAGAACAGAAAAACCCTACGACGGCAAAATTCCATGGGGACACGGATCTCCCAGAAGGAGGAGGGTTTAAACCCTAACGCCGAAAACAAGCCGAAGAAGAAGAAGAGAATCATGAGACACACAAACAATGATCTACCAGACGAAATACTCCATCACATATTCTCTTTCCTCCCTTTCAAACCCCTCGCACAGACCACCGTTCTCTCCAAAAACTGGAATCACCTACCCCTATGGCGTTCCCACCCTCACCTCGACTTCTCCAACCTCTCTCCCAATGCTATGGAGCTCGTACCAACGCTATTATCTCGCCGTCAACCCAACTCCAATATTACCGCCTTCCGCCTCTCCGGTTGTGTAAGTTCCTCTTGCTTGCGCGATTGCATCGACCGAGTAATGAAGCGGGGAATCGAACAACTCGAGCTAGACGTTCATTTAGAAGATAGCTTTGATCTCCCTTCGAGTTTGTTCAATTGCGACACGCTTAGGGTTCTCACATTGAATCACCAAAATAAGGGACAAACTGAAAACGGTGCACGCCAGGTACGGCAGGCCTTCCGTGGGTTCACACCTTTTCCGTCGGTCCACACCTTGTCTCTAAGTAATGTACGCTTGAACTGTGGTCGGGATTTGTTTTCTGGGAAAAACTTCCCTCTCCTTAGGAAACTGGGGTTGAAAAATTGTGGAGGAATTTCTGGTCTTTTTGTCAAATGCCCGGGCCTAGAAATTTTAGAAATTGACCGTTTGCGGCTAAGTGGTTTGGATATTTCTGGCATTGGGTTACTGGAATTACGAATCACAAAGTGCTTCCAATATGTCAATAGTTGGGCAAATATTTTGGCTCCAAGTTTACAGAGTTTATATTGGGAAGGCAAAGTTTCTGTGAAATTTACAGTACAAAGCTTCAGACTTCAGAGACCTCAAAACATTCTCCCTTTGGTTTTACTACAAAGTACCAAATAGAGCGACATGGCAGAGTGTATCCACATTACTATCGGCAATCTGTTTTGTAAGATCAATGACCTTTGTCGGGAGTGGAAGCCGAGTTCTTGAGGTCAGTTTCTGATCACTAGATTTGTAACATACAGTTCAGTAGCTTAACAAAATTGAGTTTAATTGCTCCTTCTGGGTGAGATGAATTCGCTTTGATTTGCTTTTAACTTTTTTTTTTAGTAATTGGGTTGGTTTAATATTTTCAGAAACTTTTGTTGAACTTGGGGTCTCTTTTTACCACCTTTTCCATTTCTCCTGATAAGAGGATAAAGAATGCAAACGAATATGACCAGAGTTATAAAAATTCATTGAAACACAAAATATGTCAAAAAGAAGCAGTCCATGTATATATTCGTAGCCTAATCCAAATGATAGATGTGAAAAATTACAATTTGTACTAGTATGTGACATCTCAAAATGAAAAGATGGGTAAGCAATTTGGGATGAAAGCTGAAAGTTCATTCTTACAATGTGTATGATTTCAATAATGGAGGCTTGCTAAAAACAGATTACCTCTACAATGGCTAAGGCATAATGGAAGACGAATACAAGCTAATTAGGGAATCAATTTAACCATCTTGGCATTTATCATTTGGATTCTATTTTAGTATGCTCTTTTCATGTGATCACTGAAACTTGAGCTGCATTCATGTACCAAGAAAGTACCAAGAAAGTAATATGATCCATGGGTCAGAGGTTTAGAAATCACTGTCCAGTCCAGGTGTTGGAGTTTTATTACCCCATTCTAGTTTTTCCATCTTTCTCGTATTGTTTTTTAATCCCTAGTTTTCTGTTCTCCCTTGCAGACTTTGTCGAAAATAGATTCTGAAGGTGGTCTTCCATGTTCTTTCAATAACCTCATCACCTTGGAGCTCCATACTAGGATGACCAAAGATGAAATCACAGGGATAATATGCTTGCTTAGAAGCTCTCCAATACTCCGGACCATCACTATAACTGCAAATAGTTGTTCCCACCCTGGAAATGAGGTAATCATGAACCTAATTATTCCATATACACTTTCGAAAATTTGTTATGGAATTTTCTCGAATGTGGCCTATTTAAAATCCCTGCCTTCTAAGAACGAGGGATAATGATACTCTTCTGAAACTCAAAAGCATGCCTGACATTTTTCAAACCCGTTTTTATTATTAAAGTTAAGATAGCAGACGTTTCACTCACGCTACATCTATATGCCTTGCTTCAATATGTTGAATCATTCTCTGTACGTGATAAATCTCTTCATAGTGATGGTGTTATGCATATTACGGAACACAAGTTACGCACCCAAATATAATTCGAAACATTTAACTTGTGACAAGATCTTGTGTATGCACTGTTTTGCAATCGTATTGAAATTGTTTTAAAAAAATTTAAATGTGGTTGATATTTTAGTAGTTAAGTTATGATATTTGTGGCTTTTAGTATTTCATTTCGCATATTTTCCAATACCTCTGAATAATTTCAAAAATGTCACATTTATAACGATGCAAATTGTTAACCTTGTGGGAGGTGCATCATGACATGTATTTTTTCATTTTTGCAATCTATGTGTTGAGCATTTTGTATGTGGTTCTCAATGTTTGTCAAACTCTAATTGAAAGTAGAAAAGCTTTCTGCATTATAACGATATTATTATGTTGTGAGTTCCTTTCAGAAGTGGAAGGAAAAACAATATTGGATATCTCAAATTCAAAAACTCAAGTCAATCGAGTTTCAACTGAAGGCTGCAAGGAGTAATGTGTGCGGTAGTAAGATGCATATGAGTGCAGTCTAGTTAGTGAAATTGTTGTTTGGGCATGGAAGATCATTGCAGGAAATGACCCAACTTTAAAGAGCAAACTAGTTGTTCCTCTTCACCAGCGGTAAATGATTTATTTTGAGATAATGAAGTTTGCACGGCCATCTTCTAATGTTGTAATCTCTTTTCTTCCATAGAACCCCCTAATTGAGGAAGAAGCTTTCTTATAAGTTCTTTGGCAGATGGCTTTTTTTTTTTGTCACATTTATGTTTGAAACTTTTATACTAGTCATTGGCATTTTTGTCCAAAAAGATTTTGTTGTCCTGGCCTTTTCAAAGTGCTTTGTGCTTAGCCATAGTGCGTGCCTTCAGTTTTCAATGCATTTACCAGAAGTCTAGTGTGAACTCTTATCACAATGTGGGTGGTTCAATGGGTAACTATTTGAGTTCAAGTCTTCACAGTATCCGTAGTCCTCTGGTTGACTCCACCGATCTGCTCTGGGCCGCTCATCCGTCGATAAGATCACCCGCAGACATGATGAGAAAGCGTGAGTTTGCTGGGCGATTTTCATCAGTTCATCGGAGCTTTGGTCGCAGTGAATTTACAGTCTATGTTGACAATCTACCCAACTGCTGCGGGATGCCATGGTTCAGGTTGGTCTTTTCTCAATATGGCTTCATTGATGAAACGTACTTACCAAACAGGAGGAGCAAGAGAACGGGGAACAGATTTGGCTTTGTAAGATATAGAAATCAGGGAGACGCTAAGTCGGCGGTAGCCATGGCTAACAGGCTGCTGTCCGGTAGCCGAAATATTATTGTGGAAATGGCAAGATACGACAGTGGCTTCAAGCGGGGCGATTCTACGCGATTTGGTTCAGGATCTCAGAACCATGAGATTTCTAGGGTTCCGAATGCTAAAATACCCCATATTCAGGATGATTTCAGAGCACCAAGAGGTAAGCCAAAGTCTATTCCGGTACCTCAAAATCATTTTCACACTGAATCAAGCCAGATCCCCAATATGGGGAATCTTAAGGAGCTAGAGAGAAAGGTTACACCAAATTTTCAACCTACTGCTTCTGGTTGGTTGATGACAAGTGCAGTTGCCAAGCTAAAAGAAATTACTACTATGGAAATTGTACAACAAGCTCTTGAAGATCTCGATTTTCAAGATGTTTCAGCCAAATCGTTGGGAGGTATGGATTTAATTATTACTTTCCAGTCCAAAGAAGATAGACAAGCTGCAGTAAGAAATCCAAAGATCCAGGGATGGTTCAAATCTTTTAAACCATGGAATGGTGAACCAAGTGGGAAATCTAGATTGGTGTGGCTTAAATGTAGGGGTATTCCACTTAACGTTTGGAGCTTGTCCAGTTTTAAACGTATTGGGGAGATATGGGGTGATTTTATTACACTTGATCAGGAGACGTTGAAAGAGGAATCTTACGGTGTGGGGAAAATGATGATCGCATCTGAGTATTTAAATCGTATTGATGAATGGATTAATATTACAGTAAGAGGCAGGAATTGCAGCGCAAGGATTTGGGAAGAGGATTGTGATGATCCTTTCAAAGAAAAACACATTCGCGATTGGATCAATAACCACATCTCCATCCCGGTGACAAATCCTAAGTCCAGAGAGGATGTCACTAGTTGTGATGGTGATTTGGCAGAGAAAAGAGCTCTGGACAAACCAAATCTTGCTGAGATGGAAGCAAAGTCAGCAGACAAAGCAGTTACAGAAGGGAACTTGACATCTACTTTGCTGCTAAAGGATGGAAACTCAAGAATAGTGCATGTTCCTAGGGAGGATGTTATTATTGCAAATGCAACTGCTCAAGAAGCTGAACAGTCTATAGTGGGGGAGTCTCTGGCTAATAACAATCAACCAATAGGAAATAAGGAACAACAAGCTGATCTGGAGGAGATCCCAGTGAAACAAGCCGAAGTTATGCATAACCAATGTGTTATCTCAAACTCTGATGTCCAAATAGTGTTACAAAATGTCACCAATGAGGCAGCTGCTGGTGACATGCTATCTTCATCTTCGGGGGTTGAGAAATCCGCCATGGGAAGTGGAAAGGTCAGGGGAAGCGTTGGGGAAAGAAATGTAAATATA
This sequence comes from Rhododendron ovatum, assembly GCA_019656835.1. NCBI lineage: Eukaryota > Viridiplantae > Streptophyta > Magnoliopsida > Ericales > Ericaceae > Rhododendron > Rhododendron ovatum. Next base: position 12,523,550 of record CM033795.1, read on the forward strand.
TTTTTTCAAAATATCAGTTTGGCCCCTTTAACTATTATTGAACTACATAGAAATATGCAGTTTCCAAGGGCAAAGCTGAGTAATTTGGTAGATGATCAAGTCAGTTGGGTAGCTAACTCTGTCAGTGAAAAGCTAACATCAACTGAAATTTCACGGGAGGAATATGATGAGGATGAACCTCTCCTTGATCATAATGAAGACAATCTCATTGAGGAGGAACCTATTCTTGCTCCTATAAAAGCTGCCATAAACGGGGTTAAGAGAAAGAAGAAGAGGAAGAATATTGATGACATCCTAGGCTTCACAAAGGTCAACTCCGCTAACAACAAGGGAAGGAAAAATATACAAAAGTGTGATGTTTACAGATCAGCAGTTGCAGCACTTGCATTATCTGCTTCTATTTCTTCTGGAGGATTTGTCAACAGAAATAGAATTTTATTGAATGAGGCACAAGCTGTTTGGGCATGCAACAAAATCATAGGCTTGGGATATGATGGAGATGAAGATGAAGTTGTAAGTAAAATTGCAGAGATGGAAGCCCAGGACTTGGACAGAGCTGACGGAGCAAAAATCTGTATCTGAGGACTCAATATGGTGGAATGATATCTGTGAATTTTGGAAGTAGATGCTGTTGGAAGCACTGGTGGCCTTCTCTATATCTGGAAAAAACTTTTTTGCTTGGAGGAAACTGTGGGATCAGGATACTGCTTGGCCTTCTCTTGTTGCGGCAGGGGAGCTGATGGCTATCCGCTTACAACATTGAGTGGATTTGGCTACTTCATTATCATGACCGGGTTTCATTGATGGATTGCATTCAGTGCTTGGATGTTGCCTAATCCCTTGTGCAACAATTTCTGTTGTTTTTTGGAGTACTACATTTTACTGGACTGAAGCAGCAGTTCTACCGATCTTTGGACTGCTGCTTATTGCTGTTTTTGGTACTGCTGCTCTTGCTTTTTGGATTGCTTCTTGCTGCATAACCTGTTGATGAACTTATGTTGATCTGAATTGGATGCCCAATTTACTGAATGGGGTGGAATATGCTGATGAAATATGCCACTGCTGTTCTCTCTTGGAAGTTATTTCAGACCTTACCTTACAAAAGGTTTCAACCTGCTGCCTTGTCAAGTGCATGGGATACGGATGAGGATTTAATGCGTATTGTTGTGCTACTATCGGAAAAGACTTTCAGGGTGAAGCATTATGCTTGTAATCTGGGTCTATGAACCTTGAAATTTGGGTGTGTTGTTTGGGTTAATTTCTTATCAATCATTGGAGCTTGAATAGCATACGGTTGTCGTGGTGCAGGGAGCCAATTTAGTGGGATGCTACTCTCATGTTATGAACTGTTGTACTTTTTTCATTATTAATATAATTCTTTTTTTCGCCGTTCAAAAAAAAAGTCTTCATAGTATCCCTAAATAAACTCTTTGATGCAGTAGGTGCGGTGAGAATAGCTATAGGGTGGTGAGAATAATAATATGATTGACTCATAGAAAATTCTATTTAGCTGTTTTTGAGGGGAAAAAAATAAACAATGCGTATTAAGAATTCACCTTACTCTCACTGAACTGTGTATGATGAAGCATTTAAAATCACTCAAAAAAATCAATAATGTTGCTACCGGGAAAAAGCGGTTGTTAACCGAGTTTTGGTTCAGTCTCTCCATCCATCATTTTTGAGTTGTTACGGGTCTACTCTTTTTTTTTTTTTTTTAATTAGAAAGCAATAAAGAAAACGATCATGTATAACATAGAGTTGAAACGTACACCTTTGTAAAATTTAAGTCGATCACACATCGATAAATATGTTGAAAAACAACCTGTTCATTTATGAAGACAAATGGACGACGAATGTGATTTCTAAATTTCATCCTTCATTTTATTATCTATAACAATTGTGTACAACTGTCTTAAATGTCAATTGTCGATCAAGCTAATTATAGTAGTGGTATATGTCTACCAAATCTAATGTATAAACGGTTTGGATTATAATTATGGACTCAAAGTGACCTACAAAACCCCCAAATCAGCTCAAAATAGAAGATAGGCACTGTCCCGGATCCAAGCCGAGCTGAGCTTTGTTGAGCTCGGCTCGTTTACTAAACAAACCATCAACTTGAACTCAAGTCTTAACAAGCCGAGTTTAGTCATTTACTAAATGTCTCTTTAATTGAGTACAACACAGAAACGCCTGATTAACGTGATTTTTTTCATGATCAATTTTCGATCATTATTTTGGATATGAAAAGGGCCCACAATAAGTCCAAACTAATCCCAACCCAAACTAGATGTGATGCGGCCCCGAACCCTCTAGCCTAATAGAAGCTGAGAACTCCAGTCAAATCTAAAAATGCACCATCAAGAAGAGGTTCACATATTTTTATATAAATTTACAAAAAAATATATATTTCTATGTACTTTTTCACTTTTCAATAATCATTCACACATTTGTTACTATCCGCCAATTTGTTATTATTAGCCTATTTATTTGATTTTAGAATTTTCCAAATAAAAATGGGCCATACCTCTTAATGGGAAATAATGGACAATTTTGGGTATGGCCCGTAATTTATCCAACATAAATACAGCCGCAGCAAAATCCGTGCCAACACGGACCTCGAAGAAGAAAGAAGGGTTAGGGCCAAAATCCATGGCGACACAGACCTCCAAGGAGAAAGAAGGGTTAAGGCTCTATTTGGAACATGTGGAAAAGAAAAGAAAGGAAAGGAAAAGAATAAGGGAGAAAAATAGAAAGGAAAAAATTATTATTCACTTAATTTAAAATTTGTATTTTCTTTTTCATTTCCCTTCCAATCAAACAATGGAAGAGAAATTTTTTTAATAAACCCTAACGCTGAAAACAAGTCGAAGATGAAAAGAATCATTAGATCCCACAACAAACATCGATCTACCAGAAGAAATACTCCACCACATATTGTCTTTCCTCCCAATCAAAACCCTCGCACAGACCACCGTTCTCTCCAAGCACTGGAACCAACCGTGCCTGTGGCGTTCCCACCCTCACCTCTACTTCTCCTGTCTCACTCCCGAGTCCATGGAACTCATACCAACGGTGCTATCTCGCCGTCAACCGGACTCCAATATCACCGCCTTTCGCCTCTCTGGTTATGTAACTGGCTCTTGCTTGCACGATTGCATCGACCCAGTAATGAAGCACGGAATCGAACAAATCGAGCTCGACGTTAGATTAGACCTTTGCTTTGCTCTTCCTCCGTGTTTGTTCGGCTGCAAAACTCTCGAGGCTCTCACATTGAATTGCCTAAATAAGGTACAAAATAATTCCCTCGCGGGGGATACATGTTTCAAGTATCTTACTCCAGCAGGCCTTCCGTCGGTCCACACCTTGTCTCTAACTAATGTATATTTTTCAAGGCGTTAGTGATTTGTTTTCTGGGAAAAACTTCCCTCTCCTTAGGAAACTGTGCTTGAAAAATTGTAGAGGACTTGCTAGTCTTTGTATCAAATGCCCAGGGCCTAGAAATTTTAGAACTTGACCGTTTGTGGCTAAATGGTTTGGATATTTCTGGCATTGGGTTACTCGAATTACGAGTCACAAAGTGCTTCCGATATGTCAGTAGTTGGCCAAAGATTTTGGCCCCAAGCCTCCAGAGTGTATATTGGGAAGGCGAATGTTTCTCTGGATTTTAGAGTAGAAAGCTTCAGAGACCTCAAAACATTCTCCCTTTGGTTTTACTACAAAGTACCAAATACAGCGACATGGCAGAGTGCATCCACCTTACTGTCGGCAATCTGTTTTGTAAGATCCATGACGTTTGTCAAGAGTGGAAGCTGAGTTCTTGAGGTCAGTTTCTCATCACTAGATTTGTAAAATACAGTTCAGTAGCTTAACAAAATTGAGTTTAATTGCTCCTTCTGTGTGAGAATCAATTCGCGTTTGTTTGGTTTTAACCTTTTTTTAGTAATTGGGTTGGTTTAATATTCTCAGTAGCTTTTGTTGAACTTGGGGTCTCTTTTTCCCACTTTTTCCATTTCTCCTATAAAAGGATAACAAATGTAAACGAATATGACCAGGGTTCTAAAAATTCAAGTGTGCTATTGTGTTGGATCCTATTTTAGTATTCTCTTTTCATGTGATCCCTAAAACTTGGGTTGTTTTCATGTGCCAAAAGAGTACTATGATCCATGAGTGATGAGTCAAAGGGTTCAGAAATCACTGTCCAGGGGTTGGAGTTTTATTACCCCATTCTAGGTTCTTCCATCTTTGTCGTATTGTTTTTTAATCCCTAGTCTTTTGTTCTCCCTTGCAGACTTTGGCAAAAATAGATTCTGAAGGTGGTCTTCCATGTTCTTTCAATAACCTCATAACCTTGGAGCTCCATACTAAGATGACCAAAGATGAAATCACAGGGATAATATGCTTGCTTAGAAGCTCTTCAATACTCCGGACCATCACCATAACTGCAAATAGTTATTCCCACACTAGCAATGAGGTAATTATGAACCTAATTATTCAGCATACTCTTTTGAAAATTTGTTATGAAATTTTCTCGAATGTGGCCTATTGGAAATGACTGCCTTCTAAGAACGAGGGACAAAGCATTATACTCTTCTGAAACTCAAAAACATGCTTGACGTTAGATTATGCTTACCACGGTTGTGTTAATCTTGCGATGCATTAGTTTTAAGTTTATTGTGGTTTGCAATAAGTTTTCAGCTGTATGTTTTCTGTGTGTCGGGGTCGGTAGGTAATTTGCGGTGGTTTCTGAGAGTTGTATTTGTTTTAGAGTTCAATTGTATTTGTTTTAGTAATGTTCTTGTATCGCTATGAATATGTTTTACACACTTCCCACTCTGTGCTCCGTTCCTTAGGTCTTTGTGGGCCTTCGCTTGTCATCGGCTCCCCAAGGCATTTTGTGGGCCTTTATCTTCTTTCGATAGCATAGTTTTGTAAATTTTGTGTTTTGTGGATTTTAGTATTTTGTGTTCTGTTCCTTAGGCCCTTGTTTCATCTTCACTCATCGTAGGCATGTCTTATTATTGTAGCGGCAACAACACAATTGTATTTTTCTTGCTATATAATGGAGTTTCTTGCTCTGTTCCTAAAAAAAAAACTAAACAAAAAGCATGCTTAACATTTTTCTAACCCAAACAGATCTGAGCCGTCCAAAACACGTTTGGACGGTCGAGATGCGTGTTCGGCACCAGCTGTCCGTGCCCGCTCGGCACTGAAGAATTTCTCACATTTACCAGAAGTCTAGCGTGAGCTCTTATGATACAAGTGAGGCGATAACATTCCTCTTGAGTTTTCAGCAGTAGTCTCTCTGATGGAAAGATGGTTCAAGTTTAATGTTCACAAAAAGCATTGTTGCGACTCTTTCACTGGTATGACAACTGGAATAAGAATGAGTTTAGCCTAAGTTAATTTTTCTTAAAGAAATTAAGTCGGTACTATTAAATTTAAATGATCTTTTTCTTTAGACGTTTTTCAAAATTTGGGTGAGTAATCATTCATCTCTACGAGGGGAATTGCAAAACTATAATTTATGAACCGAAGTTGAACAAAAATCAGGCGAATGAATAATTTTAAAAATTTGACGCAAGTATAACAAAAATTGAAAAAACGCAATTAAAAATTCAGAAAAGAAAAAAAAAAAAAACCTAGAAACACAATTTATTCCTAAAGGTCTCTTACGATGTCATTGAATTTTACCTTATTCATCGGTTTGTTCTCATTACTGGAAACTTATGAATCCCCTCTCCTCGGGTATTGTCATATCCACTCCAAATCCTCTGTCTCCATTCAGTTCCCTTGGAGAATGACAAGAATTTTAGAAAATGCCATTATTATATGTGAGTTTTTTTTAATTCCCAACTTATATAGTCTCTCCATTACTAGGTTTTTTCCTTAATTTTTATTATATACTAGTCATAAATCTTCTATTTTTTTTTCAAGAAAAGAGACCCAAAAAAGTATTCCAAAACTAAATTTTGGGCCAAAGTGAAATAATATAATTGATGATGTGTAATTAAGAAAAAAAAAAAACTCCACACTCTAACTCTAAAACAACTTAACCTAAAAAAATTAAGATAATTTAATTATAATGCCATTGTCGATGTCCAAAATTAAAATTAGTCTTTCTTGGTACTCAATGTGTACATGACAAACATCATTTAGTATAGTTTTTGTTATGTAATTTTAATTTTTTTTGGAGCCGATAACTATTAATATTGTAGTGCATTTTGTTATTTTTTTAGTATACATTTCGCCACTGCTAGGGTAAAATCATGATTCCGTTCTTGGAGATCAATGAAAGAGTAGAAATGTAAATTATTAGTTTCCGTTAACAGAAGTCACCCGACATGATTGACAGGGGAAGTAAGTGAAATTTACCCTTAAAAATTTCTAATTTGCTTGTTATTGGTAAAAACAAGTTGTTGGTTCGTTCTTGGAAAGTAAAAATAGTTTTCCGAACTCTGTTATACGACTGACGAGACAAAATCACCAAACCTTCCCCAACTCTTGATCACAACTCGATCGAGAGTTGTAGAAGTTTTTTGGTTGCCGGGAGACCATACAGGCCGGGCAAACACAAAGCAGATAAAAAGAGCAGAGTACACCGGAGGGCATCTCCAACCCATTTCTCATTCTTTCTCCATTTTGGAGACTCGAAAAAGTATATTCTATTCAAAAAGTAATTTTAGAGAATCAACAATTCCAATCCAATCCTCCATAATTCACCTCCAAAACTCCCTCCAATTCTTTCTCCATTTATTGTTTGATATTGTTTTTTTTTTCCTCCTTTCATTAGATGCATGTTTTCTTTTTTTTTTTTTTTCATTTCAACTCATTATTCAAACCAATACAATGATAGAATATTGTAAATGAGAAAAAATAATTTTATGAATTCAAATTGTTTGAATTTACATTTGATGTTATTTCAAAATGCATTTACATATACTTAATATTAGACTCATTTTGAAGGTATTATTATTGTCTTTCCAATGATACCAATTTTATAGAAAAATGATGTGTAAGGTAAAAGTTATATGTAATTAATTGACGACATTCTAGAAAAAAGTAAATAAAATATTAGTGAGTGAGAGAAATGGAGATGGGTCTCCAATTAGGAGGTGATTCTCCAAATATGGAGAATGAGAATTGAGTCTCCAAAATGGAGACTCCAAATGGAGATGGGTTGGAGGGTATGAATTCTCCAAAATGGAGTTTTGATGCCCAAATAGAGATGGATTGGAGATGCTCTAAAGATAGAGTTACTATATCTCAAGAGTAGGCATCACAAGAGAAACTAAGTTCGTTTCGGTGTGAGAAAACAACTGGCACTAGGGCCTAACCTTCCGATCGATGACTGCATTCTCGTTTCTTCTCCGTTCTTACACTTATTTCTTGTTTGATTTGAGTTCCTGCTTTCCCACCTCCGCCCCACACACGCGATACCTCATCGGCAATTCTAGCCGTCCAAAGACGGTATTGAATTTAGAAATAAAAAAAGAGGAGAGAGAGTGGTGGAATGAGAGGAGGGGAGGAAGAGGAAATAAATCTGAACCGTCTAAAAACACATTTAGACAATTGAAATCGCCGACGGATACCCGCCATGTGTTATCCGCTCACCACCCAAGAATTTCTCCAAGAGTTGTGTATGTGACTTAGGGCCGTCCTTCAACCCTCTAAAGTCTAGCCTAAGTACTTCAAGAGCCGAAAACAGGAAAACCACCACAGCGAAGTCCATGGCCACACGAACCTCCAAGAAGTCGAAGAAGATGAGAACCATCAGACCCACAAACGTTTATCTACCCGACGAAATACTCCAGCACATATTCTCTTTCCTCCCATTCAAATCCCTCGCCCAAACAGCGGTTATCTTTCCAAACACTGGAATCACCTATCCCTCTGGCGTTCCCACCATCATCTCGACTTCTCCCCTCTCCCTCTCAATTGCCGTAACTCGCGACTCAGTCACGAACTCCGATCCAAGGGCACCGAATTCATACCCGACGAATTATATATCTCGCTGTGAACAAGACTCCAACCAGGATCGGTCTAAAGGTTTTTAGTGCCCAAAATCTAATAAAAAAAGTTGCCTTTAATTTTTTTTTTGCACGGTTCTCCAAAAGAAGCATGCAATTTGGGATAGAGAGAGTAATACTTAACAATATTTAGCACAAAATTAAGCACCACAAGTCAAGGCTCTGTATTTAACAACATAAATACAAATCTAAGTACCACCAGCAAGGACTTTGCATAATAAGAGAATACTTACGGATTTAAAACTTCACAAGCGAATGAAAGATATATACTTTAAGACTCCGCAGTGTGTAGTATAATTGTCATTCATTTCAATTTTCAATAAGCTTAAACACAAATCAAATGGAGAATAAAAAAAGCCCTAATATCACTATCACTATTCTTTACTTTCTTTTTCTTTTTTTGTGTCCAAAAAGTAATATTTCAAAGTCTGATGAACATGATTTTTGACTAAATTATTATTTTCGCCAAACTCTATAAAATGAACGGAACCGATCATCAAACTATAATCGAAAAATGGCCGAAAATTTGAAAACGAACCGGAGGGGACACCATCACCCCTCCTATCCGGGGGATATATAAAAGTTTCTCCTATAACATGAGACAAAACCCTTGGTCGTCGAACAGTTGAACCTCTACCCCAGTAGATGTAGAAGCCCTAAACAGAAAAACCAACCAGAGCATCCCAGTGGGAACACGATCCTCCAAGACGAACAAGGGTTAAAACCACAAGGCCAATAACAAGTCGGAGAAGAGAATCATCAGACTAGAACTGGCCTCTTGCCTAATAGAATCGGAGAACAGAAAAACCACCACAGCAAAATCCATGGCGACACGGATCTCCAAGGAGGAGGGTTTAAACTTTAAACCCTAACGCCGAAAACAAGTCGAAGAAGAAGAGAATCATTAGACACACAAGCAACGATGTACCAGACGAAATACTCCATCACATATTCTCTTTCCTCCCTTTCAAACCCCTCGCACGAACCATCGTTCTCTCCAAACACTGGAACCAACTATCCCTATGGCGTTCCCACCCTCACCTCGACTTCTCCCACCTCTCTCCCAATGCTATGGAGCTCGTACCAATGCTGTTATCTCGCCGTCAACCCCACTCCAATATTACAATCTTTCGCTTGTCCGGTTGTATAAATTCCTCTTGCTTGCGCGATTGCATCAACCAAGTAATGCAGCACGGAATCGAACAATTCGAGCTCGACGCTCATTCCTTGCAGACTTTGTCAAAAATAGATTCTAAAGGTGGTCTCCCATGTTCTTTCAATAACCTCATGACCTTGGAGCTCCATAATAAGATGACCAAAGATGAAATCACAGGGATAATATGCTTGCTTAGAAGCTCTCCAATACTCCGGACCATCACCATAACTGCGAAGAGTTGTTCCAGCATTGGAAATGAGGTAATTATATGAGCCTAATTATTCGGTATACTCTTTTGAATTTTTTTTATGAAATATTGTCGTATGAGGGACAATGAATGTGGCCTATTTGAAATGCATGCCTTCTAAGAATGAGGGACAATGAATGTGGCCTGTTTGAAATGCTTGCCTTCTAAGAACGAGGGACAATGATACTCTTCTGAAACTCAAAATTAAGCATGCTTGACATTTTTTTAACCCGTTTTGATTATAACAGTTAAGATAGCGGACGTTTCACTCACACTACATATATATGCCTTGCTTCAATGCGTTTGAATAGTTCTCTGTTTGTGAAAAATCTCTTCATAGTGATAATGTTATGCATATACGGAACACAATTTACGCACCCAAATATAATTCGAAATATTTGACTTGTGATAAGATCTTGTGTATGCCTTGTTTTGCAATCGTATTGAAATTGTTTAAAAAATATTTAAATGTGGTCGATACGTTTGTAGTTAAGTTAGGATATTTTTGGCTTTTAGTATTTCATGTCGCATATTTTCCAATACCTTTGAATGATTTCGCATATTTCACATTTATAACGATGCAAATTGTTAACCTTTCTGAAGGTGTGTCATGACATGTATTTTTTGCAATCTATGTGTTGAACAATTTGTGTGTGGTTTTCAATGTGCGTCAAACTGTAATTGAAAGTAGAAAACTTTCCCTCATTATAACGATATTATTATGTTTTGCGTTACTTTCAGAAGTGGAATGAAAAACAATATTGGATATCTCAAATTCAAAAACTCAAGTCAATCGAGTTTCACCTGAAGGTTGCAGGGAGTAATGTGCGTGATAGTAAGATGCATAAGAGTGCAATCTAGTTAGCTGTTTGGGCATGGAAAAACGTTGCTAGATATGACCCAACTTTAAAGAGCAAACTGGTTGGTTGTTCCTCCTCTCTAGCAATAAAGGATTCATTTTGAGATAATGAAGTTTTCACGGCCATCTTCTAAAGTTGTAGTATTTTTTTACTTTGGCACATTTATGTTTGAAACTTTTATGCTACTCATTGGCATTTTTGTCCAAAAAGATTTTGTTGTCCTTGCCTTTTCAAAGTGCTTTGTGCTTAGCCATAGTGCGTGCCTTCAGTTTTCAGTGCATTTACCAGAAGTCTAGTGTGAACTCTTGTGATATAAGAGAGGCGATGAAATTTTCTTAAGTTTTCAGCAGTAGTCTCTTTGTTGGAATATGGTTTTAAGTTTAATGTTCAGAAAAACCATTGTTGTGACTCAGTGGTGTAGCCAGAAAATTATGTAAGTGAGGGCACCTTTTAAACACATTTCAACCATAAAATTTCGTTTTAAGCAATGTTAAAACATTTGTGCTAAGAATTGAAAAACCTAACATAATTTTTTAATATAGTAAAATACATAGAATATAAAAACAATCGAATTACTTGAATTGTCTCAGCAGATCAAGTCTAAGAGCAATTCACTACACAATATTTACTATTTAGCATTATTGCTCCCATTGTTAACAATTGCTGAAGTATAAAACATATAACCCATGATTTAGACATTTTTGAATTTTGGACATAATGCATTAGAGAGTTCCAAATAGTAAGTGACGGCTATTTTTCACATTAAACATCTTATTTTGTTGATACAACGACAATGTTCAAATATGTGGAAAAGAAATTGAGAATGAAATGATAGTCGACTAGAGAAAATACAATTATGAAATACAATTAACGAGAGAAAATACAAAATATACATTTTAAAATCTTAAATTTAAATAAAAAAAAATGAGCTGAGGCGCGTGCCCCCGCTCGTCCTATTCTCCTCCGCCACTGTTGTGACTCTTTTACTCGTACGACAACTGGAACACGAGTGAGTTTAGCCTAAGTTAATTTTTGTTCAAGAAAGTCGGTATTATTAACTTTTAATGATCTTTTCTTTAGACCTTCTTCAAAATTTGGGAAAGTAATCATTCATCTCGATGAGGGGAATAAGAAAATTATAAAATATGATTCGAATCAACTAAAGATAGATTGGGGAACTGGAGCTTGTCGGTTACTTCTTAGTGTGTGCTTTGTGGGGGACTCATTTGGTACGCGAGAGTTCGCGAGAGAAGAAAAGAAATGGGGAGAGAGCTCAATCTCTCACTCGTTTGGAAGGGGAAGAAGGCGAGAGAGGGTGAGAGATGGAGGGAGACCAGAACCCCTCCCAAGTCTAGTTCCGTTTCTCGCCAAAAGTGGCGAGATTTTGTGAGAAATGGGAGCGTGTGGTCTACCCCCTCGTCGGATCGTCGTCGGACGAGTGGCTGTGCATCGCTGGAGAGAGAGAGAGAGAGAGAGAGAGAGAGAGAGAGAGTACAAGGTTTGCTGAAGATGAGAGAGAGAGAATTTCAGCTCGTCGGAGAGTCACCGGAACTCTACTAGTCACTTGTGAGAATTTGATTTCTCACCGTTATTTGGATGGGAGGGTGAGAAATCACTCCCATTTATTTTCTTTTCTCACTAATAAGGGAGAACACACCCCTTTCTTTGTTTTTCTCACCCTTCCGTCCAAAAGGGCTGTTAGAGTCCCATGCCTCTCTCTTTTTTGAATGTTCTTTTGCCTCTGAAGTGTGGAAGCAACTTTTGGTAAGGAATGACCTTGTTAGGTTAGGAATGTTTTGCCTTTGTCTCCGGAGCTTGACTAGGTTGTGCAGAATAGAAGGGGGAAAGGTATGAGAAAAGCTATTTACAAACTCTCTCTGGTTGCTGCAATCTACAGCTCGTGGGGGGAGTGTAATTTGAGAATTTTTCAGCAAAAAAGTCGGGGCGTGGCTGATCGTACTGGGGTCATTTTTGATGCTGTCAGGGCTAAGTTGCGCTCTTGGTCATAAGTGAAGTTCACTGCGTGCATTCGGTGGATTTGTGACGATTGGCTTTTGGATTCTCGTATTTTGATGCAAACAATTGTTAGATAAGTTTCCGTTCTTTGTCAATAGATGACAATGAGCTGAGCTTTGTTGTCATGTTACCTGGGATATGCCCCTGTGGTTTGCAGCTTCTGCTCTTTTTTTTTTTTTTTTTGGTATAAATGAATTTACTTACCGAAAAAAAATTTGATAAGATGACACGAAGACAGATTTTTAATTTTTTTTTTTGCATCTTTAGTGAATTTTTTATTTCCTTTTGTCATATCTTTTCTACTTTTGTAGATTTATTTCTTTGAGACGAATGACTAATTAAAAAAAGTTGATGCAAGTATAAATATTTGAGAAAAAGGCTAACATAAATTGAGAAAATACGAAAAAAAAGATGCTACATACACTACATTGTTCCACTGCATTTCATGCGAGGTCCCATTCCGAATTTCACAAAAACCCCAAAAAAGACTCATAAATTTTAAAATATTGATTTATGAGGTCCTATAAAAAAATCAACTCCGACAAATATCGGTAAATATTATTTCTAGATTCATATAGACGAAACTAAACATTTGAGCTGTTAAATGCGCAGTTTCATCCCTATAGATTGAAAAATAATATTTACTGATATTTGTTTAAGCTGATTTTTTACCTTTGTTCATAAAATAATATTTTAAAATTTATAAATATCTTTTCTGAATTTTTATGTGACCTAGAGTGTAACTCACACGAAATTCATGTAGTATATATACTTATACCATGCGGTACCTTAGGTTCTGTTTGGAATTCAGAGAAAAGAAAGGAAAGAAAAATAAAAAAGAAGGAAAATGAGGGAGAAAATTACTCGTACTACTCCATTTGAATAGCCGATGCTCTCACAATCCTTCATTCAAATTCGAAACCCTAATAAAAAGAGAGAGAAAACAACAATGGGAACAGCCTCCGAGGAGAACAAGAGCCCAACGGTTGGGGCAGTGATTAACAAGATGGAGGAGGAGAGAATCAGCAGAGACAGAATCAGTGATTTACCGGTCGAATTACTCCACCGCATATTCTCTCTCCTCCCATTCAGATCCATCGTCCATACCGTCCTTCTCTCCAAACACTGGAATCACCTATCCCTATGGCGTTCCCACCCTCATCTCGACTTCTCCCGCCTCTCTCGCAATTACATGGCTATGGATTTCATACCGACGGTGTTATCTCGCCGTCAACCGGACTTCAATATTACCACCTTTCGCATCTCCGGTAACGTAAGTGCCCCTTGCTTGCAGGATTGCATCGATCGAGTAATGAAGCAAAGAATCGAACAACTCGAACTTGACGTTGATACAGGCTGTTGCTTTGATCTCCCTTCGAGTTTATTTTATTGCAAGACGCTTAGGGTTCTCGATTTGAATATTGGAGTCAAATCGAATATATCCAGGTACGGATGTCCTAGTCCGGTTTTGTTTTCGCCTCGTAGTTTACCTCTCCTTAGGAAACTGTGCTTGAAAGATTGTAGAGGAATGTATGATCTCAATATCAACATCCCAGGCCTAGAAATTTTGAAACTTGATGGATTGCGGCTGAAAGGTTTGGATATTTCTGGCACTGGGTTACTGGAACTACAAGTGACGAGGTGCTTGCGGCAGAAAAGTTGGGTCAAGATTCTTGCTCCAAATCTGCGGAGGCTCTACTGGGAAGGCAGCTTTAATGTGAAATGCGTGACGGAGAGCTTTGAAGACCTCAATACAGGATCCGTTTGTTTTCCCTGTAGCCCACCAAATTTAGCGACATTGCAAAGTGCAGCGACTTTTATATCTGCACTCTGTTTTGCTCGATCTCTGTCTGTCGGAAGCCAAGTTCTTAAGGTCAGTTTCTCACTGAATTTCTATAGCCCAAGTCATTGTTTTAACCGGATCAATATAAACTGTTGGTGCCTTGGTGGTGGCACTACAAGAAAAATCATTTTTCATAGCGGACAAAAAACGCTATCAATGTGTTACAAATAGCATTCATAAAAATGCTATGTTAGCCCACGTTATTAAAAGTCTTGACTATTAATAGCGTTCAGTGCCCGCTATAGTTCAAAAGATTTTATAGCGTTCGTGTCACGTTGTGGTTAAGAGTATATTATAGTGTTTAATGACCACTATGGTTTAAAAGATTTAGTAGCATTTATTGAACGCTAGGGTTTATTAAACATTAACAGCGTTCATCTGCCACTGTCTAAGTAATCTATTGTAGCACAATATAAATGCTGTCTTTTAGTTCCCTGTAATAGCATCATCTGAACTGTATTAAAACGAATGCTACCATTGCATTTCTGGCCGTTAGAACTGTTTCATACATACAACTCTAAGTCTGCTAAACTTTTCATTTTGAATAGCAAGATCTAGAACAATCTATCAAATCCTATAGCGAATCGCCAATTGCTTCAAAAGAAATACCGTTGCATTCACACATCGCTCCTTCGAAAACTACTAGGAGACTTGTATTCCTCCAACATCAGTATTTAAGTACAAAATAGAAGGAAATTAGTAGCTAGCTATCCTCCACGTGCTAACACATTTGCAAAGAGATCGTATGCACTTTCAAATCTCTCAAAACTAAGTTGCCTAGTTACATGTCTTGTACAAAAAAAGGAGTTAGCATATTCCAACCAACACTAGCACTAATATCTCCATCTTGAGAAAAAGTGACGAAGTATTGATCTTCTCTTTCAACCAATCGAATTAATACAAACTAATTAAGGAATCAATTTAGCCATCTTGGTATTGTCATTTGTTACTCTAGCCTGTAATGTTGGCACCGAGAAAAAGGTATTGTTAACCGAGTTTTGGTTTAGTCTCCCACCCAGCCCAACCCAAGCCCATCGGGCTCCCACAAAAAACTGGGCCAGGCCGGGCCCGCCCCAATGTCCAAAAATCTAGCCCAGACCCAACCCTAAGCGCTAATATATCTGGGCTCGGGCTCGGGCCCGGGTTATTTAGGGCATTTTTCTTAGAACTTTCATATAGAAGTAAAAATAATATTTTAGCGTAGTTTTTATTTTAATTACTTGAAAATGAAGGATTTTTTGAACTTCATGGAATTAGATACAAGTGTTTATTGAGTGCATGACTTTAAGACAATGTATTCAACATAATTGAATAATGTAGGCAAAAAACATTGAATAAAATATGTCTCTCTATTAAATAAACCATGAATGGCACATTCTAAATTCTTTCCAATTAAAATGAGTTAATAAATTGCTTGTCGAGCACATTTCAACTACAACATTATCGCTCTTCATCAACGCTAATAAAGTCACTACCAATATTTTCATTAAGATCCATAAAAGAGAAAGGCACTACTAGTAACTAACCAATTAATTCAAAAAACTAAATAGATGTCACACAAAGGGGAACGTAAAATAAAAGTTGGCTATCGCAATTATTGTGAGAGGAAATTTTTGGAGCTTGAACTTGAAAGCTTTAGGATTTTTTTTTTCTTTTTGAAATTCAAATCCTTTAGGAACTTAAAATGGAGACATTAGAAATAGTGTTGTGTTGAAAAAGTACAAAAGACGTGTAAGGAGAGAATTGTGCAAAAAGAATTGAAAACTTGTAGTATTTATAGAGTTAGGAACTAACTGCAATATCGCGCCTGAATTGGGCTTTTTTCGGGCTAAAATGTTTGGGCTTCGGGCCGGGCTAATCGGGTAGCCCAATGGATCGGGCTTTTGGGCCGGGCTAGGCTTCAAAACGTTTACTGCAAGCCCTATCCATAGAGATTGGGTAGGGCCTAGGGCCGGGCTACCATTGGGCCCGGGATGGGCTAAAGTTCAACAGGCTTGGGCAGGCTTGGGCAGGCTTCGGGCCACTAGGCCGAATTTACACCCCTACTCCCATCCATCAGATCTAATTTTGAGTTGTTATGGGTCTACTTTTTTTTTTTTGAAAGGAAAAATGAAAACGACCATATGTAACATAGAGTCGAAATGTGCACCTTTGTAAAATTTAACTTGATCACACATCGATAAATATGTTGAAAAATGACAAAATGGACGACAAATGTGATTTCTAAATTTCATCCTTCATTTTATCTATAACAATTGTATACAAACGTTTTAAATATCAATTGTCGATCAAGCTAATTATAGTAGTGATATATGTCTACGAGATCTAATGTTTAAACGGTTTGGATTATTATTATGGGCCCAAAGTGACCTACAACACCCCAAAAATAGCCCAAAATGCAGGATAGGCACTGTCTCGGATCCAATTTTCTTGTACTTTAAAAGTTTTAATTTGCTTGTTATTGGCAACAAAAATATATGTTGTTGGTTTTTTCTTGGAAAATGAAATTAATCTTTCAAACTCTGTAATATGACGAGACAATAGAAAAATAAGATTCATGTAGTCAACTCTAATTAATTGGGATACAATACCTGACTTGATTTGGTTTGGTTTGTTGTACTCCTATATATGACGAGACAAATTCACTAAACCCTTCGTCCTTGAGCCCTCTAGACTAATAGAAGCCGAGAACAAAAAACAACCACCAGAGCAAAATCCATGGTGATGCGGATCTCCAAGGAGGAGGAGGGTTTAAACCCTAATGCCGAAAACAAGTCAAAGAAGATGAGAATCATTAGACACACAAACATTGATCTACTAGACGAAATACTCCATCACATATTCTCTTTTCTCCCTTTCGAACCCCTCGCACGAACTGTCGTTCACTCCGAACACTGGAACCACCTATCCCTATGGCTTTCCCACCCTCACCTCGACTTCTCCCTCCTCTCTTCCGATGCTATGGAACTCGTACCTACAGTGTTGTCTCGCCATAAACCCCACTACAATATTACCACCTTTCGCCTCTCCGGTTGCATAAGTTCCGCTTGCTTGCGCGATTGCATCGACTGAGTAATGAAGCACAGAATCGAACAGCTCGAGCTCGACATTCCTTTAGAACATAGCTTTGATCTCCCTTCGAGTTTGTTCAATTGTGACACGCTTAGGGTTCTCACATTGAATCACGAAAATAAGGGACAAACTGAAAACGGTGCAGGCCGGGTCCAGCAGGTCTTCCATCAGTTCACACCTTTTCCGTCGGTCCACACCTTATCTCTAAGTAATGTCTGCTTAAGCCGTGGTTGGGATTTCTTTTCTGGGAAAAACTTCCCTCTCCTTAGGAAACTGTGGTTGAAAATTGCAGAGGAATGTCTAGTCTTTATATCAAATGCCCGGGCCTAGAAATTTTAAAACTTGACCATTTGTGGCTAAATGGTTTGGATATTTCTGGCCTTGGGTTACTGGAATTACGAATCTCAAAGTGCTTCCGATATGTCAATAGTTGGGCAAAGATTTTGGCCCCAAGTCTCCAGAGCTTGTATTGGGAAGGCAAAGTTTCTGTGAAATTTACAGTAGAAAGCTTCAGAGACCTCAAAACATTCTCCCTTTGGTTTTACCACAAACTACTCCAAAGTAGTACTCCCTCCGTCCCAATTTAAGTGTTCACCACGGTTTTGTGTGCCATTTTCAATTGCTTTTATCTCTCAATGTATATTGCTAAAAATATGCAATATGAATCTTGTTTGATAGATCTCAATTATTTCCATAAGACAATGATTTTAAAAACATAAAACATAATATATATTAAGAGATATAAGCCATTGAAAATCGCACGCAGAACCGTAATGGACGCTTAAATTGGGACAAAGGGAGTACCAAATAGAGCGACATTGCAGAGTACATCCACCTTACTATCGGCAATCTATTTTGTAAGATCTATAACGTTTGTTGGAAGTGGAAGTCGAGTTCTTCAGGTCAGTTTCTGATCACTAGATTTGTAAAATACTGTTTAGTAGTTTAACAAAATTGAGTTTAATTGCTCCTTCCGTGTGAGATGAATTCGTGCTTGTTTGCTTTTAAATTTTTTATTTTTAATTGGGTTAGTTTAATTTTCTCAGAAGCTTTTGTTGGATTTGGGGTCTCCTTTTCCCACCTTTTCCATTTCTCTTGACCAGAGTTACAAAAATTCATCAAAACACAAAATATGTCAAAACAAGCATTTTTTTGATTAATTAATTTTATTTGTTCTGAATTTTTTTAAATAGTCCTTTTTTAACTTTTTCTAATTTTTCTCATTGAGACGAACCTAAAAATACAAATGTTTAGTATAAAAGCTAAAAAAAACTATCACTAACTGCATGTTTTCGCCCCTGTCTACTCCATTTTAGATGCGTGGAGGTAATGGATGTTTTGGGGTGAGTATATTCTAGGATAGACTATTTGCACTGAATTCTTTTGGTTTTCATCAAATGGCACTCTTTGTCATCCTTTTTATATGACATGCATGAATTATAATTTAAGTGGTTAAACCATAAAATTTTGGTAATTTTGTTTGTCAACAACTACCTTGCTTGATGGTGATAATTTTTAGAATATACTGTTTTTAGGTTTTGATTTGTGCCATAATGGTATTCACAGTTTGATCGCGGTGTAGAACATGTTTATACAGCTGATAATCTCCGTCCAATTTACTCCCCCATCTCACATTCTATTTCTTGGTCCATGTTTAGAACACATGATATTAAAGGACATATGCAATTATTGTAGTCAAACTCGGATTGGAAGGCTTTATGTTTCAAAAATTGCACAGTAATTCTTGGTTTTGAATATATTCGTAGCCAAGTGCAAATGATGTGAAAAATTACAATTTCTACTAGTTTGTGACATCTCAAAATGAAAAGATGGGTAAGCAATTTGGGATGAAAGTTGAAGTTCATTCTTACAATGTGTGTTTGATTTCAATACTGGAGGCTTGCTCTACGTTTTTGGTGATCCTACAACAGATTACCTCTACAATGGCTTAATACAACTTAATTAAGGAATCAATTTAACCATCTTGGTATTTGTCATTTGGTACTCTAGCGGTCTAGCCTATAAGATGGACACCTATGCTATTGTTTTGTATCCTATTTTATTGATGTGAATCGTGATCCCTAAAACTTGAGCTGTTTTCATGTACCAAGAAAGTAATATGAACCATGAGTCAGAGGTTTTAGAAATCACTGTCCATGTGTTGGAATTTTAGTTTTTCCATCATTGTCGCATTGTTTTTTAATCCAAAGTCTTTTGTTCTCCCTTGCAGACTTTGTCAAAAATAGATTCTGAAGGTGGTCTTCCATGTTCTTTTAATAACCTCATGACCTTGGAGCTCCATATTAAGAATCCCAAAGATGAAATCACAGGGATAATATGCTTGATTAGAAGCTCTCCAATACTCCGGACCATCACCATAACTGCAAAGAGACGTTACGGCACTGGAAATGTGGGTAATTATGAGCCTAATTATTTGGTATACTCTTTTGAAAATTTGTTATGAAATTTTCTGAAATGTGGCCTATTTGAAATGCCTGCCTTCTAAGAACAAGGGACAATGAATGTAGCCTATCTGAAATGCCCGCCTTTTGAGAACGTGGGACAATGATACTCTTCTGAAACTCAAAAGCATGATTGACATTTTTCTAAACCGTTTTGATTATAAAAGTTACGATAGCGGATGTTACACTCACACTACATATATGTGCCTTGCTTCAATACGTTGAATCGTTCTCTGTACATGATAAATCTGTTCGTAGTGATGATGTTATGCATAATACAGAACACAATTTACGCACCCAAATATATTTAGAAACATTTAACTGGTGATAAGATCTTGTGTATGCACTGTTTTGCAATCATATTGAATTGTTTAAATAAAATTTAAATGTGGTTGATATGTTACTAGTATTTGAGTTATGATATTTGTGGCTTTTAATATTTCATGTCACATATTTTCCAATACCTTTGAATAATTTCGCATGTGTCACATTTATAACGGTGCAAATTGTCAACCTTGTGGAAGGTGTGTCATCACATGTATTTTTTGCAATCTATGTGTTGAATATTTTGTGTGTGGTTCTCGATGTGCGTCCAGCTCTAATTGAAAGTAGAAAACTTTTCCGCATTATAATGATATTATTATGTTTTGCATTACTTTCAGAAGTGGGAGGAAAAACAATATTGGATATCTCAAATTCAAAAACTCAAGTCAATCGAGTTTCACTTGAAGTTTGCAAGGTAGTAACCTCCATAAGAGTGCAGTTTAGTTAGTGAAATTATTGCTTGGGAATGGATGAGCATTGCAGGAAATGACCCAACTTTAAAGAGCAAACTGGTCGTTCGTCCTCTCCTTCGATGAGATAATGAAATTTGCATGGCCATCTTCTAATTCTTCCATAGGACACCCTAATTGATTAAGATGGTTTATTGTAAGTTCTTTGGCAACAACTAATAGGATGGCTTTTTTTTGTTTACTTTGGAACATTTATGTTTGAAACTTACCATTCATTGACATTTTTGTCCTAAAAGATTTTGTTGTCCTTGCCTCTTCAAAGTGCTTTGTGCTTAGCCATGGTGCTTGGATCGTGCCTTCAGTTTTCAATTACATTTACCAGAAGTGAGAATTTTATGATATAATAAGAGAGGCGATAAAATTCCTCTGAAGTTTTCAGCAATAGTTCTGTTGGAATATGGTTTAAGTTTAATGTTCATAAAAAGCATTGTTGTGTCTCTTTCACTGGTACGGCAACTGAAATAGGAGTGAGTTTAACCTAAGTTAATTTTTCTTAAAGAAAGTCGGCACTATTAACTGTTAATGATCTTTTCTTTAGACCTTCAAAATTTGGGAGAGTAATCATTCTTCTCGACGAGAGGAATTGTAAAACTATAAAATATGAACCGAAGAATGGGGGTGTGTTACTACGAATCCCATCCCATGGGATTGAAGTTTTGAGACTAAATTCTAACTGGACTGTATTGAATGAGACCAACTCAAAGCCGATGTTTAAAAGGGTAAAAGGCACACCAAAAATTCTAGCACCAGAAACACACTTCACACTTTTCGCACTGTAGAAGGGGTAAAATCAGGAATGGCGTCGTTGATCACCGTTTACAGTGTTTGTAGTGGCACGGAATAACAGGGCCGGCCGCCTGGACCGGGTCCGAGACACGAACCCTC
Source organism: Rhododendron ovatum (assembly GCA_019656835.1). Taxonomy (NCBI): domain Eukaryota; kingdom Viridiplantae; phylum Streptophyta; class Magnoliopsida; order Ericales; family Ericaceae; genus Rhododendron; species Rhododendron ovatum. The sequence continues at coordinate 12,544,915 of CM033795.1, forward strand.
GGGCAACGACCAAATTGGTTCCAGCATCCATCAGGGTCTCACTCTGAACAATGCCCGAACCACCAGCGTGCCGAGGCTCAGTATCAGTGTCGTTCCGTACAAAATAGTACGATCATCTACGATGCTTCGGGTACCGAGACTCGTCCTCAGGTACCCGAAAAAGTTGCTCTGTCAGTGCCATCATGATGCGGTCAGACGGTTATGCCAGTAGGACCGTCATTAATGATGCTGACTTGGCCACGTGCTTTGTAACTGCCTCGCTCGGTATGTCACCTTTGACATCACTCGAGGCAGTTACCCGGCGTATCTTACAAGCGCTCCGTAACTGCTTTGCTCGGTACGTCATTTCTGACGTCAAATGAAGCGGTTACCCGAGCGTGCCTTGCACGCACTTACTTGGGGACCAAGTAAGGTGCGGCCTATATAAGGGAAGGAAGATCAACCCCAAAGAGGTGCGCCGTTCCTCTCGATCCCTACTCAAACCCTACTTACACCACTTCTGAGATCTAACTTGATCGTCAGATGGCCACTGGGCTGCCTTCAACCCTAGTGACTCACTGCAGGTAAGGCGGAAGGAGCGCGGAGCAGCTAAGGAAGAGAGCGGAGCCCGATCACGGTTTAGATCCCGATTAATTGAACCCCACAGTGTTGTTTCCTAAACTCGAGGGACGGGTTGACTGTGTCCCTGGAGGGCCCAAGTCGGTCCAAATGAGCTACTAAATCCAAAATGGCCTTGGAATGCCACGGGGGCCTATACCCGGGATGTTGAGAGACATGTCACATGTGGTTTGGTGGCTAAAAACAAGGGCTTTTTGTTGGGTCTTAAGGATAGGTCGGTGCGAGACACACAATGTAGTTCATGTCGCGATATTTTCGGGCTCTACCTTGCAAGATAAGAGTGGGACACTAATCTTCGACAAATTCAGGATAAGCTATAGAAAATCTCGTAATCTATATATTCTGAAATGAAACATATCAAATCTGTAATGGGTGAGTCCTATAACCTTGTGCTCTCACTGCTGTCCACTCTAACCTATTCAGTCTTGTTTGTTTTTAACCCTATGAAGGCCTCTACAACTTCCGTTACTACACCCTTTTCGATCTCTGTCTCCTCGGTTGCGTGGGGCCCACCCACAACGTGAGTGACGAGTGTGTGTAAGTGTAGTGTGTAGGGAACCTAGCCACAATGTAGGTTTAAGTGTAAGTGTATGGTGCTAACAAAATTGGAGGGAGAACTAGAGGATCGAGTTTCGGTTTAATTTTCTCTCACAATTAGTTCAATATCGGGCCGTTGTGAGACTTTTCACAACGGTGATCAACATCATTAATATTTTGCCTATAACTTGAAAGTACGTACGTCCTTTAAAAAATTAAGTCGATTGAATATTGGTAATACCATTCACATTTTTTAAAGACAAAATGAATGGCAAATACGAAATTTAAACTCCTACCCTGCGTTTTCTATTCAATAGTTCCGGATCGTTGACATAACTATCAATGTCTGATCGAGCCAAACTTTTATAAAAATTTGGAAAAAGCATGGGTGTGAGTCTTTCACTAGTACAGTAAGTCGAATTATGATGCCCTTCAGTTAGGCCTTATGCATTGGCATGTCCTACGTTTCTGGACCTCAGTCTATTGAAATACGTGTATTTGGTGCACTGGAAGTCGCAAAGACCTGCACTATTCTCCCTCTCCTGAATTGGAGTCTTGCAATCTATTGGTTTAGGTGATTCTGATCGCGGTGTCAGGTTGGGTACGGTCTAGCTTTCTTTCATGATTTAGTTGTACTAGAATCCATCGTAAAAATACTGGAAGCTTTACGGCTAGGCGTTACATAATCCTACATGTTGTGTTTTGTTGCTCAAGATTCCTTAGAAAGCTAGCTTGAATTACAAAACGAAGCCTCAATCCCTTTCATATTGCCTATTATGCTGTTGATTTTGTGTGTGGCATGCGTTTAGACAGGGGCCTCTTTCCCGTCACATTTTGCAATAGCATGCGTCGTGGCCCTGGAGGATTTGCAGGGATGATGGAAGCGAGTTCCGGAAATTGTCGGGAGAAAGAAGGTTGATAGTACTATTAAGAGAATTGCAACAATTGGGCTGAAAACCAGTCGAATAGTGTAATCGCATAAACATATGGTTTGTACTCCCTTTTCGGTAGACGATCTTTAATCCATTGATATGATCTAGACTTGATTATGTCCTACAGTATTTTTCAGCGCTACTTTTCCGACGACCATTGGAAGAGGTAAGTTTCACTTTCGACTCCCGCGAATACGATGAAGTATGTTCGTGTTACTATTTTTTTGAGGTGAAAATTACGTCCCTTGTGGTGGAAAACAAACACTAAAAAGTAAAAGCAGAGGAAGAGGCCTACTCCATATTTTTTCCTGAAAAAAAGTAACTTGGATAAATAATTTTTCTTTTCTCTTTAGTTGTTCCAACATCCACTCCAAGATCAATCAAGGTTAATTACTGACCAATCATGTCGATTCAATGTCATCTTACCTTTGGTCTCAAAATAGGTACGGTGGCATTTCACGTTTTGGGTGATATTTGTTTTGAGTCGACTATCTAATTTTTCACTTGAGGGTTAGAGAGGGACACTATCGAAGAAGGCTGATAACGATTGTTCCCTACTCTCACTGTCTAGGGGTGATACCAGTTCTGGTTTGGTCGGGTAGAGGTGAAAATTTTGATGACAGATTCGGTTCGGGGTAATTATTTCCAGGACCGATCACGACTGGAGTTAAGTTTGGTTTGGTTCGGGCTGAGATTGGTCCAGTCGGGGATTTCGATCTGCCCGAAATGGGGCCAATGGCAAGTGGGCCAAATGGCCCAAACCCATGAGGTGAAGTTGTGAACCTGTTTTTTCACCAATTTTGTTTTACCACTTTTCACTAGTTTTTTCACCCATTTTTCCACCTGTTTTTCAATCACATTCCACCTGTATCTAATCACATTCCAAGGAATTTAAAGGAGGTCGATAACATTTTAAGGAACAGGAACTTCAGACGCAGCTGTAACATCTTAGAACTTAATTACCAAAAAAAAAAAACCCATCTTAGGACCCATTGAAATCCCTATATTCCGCCCATAGCATTTTGATATAAGCAGACCCTTGTTAAAACTTGCTAGATTGCCATAATAACTTTGCAAAGTTGCAATGACGAATGGTTCTGGAGATCTCAGAGTCGAAATCTCAAATCAATCAAGCATCACCTGAAGATTGCAAGGATTGATGTGAAGGAACAAAGATGTCTAAGAGCGCAGTCTATCCAGTGAAATTTCGCTTAGGCATGAAACAACATTGCAAGAAATGACCCTGACTTTAAAGAGCAACCCTGCGGATCCTCCTCTCGCGCGACAAACAATTCGTTCTGAGTTAATGAAGTTTGCACGTCTCTATTCTAATGTTATAATCTCTTTTGATACTTATAAATTGATCGGGAACAGGAAATCAATGGTGGTTGAGGAGAAGCTATGGGGATCGAGACCACGTCAAATTTGGTTTTTAACCACCACAACGCACCATACCAATTTGATTCTCTCTTCTCTTTTTAGTCTTTCTGTTCAGTGTATGTATTGTATACGGGTTTGAAAATGCTAGTACATCGTTCTGACTTTATATTGATTCAGTTTGGTTCGATTTGACCAATTTATTTCGATTTGGAGAAACAACGACAAAGATTGCATCCAGCAACATATATATAGATAGACTCAACGATTTTGAAGTCTAGCTAGCAACTAGCACAAAGCAAAACAGCTAAAACCAACACTAGAAAAAATGCCTACATACATCGAATTGATACATGGAGCTCATGACATCTTGACCTTGGAGCTCCATACTGACTTGACCAAAAGTGAAATAACAGGGATAACATGCTTGCTAATTAGAAGCTCTCCAATACTCCACACACTGACTATAATTTCAAATAGTGGTTCCGGCACCAGTTATGTGGTAATTGTGATCTTGATTTTAAATTCTGTATACTCGATTGGCAATTTGTTATGGAATTTACTCGGAAGTGGCCTGTTTGAAATACGTGGGACACTTATATAGAGACGAATTTGACTCCGAAACTCGTCAGAAACTCTAAAGCACGCTCGACACTTTTCTAACCCGTCCCGATGAAGTAAAATTTATGGTATCAGACACTTCGTTAACAGTACTGCACAAACATTGCGTGAGTATCCTTTGTATGAGATGAATTTCTTCATATATAGTATAATGTTATTCATTTTTCGGAACACAGTTTACACACGCCCAAATACATTTGAAAACATCAAAATTATGATAGAAAAATCATGCTAGTGCACCGTTTTGGAAATCGTATTGCTTTATTTGACAAGGCAATTTTTATTGTGAGCGACATTTTAGTAGTTAAGTTACGGGATATGTGGCTTTTAATTTTCATGTCGCATATTTTCTAATGCCAATTTGAAATTACATATACGACAACGGCAGCAGAGATAGTGTTGGCTCCCCACAGACTTCAGATTTTTTTTCGTATAGATTGTTTTTTTACTAAATTATTCTCTTTGTAATCACTACTCTAATTCGTTTTGTACATCATTTCAGTCACCTTTTTTTGCAAACAGTAGATCAATCCCACTACACTAGCGAAATGATATATCTAATACAAATCATAGCCACCACTTATTATCGAAAGTGTCTAATGCATAGAATCAAAAATTCAAAAAAGGCTAAATCATTGGCTATATTCATTCTACATTAAAAGTACTTACGATTTGGACATAGGTTTTGTTTTTGTGTCAATAGAACCCACAATGTAGCTTGAATTTGGATATTGAGGAATAAAATATGAATAGAAGATATTCTTTCTGATTAGAGCAGGATTGCTAAATATTGAGATTTCAGCTGCATGCAGCACTACAAGAAAAGCGTTACTAAAAAACACAAAAAGCGTTGCTAAAAGCCGTTGGTACAGATTGTTTTTTTTAGGAACGGTTACCGTTGTTAAAGTCAAGTTTTTTTTTTTTTAAATCTAGGGTAAAATATGACATGGCAACCACGTGGCCCCGTGGCTCCTGCGTGGCTCATGGAAGGCAGCAGAACAATTTTGCTCCTCCTGGGAATCGAACCCAGGACCTCGCGTATGCACGCGCGAGTGCAAACCAGTTGGGCTAGCCCAACACTTGTGTAAGATTAAGGGCCTTCTAGTATTTATACTATGCAAACTGGTTGGGCTAACTTAGGCCATTCACAGTGGTATAATCAAATATCAATTGTTTTTAAAGTTAACAATGTTGGTGTAAAAGATTACTCACAATGGTATAATCAAACTTAGCAACATCCTTAGAAAAAATCAAATTTTGGGCTTTGAATAACCAAAACTAACAACCTTTTTCAATAATCAAACTTTGTGGATCCTACACCACATAAGTTAACTAATTCCAAAATTTGTATACACACGTGTTTCAACTAGTATTTTCTTCTTCCATTCTTCGCCCACTCTTTTTTTTTTTTTTGGTTAAAAATATAAAATTGAAGAATAAATTTTTTATGTAGCCAAGCTTTTTCGCTACTCTATATCTTTTTCACTTCGCCAACAAACTATTTCTCTTTCTTTTCCTCCAAAAATGAAACTTATATCTCTTGATCATCTACAATTCAATTCATTGTCGCCGGATTAAGGTATTTCACTCTTCTTTCCTGTTTCTATTACCCACCCTGGAAAAAAAAAGAGAAAAATCATAATAGGAGGTAAGAAAGTCACCGATTTTTTTTTTCAAAATTAAGAGAAGGAATCGATATATTTTAACTCATAAAAAACGTAAATGGAGGGAAGTGAATGACGGAAAACAGGGGGGGAGAGAGAATGAAATTGTAGTTGACCCCATATTTTGATTATGGACTAGAAGTGAATAATCAAAAGCTGATGTGTCAACTTTTGGTTATCCTTTTTTGATTATACCACTGTGGATGGCCTTATGTCATTAGAGTTTTATCGATTTATTCTTAATCCAAATTTTTAAATTCGGTTTATACTATACAAACACCTACTTTTTTTTTTCCAATTGGAACCATCTATTTTTTACATAGTAAGATAGTTACGCTTGTTCGGACAAATAAGCCGAAGTGGCTTATTTTTTGTTCTTATTCAATTTTTTTTTGCATTTGTTAGTTTCTCGTCAATTTTTTTGGGATTATTGCTTCGTCACGACGAGAGGAATCTAAAAAGTAAAAAATTTTGATCAAAACTTAATTTTTTTGAATAAAGACAAAAAATAAGCCAATAAGCCAATTTTTTCGTCTTTATTAAAAAAAAATAGATTTCGATCGAAATTTTTTACTTTAAACGTATATATTTTAAATATAATTACAAATCCGATTGAGTCAAATTTTTACGAGAATGATTTAATCAACATGAAAAAAAATCAACCGTCTCGATCATTAGTTCGAATTTGGAAAACCGATCGCATGAAAGAAAATTGGTTTTGGCGGTGTGAAAATCTACTAACGGTTAATGAAAACCGTTGCTATAGTCCGGTTTATAGTAACGGTTATTGGAAACCGTCGCTATAGTCCGGTGTTTAGTAACGGTTATGGAAAACCGATGCTATAGTCTTTTAATCTAGTAGCGGTTGCATGAAAACCATTGCTATAGTCTTGTTTCTAGTAACGTTTTGCAAACCGTTGCTAAACACCATCTATATCGACGGTTTTTTCAACCGTTACTAAAAAAACCGTTGGGAGATCCCAAATTTCTTGTAGCTGTTATGTATTGAATTTCTCTTAGACTTGATCCACTGAGACAATTTAAGCAATTGCATTGTTTTCATATATAGTTTGTGTAACTATGTAGCTCTTCTTTCTTTTTTTTATATTACATTTACAGAATTTTTTTTTAATTTTATTCTAGCATGCTTATTTAGTTTTTAAAAGTGCCTCTGTAAAGCGAATTCATGGTTGTGTCACTGTATGAAGGGTTCATAAATCATAACGATGTAAATTGTCAAATTGAGGAAGGCGTGACATGACCTACATATGTTGGAAATCTATGTGTGATAGTCAATGTGCCTGAAACTCTAATTGAATGTAGAAAACTTATTATTTTTGGCGTTTTTGTAAGATCTCAATGAATAACAATATTGAAAATCCCAAATTTGAAATCTCAAGGCGATCGAGGTTCACCTGAAGGTTGTAAGAATTGATGTACAAGCTGCTAAGACGCATGAGAGGGCAGTCTATTTAGGAAAATTGTTCATTTGGCAAGGAAGAGCATTGCAAGAAATGACTCTAAATTTAAGGAGCTACCGTGTGGTTCCTTCTTTCGAGCGACAAAGAGTTCAGTCTGAGATTATGACGTTTGCACATGCATTTTCCAATGTTATAGTCTCTTTTCTTCCACCGCACACGCAAACAAGAAAGGACCTTTTATTATAAGTTCTTTCGCCCCAACTTATGGCATATTTTTTTTTGTTTTTTCACTTAGCCACATTTACCTTAGATATAATAGTCACATTTTATCTCAGAAACTTTTATGATCATTAACATTTGTGTTTGAAAAGATTTTGTTGACCTCGCGTTTTCAGAGTGCCTTGTGCTTAGTCATGCCTTTCAGTTTGCAATTCACAAGTAGCAGAAGCCACTGGCGGCTCTTCAGACATGAACGCCCAAAATAAAAATTTCTTAGAACACATGTAAATGTTTTAGGTTTAGCTCTATGAATAAACAACCGGTCCATATATCGATGAGCACCCAATTTAATGAACAATTTTGTTAACTAGTAAAATCTTCTTTTGAATTCAGGACTACGTACGATAGAAAATTTCGTCATATCTCTTAAAGAAGAGTCTATCTTCAAAAAGGTTAGTCTACCTATTCACCACAATTTCTTTCAAATGGGTATTTACTAAATTAATAAGCCTGTTTAACATGTTTAGGACACGGGGGCTCTGCTGCCCACCATGACACAGCAGCCCCTAACCCACACCTCACACTGCACCATTTGGGTAAGGAAAAAAAACCAAACTCTTCATTTACAATTTTATGGAGCAGAAACGTGATTATGAGAGTCCTAGAGTTAAAATTTAATTATGTCTCTTTAGAATAATATGATCAGAATAATAAAATTTTCGCGCCAATTCAAACGGATTAAATATTGGAGCACTTAATTTATTAATCATATTTTTAATATATAAACTGTCTAAAAAAATTAAGTGCGCCAATTTTTAATTCGTTTGAACAAGTACGAAGATTTTATTATTCTGATCGTATTATTCTAAAGAGATATAATTAACTTTTGCCTATAGGGCTCTAATAATCACGTTTCTGATCTACATGATCCTAAATAAAGAGCAAATACTTAATTATGAGAGCCCTAGAGACAAAAATTAATTATGATACTTTAGAATAATATGATTAGAATAATAAGATCTTTGCATCGGTTCAAACGAATTAAAAATTGGAGCACTTAATGTTTTAACCATATTTTTTGATATACAAACCATCTAAAAAAATGAAGTGCCAAGTTTTTAATCTGTTTGAGCTGATGTAAAGATCTTATTATTCTAATCATATTATTCTAAAGTATCATAATTAATTTTTGTCTCTAGGGTTCTCATAATTACATATTTGCTCTTTATTTAGGATCCTGCAGAGCAGAAACGTGATTATGAGAGCTCTATAAATAAAAGCTAATTATATCTTTTTAGAATAATATGATCAGAATAATAAGTTTTTCGTACTTGTTCAAACAAATTAAAAATTGGCGTACTTAATTTGTTTAGACCGTTTATATATTAAAAAATATGATTAAAAAATTAAGTGCTCCAATTTTCAATCTGTTTGAATTGGTGCAAAGATCTTATTATTTTGATCATATTATTCTAAAAATTCATAATTAAATTTTAACTCTAGGACTCTCATAATTACGTTTCTACTCCATAGAATTACAAAGGAGAGTTTGGTTTTTTTTCCCTTCCCAAAATGGTGCCGTATGAGGTGTGGATAGGGGCTGCTGTGCCATGGTGGGAAGCAGAGCCCCAGAGTTCGTTTAACATTGACTTGAGATATGAAACATTATCTAAGAAATTATAAAATTACATTCCCTCCATTCAAAGAATATTGTCGACTATGCAAAATCGTTTAACATTGACTTGAGATATGAAACATTATCTAAGAAATTATAAAATTACATTCCCTCCATTCAAAGAATATTGTCGATTATGCAAAATGAGAACTAAAAAGATTTTGAATTTTTTTGACGGAAGGAAATGTATGTATTTAATTTTCTTATTTTGCCCTGGTAGACAATTCCTATCGATTGAGCTTATGCTTTTTGACCACACTATTATGTATAGCATTGACAAGAAATTTTTCTCCATCTCTCATCTCTCTCTGATTATTATGAGAAATTTTTCTGTGTCGGATGGGTATCAGGTGGTACTCGTTTAGTGCATCTGAGCCGTTTATTTCGATTTTGGATTGCTCGAATTTAAAGAGAGAAAAAAGTGAGAGAAAGAGAGAGAAAGTGGTGGAGTGAGAGGAGAGGGAGGATTTCAATCTGTATCGTTCTACACATACCACATCGGCACGGTCGTGTGCCACCCACCCATTACCAAAAATTTTTTCGCTCTTTTAGGAGACAAAACCCTTCGTCGTTGAACAGTTGAATCCTCTGCCCAGTAGAAGTAGAAGCCCTAGACGGCGAATTTCCGCTTGACCCAAAAAACGAAGCCGCAGACAGAAAAACCAACCGGAGCATCCCAATGGGAAAAACGATCCTCCAAGAAGAAGCAGACACAACAAGCATTGATCTACCGGACGAAATACTTGAGCACATATTCTCTTACCTCCCAATCAAATCCCTCGCACGAACCGACGTTCTTTCCAAACACTGGAACCGCCTCTGCCTATGGCGCTCCCACCCTCATCTCATCATTCTCGACTCAGTCAGAGACCCGCTACTCAGTCACAAACTCACCAAATTGCTACGCGCGGTGTTATCTCGCCGTCAACCTGACTCCAATATTACCACCTTTCGCCTCTGCAGTTACCTAAGTCCCTTTTGCTTGCGTGATTGCATCGACCGGGTGGTAATGAATCACGGAATAGAACGACTGGAACTGGACGTTTATTTAGACTGTAGCTTTGATCTCCCTTCGAGTTTGTTCGATTGCAACACGCTTAGGGTTCTCACATTGAATCACCAATATGAAGAACCTGTTGATGATAGAAGGTATTTTTCATTATGGGAAGAAGGAACACCTTTACCCTCGTATAGGCATTTCAATTATCCTGATTCCAGAGGCCTTCCGTCGGTCCACGCCTTGTCTCTAACTAATGTATACTTTAGGGGTGGTTCGGACTTGTTTTCTGGGGATAACTTCCCTCTCCTTAGGAAACTGTGGTTGAAAAATTGTAGAGGATTGTCTCATCTTAATATCAACTGCCCGGGCCTAGAGATTTTAAAACTCGACGGTTTGCATCTAAAAGGTTTGGATATTTCTGGCACTGGGTTACTGGCATTACGAATCATAAAGTGCTTTCGATATGTCGGTAGTTGGGCAAAGATTTGGGCCCCAAGTCTCCAGAGTTTGTATTGGGAAAGCAGAATCTCTGTGAAATGTAGAGTAAAGAGCTTCAGAGACCTCAAAACATGCTCCCTCCGTTTTCACTACAAAATACCAGATAGAGCCACATTGCAGAGTGCATCCACCTTACTATCGGCAACTTGTTTTGCAAGATCTATGTTTGTTGGAAGCGGGAACCGAGTTCTTGAGGTCAGTTGTACAATAAAGTTTAGTAGTTTAACAAATTTGAGATCAATTGTTAGTGGTAGCTCCTTGTCGTGGATTTGGGTTGATTTTGTTTTTCTTACTTTTTGAGTAAAAAAGCTTAACAAATATTGCTAAAAGTTTAAAGAAAATCACTTAAAACAACAAATAAGTTCAAACATACACAGTTTTTGTGCTTATTTTTATCTCTTCTGAATTTTATGAATCATGATTCAAATGTAGAAACCAGACAATAGATGTTTTCAGGTTCTGATCTGGGCTAGGATGGTATTCACAATTTGATTGCTGGGTTGCACAAAGGAGATGTGCGATAATTGTAGATATACTTGTATTGAAAGGTTTATTTTTCAAGATTGCCCATTTATTCTTGGTTTTGAATATGTTCGTAGAGTAGTGCAAAGCACAGATACGAAAAATTAAACTCTTACTGCTAGTATGGGACATCTCAAAATGAAAAGATGGGTCAGCTATTTATTCATTCTCATGATTTGTGTTTGATTTCAATATTAGTGGTTGGCTGAATCATTTTGGTGAGTCTATGCCACATTACCTCTACAATGGCTAAAACAGAGAAGATGAACACAAGACGAGGAATCAATTTAACCACTTGGTTTTGGTCTTTAACTGTTATTTTAGCCGTGAAGTTCGACTCTTGTGCATATGCAGTTTTCATGTGATCCCTAATATCAATTGTTTTGAGGTACCAAGAAAGTACTATTAACCATGAGTCTGAGGCTTAGAATTCGCTGTCAATGTAGTGGAATTCCATTATCTATCGTATAGTTTTTCCATCTTTGTCATGTTAATTGTTGATTAATCTGTAGCCTTTTGTTCTCCCTTGCAGACTCTGTCAAAGATAGATTCTGAAGGTGGTCTTCCATGCTCTTTCACTAACCTCGTGACCTTGGAGCTCCATACTTACTTGACCAAAGATGAAATAATAGGGATAACATGCTTGCTTAGAAGCTCTCCAATACTCCGCACAATGACCATAATTTCAAATAGTTGTTCCGGCACCAGGAATATGGTAATTGTGATCTTGATTAATTCTGTATACTCGATTGGCAACTTGTTATGGAATTTGCTCGGAAGTGGCCATTTGAAATACATGGGACACTTCTATAGAGATGAATTTGACACCAAAACTTGTCAGAAACTCTAAAGCCGACACATTTCTAACCCATCCCAAAATTTATGGTATCTGACACTTCGTTAACAGTTCTGCACAAATATTGCGTGAGTGTCCTTTGTATGAGATGAAGTTCTTCATGGTATAATGTTATGCATGTTTCGGAATGTAGTTTACATGCTCAAATATATTTAATTCTATTCTAGCATGCTTATTCTGTTTTTAAAAGTGCCCCCAGTAAAGCGAATTCATGGTCACGTCACAGTATGAAGGGTTCATAACGATGTAAATTGTCAAATTGTGGAAAGCGTGACATGACCTGTATATTTTGGAAATCTATGTGTGTGATACTCAATGTGCCTCAAACTCTAATTGAATGTAGAAAGCTTGTGACGTTACAATTGTATTACTTATCTTTGGTGTTTTTGCAGGATCTCGATGAAAAACAATATTGGAAATCCCAAATTCAAAATCTCAAGTCGATTGAGGTTCACCTGAAGGTTGTAAGAATTGATGTACAAGATGTTCAGATGCATGAGAGGGCAGTCTATTTAGGGAAATTGTTACTTTGTCACGGAAGAGCATTGCAGGAAATGACTCTAAATTTAAGGAGCTACCCCGTGGTTCCTTCTTTCGAGCGACAAAGAGTTCAGTCTGAGATTATGACGTTTGCACATGCATCTTCTAATGTTATAGTCACTTTACTTCCGCCGCACACATAAACAAGAAAGGCGCTTTTATTATAAGTTCTTTGGCCACAACTTATGGCATTTTTTTTTTTCTTTCTGCTTTTTCACTTAGCCACATTTACCTTAGATAGTCACATTTTATCTTAGAAACTTTTATATTCATTAACATTTGTGTTTGAAAAGTTTTTTTTCCAGTAGACCCTCTGTTGGAACATATATTGTTCAAGTGTAATGTGCAGAAAAATCTGACTCTTTCGACTAGTATGACATCCGGAATTGGTATGCAATTGAACTTTACCTTCATTCATTGGAAAGTTCTCCATTGGTGGAACATCCATGAATGCCGTATTCCAGTCCTCTGAGCATCTGGAAGTGCTTCAAGCCTTGGACTTTAAGCAGATGATCACCAGCTAGCTAGCAATTGATTTGGTCTGCTGGTGGCTGTGGTGGGTGACGCCTACTACCATAACTTGCTCTTGTATTCTCCTTCTTGGTTGGAGTTTCGCATGCATTGAGCCCTTCAAATCCTCTATAACTATTTTTGGTAGAGAATAAATTCTTTACACTGCCGGTGTAAACATTTGTTTCCTCCAAATCAATTGCATTGCGACACGTCGTCATGTTTTATTAATTGGGATCACTGTTTTAACATGTGTCACGATGCAATTAATTTGGAGGAAACAAATGTTTACACCGGCGGTGTAAAGAATTTATTCTCTTTTTGGTATACTGGTGGCTGTGTTTTCAGTTTGGCATGCTTAACTTAAGATTAATGTTAGCATGTCTGTTTGTTAGCCGAAATAAATATCTACATACATATATAATCCCCTTAAATTGTTGGAGTATTTTCGAGCACACCTATTAAGCCAAATGGCTTTTTTTTTTCCTTATTCAATTTTTTTTCTTTTTTGGCCTTTGTTAGTTTTTCGTCGATTTTTTGTGGATTATTACTTCGTCATAAACGAGAAAAATCTATAAAGTAAAAAATTACGATTGAAACTCAATTTTTTGAATAAAGACAAAATAAGCTACTAATATAAATTTTAAAAATTATTTAGTGGCTCAGACCATCTGTGCGGGACTCGAAGTGGACCCCACGTGCCCGTCGAAACCCCATCAGTTTCCACTCGGCGGCCCCTTTAGCTTTATCGGTAGTGTATCCAAATAAGTCTAAAACAGAGGATTCGGCTGTAATTTTGCAACCTTTATCTAATTTTTTTTGTCGAGGGCACTTTCCAAATTAATAATCGCACTCTTAAATGAGAGTGCCATAATCATAAAAATGATTGAAAGTAAATGAAATCTAAAAAGAATCTTTTGAAAAATGTTTTTTTAAAAAGAGAAGCAAACACAGGGGAATGAAATAAATTTAGTATATAAAGGTCATAATTTTGCAACCTTTATACTCCCTCCTCCGGATTTAATAATTTTTTTTGGAGTTTGTACCATTTTTCAAATGATTATATCTTGTCATTTATAATATTTTATGTAATTTTAAAAACATTGTCAAACAGAATTAATTGAGATCTACTCCATCCGTCCTATTTTGTTCCGCCTGTTTCTTTTTTTGGACGTCCTAAAAAATTGTCTATATCTCATAATCTATAATATTTTATAGATTAAATATGGATTTTGTTTGATAGATCTCAATTTATTTTATTAAACAAAGTTTTCGAAATCATAAAAAACATTATAAATTGTGAGATATAGACAATTTTTTGGGATGTTCCAAAAAAGAAACAGACAGAACAAAATGGGACGGAAAGAATATCAAACAAGATCGTTATTATATATAAAATTTATTTATTATCAATTTAAAAATATATAACTCATTTTTTTCCGATTAAATTGAACGATAAAGTATTAAATCCGGACCCATCCTGGTTGAGACCCTGCAAGAACAGAGGTACCCAAAAATCTGAGACCAGAGAGATAAACAATCCATGGAAACCCGAGCCTCCAAGAAGATGAAGCAGAATGTTGACTTTTGTGGCTCCAACACACGCCTGCATTTACTTAGCAGACAAGGAGCCTCCTAAATCTTCATCTGATGTCCTCCATTATACTTCAGCCTCCTTTGGAGTAAATGAATGGAGACTACCGTGACAAATGAACAGTGTCTCATCCGGCTATAAATGGAGACTTTTGGTTCAGAGTGTGGTATCAGAAATCACAGAGAAGAGAGTGATACACGAGTGGATTGTGAGGCAATACTGTGTGAGTTTGAGATTGTTGAAATACTTCTCCAGTAAATATAGTGAATCCGCTGCCCCTCCATGGACGTACCCGATTATTAGGGAACCACGTAAATCTTTGTGTTTCTCTGTATTGTGTATGTTTGTGTTTGCTTGGTTTGACTCTGATTTAGCACTACACAAAAGAGCGAGTTGAAGGAAAGAAACAGCCGACGCAGAGTCAGTGATGTGCCAGACGAATTACTCCGCCACATATTCTCTCTCCTCCCATTCAAATCCATCGTCCAAACCAGCGTCCTATCCAAACACTGGAACCACCTATCCTTATGGCGCTCCCACCCTCATCTCGATTTCTCCCATCCCTCTCTTGATTCCACAGCTATGGATTTCATACCCTCGGTGTTGTCTCGCCGCCAACCCGACTCCAATATCATCACCTTCTGCCTCTCCGGTCCTGTAAGTTCCTCTTGCTTGCTCGATTGCGTCGAACTAGTCATGGAGCAGGGTATCGAAGATCTCGAACTAGACGTTCATTTAGACTGTGTCGTTGATCTCCCGCCTAGTTAGTTTAGTTGCAACACGCTTAGGGTTCTCACGTAGAATCACCATACCCTAATCTTCGGGCTAGTTGTCCAGTGATTTTGGCTGTAAAGGTCTTGTATACCAGGGCAAGCCTTCCGTCGGTCCACACCTTGTGTCTTACTAATATATGGCTCAATATGCTAGTTCGGATGTGTTTTCGGGAAGTAATTTCCCTCTCCTCAGGAAACTGTGCTTGAAGGGTAGTGTAGGAATGTCTGCTCTCAATATCAACTGCCCGGGCCTTGAAATTTTAGAACTCGAGGGTAGCCTAAATACTTTGGATATTTCTTGCATTGGGTTCCTGGAATTACAAGTCACAGGGTGCTCCCCATACATGAATAGCGTGGCCAAGATTTTTGCCCCAAGTCTGCGGAGATTCTACCGGGATAAGTCTGACATTTTTCGTGTGCAATGTATGACGGAGAGCTTTGAATACCTCGATACAGGAAAATTTTATTTGCTCCGCTACTGAAAACCACAAAGTCCAGCGGAATTGCAGAGGGCAGCGACCTTTATATCTGCACTCTGTTTTGTCCGATCTCTGTCCGTCGGAAGGCCAGTTCTCGAGGTCAGTTTCTCACTAGTAATTTATACCTTTTATCTTTAGCTGTTGGTGCCTTGGTGGTGGTAGCTCTTTCTGTTGCATGAGATGAATTCACGTACTTTTATGTTGACTTTTTATAATTGAGTAATTTTTATCTTTCTTTTTTTAAATTTTTATTGCAACGGAATATTACAAAGGAAAAAAGTTCAAGGCAAAACTGCATGTTTTGTCCCTGTATCTATTTTGATGTAAGTAACAGATGCCTGCGAGAGAAGGGTGAGCGAGTGAGGTGAATATGATCTAGGCTAGACTACTTGCACTGAATTCGAATCCCTTATCTGATTTAACATGACATGCATGAAATTGTGATTTAAATGTTGAAACCTGAATATTTTGGTTGTTTTCTTTGTCTGTTAATCACCATGCTTGATGGAGATGATAAATAACTGTAGCTTTGTAGGTTCTGAACTGTGTTGCGATGGTGTTCAGAATTCGTTTGCTTGGTTGCGCAGGTTCTTGAAGGCTGATAGTCTCCTTCTCGATCTACTCCCTCAATTTCACGTTCTTGGCCCTTATTTAGAACTACTTTTAGAGGAGATGCGCAGTAATTGTGGTCAAACTCAAATAGAAAGGTTGTACTTTACATGAATGCCCCTTTATTCATAATCTTGAATATATCGTTCATAGCCTAACGCAAAGGATAGTTATGAAAAAGTATTTTCCACTAGTGTGTGACAGACATCCCGAAAAAGAAAGATGAATCTCGGAGGGAGTAGGTCATAGGATTCTTACAATTTGTGTTTGATTTCATTGTCAGTGGCTTGCTTTCTTTCCTTTCCTTTTCTTTTTTGTTTCAAAAAGGGCCTAACTAACATTAAGAGTTCACAGTTCTGGGGTATTTAACCCCTACAATTTATTTTTGCAATTGAAATGAAATTACGTCCATAGGAATAGTAAAATAACTAAAACCTGTATGCAGTCCAAAACTGCTTTCGCTAGAATATCAATATGCCCATTAGCATCCCTGTATCCATGGCTGATCGTCGCTGAGGTGAACCACAAGAGGAACCTGCAGTCAGAAATAAGTGTGCTCAAAGGATGTTGATCAGTTGAACCTTGGTCTTGAATAAGCTGGGTAGCCATAACGGCATCCTCCTCCGCCTCAATGCTAGGTAAATTTAGGTCCTTCCCTAGTTGTAAACCATCCCGTAAAGCCCAGAGTTCAACTGCTAGAGGTGAACATGTTCCTCTGTTATGTCGGCACCCTTCAATGCAATTACCCAAACTGTCCCCAATATTACCCCCCTGCTTCAGCTTGTTGAGATTTGTCCCACATTGGTTAATTATCTCCTCCAAAACTAGTATATGAACCTTGGCGGCCTCTCTACTCTTAGCCAATTGATTTAGAGTTGGATGCTTTAACACAGCTCTTCCATGTGCATCAAATGCACGATCTGTATTAATTTTCACTCTCCCAACGTTGAGGAGCTCCCAACCCAGCAGTAAAACACTAGTGTGAGGTGCCCTTTTAGGTTTCTAGGCAATAAAGTATCGTTCTTGGGCCCAACCAATAATATCTTGGGTATTGAACAATTTATCCGTTGTCGGGTTAAAACTTTGAGAGGAGTTAAAGTGGGATCTATTTCGATTGAGCCACAAGCACCAACAAGACATTGTAAAAATGATTTGCCAAGGGACGCCTGAAGAACGAACAGCTTTGAGTTTGCAATTGTATTTGCGTCAAATACAGAGATGACAGTTGAAAAGATCAGGAGAGTCACAGGGGTTGTGCAGACCACAGCTCCCTAGCTACATGACAATCTCTAAGGACATGCAAAGTCCTTTCGACATTGTTTTGACATGAGGGCAAACAGGTGAGTTTGTGATATTTCGGGTGCAAAGATTATCCAAAGTGGGAAGACGTTCCTGGGCAGCAAGCCAAAGGAAATGGGGGATTCTAGGATTCGCCGGGGTTTTCCAGACCCTGTTCCAATCCAGAATAGCACTGGTACTCTCTCTATCAACACATTAGTTGTAGGCATCAGTAACTATTAATTAACCAAACCATTCGGGGAGTTCCAACATCTAGTGTCAGGTTTGTTAGAGTACCATTGGATGGTTTGACTAGTGATCGCCGTAGGAAGATGAGGAGGAAACGTAAGGGAAGTATTACCCAAAGCGCAGAAGCCCTTCTCCCATACATCCCGGGCCCTAAGGTTATGTTCAGTAGGACTGAGGGGACCCCCAACGATCGAAGGTAAAGTACCCTGGCCTAACCAATTATCAAACCAAAAAAACTAGTGGTAAGACCCCCCTTTAATCGCCACCCGCATTCCTTTATTAAACAATGCTTTTCCTTTGTACACGCTTCTCCATAATTGAGAGGGTGTATAGTTGCGGTTATCAGTGCTACTGTACTTACTCTTAAGAACCCTAGCCCATAAAAAGACTCCGTCTCATTGTGAAATGCCAATTGAGTTTCGCAAGGGAAACAACGTTTGCATGGTTCGAACAGCTAATGCCCAAACCCCTACGGATTTAGGTTTAGTGACTTTAGTCCAACCCACCACATACATCTTTCTACACACTTCCTTCGAGCCCCATAAATAATCTCGCCTGTCAATAGAAGCCTTTTTTTTTTTTTTTTGGAAAAAGGCAATTTTATAAAGGGACCAAGCCCAAAAGACCAAGGGGATAGCCTTGGAAGAGAACTACAACACTACAGCCAAAACAAAGGCTACCAACCTAACAAAACAAACAACTAACAAAAGAAATGAACCACCATACAAACAGACAAATCAAGGCTAGTTATCTGCTCTGTCTGAAATCCCCCATTCTTGGCACACAGCAACATCAGAAGCAGAATGGCGGGAAGACTTCAAAGAAGCCAAACAGGCTTTGATCTCTTCCTCAATTCTCTTAACAAGGGCAGAGGAATCTTCTCCAATTTGTCTTAAAATTGTTGAATTTCTCTCCCTCCAAAGGAAATACTCAGAAGCAGCCAAACTCCACTGGAAAATGATAGATGAAACCGACTTGGAGCAATTCTGGGATCCCCACTGGATTTCAGACGACAAGCTCAAGCTATCCCCATGCCTATGGCACTTGGACTAATTCCAGTCCAAACCAAGGTAGCATATTGACATTCAAAAAACAAATGCCTGTGTGATTCCTGACCACCATAACAGAGGACACAGTCCCTAGCCTTTTCAATAGAAGCCTTACCAAACAAAATGATATCGTTGGCAGAACAAATGGGATGATTTGAGAAGATGTGACTCTTGTGCATCAGTTCGAATCCTACTACCCTTGAGGTTATAAGTCCCTTGGTTTCAATTGGAAGGTTTGAGGTTCCAATGGGAGGGTTGAGGCTCGAGCTCGTTGAAGAGCATTGAACGCTTGCTTGTAATCTGACACACCACTAACGCCAATAATTTGTTGGCGAAAAAAAAAAAGAGTTCACTTAACCATGGTGGGGCTCACTGTCCATGTGGTGGAATTTTTTTTATCCACATCATTGTTTTTCCATCTTTGACATGAATTGTTGATTAATCGCTGCCCCATTTTTTTTTTCTCCCTCGCAGATTTTGTCAAACATAGATTCTGAAAGTGGTCTTCCATGTTCTTTCAATAATCTCATGACCTTGGAGCTCCATACTGAGTTAACCAAAGATCAAATCACAGGGATAATATGCTTTCTTAGAAGCTCTCCAATACTCCACACCATCACCATAGGTGTAAATTGTTCCAAGAATGCACCAGAGGTAATATATGTGTGGTTTAGTAAATGTGGTTTAATACTGAGCTCGTCTCGTCTAGACAATCCTCTCTTTGGTTGGTTTAATATATGTGCTTTAATCTGTGGAGTCATGACCGGTTTCTTTTATAAGTAATTGATGTGTAGATATTTCTGTCTGTGACAATGTGTTTCAAACTCGTATTGAACATAAGAAAACTAGTTGTCATTATAATAAATTCTATTCCATTACTCTTATTTGCAGAGTTGCAATGACGAGCGGTATTGGAGATCTCAGAGTCGAAATCTCAAGTCAATCGAGCATAACCTGAAGGTTGCAAGGATTGATATCCGAGGAACTAAGATGTCGAAGAGTGCAGTCCATCTAGTGAAATTTTTGCTTAGGCATGAAACAACATTGCAAGAAATGACCGTCTTTAAAGAGCGACCCTGCTGATGCTCCTCTTGCCGCGACAAACATTTCGTTCCTAGATAACGACGTTTGCACAGCTATATTCTAATGTTAATCTCTTTTCTTCCACAAGACCAGAGCCCCATAGCAGAGGAGCTTTAGTAGAACTTGTTTGGCATATTCTCATAAGATTGATGCTCCTTTTACTCTGTTGCTTTGTTTTCAATTAAAGCAGACATTTGTTTGTTTTCTCTTCCGAATTGAAAAGGCCCCATAAGTAGTTGTAAGTTTCTTTGAAGGATATTACTCCTATTTCATGATGGGAAAATTCTCTTTGTTACCACAAAAGTAGAAAAAGAAGTTATTATCGTAGAAAAAAAGATATTGTCTACACTTTTTATCCTTATAACCGATTGGGATCAAGAAATCAATGGTGGTTGAGGAGAAAATTTAACGAACAAAATTTAAATAGTAAAATTTCATAACCAAATGTTCAAAAAATTAACAAAAGATGGAAAACATCCAAATGAGATTATTATTTTTGGTTAGTTTATTCTGGAAACTTTTTAAGTTAAAGTTCATGTTTTCTCAATTCCTCCTATCCTAATAAATGATAAGTAAAATACTACTTGAATTTTAATAAAATTAGTAAAGATTTATCTTGGTAATGATTTTTGCACCCAACTTTTCTACTAATGCACTCTAAAATATGTGATTCCGTGCTCAAAATTATACACAATAAGAGCACTTAAAGGAGTGCTCTTATATAAAAGTGATCGAAATGCGAAAATTATATTCCAAATTTATTAAAATCCATAACAGCCATTACTTTGAAAAATAATTTGTCCATAACTGCGCCTATATAACCAAGGAAGAAGATGGGACCTGCTCGCACTTGAATGTGTTGGAATTTGGGGTCGGGTCCGGAACCAAATCGGGTCGTTCATGTGTGGGCATGACCCGCTGATCCATTTATATTAGAGAGTCCTATCTTATCTTAGAGATAAGATAAAAAAGAGTTCTAGAAAACTCTCTATAGTTCTTCTCTACTGTATTAAAGAGCAATCCGAGTTTTTGCACTTTGAAATAGAGGGTGATACTCGATCCTCGTAATATCACTCTATCGCAATAGATGGTTGTTGTTCTAGTATGTGATCCGAAATACATAATCCATCCACCAGGGGTCTGGTTCAGTTAAACCCGCTTCTACACTGTTATGTACTCCCTCCGTTTTTAAATAAATGAACGGTCCGCAAACCTAGACCTTTAAAAATATGCATTTTTTGGGTTCAAAAAATTTGAAAAAAAAAAATTTGGCGGCGAAGGTATTTTCCTTATTTTTTTTTCAAATTTTTTGAAAAAAAAATGCATTTATTTAAAACCCTAGATTTTTATTTAGGGACAAAGGGGGTATATATTGTTAACAGAATGAAATAGAGAAACCCTACGTAAAAGAAACAACAATGGAAACAGCCGGTGAAGGAGAGAAACACCATGGCAAGAGCTTAACGGCTGAGGCAGAGATTAACAAGATGAAGGCGAGAAACACCAGCGACCGAATCAGTGATTTACCGGTCGAGTTACTCCACCACACATTCTCTTTCCTTCCAATCCAATCCCTCGCACAAACCACCCTTCTTTCCAAACACTGGAACCAACTATGCCTGTGGCGTTCCCAACCTCATCTCGACTTCTCCAGTCTCACTCCCAAGTCCATGAAACTGATAAGCACTGTGTTATCTCGCCGTCAACCCGACTCCAATATTACCACCTTTCGCCTCTCCACTGTCTCCGGCTATGTAAGTCCCTCTCAGCTGCGCGATTGCATCGATCGACTAATGAATCACGTGATCGAACAGCTCGAACTTACCGTCGATAAAGGCTGGTTTGTTCTCCCTCCGAGTTTGTTCATTAGCAACAAGCTTAGGGTTCTCACGTTGAACCACCCACGATATCGGGATAGTTATTATAAGCCGAGAGACGGTGATCAAATATTCAGCTATACAGATTTTGGGTCTTCTCCTCCGGTTTTGTTCCCCGCGGTCCACACCTTGTCTCTAACCACTGTAGTTCTCAGGGGTTGTTCGGACTTGTTTTCGGGTTGTAATTTCCCTCTCCTCAATGTCTGATCTCAGTATCAATTGCCCGTGCCTAGAGGATTTGAAACTTGATGGTTTGGAGCTGAAAGGATTGGATGTTACTGGCCGGAGGTTACTGGAACTTGGACTCAGAAGGTGTTTCAATGACATCAATAGTTCGGCGAAGATTTTTGCCCCGAGTCTCCGGAGTTTCTATTGGGAAGATATCTGTGTCGCTGTGGAATTTGCGACGGGGAGCTTCGGATGCCTCGATAAAGGCTCCGTCTATTTTCTTGACATATCACAAAACGCAGCGACATTGTAGAGTGCATCCAACTTTCTTTCTGCTTTCTCTTTTGCCCGATCTATTTGTCTCGGAAGCCTAGTTATTGAGGTCAGTTTACAGTATAATACTAGTACTACGTAACGTGCAATTTACAAGTCTGCTGGTAGTTTTTTCTCTTTTCCTGCTAAAATTTAACAATGGTGTTCCCCCCCGCCCCCCTTTTCGCACTTTACAAGGGATGATATAGTAATGAGGTTGGCTTATTCACGGAGGAGCCGCGCGATCTCGGCAGTCCATTTCGGCTTTAGACTGTCTGGATTCAAATGAAACTTTGCTAGAGAAGAGGGGAAGAGTTTCTGGAAAAGTTTCATTAACATCTGGATGGTCCAAAATACTATTGGACGGTTGTGATTCACCTATTTAAACAACTATTCATGGAACCCTCCGTTAAAAAGATTTTCTCTAGAATAATCTATATTGCAACCAGAAAAATTGAGTGGTTCTGTTTCGGTTAGTTACCCCTGTTTTTGGTTTGATAAAGTAATTGCTATGTTTTCTCTTGCTCATCTAGTTTGTGATGCTACTCTCAATTTGAAGGCTAGGTTGTAATGATTTTATAAAGGCATAAGATCTCTTCCCGATTTAGTTCATTCTACTTTCATGATTAGTGTTTGATTCTAAAGGACTTGCTAAGCTTCTTTGATGATCACATGACACAGTAGCTCCAATATGGTTATGGCATAGAAGACGGATAGAACTGTAAAAATCAAAGTAATGCACAAACTTGTATTGTTTGTTTCAAATGTTTTCAAAGGCTATGTTGAGGGCCGCAATGGAGGCTAGGCTATACAACAACAACAACAAAAAAAGCCATTCCTCGTTTGTTATCTTACAGAGCAGGTGGATTGTGTGCATCAGTTCTCTAATCCCCACAACACAGCATTCCTTCATTTCCTTGAATCCTCAATTTTCAGAGGTATAATGGGGCCGCTATTTTGGTGGTTTATTTTTTTGAGAGTAGTCACTATAAATATATTGGCAAAGGTTGGGTCTGTCTCCGGTCATCTTCCATCCTCCAGAAATCGATTTGGATTACATGGGTACTGTTATTTTTTTTTTTGTGTGTAAAACATGATCTTTTCATGTGATCCCTATCTACCTTCAAACCTTGCCAATTTATTCAGTCCAATTTCTTTGTCAATTTTAATTATTCATATTAGTATCATTTGAATTTTACATCATCACTAGCCTTTTGCTTTCCCTTGCAGTTTTTTACATAGGTTTTGCTGGTGGTCTTCCATGTTCTCGTTCAATAACCTCAGGACCTTAGACCTGCAGACTGACTTGTGCAGAGCTGAAATCGAAGGGATATTATACTTGCTTAGAACCTCTCCAATACTTCAAACCATCACCATAGATTCACCCAGTCGTTGCGAACCCGAAGATGTGGTAATTATGGTCTTTGTTTCATTGTGATCTTATTAACATTATCGTTTGGAAATTTCCTTGACTGTTGCGTATCCGAAATGCCACTCTTGAAAGCATGTTCCACTCGTTGGGACAAGGAAAATTTCTTTGGATCCTAATTATCATCTTAGCTTCTTTCCTTCTTTTTTTTTTGTTGTTAATTTTCAGCGTTGGGACGACGAACAATACTGGGAATCTCAAAACCAAACTTTCAAGTCACTTGAGCATCACCTAAAGGTCATAAGGATTCATATTCAAAATACTAGAGCGCTCACCAGGGTACATAAGAGCAGTATCAATTTAGTGCAATTTTGTCGTAGACACGGAAGAGTTTTGCAAGAAATGACCCTAACCTTAAAGAGCTTACTTTATGAACGTACCGTCCAGAGACCAAGCATTCGTTATCGGATGACGAAGTTTCCACGGGCAACTTCTAACGTTAAAACCTCTCTTGTTCACCGGAGAGTATGAGACTGGAGGCCTCAACAGTAAAGAAGGTTTATTAGTCCTTGTTTGGCTACATTGTAAGATGTCTTTATGTGTTTATTTCCTTATTATACTTTTGCTTTTTTAAGTAATTAGCAAGAATAAGAATAGCAAAAGTTGTTCGGCTACTTGATTTTTGAGTTGCTTTTGTACAGTGCTAAAATTTTATTCATGGCTAAGTTATAATTTATTTGTTTGTGCGTTGAAGACACTAATCAAAACAAGATTATCGTTAATAATTTTTTGTTTCCACTTGAAACTGAGAAAAGCTCGGTTTTTTGGCTAAAAGCTAGTAGCCTGTTGAACATCTTATCAGCACAGATTAACAGAATTCTGTATTTTGCATAGAAATTATTTCGAGATGCTTGAAGCTCCAATATTTGTCAACTTTGAAGCTGTCAAAATAGAATACATGTAATGTGGCTGTTACCGGTAAGCTTATACCGTGTGCAATGTACAAAACTTTTATGCATAGGAGTTTTGACACCAAAAAAAACAGTTTAATTGGCATTATCCCTATCCTTTTTGTTACTTCGATTAATGATGTTCGTATTGATCAAGAAGCACGTGTAATACATTGTTCAAGCATGACATGCCTAATGTTTGAGGAAATCTCGCGTAAATTCATTTATCAACGAGTCGGCCCTTGGCATAGGCCCACCAGGCCACTGTCTGGCCACCAATTTTTAGACCAAAATTGGGCCCCATTAATGCAATTGTATAATTATTACTAATTGACCACTTAAAGGGGAAGAAGTTTGTGCAACCTGAGGGAGAGAGCTCCATGGCTTCTCTCTAGAGATTTCTAGCGCTCCTCTGGCATTCTCCGGTGACTTTTCCGGCGTGCTCATACAACACTCAGGGTATAGATCGGGCTGTTCTATGCATATGGACTGGGTTTGAGAGCTTTTTTCCCACTTTGAAGGAAAATATTATTTCCCTCTTGTATCCTTCATACATTTTTGGGCTCTCTACCCCCACAATAGTTTCCTTCACTGTACTATTGTGGATGGTTCCATATCCGGCCGACTAGTGGTCCTCGACAAGCTTCGGACTAAGATCCGGTGAAGTTCAGGGGATCAGGTGCAGCGAAGTTCCTTTTATTGGTAGATTTGTTTTTTAGATGTTCTGGTTTTCCTCTTTGTTAGGCTTATGGGGCCGTGTAAATTGTATCGGTGTTTATTGCAACTTAATTTGCATTTTGATTGTCCAAAAAAAAAAGTGGTAGAAGATTCAATGTGGCTCGTGGTTAAAATAGAAGATTGGATCGGGTATCTACACATATTTAAATGAGTTGATTTCTCACGGGTCTATTCGATTGTATTTTTATATTATTGATCATCCATACAAGAACTGGAGTGGGCCTAGCGTGCCCGTCGGTTCATAGCCGGTATGATTTTGGTGTGGACGGTTTTAGTCAGTCTCTACCAAAACCATACCAACCGTCAACCGAGGGGCACCCGGGGTCGAAAACAACATTAATATTGAGAGTTGGCGATGCTCTCTCTGTCTTGGTTTAAAACCCTAATTACATAGAGATTTTTCAGTGCCGAGCGGGTATATCTTACGTGG
The DNA here is from genome assembly GCA_019656835.1 of Rhododendron ovatum. Taxonomy (NCBI): domain Eukaryota; kingdom Viridiplantae; phylum Streptophyta; class Magnoliopsida; order Ericales; family Ericaceae; genus Rhododendron; species Rhododendron ovatum. Next base: position 12,570,863 of record CM033795.1, read on the forward strand.
TACCCACATGACGCATCCGAGCTGTCCGATACACTTTTGGACGGCTCGGATTGAAACCCTCTCTCTCCTCTCATCCCAACACTTTCTCTCTCATTTTTCTCTCTCCAAATCTAAGCTGTTCAAACACAGAATGGACGGCTCGAATGCACGAGCAGGCACCACGTGATACCTGCTCGGCACTGAAATTTTTTTTCCTGATTACAGAAACTACAGGAGAAATACGGGCTCTTAACGAGGAGAACAAGACCTCGACGGCTGGGGCAGAGATAACAAGATGAAGGAGAGAATGAACAGAAGAAGAGAATCAACAGAGACAGAATCAGTGATTTACCAGTCGAATTACTCCACCACATATACTCTTCCCTCCCATCCAAACCAGCGTCCTATCCAAACGCTGGAAACACCTAAGCCTGTGGCTTTACCACCTTCGTCTCAATCTCGATTTCTCCCATCTCTCTCCCAATTCCAGGGCTCGATTCATACCCACGGTGCTTGTTGGGTTTTGCCCATGTGGTGTTAATGCTGTTTTGAAAAAGAAAAGGCCATAGTGGTTTGTTTGGTGTTGGCTGAGTTAATTAAATGTTTAAGGGAATTAAGTGGGCAAGTTAGTAGTGCTTTGTTCCAAAGAGGAGCATTTGTGGCTAGTTCCAGAAGCATCTCGGCAAGTGAAGAGGCTTTGTGTGCCATTTGTCAAGCCTATTAATAGGGACTTCCTGTGCCGAGAATTGGGTAAGAGTAAAAAAAGGCCGAAAACAATCAAGAAAAGTCAATACTTTGTGTGTGCAGGTGTGAGAGCCGAGAGGTTGTAACAGTGAGGAAAAAGAGTGTGGAAAAAATACCAAGTGAGCGTGTTTTTGTATCTCACCATTGTACTCTTCATTGTTATAATGGATTACTCTCTCTCCCGTGGAATAGGCATTGAGGCCGAACCACGTATATTCTTGTCTCTTTTGTGTGTGATTGTTTTTCGTTACGCTTCCGTTGTGCGGGTGATCGGGTAAATTTTTCCCAACAGTGCTGTCTTGGCAACCCGGCTCCGATATTACCTACTTTCGCCTCTTCCGCTATGCAAGTGACTCTTGCCTGCGTGATTTTATCGATCGATTAATGACTCACAGAATCGAACAACTCGAACTCGACGTTTATCTATACGTTAGCTTGGATCTCCCTCCGAGTGTATTCAATTCCAACACGCTTAGGGTTCTCAAATTGAATATTGAGCCTCGTCTAGTATTTAGGTGCAGGGGTTTTGGATTCCCTACCCCGGTTTTGTTCCCCGTACTCCACACCTTGTCTCTACCTAGCGTGAATGTCTCGGGTTGGTCGGAATTTTTTTCGGGTACTACTTTTCCTCTCCTTAGGAAACTGCGCTTGAAAGATTGCATAGGAATGACTGATCTCAATATCAACTGCCCAGGCCTAGAAATTTTGAAACTTGAAGATTTGGAGCTTAATGGTTTGGATATTTCTGGCACTGGGTTACTGAAATTACAAGTGAAAAGGTGCTTCCCATATGAATGTTGTTGGGCCAAGATTCTTGCCCCAAGTCTGCGGAGGTTAGATTTGGCAGGCATCGTTAATGTGACATCCGTGGCGGAGAGTTTCGAATACCTTGACACTGGATCCGTTAAGTTTTTTTCCGCGAGCCACCATGATGTCGGAAATATGGATTTGAGAAGGTAATACAAGTGAGAACTTAGAAGTATCACACTCGCCACCCTATGGAATTCACCCACGGGATAAGAGTCGTAATAGGAACTAGCCAAAGGCTGAAATTTCACTTCAATTATCAAGCTAATTCATATCAGTACATAACTGGCCTTTAAACACAGAAAAATGACTAGAAAATTCCTGAAACATAAAAGAAAACGACAAATTCCAAGAGGACCTTTCAACTCTCAAGTAGAAGATACCAAAAGTCACTTGAATATCAGCACTTATTTGGTCAAAGTTGGTTATGAGAATAATTCCATGACTTAGTTGGGAGTTTCAAAATTATGTAGAAGGGCAGTAAAATTATCTTGGGATTCACCGGCATCATTCGCTTCCACTGCGTGCAACTTGCCCTCGAGTTCTTCTGCCATTCCGTCCTCATGAAAGGGAGAAAGATCTAGTCCACTGGACCGAGTTCCACTTCCTGTAACTCATCATTTCAGTGGAGATGCTGAAGAGCAAGTCAAATATATCAAGAAGTTACATGAGCAGGTGCGAGACCGTATCATAAAGCAAAATGAAAAGTATCGGAAAAGTGCTAATAAGCATAGGAAGGCTGCTGCTTTCAAAGAAGGAGATTTGGTTTGGGTTCATCTTCGCAAGGAACGCTTTCCGCCAGGGCGTTATGGCAAGCTCAAGCCTCGAGCTGATGGTCCTTTCAAAGTTCTCAAAAGAATTGGAGAAAATGCATACCAAATTGAACTTCCAGAAGAGTACGGTGTTTCAAAAACCTTCAATGTATCAGAGCTTTGGTTTCATGGCTGGTGGTAGACGTCAAGCTAAGGTGGGAGAGGGTACTCCAGTTCATGAAAGAGATCTCCGCGACATCGAAATAGACGAATTAAGAAAACAGGTGCAGGAACTTCAACAGCAACAACAGCAATCATTTCAAAATCCACATCGTGGGGAGGACAAGGAGTCAAGGATAGTTTCAAAGTGGACGATGCTACTCTTGAATGGCCCTTTACAACAAAAATTATTCTAGATCTAATTGTGGATTGGAGTAAGCCACCGATCTATGGTGAATATACCGAAGATGGGCTCTTGATTGTTCCAAAGAAGAATGAGTCTATCAATAATTCACAACAGCCAACATTCTCATCAAAGACAGCCTTGGTGTTAACCAAACGAAAATCTGAAGAGAACGATGAACATGGTCTGAGGAAAGGGCAGATGAGACTGGATAATAAAATCACTTATGTGGATGGAGTGTCACTTATGGTAAGTCAAAGTTTGGGCAAGGTCTATGATGGAGATGAAGCTGGAAAAAAATCCGATCATGAGGAGTGTGCCAAAATTCTGGTGGCAGCAAAAATGGAGACTACAACCGATTGGTCTACGCCTCCTATCTATGATAAATATCCAGAAGAGGATGTTGTATCGGAAGAACTGAAATTGTTAACAGCTCGCCGCGTCCCCCAATTTCACCCATCAAACCCAACTGTGAACTCAAATAAACGGAATGTTGATGATTGGGATTGGCTCGATGAATCGGTCCTAAAATAGCGCACTAAAATTTTTGAGACTTACGGAGTCATTCGAGGATCTGAATGTAGCTTTGTCATGGACTCGGGAAGTACTGCAGGTAATTATGTGTTCGAAAATTTGGTTTTATTTTTGAATCTCCCAACTGAAGATCTTGCTAATCCTTATCATGTGCGTTGGGTGAACCACGAGGCCAGTACATTGGTGACTAAGCGATGTTTAGTCGAATTCTCTATTGGGCACGAATATGAGGACAAGATTTGGTGCGATGTGATGCGAATGGACTCATGTCATATTTTGTTAGGGCGACCATGGCAATGGGACCGCAATGTTTATTATCGTGGGCGCAAGAATGTTTACGAGTTAAAGGTGAACGGGGAACCTATAAAATTATTTCCGAAAGTTGAGAAAAGGAAACGAGAGAGATTTTTGTTGATTGAGGAGAAAACATTTGCAAGGAAGAAGAGGGAAAATTTTGAAGAGCGTGCCAAAGACTCGAGGACGAGTCTTTTTCAACCAGGGGAGTTTGACAACGGAGTTTCGTAACAATATTAAATTATTTTCTTGTAACAAGTATCGAGTCAGCCTTTTGCATTTCTCATGGTGTCCTTAATTTCTCTAGGAATGTTTTTATGTTATTTTTAAGTTTCTAAGTGTCTTTTATGTTTTCAAGAGTCAAACACATATATCAATTTAGTCTTTGGTCAAGTCCTTTTTAATTTGTGTCTTGAAAATGTAAGTATCTTCTCCTATTCTTGGATGGTTGTTCCAAGTTGCCTATAAATTGTGTTACTATGAATGAAATCGGAGTTTGGAGAGTGTGTTTGAATTAAAATAGCCTTTGGCTTGTAAGAAGATAATTCTTCTTGTAACTCTTATCCTTTGGTGGATTCTGATAGGTGGCGAATTTCCCGTTTCTATATCTCTTGGGTGGATTTCTTAGAGTGGTGAGCGGTTTCCTAGCCCTATATCCCTAGTTAATCCTCGGATGGTGATATCTATATCCCGTTGATTCAAAACTTGGGTGGTAAGCGTTACCCCTTTATCCATTTTTTTAAACCTTACTTCCGTCCTATCTTAAAACTCCGCCGTCACACCAAATCCAATGTCGTTGCAATGTGGAGCGACCTTTGTATCTGCTCTCCGTTATGCTCGATCTCTATCCATCAGAAGCCGAGTTCTTGAGGTCAGTTTTCTCGATGAATTTCTACAGCGCAAGTCATTATTCAACCATATTAATCTAAACTTTTGGTGCCTTGGTGGTGGTTGCGCCTTCACTAACTTGAGAAATGAATTCCCGTTCGTTCATTTTGGTTTTTCAAAATTAATTTTTTTTATTAATTTTACTTTTTGTTCGATTTAGGATCTGTCTTTTTCAGTACTATCGACTATCCCGCGAGTCATCTTGACAAGGGTTATCATAGAATTAAAATACTATTCAAAGAGTTATTAAAACCAATGAAGACAATAAGCTTACTTTTTATTGGCTTATTTTGATTTCTTCTTAACTTTTTCACGTTGAGTTTGTATTCTTTTACTGTTCTAGACGCTAAAAGAAGTTTACTTAACAACAAAACTACAAGAAGTTTTCTTTTCTAAACGCTCAAGTTTAGTGTATGGTACTATGTTATCCTATTTAATAACCTCACTTGTTTTTGAGGTACCAAGAAAGTACATTCAACGATGGTTAAATAGTCACAGGCTCGGAGCTTGTCACCGTCCATGTTTTGGAATTTCTTTTTTGTCCATTGTATTTCTCTCATCACTGTCTTATGAATAGTGGATTAATCCCTTTCCTTTTGTTCTCGCTTTCAGATTTTGTCAAGCATGGATTCTGAAGGGGGACTTCCTTTTTCTTTCGATAACCTCACTACATTGGAGATCCATACTGACTGGACCAAAGATGTAAGTATAGGGATAATATGCTTGCTTAGAAGCTCTCTCCACACCATCTCCATAGGCGTAAATTGTTCTAAGTCCACAGAAGAGGTAATGTTTGTGTGTGTGGCCTGATCGTGTCAAAATCAAGATAAATTTAACCAGTAAAATATGCAAATGGATTTAGTAGTAAAGTAGGAGTGCGGGTGTCGATCCACAGGGACTAGGAATTACCTCAATTATAAGAACTGACTTTCAAAATAATTAAAAGGCAGAGAGATTTGGTGATTTAGATTATGAACTAAATTTATTGAAAACAAGAGGTTTTAGATTTTTATCAAATGAAAGGAAGTCGGATCTACCACTAACTCGATCTATAATGGTTTGAGGTATTTTGTACTAATTTCATAATTAGGTCAATCAATGTAGTAGTGATGTATTCTAGCTACAAGCCAAAATACTATCTTTCAAGAAGTTCTTGTACATGTAAATTAAAAACAAACCATCTTCGATTAGACACGGACTGCCTACGCTAAACTAACACTAACTAGGGTCATGGGCACAATCTGTCTTCTCACAAGTAGGGTTTGTCTCAGCTTTCAATATACTAGGTGGCGTGAAAACAATTGTATAACTTTTGCATTTATAATCACAGAAAATAAACACATGGTTGAGATTTGGTAATGAAACCGATTATTGAGACAATCCTCTGGATTATGCAATCACCACATTTAATTGATCTAATTACAAAATAAAACAAACCATAGACACAAAGCTAGGGCTTACCAATACCCTAAGAGAAGGTTTAGTTGGCCATTTGTGGAGTGGAACAGAGAAGAGAAAAGAGAGTGCTCTCAGCATTTTTGGCTTGGGATTTTTTTTAGAGAGAAAAAAGAGAGGGGGCTCTCTTCAAGGGAGTGCTTCGTCCCCTTTTAATATTGCATGAGCTCCCTCTTGTAGACCTCTCAATGGGTAGTGTCGGTCCAAAAACTTGAGCAGCTTGGAGGTGCAATTAATATGACCACGTTGCTTTCTTATCTTCTGGCACCATCCAGCTGAAATCCATCCACCTCTGTATATATAGTCATTTGATAGTGCAATGAGCTTCAAGGCAAATTGGCTTCATTTGTGTCAGACACACATTTAGGATTCCAATATTTTATTGGAGGGAAAGCCATGCATCTAGATTTCCACTTTTCAGCCGAGTATGTCTAGCTAGCCAATGAAAATTACTCAATGCTTCTCACGTCTTTATTCCATTTATGCCATTAAAGGCTTTAGAATTCTCTATCTTCCGTGACATCAACGTGGAAGACCTGAAAGCATAGAAATGGGATAAATAATGCCAACTAACATTTTATTAGGACATAACAAGTATCAATTGGAGGGCTCATTTGCACACAATTAAACTCTCAACATGGCCCCTGAGTATTTATTAGTGTGTGTCGCTATCTGGGCCTGCCCTGAGCACAAGCCTACCAGGCAGCCGCCTAGACTCCTCAATTTGAGGGACCTATTAAAAGTTTTGGTAAATGTGAAGCAACAAAAGCATAGATTTATGTTGTTTTTTCATTATTAAAGTATGAAATTCTTAAGTAAACTCCATTATTTTTAATTTCTTAATAACAATACATGGGGCCACATAGTACAAGTTCTCCTTGTGCCCTAATAATCTGAGGGCCAGCCCTAGTCACTGGCATTAATTTGTTTTGCTGCTGTCCTATATCACAAGTTTATAGCCATCTAAAAGGTTAATTTGTGTAATGTGACCTGTATTTGTCGGACTCGATGTGTTTAACGTTTTGTGTGAGATACTCAACGTGCCTCCAACTCAAGTTGAACTTAGAAAACCTATCATCATAATTGTATTCATACGATAACATTTCGATTTATTTGTAGAGTTGGGATGACGATCAATATTGGAGATCTCAAGGTTAAAATATCAAGTCAATCGAGCGTCACTTGAAGGTTGCAAGGATTGATGTTGGAAGTACTAAGATACCAAAGAGTGCATTCTATTTAGTGGAATTTCTACTAAGGTATGAAACAACTTTGTAAAAAATGACTAACTTTAAAGATTGACTCTGCGGATTCTCCTCTCATACAAAAAAAGATTCGTTCTCAGATAATGAAGTTTGCACGGTCATATTGTAATGTCGTAATCTCCTTTCTTTCACCAGACTAGAGCCCCTTAATAGTGGAGGAGCTTTATTAGAACTTGTTGGCAAATTCTAATTAATATAATGCTCTTTTAACTTTGTTGTTTTGTTTTCAATTAAAGAAGCAAACGTTTGTTTGGTTGTTTTTTTGAATAAGAAAACATAATTTGTTTCAAGACTCAAGAGTAGAAAAAGAAGAAGTTATTATCATAGAAAAAAAGTACCTTAGCTATAGTTTTGATCCTTATAAGAAGGGGAGTGATTTTGCCACTCTCCAAATTGTTAACGTTTGGAGAGTGAGAAAATCAATATGAGTTGATTTTGGAGTGCCGTTAATAGATTGGAGAGTGGCAAAATTACTCCTCTATAAATATAGGTCGGTTTTAAATTCGTTCTGGAAAGTTTAATTGTCAATAAATTTTTCCTTTAGGCTCTGTTTGGTTGGATGTAAAATTTTTTACAATTGAAAATATTTTTCATGTAAAATATTTTACATGAAAAAAGAAATATACTATTATTTTCCTGTGTTTGGTTGAAATCAAAATTTATTTTCACAAATCAATAACTTGTCTACTTGTCCTCCTATAGCATTGGGTACTTGGAGGAAAGGCAAGTAGAGAGATGAAGAACATTTCTGCCCTGGTGTTTGTCTATTTTACTTATAGTCGACTAATCGACTAAGGATTGTTGAGTGTGCTGGAAATGTGGGTGTTTGTGGTGGTGGAGTTTGGTTCCTTGCCGTATTTCAGGACTTCTGTGGAAGCAAACTTAATGAAGTGAATGGAGATAAAAGAAGAACAACAAAATGGACTTTATTATTCCTCGGTGTAGAAGTCAATCGACTATGAAAACACAATCGAACAGACGGTTAAATTACAAGCTACTCCTAGAGCAAGAAATGTAAAGTACAGATAAAAGTAGAAGCCTTTGGGCGATTGATTGGGGGTCTCTAAATATCTTCTTTTCTTGTATTTATAGGCTGTCATCGACTTGAAATTCAAACCATATGGAATTCCCTCCTACGATTTGAATTAAGTGGCTCCATGCTCCCTATTCTTGCTCCACTATCTGCACGAGGCGGTTGCTTCTCCATGATCTCACATGTTCCCAACGTTGTAATTACTTCAACTGCCTGCTCGCATTAACTGCCTTGCTCACGATCTGTATGTGATGCATATTCTGACACGTGTTCAGTCGAATATCAACCGTTGATCAGTCCATTTTTCCTTAACAGGCTTCACATTGCATTTTATTAATTAGTCTAAAACGTGTTGACACGTGTAACATTTTGACTCAATCGATTCATATTAGACTAAATACTAAATTATGGTGTAAACAATGCCCCCCTATTTACCTGAGTTAAATATTAACTTTGGTAAATATTTCTCTTAGTAACTTACCACCTATATAAGGCAGAGCACTTCAAATTTTAGGGCACGAATCGTGCTTCTTCTCGCAAAAAACTTTGAAACAGTTCTCAAACTCTAAAATAGCTCTTGAGCCCAAATGGCACCGAAATCCAAACTACAGATTGCCAATGACCCAGTTGAAGATCCGGCCACCGAGTCAGTGACGGAGGATTCCTTCCGATTCCCCGAGTCGTACCGAAATGGGATTGACCAGAACACTCAAATCCTGATTCCTGACGATAACGTCAAGTTCTCACTGTATATTGGGCCCGGTCTTTTCATCAGCTCTTCCGGATGGCTTTCCAGAAGTTTACCCAGTGGGGGAACGCGATCCACTCCTCCTACAGCTTCCGTCGCTGGAATGGTCAGGCTGGGGTAAGAACACCTGCCTTCGTTCTTGGCCTTACACCGTTGAAATGGGATGGATAGATTGGGTAAGGCGTATGATGAAGTTTCTTTTCGAGGATTGGAAAACAATGGGGATCCGTGAGACAATCGAGCTCTCACAATTCCCCCTAGACATGAATCCTGAACTCCTAGCTGCTGCAGCTTGTTTCTGGTCCAAATCATCCAATACCCTAGTTCTACATTGTGGCTTACTGTCTCCGACGGTCTTGGATATTTCTCATTTGACTGGCCTTCCTTCCTTAGGCCGTGAGGTAAATGCCTTACTTTCTCCTGATCTATATGATCCCCCATTCATTGTTCCATCATCTGGGGTTAGTTACTCGAGATGGCTTAAGATTCACTTCAAAGCCAAAGCATCTGGACCCTGCTTTCATGAGAAGGTTGCATTTTACCTTTTTTGGATTTGTCGATTTCTTATGGCAGTTCCTGGGCTTAGGGTTACCAAAGAATACCTTAACTTGGCCGTCTGTATGGCCCAAGTAAAAAGGTTGGCCCTTGCCCCCTTTGTTCTAGGATCCTTGTATAAGGGCCTTTTTACTTTTGTTGATAAAAAGATAGCAGATTCTTGTGGTGGTCCCTTTTGAATCTTTCAAGCTTGGTTATATGCATACTTTCCTCAATTAAAACCTAAGCTGGAGAATCCTCTTCGATCAGATGAGGCATTGCAAACATGCCGTAGTTACGCTGAACATCTTTTAGGTTTCCAGACTCAAACAGAAGAATCCTCTTTTCAAAGGTATTTCACCTTTTTTTTTATGAAAATAACAAAAAGAATTGGCCTGTGTTCTGTCCATTCGATAAATTTGAATTCGCATCTGAAAGATTAAGGCCATGCTTTGAGGACATTCCACCAGCCTCTCCTCAACTTGTAGAGAAAATGACTCAGTCCAAACGGTTATTCTGGGCCAGCGTTCTTCTTCCAAGACTCATCCCAGTTGGCTTTGCCCTAAATAACACTCCTTTTGGGAATTGTGGTTTTGAGAATTATTCTCCGTGTCAATATGCTAGACAATTTGGCCTTGCACAAGGCATTCCAATGCCTTTTGTTCACCCAAACATTGCTGAGATGGCTTCAAGTAGGCCAACGATTAAGGCCAAGGACTCGCAAATGATATCCCTGATGGTCAGCAACTTTCAACATCGTGTGAAAGCCTTTCAGTTTGTTGATTTCGAGACCAATAATGTGACCCTGCCTGCTTTTGATGAATGGTGGTCGACTATGAGAGCCCTTTATTTCAGTGCTCCACTTTCAGACTGCCTATACAGGCTTGACCCTGAATACAAATACCTTCAGGATAAGGCTGGTAAGCACAGCTATTCATTGGTTTCTAATTCAATTAGTCATGCTTCTATTAATCATTCTGATATTGTTTCCTTAACAGAGGTAACAACTCGACTGCCTGATAAACCTTCCAAGGCCATTGTGCCTCACGCAGGAGCAGTGCCCATATCCTCTGTGCCTAGTGGGAACACCAGGAAAAGGAAAGCTGAATCGATTAAGGACTCTGAAACCAGGCCACGGACGCGGACTCTTAAGATCACATCAGGTGTGAGCCAAAAGGTTTCTAAAAGTCCTTCCACTGGTAGACCTAAAAGACAGGTCAGTGAAGTATCTACCCCCATAAAACAACCAACAAGAAAGCTCACCAAGAAACAAAGTTCAAGTGACAAAGGGTTGGCTTTGAGGGTACACTCTTATCTTCTCTTTTCTCTTATTGATTTCATTCTTTTCAAAAGTCTTTCTATTCTCATTTTCTCATTTTCTTTCTTTTACAGAAAGGCAAAGGGACCAAAATTGTAGATGCCTTTGAAGAGGAAGAGGAAAATTCCTCAAGATCCTCACAAATCCAGAAATCTTCCTTTTCAGTAGGAGAGACAGTTGATACTGAATTGGCAATCGATCAATATGAGTCTACAGCAATATCAGATCCTTTGGATCAAGCTGATTGGTTGCTAGGGTTACAAGAACAGCTGCTATATCAAGAAAACCCTTTACTGCAGGATGACAGTCCTTTTGTGCAAGTTGGTGAGGGTTCGGTCCTGATGCCAGATGGTGCTGAGCTTGGTGTACAAGCCACTCAACAACTTGATGTCACAACAAATCAATCTACATCAGACCTAGCCAAAGCTGTGCCAGGGAAGAACGCCATTGTTGCCCCAATTCCACAACAAATTCAGAAGATTGACCTGAATCAACAGAGTGATAGTAGGGAGGAATTAGCTTCTCCTCGGATGGCGGATGTGCCTTCTCTAGAGGCTCCACCTAGCAAGAAATGAAAAGGAAATGGAAAAGAAGGGACCAACAGAGGATCCTGTTCAGATTGCCCCTATTGCCCAAACCAGTCCTAATCAAGGAGGTGGACAAGGTGTAGAGGATGTGGCCTCTAGCCCTTATGGTAATCCCTCTGGGAACCAAGTCTTATTACCAACAGGTGTGATCCCTGCAAGTATTTCGAAGGTCCTTGCCTTAACCTTATCTCCTCGTTCGGTAAACAAGACTGCAACAAATCCTGTGGGTGTTGAGGATTCTGCTCATGTCAAGTCTTCTAGTGATTCTCTGGACCATCTGATGGAGGAGATAGAATCGACTTCTCAAGTCTTTCGATCCCTCACTGAAGTTTCAGAATCTAGTAGCTCTTTCTTCTTCCTTCAATTCAGTGCAAAGACCCAGAAAGAAATCCAAGTCTTCTTTGACTTCCTAAAGCTTCCTTTTGAGGAATTGATGACAGTGAAGTCCACAGAATTTAGTGCCTGTGTTGAATCCCTGTCTCAAAGGCATGTCTTCCCCCTCAGAGAACAAATCATCTTGGAAAATTATGCATCATACTTGGGTGACAACATTAGCCTCTTCCGATATTACCAGCAAGAAATAAGTCAAAAGCAGGATTTGATTGGTAACCTTTCCAACTTGACAGTGAAGTTATCGAATATGCACGCTGATGCTTCAACTTTGAAGTCGAGACTTGTGGCTATTGATCAAGAAGAAAAGGAATTGTTACATCGATTGGGTCAACTACAGACTGAGAAGGGAAATCTTCTGGTAACAGCAAGCCAACTTGACAAAGACTTCAAACACCTAGCAGAGGAAGGCAAAGGAGTCTCAGTTCATGTCTCTGCTGCCCGTGAGGATTTGCAGAGAAACAGAGTTAAATGTGATGAACTTGTAGTTAAATGGGAGGCTTTCAAGTCTTCCTTTCTTCATGAGTGACTTTAGTTTTACAGTCAATCGACTAATCTTGTCAGTACAAAACTATAATTGCTTTTTGTTCGTTGTTTGTTTTTTACCTATCAGCAGGTGGTATGCCAAAATTGCGAATGGCAACTAGAATGAGTGTTAGGCCTTCCACGGCCCTGAATGGCAATTAGAATGAGCGTTAGGCCTTCCATGGCCCTTTCCGTACTCCTTGTTTGGGACAATTTTTCCTTTAACCTTTATAAATATTTGAGTCAAGGAATACACTTACATATTTGAATAAAGACCAAACTCACATAAATGCCCAAACTGAAGAATAAACCCCCACACAATTGTTTAACATCTTGCTTTACCCACGTGATGCCACAGGATCAAAACCCTTGATCCCTATATATCCGGATTGTGGGCGCCTATAATTATGGCAATACTACGTCATGATCATGATGACGCTTCCCCTCTACTTTTAGGGAATACGTACAGTAATTACTGACGGTTAAGTACAACAAATGATGCCGTGCTGCAGTAATTCAGCCGCCTTACTTTGGGAAACAACCATTGAGAGCCCACTAACCCTATCAGTCATCACGTCTCTTAATTTTACCTCGGGATAACTGTCCACGACCCACGTCTTTAGATCTCCCTTGGTCTATAAATATCAACACTGAGTAGAAGCTCTAGCACTTGTGTTTCTCTACACTATGGCCGCCAATATCTCTTCTACTCCTCTTTCCACACAAATCACTTCCGCTCACATCAAGCAACTGGCCACTGAGCTTTCTTGGGCACTCATGGAAGATCATAATGAGTGCAAACGGAGGATTCAGGCTATCCACGATCGAGTGGAGGGCATGGCGCTTCGACTGGAAAAGATGGAGTCCGCCCTCAAACTTGTGGTGGCCAACTAGGACACCATCGATTACAAGCCTCCTCCGATCGATCCTGCTGACATCAGGTCCTCCATGGCTTGCACCTCTGGTCAGTGGAAAGAATGGCCTAAAGAATTGGCCTTCTTTTGTGGGGGAGTCCTGGTGTGTTTTTTTTGTTAGATCTCACTTGAGATCTTTTTCCTTTATAGGTTGTTTTTCTTTTGGGTTCTCGCTTTGGGTTCCCTTTTTTGTTAGATCCTTCTTGGGATCTTTTGTTTTTGTTTCTTGTTGTTAGATCCTTCTTGGGATCTTTTGCTTTTGTTTGAACTACCTCTTGTAATGCTGCCCTACCCATGGGCAGCCTTTGAACATGAAATGAAAAGTTTGTTTTAACTCATGCTCTCCCACATAGACGGAAAATAATGCTTCAAATATTTACCATTAATGGTTCTTTCGTGAAGAACCCCCTCGATTGATGTCAAATGATATGCACCCCCTCGTAAGATTTGAGCAATACGGAAAGGACCTTCCCAATTTGGAGACCATTTCCCAAATTTTCCTTTCTTCCTTCTTGAATCGATTGGGAGAATTGTTTTCCAAACTAAATCCCCGACTGCAAAAGATTTTTGCTTTACTCTTTTGTTATAAGCCCTTTCTACTCTTTTCTTTTGGGCTTGAATCTGGTTTAGGGCATGCAACCTTTTTTCTTCCAGCCCATCGATGTCTAAAAACATTGCCTCTTCGTATTGCAAGTCTGGGTCATAATGACGTGCCACCCTTAAAGACTGAACATTGATTTCGACTGGCAATACTGCTGCGTGTCCGTAAACTAATTCGAACGGTGTTACCCTAGTACTCTCCCTTTGTGATGTTCTATATGCCCATAAAACTCTGGGCAACAGATCATGCCACTCTCTTGGGTTATCATCGATTACCTTTGCCAAGGTATTCTTTATAATTTTATTAGTCGATTCGACTTGCCCATTAGCTTGGGCATAATACAGAGTAGAATTCAAAATCCGTATTCCATATTTTTGTGCATACTGGACAACTTCTCTACCATTGAATATAGACGCCTGATCAACAGTAATGGTTTCAGGAATTCCAAATCTACATAAAAGATATTCCTCAATAAAATCAATCACTTGTTTCTGTGAAACACCTTTCAAAGGTATTGCTTCCGTCCATTTTGTAAAATAATCAGTTGCCACTACAACAAATTGGTGTTGTAACGAAGAGGCTGGGTGGATCTCTCCTATCATATCGATTGCCCAACCTCTGAACGACCAAGGTTTAACAATCGATTGCAATTGATGAGCAGGTATCCTTTGGATTGGTCCATGCTTTTGACATTGATGGCAACCTTTAGCATACCGAATACAATCAGCTCGGATGTTTGGCCAATAATACCCGTGTCTCTTAATTAACCATCTCATTTTATCACCAGCTTGATGGGCACCACAGGTTCCTTCATGGACCTCTCCCATGATTCTCATCGATTGGTCTTTGCCAACACACAACAGTAGTAGACCATCAGAAGTTCTTCTATACAAATCCTGTTCTAGTAAAACATAATTGATGGACCTGCATTTGATAATCCTTTCTACCTTTTCATTAGGATTTAGAAGGTAATTCTTTATTGGAATCATCCAATCATCAGAAATATCGATTACAAACACATCCAATCGATCTTTTTCCTTCTCCAATGAGAAGGGTAAATACCTTTTTTGGATTCTAATTACTTTCTCCGTGTCCCCTTCAGGAATCTTAACTCCTGAAGCTGCTTGAGCCATTTGATTGGCCTCACTATTTTGAAGTCTCAAGATATGCTGAAAACATATCTCATCAAAGTTTTGAGCAAGACATCGAACCTGCTCAAGCTGCAAGCTCAATAAGGGGTGATTGCATTTATATTGCCCTGTAACTTGTCGAATGATCAATTGTGAATCTCCAGAAACTTTCAAACATCGTATACTTAAATCTTTTGCTATTTCCAAGCCTATGATTAAGGCCTCATACTCTGCTTGATTATTTGTTAGAATTCTATTTTCATCGAGTTGGAAAGAAAATTGGAACATTTCTCCTTTTGGAGATGTCAAAACAACACCTGCCCCAACTCCATTGTCCGTTTTTGAACCATCAAAAGACAATTGCCAAGGTCTAAGCTCCAAAAAATGCACCTCAAAGGTGTCCTCTTCCAAAGGTAGATTTGGATGCTCAGATAAGAAGTCTGCCAAAGTTTGTCCTTTTACTGCCTTTTGAGGCACGTATTCAAAGTCATACTCGATTAGGGCTAAAATCCATTTCCCCTGTCTCCCTCTCAAAATGGGTCTAGACAAGATGTACTTTATTATATCTGTTTGGGAAATGATCATTACCCTAGCTGGCAAAAGGTAATGCCTTAATTTAATTGCTGAAAAATATAATGCCAAGCAAATCTTTTCAACACATGAATACCTACCTTCACAATTATTTAGCCTTCTGCTTAGGTAGTAAATTGATTGCTCTCGGCCTTGTTCATTATCTTGGGCTAACAGACTTGCAATCGAATGGTGTGTTGCTGATATATATAGCTTCAATGGTTTTCCATTTATTGGAGGCATCAGAACAGGAGGCGTCACCAATGATTGTTTTAAAATATCAAAAGCTTTCTGATGCTCTTGTTCCCATTTGAAATCCTTTTCTGACTTCAATTTTAATAATGGGGAGAATGCCATTGTCTTTCCAGATAGATTGGCAATAAATCTTCGAAGGAAATTAATCTTGCCCAAGAACTGTTGAAGCTCTTCTTTATTGGTTGGTGCTTGTGCTTTCAAGATAGCATCAGCCTTAGTTTTATCAATCTCAATCCCTTTTTGATGCACCAAGAATCCCAAAAAGTTTCCTGCTGTAACACCAAACGCACATTTCAAAGGATTCATTTTTAAATTGTAACGCCTCATCCTTTCCAGAGTCTGTTCAAGATGATGTAAGTGCTCATCAACTGAATTTGATTTTACAACAACATCATCTATATAAACTTCCAAGAATTTATGTAGGAAATCATGGAAAATCAAATTCATAACTCTTTGATAGGTTGCTCCTGCGTTTTTCAATCCGAAAGCCATAACCACCCATTCGAACGTTCCTATATATCCAGGACATCTAAATGCTATTTTATGTGTGTCTTCTTCAGCTATATATATTTGATTATAACCAGCATTACCATCTATAAAGGACAACATTTAGTACCCTACTGTTGCATCGACTAGCAAATCAGCAACAGGCATTGGATATTCATCCTTTGGTGATGCGGTATTAAGATCTCTAAAATCAACGCACACTCTAACTTTCCCATTCTTCTTTAATACTAGGACAACATTTGAGACCCATTCAACATATTTGGCCGGTCAAATGAACTTTGCCTCAAATAAACGTTCCATTTCTTTTTTGACTTGAGAAAGGACGTCATCCTTCATTCTCCTAGGTGCCTGTTTAAAAGGTACATAATTCTCTTTTATGGGTATTTTGTAGTTCAACTAAAGATCTATCTAAACCTGGCATTTCATCATAACTCCAAGCAAAACAATTTTTAAATTTACGCAACAAGTATTTAAACTTTTCCTTTATTTCATCAGGCAAAGTAGCATTTACATATGTAATCTTAGGATCTTCTGGAGTTCCCAAATTTACTTCTTCCGTGGGATCCTTTACCTGGGCCCCATCATCGTCTAGCTTAGCTGGTGCTGGTTTCAAGTCTGCTAAACCTAACTCTTTCATGTTTAGTGGGCTATCATCAAAAACACATTCAGCCCAATTACAAGAAATAGGCTCATCTGCTTGTAACTTTCTGTCAACAAGAAAAGAAAATAACCTTTTAAAAGTGGCTTTAACAGTAGCCAACTCCTCACTTCCTGTGTTTAATAGGTTTCTAAACATTAAAAACTTGTTGATCAATTTTGGCAGGCCTTGATATAATGTTAGGCCTGATGAAATCCTTGCTCAGCTCCTGGAACCCTTCCTTAATGTATGTGAGGAATTGGCTCTCAGTTACCCCAACTTGATTAGATCTGACTTCGGAGTCTTCTATTCTTGTTGGCCACAAATGTTCGTTGTAGAGATCCGCTTCCACATTGTTAGTCTCTGCTTTGAACGGATGTCGGTCTGCCCAAAAGACCTCCATTCCCTGCTGCTTCTTCTTGCTTGAGAAAGATCAAGGCCTGATGCAAAGGAGATGGCACACAACTATTTATATGGATCCAATCCCTGCCCAGTAGGGCATTGTAATTAGATGAAGAATCGATTACAAAAAATGTTGCATTCATCCTCCTATTCCCAATTTGCAGTTGCAAAGATATAACCCCCTTAGCAGGATAACATCCTCCAGCGAAATTGCCAACTGTAACCTCTGTTGGGACCAGATCATCATGGGTTTTGTTCAAAACTTTCAGCATTCTAGAAGGTAAAATATTGACTACTGCCCCATTGTCGACCAACACTTTTGAGATAGGTTGGCCGTTCATATGCAGTTTAATATACAGTGGTCTTAAATGCCTTATTGAGGCATCATCAGGTGTTCTAAGAACTACAATACTGTTTCCGTGTCCATCCGTCTCGACGTTAATGGGTTGTGACTGAGGATGTTTCTCTTTATCCATTATTTTTACAATCGATTGGGTGTTATCTTCAACATCACCTGCCAAGTTCATAGGCTGATTTGGTTTTGCCTTGAACTGCTTTGGCAGAACTAAAATCATATTACACTGATAGTTTATAGGTACTGACCCGAATTGGATTGCGGCCAGACTTTCTCCAAATGTTGCAGATCTTTGTGGAGATGGTGAAGCATATTTGATCAGGTCTTCCTGTTCTGATCCTTCGTCAAAGAGATCATCATCGTCTGCTTCCATGAGTTTCTGGAATTCCTCCATCTTCTTCTTCAAGCTCTGCTTCAATTCTTTTTTACCCTTCAGTTGGGCAATCGACTGGGGAGGAACTGCATCATTACTTTCTTGCCCCCCATGCTTGAGAATTGCCTGCTTTGGGCCACTGGTTTCTCCTTGTTCTCGGGTCCATACCATGTTTGAAACCTTTGATGGTTCCAATCTCTCTCTTGGTTCGAACACATGATCCCATGGGTCATCATAAGCCCTGGCTGCAAATTTCCTTTGAAGCCTTCTCTTCTGTGAACTGGATACCTTAGTATACCAACCCTCTGCTGGAAACTTTGGGTGATTAAGCGTACTCCAATCCTCATGATCATGGTTGGGTGGCATTACCATCCTAGGTTGGTGCCATCCGCGTCCATAAGGTCCTCCACCTCGTAGTCCAGTACCTCTTCTGAAACCAATACCCCTTTGGTTAGGGTATCTCCCTCGATTGGGAAATTGGTACCCCGCTGCTTCAAGGTCTTGGCAAGAAGGCACCCCAGGTCTTGCAGGCACGACTTGGGTGTCCTCTGAATAAGAATGGTCCATCATCTGGCCCATAGCAATGTTCTGACTCTATTCTGTTAAAAAGCCCTGGATCTATGCCCTCATAAATCAGTTTGGCTCCAACATATATTTGAAGATCGTTTCCCCCCATTGTGTTGAACCTCAGTCCGGACTTGGAGAATGCACTTTTCTGATCCTTTTCTGCTATAATTGCTTCTCCATACTGGACTTCATGTCCACACCTGATGCAGAGGTAATCGTTTGGGAATCTGGAGGTATGAGACTTTGCTAACTCTTCTTCAGTCTGCATTTGGTCCTTATCTCCTTGCTTTTGTTTCGTAATATTGGAACCCAACCTTTTGGCTAGGCCGGTCGTCACCATGTTCACTTCAATCTTGGGAAAAGGATTGGATTCGATTCCCATTGGATCCTTGTCACCTTTGGCGTACTGCAACAACCCTTTCTGGATCAAATCCTGTACACAATTTTGAAATGTGACACAATTGTTAGTATTATGCCTAAATGAATTGTGCCATTTACAATATTCTTTCCCTTTTCTATCTTTATCAGAAGGAATAATATGCCCAAGACTCAAAGTAATAAACTTTTGTTTCAACAGTTCATCAAATATTTGGTCAGCTTGTGCTAAATCAAATGAATATTGTCTATAATTTGCTTGCCCCCCACGCCTATTGGGTTGGGATGAAGGCATATTCATTGGTTTTTCTGTTTTAACCAGAGTGTCACAAATTATAGGGGTCTTTCCGACAACTTGTGCTACATCTATCTCAATATCACCTTCCACATCTTGGTAATATGTTCCTAGAGACATATTCCTCAATTGCTCTTCTTCCTGTAGAATAGCTTCGAATTGAGATGCCCTCAGAGAAAGTTCAAACAGATCTTTGAAGTTAGATCCATTGAACTGCTTTTTGAAATTAAACTCGAGACCATCCTGGGCTATTCGAACTATCTCGGTCTCTGGCACATTACAATGACATTGGTTTCTTAATCTCTTAAACCTAGTTAAGAACTATTCTGCTGTTTCATTTGGCTTCTGCTTTATCTTAGCCAAATCAGGAATTGAAACCTCTGGTTCATGCCTGAAATATTGAGCATGAAATTGTTCTTCTATATCTTGCCATATATGGATAGAATTTGCAGGTAAGCTTATGAACCATGTGAATGCCGTTTTAGTTAACGAATGTGGGAACAATTTCAATTTAAAAACATCATCAGAGCCCAGTTCACCTAACTGTAGGGAAAACCGACCTACATGTTCGATCGTTGACTGATTTTTTGTACCACTAAAAAGTGATAGCTCAGGCAATTTGTACCCCTTGGCAAAGGAACATTGTCAACCCAATGTGGGTAAGGCTTTCTAAACATGGGTTTTTCTACCCTACGTAGCCCTAGTCCGTACACATCTTGGATGACTTCTAATATTTGTGCCCTATTAATATTCATGGGATCTGGGGCTCTAAGAACGTTTGGTACGTGAGGTTGTGCAAAAGGGACATTATGACTGTTCCCATTGCCAATATTTGGCATATTGTGAACATACTTACCACCATTTCCATTATTTGACCCTACTGGCATAGTATGATATGTATAACTGCCATGATTTGGCAAAGTTTGTGCAATGCTATATATGTGTTGACCATTATTCATGACATGGACTCCTGTGAAACCAGTCTGAGGATTTTGACTAGGATTTTGTTTACACCATAATTTAGTATTTAGTCTAATATGAATCAATTGGGTCAAAATGTTACACGTGTCAACACGTTTTAGACTAATTAATAAAATGTAATGTGAAGCCTGTTAAGGAAAAATGGACTAATCAACGGTTGATATTCGACTGAACATGTGTCAGAATATGCATCACATACAGATCGTGAGCAAGGCAGTTAATGCGAGCAGGCAGTTGAAGTAATTACAATGTTGGGAACATGTGAGATCATGGAGAAGCAACCGCCTCGTGCAGATAGTGGAGCAAGAATAGGGAGCATGGAGCCACTTAATTCAAATTGTAGGAGGGAATTCCATATGGTTTGAATTTCAAGTCGATGACAGCCTATAAATACAAGAAAAGAAGATATTTAGAGACCCCCAATCAATTGCCCAAAGGCTTCTACTTTTATCTGTACTTTACATTTCTTGCTCTAGGAGTAGCTTGTAATTTAACCGTCTGTTCGATTGTGTTTTCATAGTCGATTGACTTCTACACCGAGGAATAATAAAGTCCATTTTGTTGTTCTTCTTTCATCTCCATTCACTTCATTAAGTTTGCTTCCACAGAAGTCCTGAAATACGGCAAGGAACCAAACTCCACCACCACAAACACCCACATTTCCAGCACACTCAACAATCCTTAGTCGATTAGTCGACTATAAGTAAAATAGACAAACAATTTTGGCGCTAGAAGGAGGGCCACTTACTAATGTGGAAGTAATGGCACCAGCAACAAGGAAACAAGGTGACTGACCGGCAGAGCCTCAGAATGAAGGCCTGGAAACCCAAAACGACGTGACGCATCCTGAACAAAGGATGCCAGAAAATAGCCAAGGAAATGGCTTGAACGCACCAACAGATATACAGAGCCTTTCCAGGCAATTGGCACAAGTTTTGTCTAACCCAGAAGACGAAGCGGCACAGGAATTGATTACCCTAATGAGAAGGGTGGTTACGCCCCCATCCGTCATAGATGTTGATGCACATGGTGTAGTCCATGAACAGTTGCAATCTGGAGATTTGCCTAAACAGGCACCTCAGCAAGTATATTCAAACCCAGCATTTGATTCAAATATGAATGTGCACAGTCGACTGTTTGTAGGTTCAACTGCTCTGCGATCCACAATCAAGCCAACTAGTTTTTATCAGAATGTGCCATCTATATATGAAGTTGGAAACAGTAGTGGAAATGGTCAAAATAATGGTTTAAATTCTAGTCAAAATCCTCAGACTGGTTTCACAGGAGTCCATGTCATGAATAATGGTCAACACATATATACCACTGCGCAAACTTTGCCAAATCATGGCAGTTATACATATCATACTATGCCAGTAGGGTCAAATAATGGAAATGGTGGTCAGTACGTTCACAATATGCCAAATATTGGCAATGGGAACGGTCATAATGTCCCTCTTGCACAACCTCACGTACCAAACGTTCTTAGAGCCCCAGATCCCATGAATATTAATAGAGCACAAATATTAGAAGTCATCCAAGATGTGTACGGACCAGGGCTACGTAGGGTAGAAAAACCCATGTTTAGAAAGCCTTACCCACATTGGGTTGACAATGTTCCTTTGCCAAGGGGTACAAATTGCCTGAGCTATCACTTTTTAGTGGTACAGAAAATCAGTCAACGATCGAACATGTAGGTCGGTTTTGCCTACAGTTAGGTGAACTGGGCTCTGATGATGTTTTTAAATTGAAATTGTTCCCACATTCATTAACTAAAACGGCATTCACATGGTTCATAAGCTTACCTGCAAATTCTATCCATACATGGCAAGATATGGAAGAACAATTTCATGCTCAATATTTCAGGCATGAACCAGAGGTTTCAATTGCTGATTTGGCTAAGTTAAAGCAGAAGCCAAATGAAACAGCAGAACAGTTCTTAACTAGGTTTAAGAGATTAAGAAACCAATGTCATTGTAATGTGCCAGAGACCGAGATAGTTCGAATAGCCCAGGATGGTCTCGAGTTTAATTTTAAAAAACAGTTCAATGGATCTAACTTCAAAGATCTGTTTGAACTTTCTATGAGGGCATCTCAATTCGAAGCTATTCTACAGGAAGAAGAGCAATTGAGGAATACGTCTCTAGGAACATATTACCAAGATGTGGAAGGTGATATTGAGATAGATGTAGCACAAGTTGTCGGAAAGACCCCTATAATTTGTGACACTCTGGTTAAAACAGAAAAACCAATGAATATGCCTTCATCCCAACCCAATAGGCATGGGGGGCAAGCAAATTATAGACAATATTCATTTGATTTAGCACAAGCTGACCAAATATTTGATGAACTGTTGAAACAAAAGTTTATTACTTTGAGTCCTGGGCATATTATTCCTTCTGATAAAGATAGAAAAGGGAAAGAATATTGTAAATGGCACAATTCATTTAGGCATAATACTAACAATTGTGTCACATTTCAAAATTGTGTACAGGATTTGATCCAGAAAGGGTTGTTGCAGTACGCCAAAGGTGACAAGGATCCAATGGGAATCGAATCCAATCCTTTTCCCAAGATTGAAGTGAACATGGTGACGGCCGGCCTAGCCAAAAGGCTGGGTTCCAATATTACGAAACAAAAGCAAGGAGATAAGGACCAAATGCAGACTGAAGAAGAGTCAGCAAAGTCTCATACCTCCAGATTCCCAAACGATTACCTCTGCATCAGGTGTGGACATGAAGTCCAATATGGAAAAGCAATTATAGCAGAAAAGGATCAGAAAAGTGCATTCTCCAAGTCCGGACTGAGGTTCAACACAATGGGGGGAAACGATCTTCAAATATATGTTGGAGCCAAACTGATTTATGAGGGCATAGATCCAGGGCTTTTTAACAGAATAGAGTCAGAACATTGCTATGGGCCAGATGATGGACCATTCTTATTC
This sequence comes from Rhododendron ovatum, assembly GCA_019656835.1. Lineage (NCBI taxonomy): Eukaryota > Viridiplantae > Streptophyta > Magnoliopsida > Ericales > Ericaceae > Rhododendron > Rhododendron ovatum. The sequence continues at coordinate 12,594,022 of CM033795.1, forward strand.
AGAGGACACCCAGTCGTGCCTGCAAGACCTGGGGTGCCTTCTTTCCAAGACCTTGAAGCATCGGGGTACCAATTTCCCAATCGAGGGAGATACCCTAACCAAAGGGGTGTTGGTTTCAGAAGAGGTACTGGACTACGAGATGGAGGACCTTATGGACGCGGATGGCACCAACTAGGATGGTAATGCCACCCAACCATGATCATGAGGATTGGAGTATGCTTAATCACCCAAAGTTTCCAGCAGAGGGTTGGTATACTAAGGTATCCAGTTCACAGAAGAGAAGGCTTCAAAGGAAATTTGCAGCCAGGGCTTATGGTGACCCATAGGATCATGTGTTCGAACCAAGAGAGAGATTGGAACCATCAAAGGTTTCAAACATGGTATGGACCCGAGAACAAGGAGAAACCAGTGGCCCAAAGCAGGCAATTCTCAAGCATGGGGGGCAAGAAAGTAATGATGCAGTTCCTCCCCAGTCGATTGCCCAACTGAAGGGTAAAAAAGAATTGAAGCAGAGCTTGAAGAAGAAGATGGAGGAATTCCAGAAACTCATGGAAGCAGACGATGATGATCTCTTTGACGAAGGATCAGAACAGGAAGACCTGATCAAATATGCTTCACCATCTCCACAGAGATCTGCAACATTTGGAGAAAGTTTGGCCGCAATCCAATTCGGGTCAGTACCTATAAACTACCAGTGTAATATGATTTTAGTTCTGCCAAAGCAGTTCAAGGCAAAACCAAATCAGCCTATGAACTTGGCAGGTGATGTTGAAGATAACACCCAATCGATTATAAAAATAATGGATAAAGAGAAGCATCCTCAGTCACAGCCCATTAACGTCGAGACGGATGGACACGAAAACAGTATTGTAGTTCTTAGAACACCTGATGATGCCTCAATAAGGCATTTAAGACCACTGTATATTAAACTGCATATGAACGGCCAACCTATCTCAAAAGTGTTGGTCGACAATGGGGCAGTAGTCAATATTTTACCTTCTAGAATGCTGAAAGTTTTGAACAAAACCCATGATGATCTGGTCCCAACAGAGGTTACAGTTGGCAATTTCGCTGGAGGATGTTCTCCTGCTAAGGGGGTCATATCTTTGCAACTGCAAATTGGGAATAGGAGGATGAATGCAACATTTTTTGTAATCGATTCTTCATCTAATTACAATGCCCTACTGGGCAGGGATTGGATCCATATAAATAGTTGTGTGCCATCTTCTTTGCATCAGGCCTTGATCTTTCTCAAGCAAGAAGAAGTAGTGGGAATGGAGGTCTTTTGGGCAGACCGACATCCGTTCAAAGCAGAGACTAACAATGTGGAAGCGGATCTCTACAACGAACATTTGTGGCCAACAAGAATAGAAGACTCTGAAGTCAGATCTAATCAAGTTGGGGTAACTGAGAGCCAATTCCTCACATACATTAAGGAAGGGTTCCAGGAGCTGAGCAAGGATTTCATCAGGCCTAACATTATATCAAGGCCTGCCAAAATTGATCAACAAGTTTTTAATGTTTAGAAACCTATTAAACACAGGAAGTGAGGAGTTGGCTACTGTTAAAGCCACTTTTAAAAGGTTATTTTCTTTTCTTGTTGACAGAAAGTTGCAAGCAGATAAGCCTATTTCTTGTAGTTGGGCTGAATGTGTTTTTGATGATAGCCCACTAAACATGAAAGAGTTAGGTTTAGCAGACTTGAAACCAGCACCGGCTAAGCTAGACGATGATGGGGCCCAGGTAAAGGATCCCACAGAAGAAGTAAATTTGGGAACTCCAGAAGATCCTAAGATTACATATGTAAATGCTACTTTGCCTGATGAAATAAAGGAAAAGTTTAAATACTTGTTGCGTAAATTTAAAGATTGTTTTGCTTGGAGTTATAATGAAATGCCAGGTTTAGATAGATCTTTAGTTGAACATAAAATACCCATAAAAGAGAATTATGTACCTTTTAAACAGGCACCTAGGAGAATGAAGGATGACGTCCTTCCTCAAGTCAAAAAAGAAATAGAACGTTTATTTGAGGCAAAGTTCATTCGACCGGTCAAATATGTTGAATGGGTCTCAAATGTTGTCCCAGTATTAAAGAAGAATGGGAAAGTTAGAGTGTGCGTTGATTTTAGAGATCTTAATACCGTATCACCAAAGGATGAATATCCAATGCCTGTTGCTGATTTGCTAGTCGATGTAACAGTAGGGTACCAAATGCTGTCCTTTATGGATGGTAATGCTGGTTATAATCAAATATATATAGCTGAAGAAGATACACATAAAACAGCATTTAGATGTCTTGGATATATAGGAATGTTCGAATGGGTGGTTATGGCTTTCGGATTGAAAAACACAGGAGCAACCTATCAAAGAGTTATGAATTTGATTTTCCATGATTTCCTACATAAATTCTTGGAAGTTTATATAGATGATGTTGTTGTAAAATCAAATTCAGTTGATGAGCACTTACATCATCTTGAACAGACTCTGGAAAGGATGAGGCGTTACAATTTAAAAATGAATCCTTTGAAATGTGCGTTTGGTGTTACAGCAGGAAACTTTTTGGGATTCTTGGTGCATCAAAAAGGGATTGAGATTGATAAAACTAAGACTGATGCTATCTTGAAAGCACAAGCACCAACCAATAAAGAAGAGCTTCAACAGTTCTTGGGCAAGATTAATTTCCTTCGAAGATTTATTGCCAATCTATCTGGAAAGACAATGGCATTCTCCCCATTATTAAAATTGAAGTCAGAAAAGGATTTCAAATGGGAATAAGAGCATCAGAAAGCTTTTGATATTTTAAAACAATCATTGGTGACGCCTCCTGTTCTGATGCCTCTAATAAATGGAAAACCATTGAAGCTATATATATTAGCAACACACCATTCGATTGCAAGTCTGTTAGCCCAAGATAATGAACAAGGCCGAGAGCAATCAATTTACTACCTAAGCAGAAGGCTAAATAATTGTGAAGGTAGGTATTCATGTGTTGAAAAGATTTGCTTGGCATTATATTTTTCAGCAATTAAATTAAGGCATTACCTTTTGCCAGCTAGGGTAATGATCATTTCCCAAACAGATATAAGAAAGTACATCTTGTCTAGACCCATTTTGAGAGGGAGACAGGGGAAATGGATTTTAGCCCTAATCGAGTATGACTTTGAATACGTGCCTCAAAAGGCAGTAAAAGGACAAGCTTTGGCAGACTTTCTTATCTGAGCATCCAAATCTACCTTTGGAAGAGGACACCTTTGAGGTGCATTTTTTGGAGCTTAGACCTTGGCAATTGTCTTTTGATGATTCAAAAACGGACAATGGAGTTGGGGCAGGTGTTGTTTTGACATCTCCAAAAAGAGAAATGTTCCAATTTTCTTTCCAACTCGATGAAAATAGAATTCTAACAAATAATCAAGCAGAGTATGAGGCCTTAATCATAGGCTTGGAAATAGTAAAAGATTTAAGTATACGATGTTTGAAAGTTTCTGGGAATTCACAATTGATCATTCGACAAGTTACAGGGCAATATAAATGCAATCACCCCTTATTGAGCTTGCAGCTTGAGCAGGTTCGATGTCTTGCTCAAAACTTTGATGAGATATGTTTTCAGCATATCTTGAGACTTCAAAATAGTGAGGCCAATCAAATGGCTCAAGCAGCTTCAGGAGTTAAGATTCCTGAAGGGGACACGGAGAAAGTAATTAGAATCCAAAAAAGGTATTTACCCTTCTCATTGGAGAAGGAAAAAGATCAATTGGATGTGTTTGTAATCGATATTTCTGATGATTGGGTGATTCCAATAAAGAATTACCTTCTAAATCCTAATGAAAAGGTAGAAAGGATTATCAAATGCAGGTCCATCAATTATGTTTTACTAGAATAGGATTTGTATAGAAGAACTTCTGATGATCTACTACTGTTGTGTGTTGGCAAAGACAAATCGATGAAAATCATGGGAGAGGTCCATGAAGGAACCTGTGGTGCCCATCAAGCTGGTGATAAAATGAGATGGTTAATTAAGAGACACGGGTATTATTGGCCAAACATCCGAGCTGATTGTATTCGGTATGCTAAAGGTTGCCATCAATGTCAAAAGCATGGACCAATCCAAAGGATACCTTGTCATCAATTGCAATCGATTGTTAAACCTTGGCCATTCAGAGGTTGGGCAATCGATATGATAGGAGAGATCCACCCAGCTTCTTCGTTACAACACCAATTTGTTGTAGTGGCAACTGATTATTTTACAAAATGGACGGAAGCAATACCTTTGAAAGGTGTTTCACAGAAACAAGTGATTGATTTTATTGAGGAATATCTTTTATGTAGATTTGGAATTCTTGAAACCATTACTATTGATCAGGCGTCTATATTCAATGGTAGAGAAGTTGTCCAGTATGCACAAAAATATGGAATACAGATTTTGAATTCTACTCCATATTATGCCCAAGCTAATGGGCAAGTCGAATCGACTAATAAAATTATAAAGAATACCTTGGCAAAGGTAATCGATGATGACCCAAGAGAGTGGCATGATCTGTTGCCCAGAGTTTTATGGGCATATAGAACATCACAAAGGGAGAGTACTAGGGTAACACCGTTCGAATTAGTTTACAGACACGCAACAGTATTGCCAGTCGAAATCAATGTTCAGTCTTTAAGGGTGGCATGTCATTATGACCCAGACTTGCAATACGAAGAGGCAATGTTTTTAGATGTCGATGGGCTGGAAGAAAAAAGGTTGCATACCCTAAACCAGATTCAAGCCCAAAAGAAAAGAGTAGAAAGGGCTTATAACAAAAGAGTAAAGCAAAAATCTTTTGCAGTCGGGGATTTAGTTTGGAAAACAATTCTCCCAATCGATTCAAGAAGGAAGAAAGGAAAATTTGGGAAATGGTCTCCAAATTGGGAAGGTCCTTTCCGTATTGCTCAAATCTTACGAAGGGGTGCATATCATTTGACATCAATCGAGGGGGTTCTTCACGAAAGAACCATTAATGGTAAATATTTGAAGCATTATTTTTCGTCTATGTGGGAGAGCATGAGTTAAAACAAACTTTTCATTTCATGTTCAAAGGCTGCCCATGGGTAGGGCAGCATTACAAGAGGTAGTTCAAACAAAAGCAAAAGATCCCAAGAAGGATCTAACAACAAGAAACAAAAACAAAAGATCCCAAGAAGGATCTAACAAAAAAGAGAATCCAAAACGAGAACCCAAAAGAAAAACAACCTATAAAGGAAAAAGATCTCAAGTGAGATCTAACCAAAAATACACACCAGGACTCCCCCACAAAAGAAGGCCTATTTTTTAGGCCATTCTTTCTACTGACCAGAGGTGCTAGCCATGGAGGATCTGATGTCAGCAGGATCGATCGGAGGAGGCTTGTAATCGATGGTGTCCCAGTTGGCCACCACAAGTTTGAGGCGGACTCCATCTTTTCCAGTCGAAGCGCCATGCCCTCCACTCGATCGTGGATAGCCTGAATCCTCCGTTTGCACTCATTATAATCTTCTATGAGTGCCCAAGAAAGCTCAGTGGCCAGTTGCTTGATGTGAGCGGAAGTGATTTGTGTGGAAAGAGGAGTAGAAGAGATATTGGCAGCCATAGTGTAGAGAAACACAAGTGCTAGAGCTTCTACTCAGTGTTGATATTTATAGACCAAGGGAGATCTAAAGACGTGGGTCGTGGACAGTTATCCCGAGGTAAAATTAAGAGACGTGATGATTGATAGGGTTAGTGGGCTCTCAATGGTTGTTTCCCAAAGTAAGGCGGCTGAATTACTGCAGCACGGCATCATTTGTTGTACTTAACCGTCAGTAATTACTGTGCGTATTCCTTAAAAGTAGAGGGGAAGCGTCATCATGATCATGACGTAGTATTGCCATAATTATAGGTGCCCACAATCCGGATATATAGGGATCAAGGGTTTTGATCCTGTGGCATCACATGGGTAAAGCAAGATGTTAACCAATTGTGTGGGGGTTTATTCCTCAGTTTGGGCATTTATGTGAGTTTGGTCTTTATTCAAACATGTAAGTGTATTCCTTGACTCAAATATTTATAAAGGTTAAAGGGAAAATTGTCCCAAACAAGGAGTACGGAAAGGGCCATGGAAGGCCTAACGCTCATTCTAATTGCCATTCAGGGCCATGGAAGGCCTAACACTCATTCTAGTTGCCATTCGCAATTTTGGCATACCACATGCTGATAGGTAAAAAACAAACAACGAACAAAAAGCACTTATAGTTGTGTACTGACAAGATTAGTCGATTGACTGTAAAACTAAAGTCACTCATGAAGAAAGGAAGACTTGAAAGCCTCCCATTTAACTACAAGTTCATCACATTTAACTCTGTTTCTCTGCAAATCCTCACGGGCAGCAGAGACATGAACTGAGACTCCTTTGCTTTCCTCTGCTAGGTGTTTGAAGTCTTTGTCAAGTTGGCTTGCTGTTACCAGAAGATTTCCCTTCTCAGTCTGTAGTTCACCCAATCGATGTAACAATTCCTTTTCTTCTTGATCAATAGCCACAAGTCTTGACTTCAAAGTTGAAGCATCAGCGTGCATATTCGATAACTTCACTGTCAAGTTGGAAAGGTTACCAATCAAATCCTGCTTTTGACTTATTTCTTGCTGGTAATATCGGAAGAGGCTAATGTTGTCACCCAAGGATGATGCATAATTTTCCAAGATGATTTGTTCTCTGAGGGGGAAGACATGCCTTTGAGACAGGGATTCAACACAGGCACTAAATTCTGTGGACTTCACTGTCATCAATTCCTCAAAAGGAAGCTTTAGGAAGTCAAAGAAGACTTGGATTTCTTTCTGGGTCTCTGCACTGAATTGAAGGAAGAAGAAAGAGCTACTAGATTCTGAAACTTCAGTGAGGGATCGAAAGACTTGAGAAGTCGATTCGATCTCCTCCATCAGATGGTCCAGAGAATCACTAGAAGACTTAACATGAGCAGAATCCTCAACACCCACAGGATTTGTTGCAGTCTTGTTTGTCGAACGAGGAGATGTGGTTAAGGCAAGGACCTTCGAAATACTTGCAGGGATCACACCTGTTGGTAATAGGACTTGGTTCCCAGAGGGATTACCAGAAGGGCTAGAGGCCACATCCTCTACACCTTGTCCACCTCCTTGATTAGGACTGGTTTGGGCAATAGGGGCAATCTGAACAGGATCCTCTGTTGGTCCCTTCTTTTCCATTTCCTTTTCATTTGTTGCTGGTGGAGCCTCTAGAGAAGGCACATCCGCCATCCGAGGAGAAGCTAATTCCTCCCTACTATCACTCTGTTGATTCAGGTCAATCTTCTGAATTTGTTGTGGAATTGGGGCAACAATGACGTTCTTCCCTAGCACAGCTTTGGCTAGGTCTGATGCAGATTGATTTGTTGTGACATGAAGTTGTTGAGTGGCTTGTACACCAAGCTCAGCACCATCTGGCATCAGGACCGAACCCTCACCAACTTGCACAAAAGGACTGTCATCCTGCAGTAAAGGGTTTTCTTGATATAGCAGCTGTTCTTGTAACCTTGGCAACCAATCAGCTTGATCTAAAGGATCTGATATTGCATTAGACTCATATTGATCGATTGCCAATTCAGTATCAACTGTCTCTCCTACTGAAAAGGAAGATTTCTGGATTTGTAAGGATCTTAAGGAATTTTCCTCTTCCTCTTCAAAGGCATCTACAATTTTGGTCCCTTTGCCTTTCTGTAAAAGAAACAAAATGAGAAAATGAGAATAGAAAGACTTTTGAAAAGAATGAAATCAATAAGAGAAAAGAGAAGATAAGAGTGTACCCTCAAAGCCAACCCTTTGTCACTTGAACTTTGTTTCTTGGTGAGCTTTTTTGTTGGTTGTTTTATGGGGGTAGATACTTCACTGACCTGTCTTTTAGGTCTACCAGTGGAAGGACTTTTAGAAACCTTTTGGCTCACACCTGATGTGATCTTGAGAGTCCGCGTCCGTGGCCTGGTTTCAGAGTCCTTAATCGATTCAGCTTTCCTTTTCCTGGTGTTCCCACTGGGCACAGAGGATATGGGCACTGCTCCTGCGTGAGGCACAATGGCCTTGGAAGGTTCATCAGGCAGTCGAGCTGTTACCTCTGTTAAGGAAACAATATCAGAATGATTAATAGAAGCATGACTAATTGAATTAGAAACCAATGAATAGCTGTGCTTACCAGCCTTATCCTGAAGGTATTTGTATTCAGGGTCAAGCCTGTATAGGCAGTCTGAAAGTGGAGCACTGAAATAAAGGGCTCTCATAGTCGACCACCATTCATCAAAAGCAGGCAGGGTCACATTATTGGTCTCGAAATCAACAAACTGAAAGGCTTTCACACGATGTTGAAAGTTGCTGACCATCAGGGATATCATTTGCGAGTCCATGGTCTTAATCGTTGGCCTACTTGAAGCCATCTCAGCAATGTTTGGGTGAACAAAAGGCATTGGAATGCCTTGTGCAAGGCCAAATTGTCTAGCATATTGACACAGAGAATAATTCTCAAAACCACAATTCCCAAAAGGAGTGTTATTTAGGGCAAAGCCAACTGGGATGAGTCTTGGAAGAAGAACACTGGCCCAGAATACCGTTTGGACTGAGTCATTTTCTCTACAAGTTGAGGAGAGGCTGGTGGAATGTCCTCAAAGCATGGCCTTAATCTTTCAGATGCGAATTCAAATTTATCGAATGGACAGAACACAGGCCAATTCTTTTTGTTATTTTCATAAAAAAAGGTGAAATACCTTTGAAAAGAGGATTCCTCTGTTTGAGTCTGGAAACCTAAAAGATGTTCAGCGTAACTACGGCATGTTTGCAATGCCTCATCTGATCGAAGAGGATTCTCCAGCTTAGGTTTTAGTTGAGGAAAGTATGCATATAACCAAGCTTGAAAGATCCAAAAGGGACCACCACAAGAATCTGCTATCTTTTTATCAACAAAAGTAAAAAGGCCCTTATACAAGGATTCTAGAACAAAGGGGGCAAGGGCCAACCTTTTTACTTGGGCCATACAGACGGCCAAGTTAAGGTATTCTTTGGTAACCCTAAGCCCAGGAACTGCCATAAGAAATCGACAAATCCAAAAAAGGTAAAATGCAACCTTCTCATGAAAGTAGGGTCCAGATGCTTTGGTTTTGAAGTGAATCTTAAGCCATCTCGAGTAACTAACCCCAGATGATGGAACAATGAATGGGGGATCATATAGATCAGGAGAAAGTAAGGCATTTACCTCACGGCCTAAGGAAGGAAGGCCAGCCAAATGAGAAATATCCAAGACCGTCGGAGACAGTAAGCCACAATGTAGAACTAGGGTATTGGATGATTTGGACCAAAAACAAGCTGCAGCAGCTAAGAGTTCAGGATTCATGTCTAGGGGGAATTGTGAGAGCTCGATTGTCTCACGGATCCCTATTGTTTTCCAGTCCTCGAAAAGAAACTTCATCATACGCCTTACCCAATCTATCCATCCCATTTCAACGGTGTAAGGCCAAGAATGAAGGCAGGTGTTCTTACCCCAGCCTGACCATTCCAGCGACGAAAGCTGTAGGAGGAGTGGATCGCGTTCCCCCACTGGGTAAACTTCTGGAAAGCCATCCGGAAGAGCTGATGAAAAGACCGGGCCCAATATACAGTGAGAACTGACGTTATCGTCAGGAATCATGATTTGAGTGTTCTGGTCAATCCCATTTCGGTAGGACTCGGGGAATCGGAAGGAATCCTCTGTCACTGACTCGGTGGCCGGATCTTCAACTGGGTCATTGGCAATCTGTAGTTTGGATTTCGGTGCCATTTGGGCTCAAGAGCTATTTTAGGGTTTGAGAACTGTTTCAAAGTTTTTTACGAGAAGAAGCACGATTCGTGCCCTAAAATTTGAAGTGCTCTGCCTTATATAGGTGGTAAGTTACTAAGAGAAATATTTACCAAAGTTAATATTTAACGCAGGTAAATAGGGGGGCATTGTTTACACCATAATTTAGTATTTAGTCTAATATGAATCGATTGGGTCAAAATGTTATACGTGTCAACACGTTTTAGACTAATTAACAAAATGCAATGTGAAGCTTGTTAAGGAAAAATGGACTGATCAACGGTTGATATTCGACTGAACACGTGTCAGAATATGCATCACATACAAATCGTGAGCAAGGCAGTTAATGCGAGCAGGCAGTTGAAGTAATTACAACGTTGGGAACATGTGAGATCATGGAGAAGCAACCGCCTCGTGCAGAGAGTGGAGCAAGAATAGGGAGCATGGAGCCACTTAATTCAAATCGTAGGAGGGAATTCCATATGGTTTGAATTTCAAGTCGATGACAGCCTATAAATACAAGAAAAGAAGATATTTAGAGACCCCCAATCAATCGCCCAAAGGCTTCTACTTTTATCTGTACTTTACATTTCTTACTCTAGGAGTAGCTTGTAATTTAACCGTCTGTTCGATTGTGTTTTCATAGTCGATTGACTTCTACACCGAGGAATAATAAAGTCCATTTTGTTGTTCTTCTTTCATCTCCATTCACTTCATTAAGTTTGCTTCCACAGAAGTCCTGAAATACGGCAAGGAACCAAACTCCACCACCACAAACACCCACATTTCCAGCACACTCAACAATCCTTAGTTGATTAGTCGACTATAAGTAAAATAGACAAACAGATTTAAACCATTATTTTGACCATTTCCACTACTGTTTCCGACTTCATATATAGATGGCACATTCTGATAAAAACTAGTTGGCTTGATTGTGGATCGCAGAGCAGTTGAACCTACAAACGGTCGACTGTGCACATTCATATTTGAATCAAATGCTGGGTTTGAATATACCTGCTGAGGTGCCTGTCTAGGCAAAACTCCAGATTGCAACTGTTCATGGACTACACCGTGTGCATCAACATCTATGACGGATGGGGGCGTAACAACCCTTCTCATTAGGGTAATCAATTCCTGTGCCGCTTCGTCTTCTGGGTTAGACAAAACCTGTGCCAATTGCCTGGAAAGGCTCTGTATATCTGTTGGTGTGTTCAAGCCATTTCCTTGGCTATTTTCTGGCATCCTTTGTTCAAGATGCGTCACGTCGTTTTGGGTTTCCAGGCTTTCATTCTGAGGCTCTGCGGGTCGGTCGCCTTGTTTTCTTGTTGCTGGTGCCATTACTTCCAAATTAGTAAGCGGCCCTCCTTCTAGAGCCAAAATTGTTTGTCTATTTTACTTATAGTCGACTAATCGACTAAGGATTGTTAAGTGTGCTAGAAATGTGGGTATTTGTGGTGGTGGAGTTTGGTTCCTTGCCGTATTTCAGGACTTCTGTGGAAGCAAACTTAATGAAGTGAATGGAGATGAAAGAAGAACAACAAAATGGACTTTATTATTCCTCGGTGTAGAAGTCAATCGACTATGAAAACACAATCGAACAAACGGTTAAATTACAAGCTACTCCTAGAGCAAGAAATGTAAAGTACAGATAAAAGTAGAAGCCTTTGGGCGATTGATTGGGGGTCTCTAAATATCTTCTTTTCTTGTATTTATAGGCTGTCATCGACTTGAAATTCAAACCATATGGAATTCCCTCCTACGATTTGAATTAAGTGGCTCCATGCTCCCTATTTTTGCTCCACTATCTGCACGAGGCGGTTGCTTCTCCATGATCTCACATGTTCCCAACGTTGTAATTACTTCAACTGCCTGCTCGCATTAATTACCTTGCTCACGATCTGTATGTGATGCATATTCTGACACGTGTTCAGTCGAATATCAACTGTTGATCAGTCCATTTTTCCTTAACAGGCTTCACATTGCATTTTATTAATTAGTCTAAAACGTGTTGACACGTGTAACATTTTGACCCAATCGATTCATATTAGACTAAATACTAAATTATGGTGTAAACACCTGGCCTGGTGCACGTGGATATAGGGAGATCAGTCTTTATTTTGGGGGAGCTGAGAGAGAGAGAATCCTCCATTGCAAAGCTTTTGCAAATGTGTTCACGTGGCTGTGCAATAGTGGAATAGAATTCTTTGCTAGGGCACAACTAGTCCAGCAGCAGAGATGATTGGGTAAAATAACTTACGGAGCTTTTGGCGATAAATCGTTCTACTGCCGAAAGTTGTAAAAGATTTTCCTTCGGAATTTTCAACAACCAAACATCGAAAAACATGTAAAGTGTTTTTGGCAAAATTTTTTTACATCCAATCAAACGGAGCCTTAAAGTTAAAAATATCAATGTCATCCTTTGTCGAGAAGAAGCTAAAGGGGTTGAGACCGCATCACATTTGGTTTTTAAAGTTAAAAATATCAATGTTATCCTCGGTCTCTCTCTCTATTTTGTCTATATACTAGTATCTTGTTCTGACTATATTATAATAAGGAGAATTTCTCGCTCTCCTCCCTAATCTGAGTTGTCACCATTTTCTGATGTTGAATTGTCAAACACTTCAAGCAATGTAGAATTGGGGAGTTGCCTAAGAGCATCCACACCCCGAAAGCCAAATTTTTGACATTTTTATATGTGAATTTCAATAACCAAATACTCAAATTCAGAGGGATGGGTGGGACCCTTCTCGGGTTCAATATAAATGATTAACCCATTGCTTACACCCATTTTTGGCACCCAGTCCTGGGCAAGCGTTGGAAGGCCATTTAACTATCTTTTAATTAAATTGGGCCAAAAAAATAGAGATGAATTGGGTTAAAATCAATGGGCCAAACCCATGTTGAGTGGGCCCAATTAATTTTAATTTGGTTCGGGCTCGAGTTTGAAAGTTTTTGGGCCAATTTGTAAAAGAGTTCGGCTGACCCAAATATTGATATGAGCTAAATATGTTAATAGGCCATTTAATTTAATTAAATGGCCCATTCCCCAAGTGGCCCATGAAAAGTGGAAAGAAAGAAAGGAATTGTTGACTGATGAAAGCCATTTGACCGGGGATTCTTTATCACCCACAAGAGAAGGAGAAGAAATAGACCCATTCTCCTCTGACGACCATGGAAATAGGACACGGAGGTGGCCCATGACTCATCAGTGCCCACAAAAAAGGGAGGTGGGAGAAGCCCACTAACTCCCATTAACTACCCATGATTGGAAGAAAACATGTGCATCTGATAGCCAACTTCCCATAACTGCCACTTTGGAGGGAAAAGTGGCAACATGGGACACTTGGCGTCACAAGCAAAGGCCAGCAAACTACTCTTGCATGCAAAACCGTGGAAGTCTTTGCTTAAAATAGAAGAACTCCAGAAGAAAAAAGGGTCCTCACACCAATCAAGCTCAACGCTTAAAACCAAAGCCTTCCCAGTGAAGCAACTATCTCTATTTTCTCACCCTCACTCAATTACTTCACCAAGTAATTCGGGTTTCTATCTCTCTTGTACCCCAACTTTATTATTACGAAACATAATAAAGTTATTCATATCTCTCTTCATCCCCTACTTTATTATTACGATATAGTAAAGTAATTATACGCTGTTACTTTCTTTCCTACACGGTTAGGAAATTATTAAGTCCTCGCACGAAGAGGCAAAACCACGAACCTTCACTGCAATCCAACCCTTAGGTTGCAGCACTATCGCCCTCTCAGATCTAGAAGTCAGAAAAGGGACGCTCAGCGCTTTACGTTAGACGCGACAAGTCTTGGCACGCCCGCTCAGTCCTTTGAGCCATTTCAGAGCCGAAAATCGTTTTGGCGCACCCGGTGGGACCCTAATCGTCTAAGGGTTTTATTATGGTCAGGAAGCCGCAGGAACAACCGGATCCACCCATCCTGGATCCACCACAGAGTCCTGAGGGAGTGGCAGTCGACGTGCCATTACTCGAGGAAGCTGGTCCTCAGATCAGCGCCCAAGATCTTAGCGACGCTACCGACAGCGTCAAAAATTATATGTTCATGGCAGGACGTGAGATCTAGAACAACGTTACGCAGTCAATCTCGCAATCGTTCACTCAGTCCTTGGAACCTCTGACCATAGCAGTCAACAAGATGGTTGTTACACTTACAAAGAGGCTACCGCTCGCTCCTCAGCAGCAGGGCTTTCCACAGTTTGGTGTCTTTGGCAACGGTCAAGACCAAGTTGGCTTATTGGGGGTTCCTCCCCCTCCTCAGACATTTTACCATGCCACTTCGTCTAATAGCCCTGCACTCGGGGGGCAAAAAGAGAAGGGGGTCGTGATTGGAGGAGCTTCGATGCCGCCAAATAACGATCAAAAATTTATTTTGGTCGAGGATCAGAACAAGCTCGACAAGGGTGATAAGACAGACAAAAGGCCTATGCAAGGAGGCCAAGGCTCTAGAAAGGACAAATGAGGTACACATACTCCTCAAAGCTCTGATACTCGGGGGGCAAGTCCTGCCCAAAACTAGCAGGCACAAGAGGCGCACTCACAGCCGCCTCCTGAGCCAGACCTAGTCATGGGAAGGGATCAAGTCTTGAACCTGCTCCAGGAGTAGTTAGGACCTGGTTTCAGACCTTTGGGAAGGCCAATGTATAGAAAGCCTCATACCGAGGAGATGGACAATACACCTTTCCCAAAGGATTATAGAGTTCCAGAATTTCAGACCTTCAATGGTGAAAGCATGCAGTCGACGGTGGAGCACATTGCCAGGTTTCAAGTTCAATATGGAGAAGCTGGAACCATTGATGCTCTGAAGTTGAGGCTTTTTCCCAATTCTCTGATTGGGACAGCCTTTACGTGGTACATCAACCTTCCACCCAACTCCGTGCAGACCTGGGCTCAATTGGAGGAAATGTTCCACCAGCAGTTCTACAGGGTAGAACCAGAAGTAACATTGGCGGACCTCTCATGCTATCGTAAAACCCATCTAGAGTCTGTGGAGTCCTACCTCTTACGTTTCAAAACTACTCGATTCAAATGCAAGATAGTCATTCCTGAGGCCGAATACGTGCGTATAGCATTAAACGGCCTGGGCTTTGAAATGAAGAAGAAGTTTTATGGAACGGAGTTCAGAGATCTGTTCGAATTATCTTCTAAGGCTTCTCATTATGAAAAGTTCTTAGCGAAAGAGCAGGACAGGAAGACGGCATCTAAAGGGACGTATTACCATGACCTTAATTACGACGTTGCTGCAGTGGAAGCAGAGGCAGACCTAGACATAGCGGTGGCTGAAATCATCAACAAAAAGCCATACGTTTGCAAGGCCTTTGTCAATATGGAGCCCATAAAGCAGCCAGCCCAGAGCAATTTCAATAAGTCAACCAAGACCTATACATTCGACGTGGGTAGGGCTGAAGCTATCTTTGATCAACTCCTGGCCGACAAGCTGCTCAAACTGCCTTTTGGTCACAAGATTCCAACTCCGGAAGAACTGAAGGGCAAAGAGTATTGTAAGCATCACAATTCTTGGAGTCATACTACGAATAACTGTATAGTATTTAGAAATGATATCCAGGACAAAATTGAGCGGGGAGAGTTCAAATTCCCTGAGAAAGACAAGCAACCCATGGGGGTGGATGGCAATCCCTTTCCTTCAGGGCTAAGTGCAAATATGGTCTCCGTCAACATAAGGGACATGCCTAGGACTGTTCCTAGGCAGAAGATAAGTTTGGGAGCCCCTTCCAGATCAGTCTACAAGTCCAGCCCAGGCAGGTGCTGGGATCCTTATTATGATGAGGGTGATGTCAGGACTGAGCGAGTTAGAAAGTTCGAGAAGCAAAACTTTTGGTGGTCCAGACCTTCAGGAGTGAATAAGCCAGACAAACCAACTTGTTCCATGGTGTGCACGGAGTGTGGACATCATGCTTGTCCTAGCAAGCCAGTATTGAAAAGCATTATTTTGGGAAGGGCTGAACCAAGTCCTAAGGAGCCACGCAGGTCTAAAGGGAGAAGGGTTGTACGCGAATATGTGTTCAACCGAATTCAGCAAGGGTTGGTTGAAATTGAAGATGAGCTCATCAACTTGAGGATATCTGCTCCTTCCAGGGATAAACCAAGGGCTGTGAGACCTCCAGTTACTCCTCCAGATGAGTGGCACAGGGTTGAACATCCCAAGTTTCCTTTTGAACCTCCACCTTTATCTAGATCTCAGAAGAGGCGCCGCCAACGATTCAGGCAGGCAGCAAGAAGGGCTGAAGAAGAAGCAGACCTACTGAACGACCCAATGATTGAAGACGACCCCAAAGAAGAAACGAAGGTGGAAGTCCTGGTAGAAGAGCCTGTGGTTGAAAAATCTAAGGCTAAAAAAGTATACAAGCCCTTGGAAAGGACTGTGGAAGAGGCTATCGTTGAGCCTCCTCTAAGAACTTTACCCCAGAAGCAAATCCCGTTCAAGAAGACATACAAGGAGGTAGTTACCAAACCACCTCCAAAGCAGGCAATGGTACCCAAGAAACAACCTCTCTTAGAAAGTAACTCTTAAGGAGGCTAGGATTCAGCTTCCACCAAGACAAGTTACTTTGCTCCAGAAGACAACCCTTGAACCTAGAAAGCCAGACTCGGGGGGCAAGGTCGAAATTGAATCCATAGGCTAAGGTGTTTGTGCCTGGACAGGGTCATAACATGCAATGCAACATGGTCGATACCAGCAGATCTGGAAGCAAAGGACAACACTCCAACAGCCATGGAGGGAGATGTTGTAGAGATGGGGCAGACATCAGAGATTTTAAATGAGTCCTTCTCTGTAGGATTGAATGGGCCTTCAGTGATCGTGCTGAAGGACGAGACCGAAGAGAAGAATGAAGATCGTGCAGCTAGCGTGATCTTTGAGAGGCCGAGTCCTACAATGAACAAACACATCAAGCCCTTGTACATTGCTGGTTGCCTTGATGGGATGCCAATAAATCGTATCCTGGTAGACAACGGTTCAGCAGCCAATCTCATTCCTAAGGCCATGATGCAGAGCCTCGGGAAGACTAATCAAGACCTGGTTTCATGCAACGCCACCTTGACTGACTTCACTGGGAAGGAGACGGCATGCCAAGGTATTTTGATCATGAATTTAACGATAGGGTCCAAGACCTTAACAACACCTTTCTTTGTTGTCAATTCACATTCTTCCTTCAACGTTCTACTGGGGAGAGATTGGATTCATTCTTGTCTAGCAGTCCCCTCAACCCTTCACCAATGTCTTATTTTTTGGAATCAAGACGACGTAGAGGTAATATGGGCTAACTGTAGACCATTCAAGGCCTCTACTAACCATGCTGAGGCCCACTTATATGATGAGGGGGTTGGTCCAATGAAGGTGGCAGGCCTTGACAAGTATGGCCGCCACAGAATAGCCCCCATTCATAACAAGAAGTCAGCTGAAGAAGTGAATGCACTTTTTCAAGAATTAATCGGTCCAATGATTACGGAGTCAAGCAGGCCGATTATAGCTTCATCCAAACACCCTTTTCAATGTCAGTAAGCCCTTCAGAAGCGGAGAAGCATGTGGCCCTTCAGACCACATTGTCAACGTTTGAAGCCTATTTACTGGAGAAGAGACTGATGGGAAGTTAAGAGTCTGAGGAAGATTTTTAGGCCTGTGCGGCCGAAGTAATCAATGAAGACGAAAACCTGGTTAAAGATCTTGATGAAATCCGATTGGAAGACCTTGAAGCAGCCCCAGCCAAGTTGGATGATTTAAAGGCTGACGTGCAAGATCCTTCAGAAGAAGTTAATTTGGGAGATTCAGAGCATCCCAAACCTGTATATATTAGTCAACTTCTGCCAGAGGATGTGAAGAAAAAGTTCATCCAGCTCTTAGGGGAATTCAAATCCTGTTTTGCTTGGACTTACGAAGAGCTGTCAGGTCTGTCCAGAGACCTAGTGGAGTACAAGTTGCCTATACAACCAGAATTCAGACCTTTCAAACGACCGCCAAGGAGGATGTCCAATGAGGTTTACCTACAGGTCAAAGATGAGATTGAACGCCTTTTCAATGCTCGGTTCATACGCACGGACAGGTATGTTACTTGGCTCTCTAATGTTGTGTCAGTCCTTAAGAAGAACGACAAGGTCAGAGTGTGTGTAGACTTCAGAAACTTAAACTTGGCTTCCCCAAAGGACGGGTATCCAATGCCAGTCGTAGATCAGTTGGTAGATGGAGCTTCTGGTCACAAGGTCTTGTCCTTCATGGACGGGCATTCTGGATACAATCAGATCTTCATCGACGAGGCCGATACGGCTAAGACCGCTTTTAGGTGTCCTAGAGCCCTGGGAACCTTTGAGTGGGTTGTAATGCCCTTTGGCCTAAAGAATGCTGGAGCTTCATCCTAGCGAGCAATGAACGCCATATTTCATGATTTCATTGGCTATTTCGTGGAGATCTACATTGACGATATCGTGGTCAAATCTCAGTCCTATGATGAACATTTGGAACACTTGAGGAAGTTTTTCTTGAGAATGCAACAGTTTGATTTGAAAGTAAACCCCTTGAAGTGTGCTTTCGGAGTCTCCACATGCAAGTTCCTTAGATTCTTGGTCCACAACAGAGGGATTGAAGTTGACAAGAACAAGGCCAAAGCAATCATGGAAGCGAAGCCTCCTACCACCAACAAGGAGTTGCAGAAGCTCTTGGGTTCGTTCAACTTGTGGGCACGCGCCCCGGAAATTCGCTCGGAGTTTCCCGGGTTGTTTTGAAATGAGACCGGGCGCGACCCTCTTTGGAAATGCGCGGTGAAACGCCTCGATTCAGAGTCGCCACTCGGGTTTTAGCGGTGGAATACCCAAGGAACCGAACTCGAAAACGTTTGCCACGTTTGTTTGATCTTGAAAAGGCGTAGACCAGTCCGTCGTCACCTTCGATATCTGAGGTTCGGGAGCCAGGTTACGAGAGGGGAAGGGTTTTATGGCACCCCCTCTCGCCCAATCCGGAGATCGGTCTCTACTCGGGCATTTTATGAAAACCTTTGCATTTTTCTCTCATTTTATCATTTTTTAGCCAGTTAGGGCGGGGGAGCAATTAATGGGGGTGAAAGCAGTAACAGATTGCAGTTTATGTGACAAAATGTTTATGAATGATTTGATTGCAATGATAAGTATAGATTGAGAACAAGCACTGAGTAACCCGAGCGAACTGCAGTACGCTGTCACGAAGCGCCGTGAGCAGATTCTACCACCATGCACTGATCGAGCCACTGCATGGTGATACAACCTGCGCACGCCACAAAGGGACTGGCGTACTCCACTTGTTGGATATCTCAGTCTTTGTTTGCAACCCTCTGGGCTCTGGAAAAGGACCAGCGCACACCCAGGGCAAACCACGCAGTTTAATATAGCAGGATATGCACAAATACAGACAGAATGAGTGGCTTTAGGCCATAAAATAAAGCAGAACACCCCAAAACAGTGTGGGGACAAAAGATAGGCCTAGACTACGCTCAGATGCAAGGGCCAGCCACTGGACCCCAAAAGCTTACTGCCGTACGCCAGTATGGTATTGCCGTACGCCACTTGGCCCTAGGTTCCAGTGTTTGGCTTTGTATCATCTGGGCTCTGGAACATGACCAGAAGGATCCCAGAGGCCCTTATGTGACATAAATGAAAATGATAAGGTGCCACCACTAAACAGTTCTGAATATGGAAAGCAGTAAACTGGTTAATTAGCATGCTAAGGTGACTAACAGGAATAAAACTTAGTAAAAGAGACGATCCATGATCCCCACGCCAGTATTGCACGTAACACCATAACTGGCGTACGGCACATAATTACTGACGTGCGCCTTGTTTCGTTTTAAACGACTGCTGTATTTTATCAGTTTAAGGCCAGGACTAGTATTATCTACTAGCCTGAGCCTTACTGACCCCCCTCAGGAGATGAAAACAGAAGAGAACACAAAGGTGGTATACCTCTTCTTGTTGTGGTTTTGTGGTTGTTTTTGAACTTGAGGGTTGAAGGTGGTGGCTTATATGGTGACTGGGTTCCAGCAGGAGATATGGGAGTGTATGGCCTTCTCTTGTCTTTCAATGGATGAAAGAAGAAGAAGTCTTGAAGAAAATGGGAAGAAGAGATATGATACTTCCTTAATGTGGCTAACCCCTTGCAAATGAATGCAAGGGGGGTATTTATAGGGGGAAAATGGACTGGAACCAGTTAAGGCCAGGCCTTGTTTGGCTGGTCTTAGGAACAAAATGGGCCTTCCATGCATTTAATGCATGAGACTAGTTGATGGGGGGTGTAGGAGAGAGAGGGGACGCCTCTGCCGAAAGCACTCATCAGGCACACTGTAGCCGACGTCAGGGTGGCACAAAAGTCCCGCCCAAGTGGCTGAATAAAGTTGATTTGACTGGGTTTGACTGGCGTGCGCCACTTATAAGTGGCGTGCGCCAGTGGAAGCTGGGCCCATGGTCGATGACTGACACGTGGCAGCTTACTGGCGTACGTCACCCATATACTGGCGCAAGCCAGTTGGGTTTTGCTGGGGCCGCTTGGCTCTGGTTTGAAAGGCTTGAAATGGGTTTGAAAGGGGTTTGGGACGCTCAAAGGTTCAAACACTCCTTTTGTCCTTGATCTGTTTTCGACTATAATCATCATTGGGGAAATAAAAGATCGACAAATAACGTTATCCGGACAGTCCAGAATGGGGTGTCTACAGAAGCCCCCCTTTGACGGCACTTGAAGCACCATTGACTGGAGACAAGTAACGTCAAAGGTTTTCTAGACACCCTCTTTGAGGCTATCCAGAATGCATGGAATTTTGAAGAACCTGTTTGCTTTTGAGTTTGGACGAATAGATCGTCGTTGATTTGAGATTGGACGAGCGGATCGTCGTTGAATTGAATTTGGACGGATAGATCGTCGTTGAATTGAAATTGGACGAGCGGATCGTCGTTGAATTGAATTTGGACGGATAGATCGTCGTTGAATTGAAATTGGACGAGCGGATCGTCGTTGACTTGGAATTTGGACGGATAGATCGTCGTTGATTTGGAATTGGACGGATAGATCGTCGTTGAATTGGAATTGGACGGATAGATCGTCGTTGAATTGGAATTGGACGGATAGATCGTCGTTGATTTGAATTTGGACGATCGGATCGTCGTTGATTTGAAATTGGACGGATAGATCGTCGTTGATTTGAATTTGGACGATCGGATCGTCGTTGATTTGGAATTGGACGGATAGATCGTCGTTGAATTGGAATTGGACGGATAGATCGTCGTTGAATTGGAATTGGACGGATAGATCGTCGTTGATTTGAATTTGGACGATCGGATCGTCGTTGATTTGAAATTGGACGGATAGATCGTCGTTGATTTGAATTTGGACGATCGGATCGTCGTTGATTTGGAATTGGACGGATAGATCGTCGTTGAATTGAAATTGGACGGATAGATCGTCGTTGATTTGAAATTGGACGAGTGGATCGTCGTTGATTTGAAATTGGACAAGTCTCTGCTTGGGGATGGGCCCAAAACTGCTCAGAACAAGTCGGGCTTTCACCTGGAGAATAAAATTTGGCACGGGCCCTGAATTGGGCCTGAGGCCCGTAAATTACTGGCGTACGGTACACCAGTACTTGCGTACGCCATGGTTCCAAGAGATCCGAGCCCAGACCCGAGCCCAGACCCGGCCCACTCGTCCCATACGACGTATACACTCCCGAACCAGTGCAGAAACCGCTCTTCTTCGGTTTGAAACTCTGAAATACGCCCAAAACTTCACACAACTCCTCAATCTCTCACTCAAACTTCGATTCCTGTTCAAAACCCACGCTACCCGACTCATCCATGGCAGAACCTGGCAGTAGTGGCGGCAATGGCGCTGCCGGAGAAAGAAGGGACCAAACACAGAGTGAAATCGAGGCCCCGGGGCCTCGGATCGACGATCAAACAGCAGAGGAGGCCTTTCGTGGTACTAGTGCAGGGGTTTCGGTTGGTGCAGGTGGCGGTGATGGCCATGCAGCAGAGACGGGTGACGGCGACAGGCGGTGTACGCCATTAACGGTGGGGCGTACGTCCAGCCGTCGTCGAAACAGGGGGGCCACGGGTCCGTCGTTTAGATGCCCGGAGTGGTGTAGAAGGGGTGGTAATCACGGGCCTTGGCTCGGTTGGGGCTGGAGGAAGTGGCGGCGGCAGTGGTGATGTTGGTGAGGGCGGTGATGATGGTGGTGATCGACCGGGGACCCCACCGAGGGATCCGGCAAGGGGCAAGGCTCCTGCAGTTGAGGAGGGTGCATCCGGAGAGGTACCCGCGGAAGAAGTGGCGTTCCGGCCAGCAGTGGGCTCTTCGGCACACGTCCCCATCACTCGGGGCGATTTTGCGGAGTTCGTATCTGAGGAGGAACTCGGCCGGCTGCTCCGGGAGAACCCGGGGGTGGTTGCTGCAGTATTGGCTGCACGGGAGGACCGGGCCCGGCAGGTTGAGAGGGCGCAGGAGGAGGAGCGCCTGAGGGAGGAGGCCGAGAGGGCCAGGGCCGAGGAGGAGGCCCTTGAGAGCGAGGCCGGGGCTGCAGAGGAGGCGCAGGGGGAGGTGTGGTCCTTCGAGCGGGCGACGACGCTTGCAGAGTCCGCCCGGCTGGCACCCCGCCGTCAGTTTGACGCGGCCACGTACGCTCCGCCCGAGCCACACTTGTTCATACCGTCCGGGGTCGAGAGCCTCGCGCCTTTGAGGGGGAGTTATGATGCCGAGCTGATACTGAGGGACCCTCAGAGGCACTTGTCAGTGGACTGGGCACAGGTACCCTTTCAAACTTGCTTTAATATTTCATGCTTCGTCGCTTTTATGATATGCAATTAGAACTGTGGTAGATTAGCTCATAATGCATGCAAACTAGAACCTTGAATGTAACCTGACTGCGAAAATGGAACCTTGAATAGTATGCCTCGACGTAGAAACTTGACTTGACTGATAGAACACTTGAAGTAGTCGAATCGACTTGTAGAATGCCCATGACTTCGAAAAACGGTTAGTGCCAAACTTGAATCGACACTAAACGGCCTCGACTTGGTAGAGCTGTCTTTTGAACTAGAACTCGACTAGGTAAATTGCCATGACACGCTGAACGCCCGGATGGCGTGCCCCGTAATTTGATTCGACCATACGGATAAGCCGAAAACCTGTGAAATCGCCTGAGAGATGTGTCCTGAGAGAAAAGAGGCCCTGTAGCTCGGAACTTTGAAAAGAAATATCCTTGAATTGATTCGACTGATAACGGAACTGAATGGTATGGTATGGGTGCCCGGTAGCTTTGCTCGACCTTTATGATGCTTATTTCGACTGTAGAGTTACCTTTTGAGATTCTGAATTCGACTACCGGTTCGGATTGCCATCATTGATGAAATTCTTTCTGTTGTCTGTCTTTGTTGTGCAGAGGGGAGCAGCCAGCACCCGGGGCCACGGTGGTCCGGCGAGTTCGCTCGAGCTGTACAGGAGTTTGCCCGAGCAAGTCAGGGCTTTGGTGGACGCGGCAGGATTCCGGCCCTTTATCCTCACACTGACGCCCGTGAAGAGCGACCATGCTCTGTTGACGGCGCTGGCCGAAAGGTGGTGGGATTCTTCGAACACCTTCCACCTGCCGACTGGAGAGATGACGGTGACTCCGTCGGACTTTGCAGCGCTCACCGGTCTGAGGGTAGGAGGGGAGCCCATTCCGTTCGACTCGGAGATGTACCGGGATTCTGAGGCCTTGGCATGGTTTTTGGGGCAGGCGCCGGCGGGTGAGGCGGAGACTGTCCATTATGACCAGTTCAAGCGGTACTTGCACGGGAGGGAGCCTGAGTCGGATTTGGAGGCGGAGCAGATGGCGAGGGCCTACTTGCTGTACTTGTTTGGGGCTACATTGTACCCGAACAAGCGGTCCACGGTGCACCTGTCCTACTTGTCCGGCCCTCTATGACCTGAGCACGGCCTCGAGGTTTGACTGGGGAGGAGCAGCGCTGGGCACCTGCTATGGTTTCATGGGGGCTTTCTCGCGCGGAAAGAAGGCGACCGCCGGCTACTGGAGGGTGTGGGAGGTAAACAACAAAGACTATCATTTACTTACCGCTTTTCCATTTATCGCACTTGTACTTTGATTTGCATATAAGCTGTATTCTGATGCCTTGATTGTTTTACCATTTGCAGCTGTGGGCCTACGAGGTGCTGAAGATGTACCCTCCGGAGAACAAGTGCCCGAACCCGAGGATGCTCCCCCGTGCCATGATTTGGGGTCCTATGTACAGCGGGAAGAAGAAGTCAAGAGGGAGCCTCCTAGCCTTCCGGACCTACCTCGACGAGCTGTCTGGCACTCAGGTATGCCACATGTTGAATTCAATCATTCTGCCCGTAGAATTGCTTTAATGCTGTCGCTGATACTTTACAAACTGTTCCATTGCCTTGCAGGTGGATTGGAATCCCTGGAGCGGCGCTGAGCCTGAGCCTGAGTACCTGGCGGAGAGCAGGGTGGTGACTGCGAGCCGGGTGCTGTTGGAGTCGGCCTTCGGGTGGCGGTGGTACCTGGGTGACCGGGTGACACGGCAGTCACTAGGCGCTCTTGACTTTCAGGTGCCCGGGCCGCTGCCTCCTCACGCTTCCCACACGGACAAGTATACCCTGGCTGAGCTGAGGCGCTTCACCGTTCCGACCGGGCTGGCTGCCTTCCTGAGGCCTGAGCGTGACTACGCTATCTACCGGAGGCAGCACTTGGCGAGGCCGCTTGGCGTCTTGGAGCATGTCGCCGTGCAGAGTGAGGCGCTGGAGGCTGGCGAGGAGAGGCGGAGCCGAGAGAGCAGGGCAGCCCGCCCGAGAGAGAGGAGCGACCATGCCGCGGCGACCGGGCTGCCTCGGCTTTCTTGGACCCTAGCGGTGCGGGACGCCCAAGGAGAGGAGGCCATTGTTCAGTTCGAGCCCGCTAGGACGGACCCGGCAGAGATAGTAGGACCGGTAAAACATTCCTTATCCCTCTTGTAGTTTCTGCACTTTACTTTCAGCATGTATACTTGGCATTTGATTCTGACTTTGCCCGATAATTGAATTGCAGGCCCCGATGGAATGGGTGCGGGAGGCAGCCCGGTTGATAAAGGCCATGGAGAAGGAGTTCCATAAGATAGCTGGTGGCGCCTCTTTGCAGTTGCAGTACCCACCTCCAGTTCCGGCTCCTGCTGTGCAGCCTCAGGTATAACTCTTCGTTTTGCTTTTGAATAGGGCTGCTTTTGAGCTTTCCTGCACTTTTCAAATATATACAATATGCACAATGTATGCTAAATGATTTGAATGACCATGCAGGGACATGCTAGGGCGGCTCCTAGAAGGAAGAGCGTGCGGCCTCCTCCAGCGAAGAAGGCAGCTTCAAGCTCCTCACAGCCGGCAGCCATGGTGGAACGGGTAGCACAGACCACTCCGGCCAGCGAGGGGCTCCAGTTCCGCCGAGAGCTGAGGAAGAGGCCCGCCGAGAAGAAACCTGCCGAGGGACCCTCGCAGAAGAAGAGAAGAGAAGAGGAGGAAGAAGCAGAGGAAGAAGAAGAAGAGGAGAGTACGTCCCTCAGCAGTGGCTCCGACTCGGCGAGCGACCCCAGGTTCCGGATTGACCCCCGAGAGATAGAGGATAGCGAGGAGGATGACGACGAGGAGGACCTTTTTGACGACTGAGGGCTATCACCGAGCCTTAGTCTACTTTGCTAGCATTTGATACTTTGACACCGACACTTTGCTACTTTGATATTTTGACGTTTTGGATGGGGCCTGCGTGCCTCTTTGACCCTTGGGCGAGTGTGCCCTGCTACATTTAGTTCTGCCCGGGCCGTTGTGCCGTTTGATGCTTGATACATTCCCACCGTTACATTTTGGCATAGTAGTATATAACACATGCAATTTCGGTTTTATCGTTTGCTTTTGCTTTGATGAATTTTGACAAAAGAAAAGGATAACTCCTCTGCTAATATCTAACATGCATTGACAAACGGCCTGAATCGACAACTAAACACTTATATATGTACAAAAATATGTTAGCTCGAAGAAACGATGGATAGAAACGTCCTAGGATACGACACGTATCCCAGACACGCGGGGGATACGGGCATTTTAGGCGTTGGCAAGCCAAAATCCGTTGTATACCCCGGGGAAGGAAACTGACCCTTTTGAAAGGTGACATAGGTGCATAATGACTTGCACAAACTTCAAAAACCGATAGAATTGCTCCGGTGCAGGGAAAAACCAAGAAAATGCTAAAAATGCCATAAAAACGGGCATAAGACGCCAAAAATGACACGATATAGTCCCGGACTGAAACCGACACCCCCACACAGTCCCATAAGTCCTATGTGACTTGTGTGGCATGACAAAACTTGGCAAATGCCCTTGAAACGAGATTTGACCTCCCGTGTCCTTGATTTTAGCTCGACACGGGCCACCGAGGGTCCAAAATCTTCATCAAGCGTGGCTTTTGGAATCCGACGCTTGGCCATAGTCTTAAATAACATTTGTGACTTGTAGGAACCAACAAATGGCCAAAACCAGCCCCGGAATCGAAAACGACCACACGGAGGCAGTAGCTGCTGCAAACTGGTTTCTGGTGAAACCTACTGGCGTACGCCAGAAGTTGAGGGCAGTACGCCAGTAGGTGGGGACACGGACACGCCAGTAAATAACTGGCGTACGCCAGGTTCCTGAGTGCCAGATCCACTTGACTGACCAACTGTCCTTTTTCGGGGGCCACTTTGTTTTTACCCCCACACGGTTTGCACACGGTTTCTGGGTTCCCAGGGGGCAGTGTCCTTTGCAGGAGCATGGTTTGGAGGCTAGCATGAGGCCTTGGATGTCTCATTGGTGGAAACTTTTCAAAGGGCAAAGGCCTATAAAGCAGAGGCCTTGCAATGGCTCTCCAGTACTGCTTTGCTCCCTCTTTCATCAGTATACTGCAACACCTTCCATGGATAACCCCCTCCCAACTTTGCTCAGGCCATGGTTGGCGCAATTTCTAAGTGTCGACTGGCTCAATTTCCAATACCACGGCCTTGCCTCGTTCCGCTTCCTTCGACATGTGCCACTCCGCCCGGCGCTCTTGCGGGCTGCTCTCAGATTCTGGGATCCTGACGTCCATGTCTTCCGTTTCGGTGATGATGAGCTGTGTCCGACGGTCGAGGAATTCCAGGCGTACCTCCGGACCTACTCGTCCTCTACACTCGTTGTCCCGCCTTACCAGGCGAGCATGCCCAAATTGCTGGCCAGCTCGCTCGACATCTCTCGGGGCTTGGCGAGCGCTATCCTTGAGGGAGGCCAAATGAACGTCATGCGCCTGGTCGAACTGTACAGTCCGGATGGTGACCTGGACAATAATGAAGTGCAAGCGCGTCGCCGCTTTGCCTTGGTAATCTGTTTGCTCGCCGCTTTCCTGCTCGTGCCGGCTCATGGGCAAGTTAGCCCGTCACTTGTGAGCGTTGCTGCCCAGATGGGAGCCCGGAGGAATGTGATCCCTTTGGTCTTGGCGGAGACACTCTTGGGCTTGGACTTGGTGTATACGGGCCAGTCGGCCGTTTTCAGCGGCAGCCCGCTTTTGCTTCAGGTAATCTCACTCAGCTCACCTTTTTCTGGCTTTCCACACGTTCTCATTTTACCTCGACACTCGGCTTAGGCTGCTTCCTAGCTCCTTACTTGTCTTTTCCCTCAGGCTTTATCTGGCTTCTTACTTGTCTTTTCACTCATGCAGTTGTGGCTGTCAGACAAGCTGAATCTCTTGCACCCTCCGGTAGCGGGCTGGAATCTCTTTCCGAAGAGGATCCATCAAAGGGAGATGCGGTATCCGGACATGGACATAGAAGGCTGGTATGAGTTCATGCAGCAAATGCAGCCTGATGAGATTGCTTGGAGGTGCCCCTGGTTGGACCTTCCGGATATGGCTGTTTCCTCCGATGGATTCGACAGGATGGTGATTGCTGGGCTGTCGAGCTTCACTTTCTACATTCCCGGCCGCGTCCTTCGGCAGCTGGGTGCCTCTCAAGAGAATCACCGTGTCAGCATTGGAGGTTTCCGTGTCCCGAATTTCAACGCTCAAACGCTCAACGGTTATCAGAGGCGCTGGGGCCTTAGAGCCCTCCAGGCTGAGACGCCAGAGTTTACCACAGGGCTAAGGAGCCGCTACAGACAGTGGCTGAGAGCAGAGGTGAATGCAAGAGAAAATATTAACTGACTCCGGGCCACCTTGCTATGCTTAGAATAAACTGCGAGCCGTTAGGCTTCTCAAGCATTTTGTTCTATTTTTCATGCTTCAACTGTTTTTAAGGCTTTTATGCTCAGCTTATGTATTAGAAGTAGTAATTTGCAATAAAGTTGAAAGACGATGGGTTTCCCCCTTCTGATTCACTTCAATGTATCCTTGACTCGAGCTTGATCTTCCCCAAACTGTGACATGTGCACCCAGAAAGTCCAACCTGGATCGAACTTTTGATGGAATGTGACCGAATCTCGAGGTGAGATTGCCTACGTATCCCTTTTCAAGGAATCAGGTCAGAACGTAGTTCAGGCTAAGGTTCACTCGTGTGTTTTACCTCTCCTTTTACGCTCTAACTTTTGCCTAGTGCCGCCTTTCCAGGTTTTCGGCCTAGCGAGCTTTCGACTTGTGCCTATTTATTTTTGCCTAGAACCGCCCCCTTGGGTTTTCGGTCTAGCAGGCTGCTCTAACTTTTGCTTGGAATCGCCCACCCTTGTGGTTTTTGACCCAACGAGCATCTCTCAGGGATAGTAACGCTTGAGTTGATCCAGGTTGACCAAGGTGCTGAATTCGTTGCCATCGAGGTCAATAAGCTTAGCAGCGCCCCCGGACAGGATAGTCTTGACGATGTAAGGCCCGGATCGCTTCGGCCTGAATTTCCCGCGAGGATCAAACACTGGAGCCCGGATCTCCTTTGTAACCATGTCCCCTTCGACTAAGCCCCTGGATTTCACTTTCTTGTTGAACGCCCGGGCAATTCGACGCTGATACCCCTGAACATGATACAAAGCCCGGAGCCGTCTTTCATCAAACAACATTAGCTCGACAAACCTTCCACTCAACCATTCAGACTCTTCGAGACCGCTTTCGACCATGATTCTCAGCGATGGTACCTCAAGCTCGATGGGAAGTACTGCCTCCATCCCGTAGACTAGGGAGAAAGGAGTTGCACCCGTCGAAGTGCGAATTGACGTTCGGTACCCCCAAAGGGCGAGAGGCAGCTGCTCATGCCAATCCCTTGCAGACTCAGCGGTCTTCTTGATGATCATCTCGACATTCTTGTTTGCAGCTTCGACTGCCCCATTCGTTTGCGGGCGATAGGTCGTTGAATGATGGATCTCGATGCCGAACTCCTCGAAGAGCTCCAGAACCCTTCCTTTGAAATGGCTACCGTTATCTGACACAAATGCCTGGGGAACCCCGTACCGGTAGATGATATTCTTTCGAATGAAATGAGCAACCTGGACCGTTGTCAGTGTCTTGTAAGATTCGGCCTCAAC
Organism: Rhododendron ovatum; assembly: GCA_019656835.1. Taxonomy (NCBI): domain Eukaryota; kingdom Viridiplantae; phylum Streptophyta; class Magnoliopsida; order Ericales; family Ericaceae; genus Rhododendron; species Rhododendron ovatum. The sequence continues at coordinate 12,623,366 of CM033795.1, forward strand.
CCACTTAGTGAAGTAGTCTATCGCCACCAATATGAACTTGTGACCATTCGAAGCAGACGGCCTGATCATCCCAATAACATCGATGCCCCAGACAGAGAAAGGCCATGGCGAGGTCATGCCATACAGTTTAGATGGAGGGACATGCTGTAGGTTCGCATGGATTTGACATTTGTAGCAGCGCCGCACGTAGTCAATGCATTGTGATTCCATTGTAGACCAAAAGTAACCCTGCCTGAGGATCTTTCTAGCAAGCATGACGCCGCTCATGTGAGGCCCACAGACTCCTTCGTGAACTTCTTCCATGATCCTTGTTGCTTCGACGCCGCTGACGCAGAGCTTGTGCATTCCGCAGTGAGACCTTCGATACAGCTTTCCCCCACAGATGATGTACTGAGAAGCCAGCCTTTGCAGCGCAATCCTATCCTTCTTCGTGGCCTCGGTAGGAAACTCCCCGCGCTCCACAAAGTTCCAAATGTCGTGGTACCATGGTAGGCCATCATCGACATCATCAATGGCGTTGATATACTCATAAGCGGGTAAGTCCCTCTGTTCAATCACAATCGGCCGCAGCTTGACACCTATTGGAAGTTCGATCATTGAAGCCAAAGTCGCCAAAGCATCGGCGAACTGATTCTTCAAGCGTGGGACATGGGTGAAAGTCACCTTATTGAAGCGAGGAATCAATTCTTCCAAGTCTTGGTGATAAGGCTTTAGCTTTTCCTCACGAACCTTCCAATCTCCATTGGCCTGGGAAACCACCAAGTTCGAATCCCCAATTACTTCTAACCTCTCGACGCCTAAGGCAATAGCAGCTTCCATTCCGACGATGCAGGCTTCGTACTCAGCTTGATTGTTGGTGACATCGAAATTCAGCTTGAAAGCGAGCGGAATGTGAGCGCCAGCGGGCGTGATTAGCAACACTCTGATCCCAAATCCCTTCTGGTTAGCAGCCCCATCAAAATAGAGCGTCCATACTTCCTCGACCACTGTTAGAACCATAGTTCTGAATACCGTTTCGGACAGCGTACCGGTTTTCCTACTGGTACGGTACGTACCGGTACCGGTCAGGTACCGGGTACCGTTTCGGATTTACCGCAACTACGATAATATATAATTATAACTCCAAAAACATACAATTACTTATGATATGAGTACCATTTAGCATCTTATGTGGGTGCATATTTATTACTATAGATATGGCTACATGGGATCAAGCCCACCAAACTCACTAGTACTTCTGTTCCCCGATCAAGAAAAAGTGATAAACCCACTTCCTTCACTCTCTCTAGAACCCTCTCTATCCCCCCTCACGCCTCTCTCTCTATATCCCTCTATATCTAACATCCAAATCCTTCATTTACACCAGATCTTGACCACCATCGCCCATATACCTACGGGTTCCCTTTTCTGTTTTTCACCGACGAGGTAAACGAGGCCGCCGGGGAAGAAAAGAGGTCGCCGGGGACGAGACGCTGTTCGCCGGAAACGTTATGACGTTCGCCGGAAACGCAGATGTGAAAGATCTGGGGCTACACCAGTGCATACAAGTGACATTGAGGCTGGGTTTTGGAACCTTTTTTTTATTTTTTTGAATCAGTGGGTTTAGGAACTGGGAGTGCAGAGATCTCAAACGGTGCAACAAACCGGACGAAATCAGCGGTACTGTCATCTCGGCCGAGATTGGCCGGAAAATCCGGTACTCTCCGGTAACCCCCGGTATTGGGGCCGGGACGGAATTGGGAGGCTAGGTTACCGGTTTCACACTATTCCGGTACGTACCGGCCCGTACCGGCCGGTACGGAACGGGATTCACAACTATGGTTAGAACATCCTCGTCGGGGAAAGTGAAATCCACATCTTCCGGGCCGTCGATCGGGTGATCGGCCAGAAATTCGGCCACGGCTCGCCCCTTTACAGACTTCCTCGTGACATGTTGGAGTTCGAACTCAGCCAGCAGAAGCAACCAACGTGCTAGCTTATGGGTGAGCGCAGGCTTCTCGAATAGGTACTTGATAGGATCCATCCGAGAAATCAGTCTCACCGAATAGGTTAGCATGTAGTGTCTAAGCTTTCTGGTAGCCCAAACTAGCGCCCAACACGTCTTCTCGAGAGGGGTGTAGCGCTCCTCGGACCCCACCATCTTCTTGCTCAGATAGTAAACGGCTTTCTCGACCCCATTGCTTCCTTCCTGCGCTAGCAAGCATCCCATGGCTGTTGAAGAAACGGACAGATAGAGAATCAAAGGTCGACCCGGCGTAGGCGGCATCAATACCGGCGGGTTCTGCAAGTACCCCTGAATAGACTCGAAGGCAGCTTGGCATTTATCTGTCCATTCGAACGGGACCCCCTTTTTGAGTAGACGGAATAACGGTTCGCAGGTGAGAGTTAGCTTGGCGATGAATCTGCTGATAAACTGGACCTTTCCTAGAAAACTTCGCACGCCCTTCTCAGACTTTGGCGGCTCCATCTCGAGGATTGCTTTGATTTTGGAAGGATCCACTTCGATTCCCCTTGCGGTGATCAGAAATCCCAACATTTTGCCTGACGTGACCCCGAATGTGCACTTCTGCGGATTCAGGCGTACGTTGTACTTGCGAAGCCTTTCAAGGAACTGCCTGAGCGAGGGGAGGTAGTCCTTTTCTTCCTTTGCCTTCACAATCATATCATCGACGTAGATCTCAACGGTTTTGTGGATAAAGTCATGAAACAGGGTCGTCTGAGCCCGTTGAAAAGTGCATCCGGCGTTCTTCAACCCAAACGGCATCTTCACGTAGCAGTAAGTACCCCATTCCGTGACGAACGTCGTTTTCTCTTGGTCCTCGGGTGCCACAGAGATCTGGTTGTATCCGGAGAATCCGTCGACAAAAGAAAGCAAGGCATGCCCCGCCGTGTTGTCCACAAGCACATCAATGTGAGGCAAGGGAAAACTGTCTTTGGGGCTTGCTTTGTTTAAGTCCCTAAAGTCGACGCAAACTCGGATCTTTCCATCTTTCTTGGGAACAGGCACAATGTTGGCCACCCATTTGGGGTATTCTGCAACCCTGATGAATCCGGCGTCAATCTGCTTTGTAACCTCCTCTTTGATCTTCTGAACCCAATCCGGCCTCATCCTGCGGAGTTTCTGTTTGACAGGGACAGCCCCGGGCTCCAACGGGATTCGGTGCTGTACTATTTCGGGGTCAATGCCGGGCATATCCTTGTGGGACCATGCGAAAACCTTCGGGAAATTCTTTGAGCAGCTCAATTGTTCCATCGTGGTTTTCCGGAGACAGATTGGTGCCGATTTGCATCATGCGGGGGTCGTCCTCGTCTTTCAGATTTACAGAAATTACTTCTTCTTTTAGAGGCTGAGCACGCCTTTCGTCTTCCTTTTCGATGAGGGAACGCAACTCAGCCGGGATGTCCCCGTCGAAGTCTGTTCCTTCATCGTCAGGGTCGACACAGTTTATATAGAAGCTAGCAAAGTAGTCCGAAGTAGGATCATGCATTTCATAAAACCCGACAGGGTTGCCAAGTACAACAGACTCGAACTCAAAATAGAAGCTACGACGTGGAGGGCCGAGAGCCACAAACTCCGACTCTGAGCTAGACTTAGACTCGACAGACTCTGTGTCAGATTCAGACTTGTCGTCAATGCATGTTAGACGCGGAGTGAAAATGCAGTTATTGATACTTCCCTGCGCCTCGACTATGAGAGAGGTGGGATCCTCGGGAGCATTTGATGAGTCGGGCCCAAGCATTAGCACTTCAGCTTCTTCGCCCTTGCCAACCAAACCTACTTGGGAGAACAGCATCTCCAAACCCCCTTGATCAAAAGCCTTGAGCCAGTCAAACTCTTCCCTGGTCCGACCCAGCTGCTTCTCAAACTCCTGTCGAGCAAGTTTCTCTTCAGCTGTCTCCTCTTCACCATCGGACCAGGTGTCCGCAGCAAAAATCTCGAATCCCGGCAGCCAGGTAGAAGTCTCCGGGTCCCAAAATGGCTCTATCTGTCCCGAATAAGCAGAGCCTCCTCCTTCTCGCACAAAATAGCTATCGGGGTTACCAAAAAGGGTTCGAGGCTTTCCCGTGTCTTTCCTCCTTTTGGCATTTTTGGCCGGCGGAGTGTAACCTAGGCCAAAGCGGCCTTCGGTGGAAGGAAAGGCAGGGAATTCAGCAATCCCTTGTTGGTTGATCCCGAGCCCTAGGCCGGGCATGAATGACATTTTCCTCATCATTTCGAGGACGGTTGAGCTTATGGTGAAATCGTCATCTGTTAGCACCTTGATTTCCAAGGCTTGCTAAGCTTGGCTAGCGGTGGCACCTTGCACCCTAGCCAACCGGCGAAAACAAAGGCATGAGGGAGGCATGTCTTTACAAGGTGACCCGACGGTGTTGGTTGGTGTCAACACTGGTCCCGAAGGCAAGTGGCAGTCGTGATGCACATGATGGCCCGATGATATCGAGGCAAGGATGCCAAATGAGAAGAAGGCTTGTGGGACAAGGCAATCGAGGAAAACGGCTAAGTATTGGGAGCTGGGGTTGAATCACGAAATTGGCCAGGCAGCCTTGAGTTGGCTCGGGCAAAACGGAGGCAGACTTGAGTTGGCTCGGGCAAAACGGTTATTGACGGTTAACAGCACTTCTGCACATGTTGCTGGGAGCATGGGACAGGTGTCCAAGGCAGAAACGGGCTGCATGCATTGCTGGCAGCATGGGACAGGTGTCCAAGGCAGAAACGGGCAGTTATCGGCAGTTATCTCCAGGCAGTTTCACAGTTCAATGTGCTGGCAGATTCTGGCAGTGCCAGCACAGCCCTAGGGCAGTTGGGGGTGTCAACTGCAAGATCATGGGTTGGCCCCATGATCTCATGTACTTAGTGGCCACGTTTTTATGATTGTAAGCCTATTTAGGCAGGCATTTTCGTAGCCTAAGGCAGAGGGTTGTTCTGTCTAGGTTCTTGAGTGTAATCCTTTGTAAGTTGGTGCTTAATAAAGGTTGGGTCGGTTCCCGTAACTCTTGAGTGGGTTTCTAGACGTTCAAACATATCGGGTGTGTGAGTAAACACTTATTGGCTGAGACCAAGTTGTTGGCCAACTTGGTGCCATCACGGGCAGATTTCTAGGCGAAAAACAGCCCCGTGACATCATCCATGGCAATGGCGAGGACTGAGCCCGACGTGTCGAAAGAGAATCCTCCAAAGTCTGAGTCTTCTTCCCCGTGCATGATGCCCAAGACAGGCGTTCCATCATCTGTGAGCGGGCGGATTCCAGAATCCCCGCAAATCGTCAAGGTGCCAGTAGGCAGCCCCAGCATGACCTTTTGATGAAGAGTTGAAGGCACCGCCATAATGTCGGCCCTGTGAAGCCACGGCCTGCCCAGCAGCAGGTTGAAAGTAGCAGGGACATCGACCACATGAAACTCGACATCCATCTCAAAGCCCTCAGCGTCAAATTTCAGCATAAGAGTTCCCTCCACTGTACGGCGAGTGCTGTCGTATGCTTTGACGGCCAGATTGGAAGGTGTTAGGTCACTCTTGACGAGCCCCAAGCGATAGGCAACCCTCATCGAGCAGACATTGATAGCAGAGCCATTGTCTATTAGCACGGTTGGCACCCAATGTCCTCGGCACTTGACGGTGATGTGGAGCGGGCGGTTGTGAGCAGTTCCCTCGACAGGCAGATCCTTCTCGGTGAACGTGACGGAGTGCTTAGAGAGGAGTGGCAGCACCAAGGCAATCATGGCCTCGGGGGTGATGTCAATCGGTACGGTGAGCCGGGCCAAAGCAGAGGACAGCTTCTCACGATGCTCCTTTGAGGACGATATCAGACCCAGATAGACACGGCAGCCGGAATCCTTTCAAGCTGCTTCAGAATGGCATCTTCTTCAGGGACTCCATTTGGAAAGAGCGGGTCGGCCCTTTGAGCAGTGGGAGCGGTGGTTTTCTGAGCAGGCGGGTTAGACGAGCTTCCAGCCTGAAGATTGGCTGGCTGAAACACTCGGCCGCTCCTAGTGACATTGGCCACATCCCACCAAGACGATGAGTCAATGGAATCCCATAGATTGGCGGGCACTTCCTCCAACTTGCGTTTTCCTTTGTCGGTTGCTGCCACCGTTGCAGACGAGTCGGACCCCAGAGCATTGTCCCAGTCCAAGTCCTCCATTACCAAACCTTCCCAGAAAGTCGGATCCTGTGCTGCTTCTTCCTCGAAAGGTGCCCCCGGGTTGGTGATGAACGGAACATCCCAAAATCCCCCATCGACCAAAGCGGTGTTGACAGTCCACACCTCATTTCCCATGTCCAAGTCGACAATGTTACCCACATCCCAAATGTCCGCGGGCGGCGGAGTCTTAACGGTTTCTCCTGCGTCCCAAAGGTCGGCGGGAGGTGCGTCCAAGACCATGATAGAACAGTCATCTCCGGGAATTGAAACAGAAGGGCGAGACTGCTTGGCAGAAATGATGTCCTGTGTAGGGTCAAAGTCAGGCGCGCAGCGGCTGATGGCGCCGTCAATTGAATCCACCAATGGCTGCATGGCGCCCAGCGGGCGGCGGATATTAGGCACGAGTTCCCCTTCTTGAAACTGGTCCCAATACTCCTCACCGACGTCTCCTTGGTCCATGTCAGCTTTGAGATCTTGGCCTATTTGCCACCCATCGGGCTGCGGATCCCACGCATACTCCTCGACCTCTTGTTCGACTTGATTCGGCTCGGGCTGGTAAAATAGCGCGAACAAAGAGAGTCCGTCCAAAGGGTCGGCCTGTGCCGCGTTCCATTCTTCCTCCCACTGAGCTAGCCATATCTGATTGACTTGGGGGTGAGCAGGAAACCCCATGTTGTACTGTTCGATCCAATCGTTGCAAAGCTCCTCCCATTCTTTGGCTTTGTCCTCCATAGCCCAGCCGGCTGCCATCATGTTAACACTTGGCTCAGAAGGGAAAGGCACGATCGGCCTAGGGTCATTGGTTGAGGCGATATGGTCGGTGGGGTTGAATATGGATGGAGCTGAGGTTTATCTGGTTCACTTGAGGGTTAGGGTCATGTTTAGGAAGGGAGTTGGAGATGACGTTGGGTTTGGTAGGTGGGGTTGGAAGGGTACCATTGTCCACCAAATCTTGTATCGCATGACGGAGGCGATAACAAGAATCGGTGTAATGGCCGGGCATTTGCTGGTACGCACAGAAAGCGTTGGGGTTATGGCTAGGGGGTGGATTTTGAGGAAGTGGAGTTGGGGCTAAGGGCCTGAGATGCCCGGTTTTGATTAACTTCTCCAACACCGAGGAAAGTGGTGCCTCGAAGTTGGCAAAGTTACGGGGTTGGTTGCGGTTTCGGGGTCTTTGAGGGGTTTGAACTTGGTTTATGTCGGCAATGTGGTTAGAGCTTTGGGTTGAGGGGTTGCTGGCAGAGTTTGCGGTGGCATAGCTGTTGCCACCGAAGAGAGCGGTGCTGTTCCCGGTGTATGCACGGGGTTTGGATTTTGAGGCTGAGGTAGAGGAGGAGATGTCACTCCTGGGCAGAACACCAGTTTGGAGGGCTTCCTCGATAGCCAGCCCTGAGTCGTAGAAGGTTTCAAAGTTTGCCCCTTGAACCAAGACAAGGTTTTTGGCGAAGTCCGGCTGCAGATTGCGGGAGATGATGCGGATTTGATCCTTCTCGCTCGGGCGATCGGGCATGAGAGCAGCCTTAGCTCTCCATCGCTGGATAAAGTCCGCAAAGGACTCCTTTGCAGTCATCTTAGTGGATTCCAACTCCCGAGTGGTCATTTTGAGCTGGGCGTTGTAGCTATACTGAGCGTTGAAAGCCGTGCCGATGTCCTCCCACGTCCGTCTCTTGGAGATGTCGAGTGATAGGAACCACTGGAAGGCAGGGCCGGCTAGAGTTTGTGGAAATAGCTGAGCCATGGCATCCTCCCCGACACCATGCAGTTTCATGGCACCATGATAGGCCAACAAGTGCGTCTTCGGATCTCCGGTACCGTCAAACTTTGCAAAGTCAGGCATTTTGAACCGATCGGGGAGCCTGGCGTTCGGGAACGGGCAGAGGCGGTCCATGTCTAGTACTCCCGACCCTTTTCTTTCGGATTTGGCAACAGCTTCCTCCAACTTGGCCATCTTGGCGACTAAAGCTGCCATTTCTGGGCTTGGAGCGGGATTTTCCACTAGCGGTTCCTCTTCGAAGCCGGCTCCTTGTTCGCGCCTTCCATCGCCTTCCCCTCCTATTACAACGGGAAGTCGCTCTTCGATGAGGGTTCGAAGGTTAGCCACAGAGGCGTCGGCCTGGTCGGCCCTTTGCTAGCATGATGGCCAGGTTGTGCTGCAGATCGGCCAACAGAGTTGCAAGATTCGGAGGTGGGACATCTGCCATGGCTAGTGCTTCTGTCTTAACACGTTTGGGAGATGCTGGTGGAGACGGAGAAGACGGAGGGGATTCGTGCGGAGTAGTCGGTGGCGAATCCTCCCGTGACACAGTGCAGGCCAGAGCTTCCGTTGCGGTCGACCGAGAAATAAACCCCAAATCAAACCCTCAAACGGACTCGACGGACGGCCCCAAGTAGGTTTGGCTCTTGATTGCGGAGATCTGCTTTGAAACCGGCATGACTAGACAGCAAAGTACAATGGCTCAATGATATCCTGCAGTCATTTTATTTGAAAGAATCGACAAGAATGGAAAATACGCATGCCAACGTCGTCGGTGTCCTCCTAGACTCTAGAACTAGAGGGAGTCTGCCTTACGGCGCTCGGACAATTGCCATGGAATCCTCGGATTTTCTTTTCGACGATGTATCCTTGATTGAATCGAATGTTACTAAGGGATGCCAAAACGGCCTAAGCCTTTGACTTTCACCTTTATCGAGGTTTCAAGGTTTTGATTTCGGAACAACTCGGTGTAGATGGCGTGATACCATAACCAAAATGGCGTAAGCAGCACTGTGCGGGAGCCTGAGCGGTGTAAGTGATTAGCACTTTTAACCTGGGTGGTGTAAGTATCACGACATTCTCTCCGTTGTTCCTAATTTTTCGGTTTGAAACCTCGATCGGGCGCTAGATAAAGGCTTAGAAAGTATTGATTTCCCGAAGTCTCATTGATTAAGGACTTGGAAATTTTTGATAACGTGCAACATCGAGATGCACGACTCGTCATCGGTCCAAGGCAATGCCGAACGGGCACGGGGCAGACTCGACGAAAGACCACCTAAAAGCCGCCCTAGCATGCTCCTACGCAATAACGGTCATGAATGTATGTACAAGCATGCGATATGGAAAGCTGTAACACATAGACAGTATATGGGGTTAGAAGCAAGTACTCCTACCCTGCGGGTTCCTGTCTTAGGTTGAAAGGTGCTAGTGCTTTGTAAGCGCTGTAGAGGCCGGTTTTGGCTAAAGGGGTTCCTCTGACTAGAGCCGCGATATACCTCCCACTGCGATGCGTGGAGCAAAGCAATGGTCGAACGGTAGTACGACTCATCATCGTCCAAGGTTGTTGGGCATTCGAGGACCCCGGGCTCCAATAAATTGTGCCGGTTACCCAAAACACCTCAACGGGGCTGACCAAACACCGAATGCGAACGGAGAATTGCCGAAAAATGGTTTGACGAGAGAGAAATGCAACGGTCTTGAAACAAAACGCCTTTTGAAGTTTGGCCCACTTTTGTTAATTAATACTTGGAAAGAAATGCACAAATGAACAAAGGTAAAAGCCCCAGTTCGGAGTGGTCGGATGCTGAGATCCTGTTACGTTACCATTCCGTTCTTCAGTAGCGCGGAGCATACTGTTTTGACAAGCTTTTGAAATTTGTTCAATCATGTATTAATCGCCAAGTATCAACTAACGCAATGAGTCCCCAGCAGAGTCGCCACTGTGGGCACGCGCCCCGGAAATTCGCTCGGAGTTTCCCGGGTTGTTTTGAAATGAGACCGGGCGCGACCCTCTTTGGAAATGCGCGGCGAAACGCCTCGATTCAGAGTCGCCACTCGGGTTTTAGCGGTGGAATACCCAAGGAACCGAACTCGAAAACGTTTGCCACGTTTGTTTGATCTTGAAAAGGCGTAGACCAGTCCGTCGTCACCTTCGATATCTGAGGTTCGGGAGCCAGGTTACGAGAGGGGAAGGGTTTTATGGCACCCCCTCTCGCCCAATCCGGAGATCGGTCTCTACTCGGGCATTTTATGAAAACCTTTGCATTTTTCTCTCATTTTATCATTTTTTAGCCAGTTAGGGCGGGGGAGCAATTAATGGGGGCGAAAGCAGTAACAGATTGCAGTTTATGTGACAAAATGTTTATGAATGATTTGATTGCAATGATAAGTATAGATTGAGAACAAGCACTGAGTAACCCGAGCGAACTGCAGTACGCTGTCACGAAGCGCCGTGAGCAGATTCTACCACCATGCACTGATCGAGCCACTGCATGGTGATACAACCTGCGCACGCCACAAAGGGACTGGCGTACTCCACTTGTTGGATATCTCAGTCTTTGTTTGCAACCCTCTGGGCTCTGGAAAAGGACCAGCGCACACCCAGGGCAAACCACGCAGTTTAATATAGCAGGATATGCACAAATACAGACAGAATGAGTGGCTTTAGGCCATAAAATAAAGCAGAACACCCCAAAACAGTGTGGGGACAAAAGATAGGCCTAGACTACGCTCAGATGCAAGGGCCAGCCACTGGACCCCAAAAGCTTACTGCCGTACGCCAGTATGGTATTGCCGTACGCCACTTGGCCCTCGGTTCCAGTGTTTGGCTTTGTATCATCTGGGCTCTGGAATATGACCAGAAGGATCCCAGAGGCCCTTATGTGACATAAATGAAAATGATAAGGTGCCACCACTAAACAGTTCTGAATATGGAAAGCAGTAAACTGGTTAATTAGCATGCTAAGGTGACTAACAGGAATAAAACTTAGTAAAAGAGACGATCCATGATCCCCACGCCAGTATTGCACGTAACACCATAACTGGCGTACGGCACATAATTACTGACGTGCGCCTTGTTTCATTTTAAACGACTGCTGTATTTTATCAGTTTAAGGCCAGGACTAGTATTATCTACTAGCCTGAGCCTTACTGACCCCCCTCAGGAGATGAAAACAGAAGAGAACACAAAGGTGGTATACCTCTTCTTGTTGTGGTTTTGTGGTTGTTTTTGAACTTGAGGGTTGAAGGTGGTGGCTTATATGGTGACTGGGTTCCAGCAGGAGATATGGGAGTGTATGGCCTTCTCTTGTCTTTCAATGGATGAAAGAAGAAGAAGTCTTGAAGAAAATGGGAAGAAGAGAGATGATACTTCCTTAATGTGGCTAACCCCTTGCAAATGAATGCAAGGGGGGTATTTATAGGGGGAAAATGGACTGGAACCAGTTAAGGCCAGGCCTTGTTTGGCTGGTCTTAGGAACAAAATAGGCCTTCCATGCATTTAATGCATGAGACTAGTTGATGGGGGGTGTAGGAGAGAGAGGGGACGCCTCTGCCGAAAGCACTCATCAGGCACACTGTAGCCGACGTCAGGGTGGCACAAAAGTCCCGCCCAAGTGGCTGAATAAAGTTGATTTGACTGGGTTTGATTGGCGTGCGCCAGTGGAAGCTGGGCCCATGGTCGATGACTGACACGTGGCAGCTTACTGGCGTACGTCACCCATATACTGGCGCAAGCCAGTTGGGTTTTGCTGGGGCCGCTTGGCTCTGGTTTGAAAGGCTTGAAATGGGTTTGAAAGGGGTTTGGGACGCTCAAAGGTTCAAACACTCCTTTTGTCCTTGATCTGTTTTCGACTATAATCATCATTGGGGAAATAAAAGATCGACAAATAACGTTATCCGGACAGTCCAGAATGGGGTGTCTACACAACTTCTTGAGAAGGTTTATCTCAAACCTAGCTGGAAGGGTTCAGGTCTTTTCTCCACTCTTGAAGCTGAAGGACCATGACGCTTTTGTTTAGGAGGCAAACCATCAAAAGGCCTTTGAAGAGATCAAAGAACATTTAGCAACGGCACCAGTCCTTATGCCTCCCATCAAGAACAGGCCATTGAAGCTCTGCATCTCAGCAGCTGAAGGCTCTATTGGAGGCCTTTTAGCTCAAGACAACGCTTAAGGAAAGGAACAGGCGGTTTATTACTTAAGTAGGTTGTTGACTCCTTGTGAAAGGAGATACACTCCTATTGAAAAGATTTGTCTTGCCTTGTACTTTTCAGCAATAAAGTTGAGGCACTACATGCTTCCTGTTTTGGTTTACATTATGAGTAAAACAGACTTAGTTAAGTACTTGCTTTCTTGGCCAATCATGAGAGGCCAAATCGGCAAATGGTCATTAGCTCTAATGGAGTTTAGTTTTCAATTCGTTCCTCAAAAAGCTGTGAAGGGCCAGGCCTTAGCGGATTTTCTTGCTGATCATCCATGCGTGGATATCGGCGATGAGTCCGAGTTAAGTCTTAACGCCCTTGAGGTATCACTTACTCCTTGGACATTGCTCTTTGACGGATCAAGGACTCAACAGGTCTCAGCCTGTGGAGTAATTATTATTTCTCCACAAGGCCTGAGGACTGAATTGTCCTTTCAATTTGATTTCCCATGTACAAATAACCAAGCTGAATACGAAGCAGTTCTTATAGGCCTTGAGGTCCTAAGAGATCTAGAGGCTAGAGAAGCAAAGATTATTGGGGATTCAAACCTTGTAATCAATCACTTGGCAGGAACGTTCAAATGCTATAGTGAGGACTTGGCTCCTTATTATATGGCAGCAATGCAATTAATTCAAGATTTTGATAATGTAACTGTCAAGCACGTGGCAAGGAGTATGAACACTGAAGCCAACAGTTTGGCTCAGGCCTCAACAGGTCTGAAGCTAACTCCAGAAACAATCCACAAGATTATCACAGTCCAAAAGAGGTTGTTACTTTCTGTTAGAAGGAGAGGGCTAGGACTGGAGGTTTTTACTTCTGACTTCACAGGTGAAGAATCAGATGATGAACCGGAGAATGATTGGCGTGCACCTATTATTTCCTTCCTAAAGAGGCCTCATCACAGAACCTCTAGGAAGGTGAGAAGAAGGGCTATGAGCTATATCCTCGTAGGCGATGAATTATACAAGAAAAGCTTTGAGGATGATTTACTTTTAAGGTGTTTAGGGCACCCCGAGGCCATGAGGGTCATGAGTGACGTACATGAAGGAATCTGTGGAGCCCATCAATCAGGAATAAAGATGAGATGGCTAATCATAAGGTATGGATACTATTGGCCAACCATCTTAGAGGATTGTATTTGTTTTTCCAAAGGATGTCGACCTTGCCAAGCCCATGACCCAATTCAGCGTGTTCCTGCAGCTGATTACCATGCCGTGGTCAAACCTTGGCCATTTAGAGGTTGGGCCCTTGACGTGATTGGAAAAATTTATCCTTCTTCGTCTGGAAATCATACTTACATTTTGGTCGCCACAGATTACTTCACCAAATGGGCAGAAGCTGTGCCATTAAAATCTGTGGATCAACAAGAAGTAATCAAGGTGATCAAGGAAAGAATCATCCATAGGTTTGGACTACCTGAACACTTAGTTGCAGATAGGGGTACAATATTTAATATTTATGGGGGAACAAGTGGTCAACTTTGCTGCACAGCAACATATTATTATCTCCAACTCTACTCCTTATTATGCATAAGGAAATGGTCAAGCTGAATCTACCAACAGGACTCTTGTCAACATTATAGAGAAAATGGTGGAAGATAATCCAAGGGCCTGGCATGAATTGCTTTCTGAGGCCTTATGAGCCTACAGAACCTCAAAGAAGGAAGCCACCAATATAACTGATAAGCCCACAATTGTGGTTATATTCGGGCTTATCTCGCTCATTTTTGGTACGCGCGCGCGCATAACTCTATGTTTTTGATTGATATTGCGCGAAGTTTACATGCTCTTTTCATTAATAAGGTGGATTTAACGCCATGAGCCTATCCCATCGTGATTCGGGGACCCGTGGGGTACAAATGGAGCGATAGCGGAGCCCGGAGGAGCTGTGCCGAAGCCCCGGAGAGTTTGGAGAAGTCCCGAAGAAGCTGATCAAATTTCGTAGAAAAGGAAGTTTTACCGGTAGGAGATCAATGCCTACCGGTATAATCCCATTCCTACCGGTAGGAGGGCCAGCTCTACCGATACAAACAGTGATCAGAAAGGTCACAAATTTGCACCATTCAAGTTCTACCGGTAGGAGATCAATGCCTACCGGTAGGAAGTCAGTCTGTTCAGTGTTCCCCTTCTTGCTCGAAGCCGTTCTACCGGTAGGAGATCAATGCCTACCGGTAGGGATCCCCAGATTCTGCAGTTTTCTATTTTCTTTTTCTTTTTCTTTTGTAACTTTAAAGGGGTGCTATAAATACCCCTTTTGCACGTTTTTAGGTCTATGTTATGTTATTAGACTTCAGCTCTTTCTCTCTCTACCGCCTCTTCTCACCAACTCTTTTCTCCCTCATAAATGGAGCATTGATTGGGGGATTTAGAGGGTGATTGCTTTCATTAATGTTGTAAGTTCCATCGGGATCCTTATTAATCTAGTTTTTATTTCTGTTTTCAGCATGATTTTGTGTTCTCTCATCCAAATCCTAACCCATATCACTTCTCCTTTCATTATGTGTGAGTAGTGTAGCAAGGCTAGGTTATGGGATGATTAACATCCCGTAACCAGGGGTGAGCTCGTTCTCCTCTCGAGAACTCTTGTTTTCCAGCTTAAACATGGTAAGGACCTATTTTATGAATCAAAACTATGAGGTGTTACTCTCTTGGATCAAATGTAGGCAAGGGTTGATCCTCGTGCCACATTTGATACCTAGAGCTATGTCCCTCCTCGTGTTTGTCTAAACGCTCAAAAAGGACCCCCGACATGCTTAACACTTTCGTTAAAAAGAGAAGAATCGAGCTTATCCTTGCGTTATGGTTGTTAGTCATCCCTAACCCGAGTCTTTAGTTTAATCTCCAGTCAAAAAGCCGTAGTTAGGTTAAGTAGCTAGTTAACCAAATCTTTCAAGTTGGCCGTCTAAACGCCAAAGATTGGTTGGCGGTCCTAATGCTAAAACTCTCTACAAGCTAATCTCTGAAACAAGTTATGGATGCGCTCCGTGAGGATTCGACCCCGGACTTCTGGGTATTATTATTATGCTCTCAACCGACCTAGCCCTACATTTGAGGTATTCTTATTACAACACACATTAAGGTCGCAAGCATTTTTGGCGCCGTTGCCGGGGAGCGCTTTCTTTTATAGCTTATTTTTGGAGGTTCGCCAACCCATTGTAAGTATCGCGTTAATTTTTACCTTGTGTGATTTGTAATTAATCTAGTGGATACCTCTAACCTGAGTCTCTCAAACGTGAGGTGTAACGAAACTAGAGTAACTACAAATCACCTCTTCTTTTATTGCTTTTCTTATTGAGGTGGCGGCATAGCCCCTCCTGTCCGTTTACTTTACTCTTGTTGTCCATTGTTTCTCGAGAAGGGTTTTTCAAGTGTATGCGTGGTGGTCATCGTGGAGCCTTTCGAAGCCCAACTTCTAAAAGGCTTCATAGATCTTTTTCTCCTCCTCGACCCAAAACTCCTCGTCAGGTTCGAGCAAGGACACCATCACCTCCAAGAACTCCTTTTTTAGACCTAACCCCTCCTCGAGAAAGAATGGCTGGAAACGGTGAAGGCGAAATGCCACCGTTTGTGCCTGAAAGGACCATGAGTGACTACATGAATCCGGCCCGTTCTACTCCGAGGCCCACTATAGTCCTTCCGGCTGCAACCGAGGCAAATACTTTCACCGTGAAAATGCATCACATTAACATGATGCCATCTTTTTATGGCAAAGACAAAGAATGCCCGTACACTCATATGCGGGCATTCGAGGAGTTGGTATCCACCATAGTGTCCACGCCTGCTCAACTTGAGTCCGCAAAGCTAAAACTCTTCCCATTTTCAGTAAAAGACAAGGCCAAGAATTGGTTGAATAACATGCGTCCCCAATCCTTGGCAAACTGGGCGGATTTATCAAAGGCTTTCTACATGAATTTTTTTTCCCCACATCTCACAAAGGAACTCATGCACCAAATCCAAACGTTTAAACAAAAAGAGGGGGAACCATTTTACCAATATTGGGAGAGGTACAAGGATTTGTTAAACTCCATCCCACATCATGGCCTTCCGACTTTTCAAAAGGTCGAATACTTGTTAAAGGGATGTTTTCAAAGTACTTGACACCTTATGGATAGCATGTGTGCTGGTGGAGTTATGGCAAAAACCCCTGAAGCGGCGTGGGACTATTTTGAGGAATTGGCGCAAAAAAACTCAAAACTGGGATTGCTCAGACCCCTCTGAAAAGAATGTGTTTAATCCGGCTCCGAGCAATCCCGGTAAATTTCAATTAAATGAGCAAAATGAACTAGCCCACAAGGTCGCCCAGCTTTCCCGCCAAATTGAAACTTTACAACTTAATAAAGTTGCTGGGGTGGCCTCTGTGGCCAAGGCGGAAAACATTTGTGTTTTATGTGAAGTTGCAGGTCATGCTACGGGGGATTGTCAAATGCTCCCCGCCGTCAAGGATATTCTTCAAGGAACCGGCCCATCGGAGGTCAACGCCGTTAATCAACTGTTTGACCCTTATTCTAAAACTTTCAATCTGGGGTGGAAGATGCATCCTAATTTTCGGTGGAGCGACTCTCAAACTCCCAGACCACCACAAGTTCCACCGCCTCAACAACACCAAGCTTTTCGGCCTTCTCAATCTCAAGGAGCGCCGAGGTTTTCTCAACATCAACAACCACCGGGGTTTGCACCGGCGGGACCTCCGCAAGGGCCAAATCAATTTCAACCTCAAAAGCGATTCTTGGAGGATATTATGTCATCTTTTATGCAAAGTCAAACGTCCCTCAACGAGCAAACCAAAGAAACGCTCGGGGAAATCAAGAATCAAATGGCAAAGTTGACTAACACGGTGGGGGTTCTTCAACAAGAAAAGGGGAAGCTTCCGACTCAACCCCAAGCAAATCCCAACAGAACTCATTTTCTGGGGAGCTCTTCGGTGCCTAGTCCCGAGCAAGCCAAGTCTATTATAACACTACGGAGTGGCAAGGAAGTTGATACGGCCGTTCTCCCCAAGCCGAGCAAGCCCCGGGTTACGCCAATTGTTGTGCAAGCGCCGGATGTTTTTATTGACTCACCAACCTCGGAGCCTTCTCCCGTTGGGGAGCAATCGGCAGAATCTCAGGAAGAAGAACCCAAGGCTCCCGTTCCTCAAATTCAGGCTCTGTTTCCCCAACGTTTGAAAGCTCCGGCCCATGCCAACAACTCTGAGATCTATGAGCTTTTCAAGCAAGTGAGGATCAACATTCCGTTGGTGGATGCGGTCAAGCAAATCCCTACCTACGCCAAATTTCTCAAAGACTTATGCACTCAGAAGCATAAGTTAAATGTTCACAAAAGGGTGTTGTTGACAGAGCAAGTGAGTTCGATTATTCAAACCAACGTGGTTCCAAAGTATAAAGATCCGGGGTGTCCTACCATTTCCATTACAATTGGAGGCACAAAGATCGAGAAAGCTCTCCTTGATTTGGGGGCTAGTGTTAACTTGCTCCCGTATGCCGTTTATGAGCAACTTGGATTGGGGGAGATGAGGCCAACATCAGTGACCCTTCAATTGGCCGATAGAAGCATTCGTGTCCCACGCGAGATGGTGGAGGACGTACTCGTGCAAGTAGATAACTTCATCTATCCGGTGGATTTTATCGTGTTGGATACATGCCCTGTGCCCTCCTCACAAGTGTCAACGTCGACTCCGGTCATTCTTGGGCGTCCATTCTTGGCCACTTTCAATGCCGTTATCCATTGTCGAAGTGGTTTGCTAAACCTCACTTTCGGCAACATGAGGATGGAGGTGATTGTGTTTAATATCGGAAGCCAAATGGGGGATGACGAGTGCATTCATGAAGTCAATCTTATCGATTCTTTGGTCCAAGAGCACGTTGATACCTTCTTATACAAGGATCCATCGGAAGTTGGCCTTACCGCTGAAGAGGTGACATTTCTAGATTCACCGGGGGTGGGGTACCTGTATTCTTTGCTCGACATGGAAGATGTGTGTGAGACGACTGTTTGGTCCCCAAAATTTGAAGCGCTACCGCCTTTAGCGAACAAGAGTCTCCCTTCAAGCGTGCAATTTCCAAAGCTTGAGTTAAAAGTTTTGCCCGATACTCTCAAGTACGCTTTCCTTGGACCCGATGCCACTTTTCCCGTGGTGATTTCTTCTTCATTGAATGAGCATCAAGAATCACGACTCTTAGAGGTCTTGAAGCAGCGTCGCGTAGCTATTGGGTGGTCTATTGCTGATATCCAAGGAATTGATCCTTCTTTATGCACTCACCATATTTATCTCGAGGACGACGTCAAACCTTCCCGTCAACCCCAACGCCGTTTAAGTCCCATTATGAAAGAGGTGGTCAAAGCAGAGGTCTTGAAGTTGTTAGACGTTGGCATTATTTATCCTATCGCTGACAGCAAATGGGTTAGCCCGATCCAAGTTGTTCCGAAGAAATCTGGAGTCACGGTGGTAGCCAATGCCGATAATGAACTAGTGCCCACGCGGGTCTCCACAGGTTGGCGAGTTTGCATTGACTACAGGAATCTCAACTCATGCACTCGCAAGGATCATTTCCCTCTCCCGTTTATTGATCAAATCCTCGAGCGTGTTGCCGGTCATGCTTTCTATTGTTTTCTCGATGGCTATTCGGGGTACAACCAAGTCGCGGTCTCTCTGGATGATCAGGAAAAGACTACTTTCACTTGCCCCTATAGGACGTTTGCGTATAGGCGGATGCCATTTGGATTGTGCAATGCTCCGGGCACTTTTTCCCGTTGTATGTTGGGTATATTCAGTGATATGGTGGAGTGCATTGTCGAAGTCTTCATGGATGATTTCTCGGTCTTCGGGGACTCTTTTGAGGATTGTTTATCGAATTTGGACAAGGTGTTGAAGAGATGCGAGGAGAAAAATCTTGTGCTTAATTGGGAGAAATGTCATTTCATGGTTACACAGGGCATTGTCTTGGGGCATATTGTATCACAAAAAGGCATAGAGGTGGACAAAGCGAAAATCGACTTGATTGCCAATCTTCCAACGCCCAAGTGCGTAAAAGATATCCGCTCCTTCCTAGGCCATGCAGGGTTCTACCGGCGGTTCATTAAGGATTTCTCTGCCATATCATGTCCCTTGTGTCATCTTCTCTCTAAAGATGCTCCTTTCGAATGGACCAGTGCTTGCAATGAGGCTTTTCAAAAACTGAAGTCGAGTCTTACTTCTCCTCCAATTGTGCGAACTCCAGATTGGGAACTCCCGTTTGAATTGATGTGCGATGCAAGTGATTATGCTGTGGGAGCCGTTCTTGGCCAAAGGAAGGATAAGCATCCTTATGTCATTTCCTATGCGAGCAAAACGCTGAATGACGCGCAAATGAACTACTCAACTACTGAAAAGGAGTTGCTCGCAGTCGTCTTCGCTTTGGATAAATTTCGATCGTACTTGGTGGGAACTCCTATCACAGTTTTCACTGATCATGCAGCCCTCAAGTACCTTTTTGCAAAGCAGGACGCAAAAGCTCGATTAATCCGTTGGATTTTGTTGCTTCAGGAATTCAATCTCTCTATCAAAGATAAGAAAGGAGTAGAGAATGTGGTAGCTGACCATCTGTCTCGGCTTGAGTTTGAGGACCGTAAGGCCTATCTCCCAATTGTCGACATATTTCCCGATGAGCAACTGTTTGCTGTTTCTCCTAGCCCTTGGTACGCCGATATTGTCAACTACCTTGTAACCGGGCAACTTCCTAGCCAATGGAGTGCACAAGATAAGAAGCGATTTCTCATAGAGGTGAAAAGATTCGGCTTTGATGACCCTTATCTTTTTAAATTTTGCCCGGACCTCATTATCCGGCGTTGTGTTCTGGAGGAGGATCAACGAGGGATCTTGCAGTTTTGCCATTCCAAGGAGTGCGGTGGCCATTTTTCCCATACTAAGACCATCGCCAAGGTGCTACAATGTGGCTTTTACTGGCCCACACTTCACAAGGATGCATATTCCTTTTGTCGAACTTATGAGGCTTGTCAGAAATTGGGTGCGGTGACTCGGAGGAATATGATGCCCCACACCAATATCCTTATCGTTGAAGTGTTTGATTGCTGGGGGATTGATTTCATGGGGCCATTCCCCATGTCGTATGGGTTTCTCTACATTCTCCTCGCGGTGGACTATGTCTCTAAATGAGTGGAGGCCATCCCGACTAAGACCAGCGATCACAAGGTGGTGCTGGAATTTCTCAAGGAGAACATTTTGTCTCGATTTAGCACACCAAAGGCCATTGTAAGTGATCAAGGTTCTCATTTCTGTAATCAGCCTTTCAAAGCGCTCATGAAGAAATATGGGATCACGCACAAGGTGTCCACCGCATACCACCCTCAGACCAATGGCCAAGCCGAGCTTGCAAACCGTGAGGTAAAACGCATTCTAGAAAAAACCGTTAATCCAAATCGCAAGGATTGGTCACTCCGTCTGACCGATGCCTTATGGGCATATCGTACTGCATATAAGACAGTTTTAGGTGCTTCGCCTTATCGGCTTGCATACGGTAAGGCATGCCACCTTCCGGTGGAGTTGGAATATAAGGCCTATTAGGCCATCAAAGCTTTAAATTTTCGATTGCCCGCCGCTGGCGCGCAACGCAAACTCCAACTTAATGAACTGGAGGAAATCCGGAGGGATGCATACGATAATACGGACATTTACAAATCCAAGGTGAAGGATTTCCATGATAAGAACATTCAACGGAAAAATTTTGACGTTGGTCAGAAAGTTCTTCTTTACAATTCAAAACTTCATCTTTTTCCGGGCAAGTTGCGGTCTCGTTGAGTTGGTCCTTATGTCGTACAAACCATTTTCCCCCATGGGGCAATTGAAGTTGTAAATCCTTCGAATGGCAATGTTTTCAAGGTTAACGGCCAGCGACTTAAGCCGTTTTTGGAAAATTTTACAAGTAATGAAATAACGGAGGATTTGATCGCTCCGGCTTCTGTGGATGATCCATTGGTTTGACTTTCGAGAAAAAATGTTTTCACGGGGAGCTTTTGCGTACTCCTGGACTTAATTGTCTGAAAGGCCCGGCCTTTTCGGAGGTACCCATCATTGACTTGGGTTTATAGCTTTGCACGCCGCTATTCAAACAAGGTTCGTGTTACCAGCTCCGGTTAGTAAGGGCATATCTTTTGTGGTCCGGTATAGCCACCTGTGTTTCGCTTAGGGTGTCGTTTTTTTTGCTTTGCGACACCTTCCGCGAACCATAGGCAGAAAAGTAGTACCCGTTTAATCACGTGACGATTCGGTGGATTTAAATACTTGTGCCTATTAATTTTTGTGCCGGGCTATCACGAGCCGGCGGTTCTAATGTCGTTTGTCTCCTATTAGGTAGTTGGTTCTTAAGTCTTTTGCAGGGTAACACGCTACCGCACCAGCCTTGGTAGTTTGGGTCTAAAATTCGGGGTGAGTGAGGCATTCAGGAGCCCTAAGCATGGGTGCGACTATGTGTCGCGGTTGTAAGCCCAAGAAAGCTCCGGTGATGGCTCTGTGCGACTAGCTATGGTTCCAATGGCGGGACCAAAAGAGTGCGCCTTGGAAGCGGTTCCGATGACGACCGGTAACATTGACGCCAAATCTTCCAACTTGGTCGAGGTATCGGGTGGTTGACATTCCACCCCGTCGGTACATCCTTGTTCTCCCTTTCCTTATTTTCCGTCTCTTTGCATCGAGGGCGCTGCTCATTTCAGGGGGGGGGGGGGGGGGGGGGGGGGGGGATTATTCTTGCATTTCTATTTGTTTTAATTGCTTTTGCTTAGAATTTTTGAATATGGTAAATTTTTTTGCAAAATCTCCCCTTGTTCTAACTTACTTAGCATATGCTCGTTGTGGTTTCGTATGTAGCAAGGACATCGATGTGATTGCATCTCTCGTAATTTGTGCAACTCTTCTCGTTAACATGCCATGAACCGTGTGGAACAAATCTTTAAGTGCATTTGAGTCGGCTGAGTGTGTAGAGTGGAGATTCATTTTTGTCATATCCCATGTTTCTTTTGTTTATCGTACCCTTAGAGTAGGATTTCATCTTCTCTTGTACATACTTTGGTAATTTTTATTCCAATTGTGCATTGCAAAGGAGGCTAAGGTGTGTTTGAAAGATGATTCAAGGCATTGTTTTTGTGAATAAACCACATATTGTCACTTTTGATCCATAATTGAGCTGTGTCCGAGTCCAATTCTTTTGAAAAGCCTAGGAATCCAGTTGTTGGATGGGCGGTTGGGGTTGCACTTTTAGATGTTGGGTGTGGCTGGTGATGATTGGAGGTGAAGAATTGCATTGGGGAGTCAATCTGCAACTTTCAGATTTCCAGAAGTTTTACCGGTAGGGAGGTCGAGCCTACCGGTACAAACAGTGATCAGAAAGGCCATCTGAATTTTCAACAGACGTTCTACCGGTAGAGTATCATGTTCTACCGGTAGGAACAGAGGTTCTACCGGTAGGGTATAAGTTTATACCGGTAGGAATGGAAGTTCATAAACGGTTCAACAAGGTTCTACCGGTAGGGGGTCAGTGCCTACCGGTAGATAGGCTGACTTCCAGAAAAAAATATAAAAGGGCACATCGGTTCATTTGTGTTTTAAACCCCAACTCTTTCTCTCCCTCCCCTTTCAAATCGACGGTTACCCAGACTCGTTCTTTCCTCCTCTTCAAAACCCATGGAAATCCACCCCTAACCCTTCCAAACTCCACCAATCTTCATTAATCCCAAACACTCTCCCCATTTTCAAACTCCAGGATCCACCTCTCTCCATTGCATGTTACCCAGGTAACTCTCTCGTTCTCCACTCGAAATTTTCCCTAGAAACCCACCAAGTTAACACCCCAATTCCGATTTTCTCATCTTCTTTCCTCCCTAATCTGTCATAATCATTCCCCCATTTGTCCTGTAATCCCCACTTTCTCAAACTCCCTAGCCCTAGATTCGAAAATCCCTGCCAATTGCCATGTTTGATGTGATGCATTCTCGGGATAGATCCGGGAAGAGAGTTGATTTGGGTACGCATAAGAGGGACAGTGGGCCATCGAAAGAGCAAGGGGAGGAACGCAGGAAGAAAAGAAAAGAGGAGGGAGAGAGGAAGAAACACATGGAGTGGGTGGCCACCCTTAAGGGGCGGAAAGTCACATGCGAGCGGCAAGTTTGCGAGCATAGTTTGGCGGAGAATAGGTACATCGGCGTCATCCGGGAAAAAGGTATGTAGCATTTCTTTAAGGAGGTTAGGGGCTATGTTAAGAACTGAGTTGTCGACTTCTTTTCGCGTATGAAATGTGACATTGAGAACTCCGAAATTGAGACCACAGTTGGAGGGGTTGACATGATAATAACCCCGGATACCATTGCTGAATACCTGGGTTATGAACGACCGGAGGCTGAGACCATCACATATCCTCGACCTGATGAGGAGGATATTGATATGAATGTAGTTTACGCTGAGGTTTTTGAGGGGGGTGTTCTTGGGGCGGCGGGAGGTGATTTGAAAGATGAGTATAGGACCATGAACAAGGTCTTGCATTACAACCTTTATCCCCGTGGGACGGAGAAGACACCGGGAGATTTGGAACTTGAATTGCTGTATGTGTTTATGAATCCGGTCGAGACCATGGACTATGCTAAATGGATTTTTGATCAATTGGTGCAATTCAAGCATTCATACAAGAGAGGGTTAAATTTTCCGTTTCCTGCTATGATCACCCAGTTTTGCCTAGCCAACGGTCTCCGCTCGTGGCCTCCTATGTGTTCGATAAATATTAAAAACAAGTTGGTTCGCCGCCGTTTAATCTCATCTTTTGTTAAACGTAGTCGTTAAAGCTAAATTCCCCGGGTGTAACGCCCCGGATTTTGGGTACGTTAAATAAAACATTTTATTTAAATAAAAGCTGAGTCCGGCTCTTTATTACAAACAAAACATAAAGGAAGTACTTTTATTACAAACGGGAGGGAACTAAGGTTCCTAACTACAGCTCCGCTTGTTCTTCCATCACGGCTAGCTCCTCGGCTCCAAAGGCCTCCAAGGTGTACAGCTTGCCTTGCTCATCTATGAGATCTGACATATTATACCCACGTCGCCACCGGTATGATATGCCAGGGTCACCAAAAAGGCAACACCGTGAGCTTAACGCTCAATAGCATATCCAAACCCCTTAACCCTTAACCCTTAACTTATGAACATAAAAGCATAATAACAACAATTTAGATCATGCATAAAATCTAAACAAGTAATCAAATCCACATTCCTTACTCAACTAACGTTTTGTTCATCTTTTAGACTCATCGTAGACCATGTTATCAACTCACTTTCCTTTTTTTTACCCAAAAACTCCTTTTTAACTCACCCAACCTCGGTTCCGCCGCGCCGGGTTCCCGAGTATCCTCGCAATGGTTCCGCCGCGCCGGGTTCCCGAGTATCCTCACAATGGTTCCGCCGCGCCGGGTTCCCATTGGCATACACACACACACATTTAACTCACATAATGCACCCAAAACCGGTCATTATGTAGTTTCAAAGATCATTTCCTTCCTCGAATACACACTTTTCCATCCTTGTTAACACACCCTAGGTGCCATGTCTCTACTATCTTGTTTCTCGTGTCACGTTTATCATGCATAGACTCCGTAGTGTAAGACATTCCATACATCAAGTACTTTATCAAATCTCCAAATGAAACCAACAAGAATATACAATTCTAGACTACATAATCATGCTTGAATCACAATAACAACATCATGCATCTCATATAATCTCACAAAGATGACCTTATCTATTTCACATATAACGTTCGAAGTTACTTTCTAATGAACTTGTTTGATACAAATCTACTTTAAGGAAATCCTACATATACGTAGAGATTGGGACAAGGAATTCTACCGTTCTTCTTGGCGGTAGTAGAAGACTAAGAAGATTCGGTCGTCGGTTTTGGATTTCGGCGGCGTAACGTCGTCGGTTTGCTTCGAAAGGAAGAGATATAAACTTTTCTCTTCCTAGAAACAACCTTCTAACTTAACTAAGCTACTTTAAAGATCTAACGGTGGTTTTGGGAGGTGGTTTGGTGGTTTCTCTCAAGAACACTCAAGAACTCAAGAAAAGAAGAACTTTGGAACCAAGAACACTAAGAAATTCTAGAGAGAAGTTGGAGCAAAGTGAGAAGGTGTGAGTTTAAGCTTGGAATGAGCTTCTATTTATAGGCAAGGCTCTCCCTCTCTCCCTCTTTGGCCGGCCCCCTATCTCTCTCTCTATATGTCACACTTTATTTCACATATCAAGCTTGAATGAAAGGTTGGAAGCTAAATTGGTAGGCTTGCATGGCTAGGTTAGTCCTTGGATGGGATTCTTGGAAGATTTGTTGGCATGGAGGAGACATGGGTACAAGATTCTTGATGTAAACAATTGAAATTGGTACAAAGGAGTACAATGGAGGAAGATATGGAAGATATACACCTTTCAAGTTTGAAAAGATGAAGAATCACCAAGTACAAGTCCTATCTTTCTTCTTCTTCCTTCTTTCTTCCTTCTCTCTCTCTCCCTCTCCTTCTCTCTCTCTCTCTCTCGGCCTCTCTCTCTCTCTCTCTCTCTCGGCTTTCTCTCTCCTCTCTCTCCCTCTCTCTCTCTCTCCCATGCATTAGCTATATATGCATATATATGTATGTACTAACATGTAAGACTACAAATAAATATAGGGTACTTTTGTACAAAAGGGCAATTTAGTCTTACAAGGCTCAAGATTTTCCCAATAAACAATTATAAAGTATGGGTACTTTAATTAATAAAATAATGTACTTTTGTACTCCCGGGAATCTTAACAAAACATTAGTTTAATGGGATAAGTACTTTGTTTGGAAGATGAGCCTATTACCCAATGGTTAATAGAATCCCTAATGGTTATTATCCAAGGGATAATAAGGTACTAGTACTTTAAATACTAAAATAAGTTTTTGGAAGACTACACGTCCTTTTTATAAAATCCCATGTGTTTATATATATATGTACTTAACCATTTAAATAAAGAAAAGGCTTTTGTCCAATGGGTAAAGATTACCCTAATGGTTATTAACCAATGGTCCAAGGTTACTTCGGTACTTTTATTAAAAAAATAATCAAAAGTACTTTTCAAATGTCAATCATGGTACTTTTATTTAAATCTTTCAAAATCCTTTTATTATAAAGAAATGGGTTTCTTTTATCCAATGGGTAATAATTCCCCTAACATTTATTGTCCAATGGATAAAGAATAAAACCAAAATAATAAAAGAAAATAAATAATCAATTTCCTAGTCTAGGGTCCAAAAAGGTTCAAAAAGGTTCAAGAGGGGTAAAATGGTCATTCTTGGTTAGGGAAAAGTAACTAGATAGCTTTCTAGTTAGGTTACTCCATCAAGCCGGTTAGAAGCTAACTAGGCTTGCTATGTCGGACTAAAGAGTCAGAAACGAATCTTGAGGGACTAAAATGCGATTAGGGTTTCTAGTCGGGAAATACGATAATAAGGCATTCGATTTCTTAAAGACTAATCGTAAGAAGATTTAAATAAGAAAACCAACAAGCAGTTAAGAGAAATTAAGAAATTTCGAATAACAACGAGATTTTTATTGAACGAAAAATCGGAGTTGTTACAAGCTATCCCCCCTTAAACAATTTCGTCCTCGAAATTAGGTAGACGCTAGGATTCGAATAAATGAGGGTATCTCATCTTCATGGTTTCCTCCCTTTCCCATGTGGTTTCTCCAGTTCCTCGGTGCTTCCACAAAACTCGTACCAACTTAATGGTCTTGTTCCGGATAGTCTTCTCACTTCGGTCTTGAATCTCTATCGGTTCCTCCTCGTATGTCGCGTCCTCTTCGATAGTGATGTCTTCCCAATTGAGAACATGAGTGGGCAAGGCTAGATACTTGCGAAGCATGGAAACGTGAAACACGTCACGCACTCGGTCCAGCTGTGGCGGCAGGGCTAGACGATAAGCAACTTTTCCGATCTTCTCCACGATGTCAAAAGGTCCGATGTAGCGTGGAGACAGCTTCCCTTTCTTCCCAAATCTGATTACTCCTTTCTTTGGTCTGATTTTCAGGAATACATGATCTCCCACAGCAAAAGTCAATGGTCGGCTCCTCTTATCCGTATAACTCTTCTGTCGGCTTTGAGCGGTTTGGATCCTTTGTCTGATGGTCTTAATCTTCTCCGTGGTATCCCGTACTAGGTCAGGCCCGATCAATCCGGTTTCCCCAGCATCGGTCCAACAGACTGGAGATCGGCAGGGTCGACCATATAGAGCTTCATAAGGTGCCATCCCAATGCTTGCTTGATAGCTGTTGTTGTAGGCGAACTCCACCAATGGCAAATGCTGCTCCCAGTTTCCAGAGAAATCCAAGGCGCAGGCTCTCAGCATGTCTTCCAAGGTCTGAATAGTCCTCTCCGTTTGTCCGTCGGTTTGTGGGTGAAAGGCCGTGCTAAGCCTTACGTCCGTTCCCAACGCTTTCTGCAATCCTTTCCAAAAGTGTGATACAAAACGTGGGTCTCGGTCAGACACTATCAAGATTGGCACTCCATGGAGGCGTACGATTTCTCGAATGTACAACATGCTTAGTTGTTCCACGTTTTCTGTCATCTTGACAAGCAGAAAGTGTGCAGACTTGGTGAGTCGATCTATGATCACCCAGATGGCTGTGTTGGACTTGGCAGATCTTGGCAGTCCTGTCACGAAATCCATCGAAATGTGCTCCCACTTCCAAGTTGGTATTGGCAAGGGTTGAAGATCTCCTCCAGGTTTCTGATGCTCAGCCTTGACTTGTTGACACACCAAACAGGTAGACACAAACCGTGCTACATCCTTCTTCATTCCTTCCCACCAGTACGTTCTTCGCAAGTCGTGATACATCTTTGTACCGCCAGGGTGAACTGCGAAATTCGAATGGTGAGTCTCTCGGAGTACCTCTTCTCGAAGGTTTCCAACATCAGGTACGAACACTTTTCCCTTGAATCTTAGGCTGTTATTCTCCTCGATAGTCCATCCTGGCACCGCCTTCCCTTCTCGGATTCGATGCCGGACGAACTCATAATCCTGCTCGAAGGTTTGGGCTAGCAAGATTTCCTGATGAAGTGCTGGCTCCGCAACTAGAGCGAATAGTCGAGCGTTTCCGCTTTCTGATGACGATCGCAAGTTGAATTCGTTAAGGGTGTCTACCATCTCCCATTCCTTGATGGCAGTCTTGACCTTCTGTGCTCTGTCCTTTCGACTCAGAGCGTCGGCTACCACGTTGGCCTTGCCAGGGTGATACTGGAGCGTAAACTTGTAGTCCTCCAGGTATTCCATCCATCGGCGCTGCCTCAGATTCAACTCCTTCTGAGTGAACAGGTATTTGAGGCTCTTGTGGTCGGTGAAAACTTCGAATTGTTCTCCCCACAGGTAGTATCGCCAAGATTTGAGGGCGAACACTACTGCGGCCAATTCTAGGTCATGGGTAGGATAATTCTTCTCGTGCGGTCGAAGTTGTCGAGATCCGTAGGCTACGACCTTCCCATTCTGCATCAGCACGCATCCTAAACCATCCCTCGAAGCGTCGCAATAGACCGTGTAATCTACCTCTCGCTCAGGAATGATAAGTACCGGTGCGTTAGTCAGTCTCTTATTCAATTCTTGGAAAGATTTCTCACAGGCTTCATTCCAATCCAGCTTCACTCCTTTCTGAGTCAACTTGGTCATTGGCTTGGCCAAGGTTGAGAAGTCTGGGATGAATCTCCGGTAATATCCCGCCAATCCTAGGAAACTCCTGATTTCGAACACTGAGGTCGGCTGTTTCCAATTCAGCACTGCTTCGACCTTTCCTTCGTCTACTGCAATCCCTTCCTTGGATACTACATGCCCCAAGAACTTAACCACTTCTAGCCAAAACTCGTATTTACTCGCCTTGGCGTAGAGTTGGTTATCTCGAAGTATTTGTAGTGCTATCCGAAGGTGTTCTTCATGCTCCTCCTTGTTGGCAGAGTATATCAATATATCATCAATGAACACCACTACAAACTTGTCTAAGTAGGGTTGAAAGATCTTGTTCATGAGACACATGAATACCGCCGGAGCATTGGTTAGCCCAAATGGCATTACTACAAACTCGTAGTGGCCATATCTCGTACGAAAAGCCGTCTTGGCAATATCCTCGTCTCGAATCCGTAATTGATGATAGCCTGATCGGAGATCGATTTTGGAAAAGCAGGTTGCTCCCCTTAATTGATCAAAAAGGTCGTCGATCCTAGGCAACGGATATCGATTCTTGACGGTGACTTGATTCAACCTCCTATAATCGATACATAAACGCAGCGTTCCTTCCTTCTTTTTCACGAACAGAGCAGGCGCTCCCCACGGTGAAGTACTCGGCCTGATGAATCCCTTGTCTAACAGCTCTTGCAGCTGGGTCTTGAGCTCTTTTAGTTCGGCCGGGGCCATTCGGTATGGCGCCATCGAAATTGGTGCCGTTCCTGGTTGAAGCTCTATGGAGAAGTCTATCTCTCGCGGAGGTGGTAAGCCAGGAAGTTCCTCAGGGAAAACATCGGCGTATTCGCACACGATGTGAGGTAATCCTAACTCCATCCTGTCAGTTTCTTCCATTTGGAGACTAGCTAGCCACCCAAATAGTTGATTCTGCCACCTAGATCTTTTCGTCGTCAGACTTGCTGCTTCTCTATCCCCCTTAAAACGGAAACGAGTTCCCTCTGGGGTGTAGGCCGTCACTGTCTTCTGATGACAGTCGATGACTGCTCGGTGAGCCGACAGCCAGTCCATGCCTAGAATTACGTCGAAATCCACCATGTCGATCATTCTGAGATCGCAGGTTAGGCGCAGGTCGGCTACTTCTAACTCGCACCCTCTACACACTAGATTAACAGTTATACTCCCCCCCGTTGGTGTTACTACTTTCGTACTTTTACTCAGGGGTTCCGTTTCTAGTGCTAGGGCAGTTACACAAGCAGTAGATATGAAGGAATGCGATGCTCCAGAATCGAATAAAGCTTGTACACAGGTGCTATATAACAATAGCGTACCTTGGATCACAAAGGAATCCTGCTCCTGCTCCTCAGCCTGTAGAGCAAAGATACGCCCTCCAGTGCCTTGCTGGGTTCCAATGGGCTGCTTTCCTTTGTTTTGCCCGTTCTGCTGCTGCAGTGGGCTTCCAGCGTTTTGCTTCACAAAGCTGGCCTGCCCGGGCTGTTGAGTCTTCTGATTCCCAAAGCTCCCATTCCTTTGAAGCTGGGGGCAATCACGCTTGTAGTGGCCCATGGCCTGGCAGTAGAAGCACTGCACTGATGTCTTGTTCTGGCTGCCCCTCTGTGGTTCACTCTACCCGGATGCGACAGTCCTCCAGGATTGGTTGCTTTAAGCTGAGGTGAATGGCTTGGTCTGGTAAGGTCCGCGGTTGTTGTTGGGTGGCTGGGTTCGGATAGGCCCGCCCGTGTTGCCCGTTGCCTTCTTCCATCGAGTCTTGAAGTCAACCTCCTCACTTTCCAGGCGGAGGACACACTGAACCACACCATTATAGGTGGTAAAGGCTTGTGCCACTACGGCCCTTCGAGCGGTAGTCAGCCCCCACTCGAATCTCCTTGCCTTCCTGTCTTCGGTTGCCACAGCAGTTGGAGCGTAACGGGACAGCTCCTCGAATTTGGCCGCGTACTGGGTCACGGTCATTGTTCCTTGCTTCAGGTTCATGAATTCTTGCTCCTTGGCTAGGCGAAGGGGTGTAGGGAAGTATTTGTCAAGGAATAGGTTTTCAAACTCAGCGAAGGTCATGGTGGCTATGTCATGGGTGGCCTCCATCAACTCCCACCAGTAACGAGCTTCCCCCTTCAGCTGGTAAGTGGCTAAGGCCACACCGTCTCCATTTCGGGTGATCTCCAAGGTGTCCAGGATCACCTTGGTTTCCTTCAGCCAGGCTTCGGCCACAGTAGGGTTAGGATCACCATTGAAGGTCGGGGGTCGACGCTTGCAGAATTCATTCATCGCCCGGGTTCGGGTCATTGGTCCATCATCGCGATTCTGGTTAGGGCGGTTAGCGTTCAAGGCAGTCACAAGTGCTTGCATGACTCGAGTGAGGTCGGTGTTAGGGTTAGGGTTAGAGGATTCACCATTCTCGTATCCTAGTCCACTGCGTCGGTTCACCATCTACGAGTAAAATTGTAAAAGGGCGGTTTAGTCTACTTAAAAAAAATTTTCCTTTGTAAACGAAATTTTATCAATTACTAAGCAACAATATTACTAGCAACAAACAAGCTTTTCATTGATAAGTAAGAAATTACAATCATAAGCATAGAGTTACAAACATAAACATAGAGTTCTACTATAAAACAAGTAGACAGAAAACGAGATTTCCTACTACAAGATGAAATGATCCTACTACATGATTCTTCTAGCCTTAGTGCTTTTAAGGGCAACTCAAGCTAACAAGACCTTATTCTAGTACTACTACTCTACTGACGGGGCAGAATGAGTCCGAACAACGCTCTCAGCTGCTCCATCCATTCCTTCTCTCGGATCTCGAGCCAACGTTCTCCTTTTTTGCGAATCTTCTCGGCTAACTCTTTAAACAATGGTTCTTGAGGGTCGAACGTCAAATACTGCTCGTCATTAGCAAAGGGTGTCATCACTACTATCTCATATAGTTGTTCATCGGTCTCGGGGTCACGGATTCCCAAGTGTGGGATGGAAATGGGACTCTCGGGTGATATCAAAGTCTTGTAGTATAGCAGATCGGCTACGGTGATAGGGGTACGGCAATCCATATCTACAATAAGGAAGTTATATATTAGACTTAAAATGGGGAATGTAATCGCATGCATACAATTATACATAAACAATGATCAAGTCAAATAGAAAACACAAGTCTTTTATTTCATAATAAGCAAGTACAACATAGAAAAAGGCTTACTAGCCACAACTTCCTACTAAGATTGATTACATCAAAAGGGCTCCAACTTCTACTCAAGCTTTCTTAATTACTCTAGAAAATACTAGGGAACTCCATTCGATAAGCGCCTATGTCGGTTTCGAAGGGTGGCGGTGGCACATCTCCAGGGTTAACGGTTATGTCAGTGATTTCGGGTTCTGCTCTTAGGAATGCTACTTCCTCCTCGTCGGATTCCCAATCCTTGTCGTCGGTCGGTGCATCAAAATCGGGTCCGTTCATTGCTTGTTGAAAGTTTTCGCCGTCACTGAACTCTTCGGGGTCCTCTTCGGGTTCCTCCATAGGTTCTTCCTCCGGATCTTCCTCAGGATCTTCTTCGGGTTCTCCCGCTACCATGTTGATGGGCGGAATCATCGGAATTTGAACGAGAGCTGCTCCCGCATCGCCTTCTTCATTATCTTCGATCAAGATCTCTACATCGATGGGAGGGGCCAATTGAACAAGGACGGGTGCTGCTTCGGCATGATTTTCTCCATCGTAAAATATGACACTGTCGTGCTCTTGATAGTAGTCGTTGGTGTAGGGAAAAGCATACGGGAAGTAAGGATCGTCTATCAATTGGTTTGTCATGGACCTTAGGGTACTTGCGAGATGTCGCGCTTCGGCTAGTAGGTTGATTTGGTAGGAGCTCATGTGATTCATCTACAAGGAAAGATTTCTATTAGTCAAGTTTTGAAAAGAAGGTTTTTAGTAAAACTTTAGAGATCGAAAAACTTTTTAGGTCTCTACATTCCACATTCGATTCTTGATTTAAGTCATCATCCAATTGTTCGGGAATTCCCAGCTCGGCCGTACTGCCAAATTCCGTGCCTTGCTTCAATCCGAAGATTGTTTTGACAGAATTCCACCCAATTTGGGACGGTAAACTTAAATTCAATTCACGACGGTGCAACGGTCAACTTATATCGTGGTTCTACCCATTCTACCCATGGCCGAGGTTTTGAACCTAAAGCTTTGATACCAAGTTGTAACGCCCCGGATTTTGGGTACGTTAAATAAAATATTTTATTTAAATAAAAGCTGAGTCCGGCTCTTTATTACAAACAAAACATAAAGGAAGTACTTTTATTACAAACGGGAGGGAACTAAGGTTCCTAACTACAGCTCCGCTTGTTCTTCCATCACGGCTAGCTCCTCGGCTCCGAAGGCCTCCAAGGTGTACAGCTCGCCTTGCTCATCTATGAGATCTGATATATTATACCCGCGTCGCCACCGGTATAATATGCCAGGGTCACCAAAAAGGCAACACCGTGAGCTTAACGCTCAATAGCATATCCAAACCCCTTAACCCTTAACTTATGAACATAAAAGCATAATAACAACAATTTAGATCATGCATAAAATCTAAACAAGTAATCAAATCCACATTCCTTACTCAACTAACGTTTTGTTCATCTTTTAGACTCATCGTAGACCATGTTATCAACTCACTTTTCTTTTTTTTAACCAAAAACTCCTTTTTAACTCACCCAACCTCGGTTCCGCCGCGCCGGGTTCCCGAGTATCCTCGCAATGGTTCCGCTGCGCCGGGTTCCCATTGGCACACAACCGCATTGGCTCCGTACCGCGGATAACCAAGCACACACCCTACCTCGGTTCCGCCGCGCCGGGTTCCCGAGTATCCTCACAATGGTTCCGCCGCGCCGGGTTCCCATTGGCATACACACACACACATTTAACTCACATAATGCACCCAAAACCGGTCATTATGTAGTTTCAAAGATCATTTCCTTCCTCGAATACACACTTTTCCATCCTTGTTAACACACCCTAGGTGCCATGTCTCTACTATCTTGTTTCTCGTGTCACGTTTATCATGCATAGACTCCGTAGTGTAAGACATTCCATACATCAAGTACTTTATCAAATCTCCAAATGAAACCAACAAGAATATACAATTCTAGACTACATAATCATGCTTGAATCACAATAACAACATCATACATCTCATATAATCTCACAAAGATGACCTTATCTATTTCACATATAACGTTCGAAGTTACTTTCTAATGAACTTGTTTGATACAAATCTACTTTAAGGAAATCCTACATATACGTAGAGATAGGGACAAGGAATTCTATCGTTCTTCTTGGCGGTAGTAGAAGACTAAGAAGATTCGGTCGTCGGTTTTGGATTTCGGCGGCGTAACTAAGCTACTTTAAAGATCTAACGGTGGTTTTGGGAGGTGGTTTGGTGGTTTCTCTCAAGAACACTCAAGAACTCAAGAAAAGAAGAACTTTGGAAGCAAGAACACTAAGAAATTCTAGAGAGAAGTTGGAGCAAAGTGAGAAGGTGTGAGTTTAAGCTTGGAATGAGCTTCTATTTATAGGCAAGGCTCTCCCTCTCTCCCTCTTTGGCTGGCCCCCTCTCTCTCTCTCTCTATATGTCACACTTTATTTCACATGTCAAGCTTGATTGAAAGGTTGGAAGCTAAATTGGTAGGCTTGCATGGCTAGGTTAGTCCTTGGATGAGATTCTTGGAAGATTTGTTGGCATGGAGGAGACATGGGTACAAGATTCTTGATGTAAACAATTGAAATTGGTACAAAGGAGTACAATGGAGGAAGATATGGAAGATATACACCTTTCAAGTTTGAAAAGATGAAGAATCACCAAGTACAAGTCCTATCTTTCTTCTTCTTCCTTCTTTCTTCCTTCTCTCTCTCTCCCTCTCCTTCTCTCTCTCTCTCTCTCTCGACTTTCTCTCTCCTCTCTCTCCCTCTCTCTCTCTCTCCCTCCCATGCATTAGCTATATATGCATATATATGTATGTACTAACATGTAAGACTACAAATAAATATAGGGTACTTTTGTACAAAAGGGCAATTTAGTCTTACAAGGCTCAAGATTTTCCCAATAAACAATTATAAAGTACGGGTACTTTAATTAATAAAATAATATACTTTTGTACTTCCGGGAATCTTAACAAAACATTAGTTTAATGGGATAAGTACTTTGTTTGGAAGATGAGCCTATTACCCAATGGTTAATAGAATCCCTAATGGTTATTATCCAAGGGATAATAAGGTACTAGTACTTTAAATACTAAAATAAGTTTTTGGAAGACTACACGTCCTTTTTATAAAATCCCATGTGTTTATATATATATGTACTTAACCATTTAAATAAAGAAAAGGCTTTTGTCCAATGGGTAAAGATTATCCTAATGGTTATTAACCAATGGTCCAAGGTTACTTGGGTACTTTTATTAAAAAAATAATCAAAAGTACTTTTCAAATGTCAATCATGGTACTTTTATTTAAATCTTTCAAAATCCTTTTATTATAAAGAAATGGGTTTCTTTTATCCAATGGGTAATAATTCCCCTAACATTTATTGTCCAATGGATAAAGAATAAAACCAAAATAATAAAAGAAAATAAATAATCAATTTCCTAGTCTAGGGTCCAAAAAGGTTCAAAAAGGTTCAAGAGGGGTAAAATGGTCATTCTTGGTTAGAAAAAAGTAATTAGATAGCTTTCTAGTTAGGTTACTCCATCAAGCCGGTTAGAAGCTAACTAGGCTTGCTAAGTCGGACTAAAGAGTCAGAAACGAATCTTGAGGGACTAAAATGCGATTAGGGTTTCTAGTCGGGAAATACGATAATAAGGCATTCGATTTCTTAAAAACTAATCGTAAGAAGATTTAAATAAGAAAACCAACAAGCAGTTAAGAGAAATTAAGAAATTTCGAATAACAACGAGATTTTTATTGAACGAAAAATCGGAGTTGTTACACCGGGCGTGAGCACGTGGTCGTGACTCTCACCTGAGTTATAATCGCGAACCGGTAACAGCATTTGTCAGGATTAGACGATCCCTAGACTTGCCTCTTTTAGTTCATAAAGCTCTTTTCGAGTCTGTTGCCTTAGTTTTCCACCGTTTAAAGCAAAACCAAAAGTTGGCCGTCTTAAACACCGAAATCCATCATATGAAACCTTCAATCCGATTAAGCTATATTCGATTCTCTGTGGAAACGATCCCGGACTTTCCGGTTATTATGCTGTCGACGACCTAACCCTATGCTTGGGGTTTTTCTCAACCTTATTTGAAGGCAAGGTTCGGAGGCTAAGCAAGTACTTATTTCCCTTAGTGAAACGGGGTCTTGTTTTTGTTTTATTTTCAATGATTCTTCTTCTTTATCTGTCTATTTTGGCTCAATAAGTTATGTGATTTTTTATTGTTATTCAAATTTTTTGGCGTATTATTTAGTTTTTTGTCAATTTTTTGTGTATTATTGCTTCTTCATGATGAGTAGAATCTAAAAAGTAAAAAATTATGATCAAAACCCAAATTATTTTGAATAAAGACGAAAAAATTAACTTATTGATTTATTTTTATCTTTATCAAAAAAATTGGCTTTTGATGGTGACTTTTTACTTTTTAGATCATTTTAGTCATGACGAAGCAATAATTCACATAAAAATTATTGCAAAATAAACAAATGCACAAAAAAAAAAGAATATGGACAAAAAAATTCAGTTGGCTTATTTGGCCAAACAACCCCTCCTAGGCCTTTTTGGCTAAATTTGTAACGCCCCGACTTTCCGGAAGCAATATAAAATAAAATCTTAATAAAATTTGCTAAATAAATATAATTTTCTAAAATAAAGTTTAGCTATTACAGTCAGAAAATAAATTTACTGATTCAAAATACATTAATTTCAGAGCTGACTCTAGGCTGGATATAAATCCGAAACATACTTGATCTTCGTTCCTGATATTCTTTCCGTGTTGAACTGCAACATCTTTGAATCCTCTCCATTGAATCCTGCGCCCACTGACAAATTGATCGCCGAAGCAAACGATTTTGCCAGGATACAGACGTATCCGTGAGTGATAAATCACCCAGTAGAATAATCCAACCCAATCACCCCTCTTACTTTATAATTAGCAAGCAGCATGATAATAGTAGTACGAAAAAGTAAGACAGAGTTTGTTCCACATAAACCAGTTCATTACTATCCATTAACTTGACGTGAAATCTAAGATCTCCTCCGCGGGATCTTTCCTCCCCAACCACTAGTCATGCTCGGTCCCATGAGATCATTTCCCTTTGCTATCGCAGATGTACCTAAGTTATGTACCGAGTATGCATCCCAATAACTACAACAAGGGAAAAGCTTATCATGCTTGAATCACGACTAGGGTTCACTTATCTTATGTACCACTTCACAAACCACATCACAATCACCACTGGACTCCCGCTAGTTTATTAATTCATCACTGGACACCCGCCAGTCTTATCAATTTATCACTGGACACCCGCCAGTTTCATTTTCATCATATTACACAATTTATCACTGAACACCCGCCGGTTTCATTTTCATCATATCACACAATTTATCACGGTGTATTTATCACTGGACACCCGCCAGTTTCATTTTCATCATATCACACAATTTATCACTGAACACCCGCCGGATTCATTTTCATCATATCACACAATTTATCACGGTGTATTTATCACTGGACACCCGCCAGTTTCATTTTCATCATATCACACAATTTATCACGGGAGTATTTATCACTGGATACCCGCCAGTTTTATTTTCATCAAATAATTTATCACGGGTGTATTTATCACTGGATACCCGCCAGTTTTATTTTCATCAATTTATCACTGGACACCCACCAGTTTTGTTTTCAATTATCACTGGTGTATTTATCACTGGACACCCGCCAATTTTATTTTCATCAATTTATCACTGGTGTATTTATCACTGGACACCCACCAGTTTCATTTTCATCATATCACACAATTTATCACGGGTGTATTTATCACTGGATACCCGCCAGTTTTATTTTCATCAAACAATTTATCTCGGGTGTATTTATCACTGGACACCCGTCAGTTTTATTTTCATCAATTTATCACTGGACACCCGCCAGTTTTATTTTCATCACAAATCTCCTCACAATCACCAAAATCCGCCTGCAGGCAATCTAAAAATAAAAACTTTCCAGTTTATCCATTATCTAGCATCGTCTAGGTGAATTCTATTTCGCAATACCACCCCATGTCTTTAGAGTCCAATCTAGCATTTAAATCCAGTATCGACACAATATGCAATTAATCAATAATAATTAAACAATTAATAAATAATGAAATCACGCAACTTTTTATGGATGGGCCGTTGCCCTTAGTCTCGTATGGCCAAAATGATAATAAGAGTAAGAGCTTTTTAAAAGAATTTAAAAGAATATTTTTCTAGGCTCTCATTAATTATTTCTAAGTAATTAGATTAATTAAAAATTAATTAAATACATAAAAATAGTAAAATAATTAACGTGACCTGATTAAGAGTCTGAGAGGTCCTATGCAACCAGTTGAGTATCAAAAGTTGGGTTCGGAGGGTCGCAGGATTATTTTAAATAAAGACGTTAAATAGAGTGGCCGAAAGTGAAGTAAATAGATAATAAATAATTTACAAATTTAAAATATGTTACGGTTAACAAAATTTTATCTTTAGAATATAGAGAGTCTAAATAAAATTATTCAGGCATTTATAATAAGGTTTATAAGGTCGTACAGAATTTTTGATTTGAAACGCTATAGAAATAACAATAAATAGTAAATTAAATTAAAAAATATATTAATTTAACAAGATATCATCTTTGAGATGTAATAAGTCTAGAAAAAATTAGTTTGGGTGTTAAAACATTGTTTGGAAGGTCGCAAAGATTTTTCGTTTGTAAACTTTGATAGATAACTAATAAATAATTTAATAAATAGATAATTAAATAAAAAAAATATGATCTTAACAAGTTATGATTTTTCAGGTGTGAAAAGTCTAGGAAAAATAGTCCGGGTGTCAAAAATGAGGTTTGGAAGGTCGCAAAGTTGTTTCGAAACATTTAAAACCAACGCAATCTACCAGATAAATTAAACTGATATAATTAATACGTTTTATACTAAGATGATATTATATTGTAATAAAATAATATCATATGAGTAGTTTTTCATAATAATAATATCAGACGGATCATAAAATAAATATCAGATAGATCTTCTTCTTTGTAAATAATTACAAATAAGATGTCGGTCTCAAAAATAATACCACTTTGGCAAATACGGCAGAAAACGCGCGGTTTACTATATTTTTTTTCGTTCGGGACATAGGGTTAAACATATAAACACTTAATATACTTAGAGAAGAGGTTGGATAAGATTATAGTACCTTTAATCGGATCGAATTGATTTAAAAACGAATCTTGAATTTTGGGGAAGAAGACTTCAGATTTTTTTTTTGATCGGGAGACTTTGGAACCAAATTGGACGATGTTTGGTGATGCAGGGAGTAGTAGGAAGAGATTGGAATGGTCGGATTGAGTTTCGGTTGGGTCTTGGTATGAAACCCACTTTTTTCTCTCTTTTTTTTCTCTCTTTAAAACTCCATTGATTGAAGTTTGGGTTTCTTTCTGTTTTTCTCTTCTTTTCTGGACTGGTGGGGCGTGGGAAATATTGTGTTATTTTCGTGGTCAATGGGGGTGGGGTATTTATAGGAAAATTTTGGTGGAAGAAGATAATAGTGAATTTAATGGGGTTGGGTTCATGGGATTTGGAATGGACGAATTTGACTTGGTTTTAGGGTTAGGGAGAAAGTAGAGACTGAGTAGGAGACGGAGAGAAGGAAGGAGTTTGAGGTGAGGGAGGAGTGTGCATGCATGTAATTTGTGTGCGTAGGAAAATTTTAAAAGAATGAATGTATACATTGCATGTATAATTGTATTTAAAAAAAAAGAATTGTATTAAGGAAAATAATTCTAATAATATTATATTTAGAAAAAAAATTGGGTCAAAAATCCGGGTTGTTACAAAATTAGCCAAAAAAAAATTGTCTTTATTAAAAAAATGCATTTGTTAGTTTTTTGTCAATTTTTGTTCATTATTGCTTTATCATAATGAGAGGAATCTAAAAAGTGAAAAATTATCAGTTTTACGCAAGGATTTTGAGAAATATCCAAATAGAAGCTCAAAAAATCATAACTTTTTCTCGGATGAGAAATTTATTGAAAACTGTGCTGAGTAAAAAGGTTTTTTCAAAACTTGTTAGCAAACAATGTTTTAGTTTTCGATTTCTCTTGTCAAGAGGAACTAATAATGCATAAAAATTTGGCGCAAAACTTACAATAGTGAAAAAAAAAAGTTAGTAAGGACAAAACTAGCAAGTTGTGGTCCCCAACAACTTGAAAATAAAACAGAGGTAAAGTAATTGGAGAGAGAGAAAAGCCAGAAATTAAAATTCAAATGACAAGTGTCAGTAGACTTTAACGCCGTTGCATTCCTGTTTGCCTTGTTTGTCCGTCAAGTGAGGGGGCACAAGTATTGGCTCAGAGTTTAATAAGGCAGATTTTTTTTGGAGAGAGGCACCACCTGGCAAAAATGACAAGTTGCCCAAGGGCAACGAATAATTTCTCTTTCTATTTTGCAAGTTGTTGGTTAGTGGCAACAAAAGATAATTCTTGTAATCTAAAATTAAATGGGTTTAAAATAAAGAAATAAGAAATAATATTGAAAAACCTAATCAAATTCAAACTTTTGTAAAGTTAGAGGATGTGAATTTTTTGAACTCAGGATTAGCTTGAACTGGCAAGAGTGTTGGCATCGGGGCTGATCGGGACCGGATATTACTATCCTAGTGCCCGATGCCCAAATCCTTTCCCAGTCTCCTCACTAATTTTGACGAGAATTTACTTTTACCCACCATTCCCGCCCGAAAAGGGGAGCAGGAATACCTACGGGAATTCTTTTTTTTTTTTATAAAAAAAGTAGATATTTCAATTATTTAACATTGAAATTGCAAAAGAAAGTCATGGAGATGAGTATGAATAATACACACTCAATACTTCACATATATATATATATATATATCCAAGTAATGGAGTATATCCGATAAAAGGAAACCCTTTCAGTGGGTTAAGGGTGTGTGTTGTGCGCCCGTTATGGGCCCGCCTTGTGTCCCATTTTTTGATCTGAACCTGTCAATTTTTTCAAGTCACTTCAAATACCAAATGGCATTGAAGAGGTAGGGAGTTGTTACTTTTAAGCAAATTAAGCTATCACCAACATCTTACTATCAAAATTCAAGTCATGCAAATGCCTTTTTTCGGCACGGTCAGGACTTAGAGCCTTGGAGTATAAATAATAGGAGAGTGCTAGAGAAATCGACGGGACAAACCGACGGCCGCGCCGGGTTCACTCAGGCGATCGGACGGCTGATCCGAGCTGTTCAAAAATTCAAAAAAAAAAATCAAGTGGCTTGAGCGAGAATCAATAGCATCCAATGCGTGTAGATGCTCGATCCAAATACCCCATTTTGAACGGCATCAAATGCGTTTGTATACATATATATACGAAAAAATGGGGTGTTTGAATCGAGCATTTACACGCATAGAATGTCGTTGATTCTCACGTGGGCCCACGGTTTTTTTTTAGAATTTTTGAATGGGCAGCCTCCATCAATTTCCTTATCGTTAGCGTAAATAATAAAGGTCATCAATGAATCGACCATCGTACCATCTCAATGATGTCCACACCCATGCCTAAGACATTATCCGTACAATTTCGGTGTGGCCTTTTATCAAACGCGTGGTGATAATGGCACTACTTGGTCATGGATCAAAGCATCTAAGAAAGGTAGTTAATGGCCTGATTTCACCTTAAGCCACGAAAAAATGGAATTAAAGAAATAGAAGTGTAAAAATCATCCACTATATATACTTATAAAATTGACGACTCCGAAAAATATTAAAAAAAAAAAACTAAGATGCAAGCAATGGGCAAAGAAATCTAAGACGGATCTCAACATATAATGTTTTACTATCCAAATGACAACCATAATCACTTCTTTGGTTTCTGTCTCGTGTAGAGATCTAAGTAACAAACTGCTCGAAAACTGAAAAAGACAAATTACACTTTGATAGAAGGTGCGTCGACCGCAACTAAGACGACTGGAAACTCGGCTACGGCGGTGAAAAATATGAGTGAGATTAAATCATAAAATGGAATTTCTCCGAATGTGGTTTGAACGGGCTCTTTGATGGAAGGTGTGTTGACCGCAACTAAGGCGACTGAAAACTCGATGGTGGAGGTGGAAGTAAGATTAAATCATAAAGTGGAATTTCTCTGAATGTAGTTCAAATTGACTCTATCAAAGAGCCCCTAAATCTAGGTCAGAAATAGAGTGGCGAAAAAAGTGAACTCAACACCGATTTTTTCCTAAAAGCGCTGGTAATCGGTTCGATGCAAGCCTAATTACTACGTGCAACATATATTGGGGCGCAGCTGGAGAAGAAGACGAAGGGGGAGGATTTGATTTTGCATCATCTGGTTCCATTAAATTTAGAACGGTGGCAACTGGGTAATTACCCGAAAGAGTATGGGCACTTGTCTTGGATATGAGAAGTAACACCTCAACCATTGGATCAAATGAATTTCAGTCTTGGATCAATTTGTGTTTGTGTGGAGGCCCACACCTTTATATTTTATTAGGTAAAATAATAATACTCCAAGGCTCTAAGTCCTGACCATGCCGAAAAAAGACATTTGCATGACTTGAATTTTGACAGTGAGATTTTGGTGATAGCTTAATTTGCTCAAAAGTAACAACTCCTACCTCTTCAATGCAATCTGGTATTTGAAGTGACTTGAATCGTTGTAGTAATGCAATCTGGTATTTGAAGTGACTTGCAATCTGGTATTTCTGGTATTTGAAAGTGACTTGAATCGTTGTAGTAATGCAATCTGGTATTTGACGTGACTTGAATCGTTGTAGTAGTGTCATAGGCATGGGCAATTCGCTATTTCAATTATAAAACTCAAGGGTGTGAGCTTCATACAAACACAAGTTGTTAGAAGAGCTGAGATTCATTTGATCTAATGGTTGAGAAGAAACTTGCAAATGTAATGCAAGTGCCCACATTTTTTGTAGTAATTGCGCAAATGTCACTAATCTCTCAATTCCAAAACCCTACTAGCGAGCAAATGTCGTAGGCACGGACAAGTCCAACTGGGGTGGGTAGTACCGTAAATACGGGCAAACACTAGTTCTATATATATAGCTGAACATTCGGATCAATAATCATGCACCAATTATTAACTCGGAAAAAGAAGAGAGGGGCCAGCCAGGTGATAAAAGAATAGAGAGACAATGGAGTACTACTCCGATGAGAGTGATATGCCAGTGAGCCCCAACGGACAATACTTCAACAGCTCGGTGTTATCATTCTGTATTCTGGGTGTTTGGGATTTGGAAATTCCATTTGATGACTCACAATCATTGACCTTGCTCAAGAATCTCATCCTCCCCATCAATCCACGCTTTTCCTCCATCATGGTATATACATTCATTCATTCTCTCTCTCTCTCTCACACACACACACACAAAATACACACTTAATAACAATTTCAGACGTTACTATAATATTATCTGCTAAACTTATGACTTGATAAATTTTTTTAGGGGAATTTGTAGTTAAACCCCCTGTACTTTGCCCAATTTGTGGAGACACCCCTTGAGCTCCATTTTTAGCCACTTATTACACCCCTGTAATTTCATTTTTAGGCATTATCAATCCTATTGCCCATTTCTTCCACGACTAGTGTTGTGTATACTACCACAATTGTAATAAGGTAAGATCACAAAATAAATTAGTAAGATGGATATATATAGTGCTTTTTTAATTAAAATTTCAACGCATGCACCTTATGTTGTAATTAAATTCCTCACTTATTAGTTAAAACTCTTGAAAAAACAGGTTGGAGACAGGAAGGGAGCCCAAAAATGGAAAAGGGTGGAAGTGAAGCTGGAAGACCATATCAACATCCCTTCTTTCCCTGCCGGAATGTCGCCAGAATTTTACGACGAATACTTTAATGACTACTTGTCAAAAATATCCTTAGATCGATTCCCGCAAAACAAACCATTATGGGAAGTTCACATAATCAAATACCCTACTAGCAATGCAGCCGGACACATAATTTTTAAGCTTCACCATGCCCTCGGCGACGGTTACTCTCTAATGGGAGCTCTTCTTTCTTGCTTACAAAGAGCTGACAATCCTTCTCTCCCCTTAACATTCCCTTCTCGTGAATCTAGCTCGAGAAGAGATGAAAAAAATAATGGGATTTTTAGGGGTTTGGGTCATGTTTTCGCTGGCGTTACGAATACTGTATTGGATTTTGGTTCGACCTTTATAAAAGATGGGCGAACACCGATCCGGTCTGGTGAAGATGGAGTGGAGTTCCGGCCCAACATAATAACTACCTTAACGTTTTCTCTTGATCACGTCAAACAAATCAAAGTCAAGCTTGGAGCCGTAAGGATTTAATTACTTGCCAAATTTGTCTCTCCCTCCCTCCCTCTCTCTGTTTTTTTTTTGCCATTGGAGTGTCTTCTATCTTATGACAAGGAGATACACATATTTACAACCTCATATTAACAACTTCATATGAAACGTTTCTTAAATTCTTATAATTTGAGGGGAAAATGACATAGGGAAGTAATCTGTAGTTTGCCTATAAAAAAAAATAAAATCAACCTTTTGTGTTAGCTAAAATACCCAAGTCTTTTCAACCTTGCTAAACGATTATTCAATTACAGACGATAAACGACGTAATTACGGGAATAATCTTCTTGGGAACTCGATTGTACATGCAACAATCATCAACCAAGGATGATCATGATAGTCAGCAGCTGGGGAACACAAATGCCACTGCACTGGTGGTGCTAAACACCAGAGCCCTTCGTGGGTACACGACAATTGAGGAGATGGTGAAACCCAAGTCCGAGATGCCGTGGGGAAACCGTTGCACCTTCTTGCATGTCTCCATACCTAAGTTAACTGGTCGTGCTACTGATGATCATGCTAATTTAAAC
The DNA here is from genome assembly GCA_019656835.1 of Rhododendron ovatum. Lineage (NCBI taxonomy): Eukaryota > Viridiplantae > Streptophyta > Magnoliopsida > Ericales > Ericaceae > Rhododendron > Rhododendron ovatum. The sequence goes on from CM033795.1 coordinate 12,668,289, forward strand.
CCACTTAGATTTGTGAAGGAAGCACATTCGATCATCAAGAGGAAAAGAAACTCTGCTGTTGTTTATCTCACTGGTTGGATACTGGAAATTTTGAGGAAGTTTAGAGGCCCTGAGGTACGCATGTACACTTTAACTTGATTTTATTTTAGGGAGACTTATGTCTTGCTTGGATTGGTTTTTTAAATTTTTTTTGAAAATAGTCGGGTTAATAAGTGGAGAAAGATAGAGAGAAAAATGTTAGAAATAGGAAAATTTAAGGGGAATTTTTTGAAAAATTCTTTTTGAATTGCAAAGCAAACAAAGCATTAGTCAAAAATTCCTCCTATTTATATTTTTTGAGCTCAAGGATAAGCACCTTTTGCAATCAAACATAAGGACAAATGTGGTCTATGAAAGTGCCTAAAAAACTCTAGGGTACCCGATGAAAGAGCCTAAAACCTTAGGGTACCCAATATATAAAAATGCCTAAAACTTTAGGGTACCCTATATATAAAAGTGCCTAAAACCCTACAGTACCTTATGAAAGTGTCTAAATTACTAAAACTTTATAATAGAAAAGTGCACCCTAAACTCTATGAAAGTGTCTAAACATGTTTTGGCCTTATGGCTAAAAAACTAAAAAAGTTGAAGGACCTCCACTGAAAATTATGTTACTAATGTCCTTATTCTAAATGAAAACTATTTTACCATTCTTATACCTAATTTTTCCTTCTTTATTTTTTGGGTGATGTGTTTGATATTTGTTGGTTGCCCACACAAGAGCATTTACACAGAGGCTTGGTATAAGTCTTACTCTCTTTACAAAATTTTCTAAAACCATGATGGTTTATAGAGTTTGGTTCCCGAAAAAAAGAAATGATGCTTGTTTTCTCGATCATAAACGAAAATTATAAAAGTCATGAAACTGATATTGCAGGTAGCAGCTCAATACTTTTACAACACGATGAAGAACTCGAGCATAGCAATGTCGAATTTGATTGGGCCAGTTGAGAAAATGGCTTTTGGCAAACACCCCATTAAAGGATTATATTTTACATTTATCGGCAGTCCAGAGGTACACTATAATTAGCTGATTTATATAACTTTATTTTGTTTTTTCTACAAATCTAAGTATTTATATATCAATGGTTTTTGTATGTGTATATATGTCTATTGAATTTGTCATCGTACTTGGTCTCATGCTCAAGTTTGACTAAACGCTTTATGAGATGATTGAGTTGGTTTGAGGGGGTAGGCTCAATAGAGTAAAATAGGCCACCAATAGAGTTTATGAAGTTTAGTGAATCATCCAAAATTTAGGGAAATAACTCTATTTCGGTGTGTGTGGTTCGCACAACCAAATATGTAGATATATATGTGATTTAAAATGTACAACAATACTCAATTTCTTTAACTAGTTGTTAGCCTATGTGTCATTCTAAGTCTCTACCTCGAGAATCATTCATACCCTTAACCACCAAGTTATAACCCTGTTATTATTCAAGTACTCCCCCTTGTCCAAATAGGGGATGTATGATTACTTCTAAATTATCTACTCGGTTGAATTTATCAGCAACCATCACAAGAGGCCTAAACAAGCCCATGGAATGCACTTATACTACATATCCAACCTTATCCTAAAACATATTCACCAAAATTAATCAAAACCATGTCTACTTAGGATTCCACATCATAACTATCCTGGGTTGCGTAAGTCACCTACAATCGTAGGACCCTACAGGTCACCCACAATTTTCAACATGATCCATATCATTTCCTTTTATTCCTTTACGTCACACGAATGATGATGAACTAGCAATGAAGGACTTTAATTCATGCTACACTAAATTATGCGAGTAAGCCAATAAGCATACTATATGCGTCTAGGTTTTTTGGGGGTAATTCTAAACAACTCATAGTCGAAGTCTAAATCTGTACTTTAACATGCATGGAAAAACTGTAATTAATCCTACTCTGGGTTCTAAATTGTAATTAAAATTTTTATAGGATTTAAAGCATTATAAAACATACTCCGGGGGTAAAATGGCGATAAGGATACTTTAGCTTAATTGTCAATAAGAATACTTTAGGGGTCTAACTGTAATAAAACATATTTTAAGGATTACACTATAATTAAGCATGTTACATGGCTATAATTGTAATAAAATAAGGGCGCTGTTAATCGCAGCCCTTTATTTTCTCTCATAGCCCACTACATTTCAGTAAATGGTTGTTGAAAATCATACATAACATTTCGGTAAATAGTTGTTGAAAACAAGATTATATTTCGGTAACTACATGTCGAAAATATGTTCAACTTTCGGCAAACAACTGCCGAACATATATTTTCGGTAAATAGCTATTGAAAAAAATATTATATTTCGGTAATTGGATGTTGAAAATATATCTCAATTTCGGTAACTAACTGTCAAGTATAATTGAAAATTTTTAATGGGTTATGGGAGAAAATAAAGGGCTGCGAATAGCAACGCCCTAAAATAATTTCAAGGACTTAAGTTAAACGATGTAAAATTACAATATAGGGGCTAAACCATAAATATAAGAATAAGTTGTAGGAAACCAAATAACCCGCAGGAGTTCCGTTTGGGGGAATATCAATGGGATGTTGTGCGGAAGCCAAATAAACAAACGATGATTATGAATATTGAATTAATCAATGGGCTGTTCTGCAAATCAAACAACACGTGAGAGATTGTGAGAGAAATCAAACGAAATGAGAGAGGGAGACACAAATTTATGTGGTTCGGCTTTATTTAGAATGTAAACCTACTCCACGAGTAGTCAATCAATGGATTCCACTAAACAAGGGCAAACAGATGCTCAAACAGCTATAAAGGAGAAAATTTGCAAAAACCTTATAACCAAAATCTCACCAAAACCAAAAACAAAGACAAAAATCTCCTAAACCAAAACCCAAATATTTGCTCTCACAACAATAAAAAGTTCACATAACAACTATGTATATCTAAAGACAAGTTGGGTTACCAAAAAAAAAACCTAATTGGGTTAGGAAACCCCTTAAAAGTGGAGTCTTTTCTCATAATCCCGGATTGATTTTCGTTCGGGTGAAATTTTTTGAGAACCAAGTTGTCTGGATGGGAATTTCAGAGATGCCCAAATCAAGCCAAATACTTCATGGGCGTAGTGGTGGCCGCTAGTGTTGAAGTGGAGGGCGCAAGTTTGGTTTGTCCGGACGGATACGATTGGTCAGAATTGATTTTGTGTCCAGAAAGTTATGATTTTTTCGTTTAATATATGCAATGTTAATTCAGTAAGATAGTATAACAAACATGAAAAGGGTTTTGGATAGATCAAATACATCTCGCTCCTAAAGATTAATTGTCAAAAGAGCATATCCGCGGAGAAAACGGCGCAGGGCGGCGGCAATGGAGGCTTTGCCGAGTGTTTGGGCCGACTTCCCTCTCCCTCTCCCTCTCCTCCTCTCTCTCTCTGTGGTAATGTTTGAAAAAACAAGACCGGACCGGCCGGTACGACCGATTGGACCATCAATCGGACCAAAGTCCGGTCTGGATGAACCACATAACCGTTATATTTTTAAAACTGGCATATTCTAGGAAAATCGATAAAATTGACCGGTTAAACCGGAGAACCGGTCACAGTTTGCCTGACCCAAACCGGTCTACGAAAATTTTGAAACTCAAGGGCAGACCACATGTTAGACAGTTGTTATGGACAGCAAAGTCTACAGCGTGGACCACAAAAGATGTAAGGCTAAGTCTTAAGTTGGTTTTCCCACCAATGTGAACAATATATAACTTCAATTCCTCCACTTTAACTTCACGAAACAATGGGATAAATTTCTATTTCGAATTTTATTCTCTATATACATCCGGTTATAATTAATTTATAAAATTAATTAGTTTATATAATTATGACATCACGGTTCTACTCTGGTGGAACCGGTGACCCATTCACATGGTACATTTTCTGGTTCACTCACAGATCCGATTTTCAAAACATTGCTATCTGATGCACAATAGGAGGGAATGAGAAGGGTTTGGTACTTATGGAGGGAGGAGGGGTGCTAAGGTGTGGGGCTTAATTAGGATGGGCCACATTGATTCACAATAGGTGGAAAAGTAGGGAGTATTTTGCTATTTTAGGTTAATAGGATACATATCTATGTATATACAAGCATACACCTACTGATCGTACACAAATTTCTATACAAACTCAACTTATATTAAAAATGCTAATAAAAAATACAGAAATTTTACATGTAATTTATAATTATCAAAATTACGGTTGCTACACTTTCATTTTTTTGGGTACATATTACGATTGTTACACTATGGACAGATAAGACTGGCTATACTTTGTGACCAACTTACTATTTACAATCATGCAAGTTAACTTTTTATTTTTTAACTAGGAGAATACAACATGTATACTAGTATAAACTTAGCATGTTGATACAGTATTTTTTATTAACAAAAGCACTAGTTAAAATATAAGTAGACTCGACATGACCCAACTTAGTCAACTTCTATCCCTTCCTTTTTGCATGACCTCTTATGGTGCCATTTTTTTTTTTATTGGCAATAGTTAATAGTGCCATTTGCACATATAAGGTAGACCAGTATATGAAAATTTCATTTTCTTAAATAACATCCCATATAGCAGTATAACTCTCATGGTGTGTGTTGATGAATGATGGTTTTGCAGAATCTAGCAATAACAATTATGAGCTACGTAGGCGAGTTGAGGATCACCATCCGGATGGAAAAGGGCTTCATGGATCCACAAAAATTCAATTCATGCATTCAGAAGGCCTTTGACATGATATTTGAGGCAGCCGTCCAAAATACTCTACCACCAAATTCGCAGGATGTTTGATACAATCAAACTTTGTGGGAATAAACCTGGAATAAAAAAAGATGGGATTGTGTTTTGGTCTTGTGTTTTTTTGGTTTGGTTTGTATCCTTGTTTTCCTGATTTGGAGGTGTGTTGTCTGGTGTTGGGTGTCTAGTCTTTGTTGTTGAAATAATCTGTCCCGTGGTTTTTGTTGTTTGGTTTGTATCTTTGTTATCCTGATTCGGAGGTGTGTTGTCTGGTGTTGGATGTCTAGTCATTATTGTTGGAATAATCTGTTTACTTTAGGTGATAAAACCAATAAAATGAGTGCAATAAAATTAAAACTCAAAATCTGAAAATAGATGCAAACATATTAGTGATCAATGCATGTGTGACACTCTTTACTTAAGAGTTGTGAAATAGGTAGATGTGACAATTTCAATCCATATTTTTCTAACCCGCCCAATCCACCCACTTATGACCCAACCCAACCCGTCCATATTATATAATGGGTTTATATGGGTTGAACCCATATCAACCCATATTTATATGGGTTTAGTTGGGTTAAAAATGGGTTCAATATGGACTGGACTTAAAAAGACCCAAATGTCTCGCTACTCTTTCTTTTTTTGTCTTGATACTCTTTCCTTTCTCTATCACTGCGACTGGTAGTAAACAACTGTGGAACACATAATTTTAAAAAAGTTTGAAGAAGAGGGGAAAGGAAGGAAAATGAGCTGAGGACCGGTAAATTTAAAATTGGGAAAGAAAATACTCCAGTAAAGAATTTCCTTTCTATATCACTGTGTCACGTTTTTCTTTTTACATTTCCAGCTACTTGTATACAATGTTTTCAATCACTGTGTCTCGTTTTCCCTTTAAAATTGGGAAAGAAAATACTCCAGTAAAAATTTACTTTTTCGATTCTCTCGTCAAGATGAATTAATAGGGATAAAAAGTTTGTCGCAAAACAAACAAATACAAAAAATTTTGAATAGAGACAAAAAAAAAAGTCACTTGACTTTTTAATCCAAACCTAAGCGATGGCTTCGGCGAATGTAACGAAGACCGAAACTGTACAATCGGTGCAATCATTGCCTTCCAGACAATTCTTTGATGCGGCCTCTGACTCCTCGTTGAAGTTACATTATTGTTTGGAAATGGAACAAAAAGTAAAAACCTGATTTTTTTTTTTTTAAATTTAGCCTCTAATTGCTTCATTTTTATTTTAAAAAATGAGTTTTAATCATAAAATTTTACTTTTGCTAAATCCCCCTATTGAGACAAATCGGGGGCGAAAAGCGGGGAAAGGGGAAAAAAAAAAAGAAGAGGAGGAAAACGAGTCGGGGTTGGGCAAGTTTGGATTTGGCTTGACCTATATTCGATTCGACCCATTTCAACTTATTTTCCTTTTGACCCATATTCGATCAGCCCATAATTGACCCACGATCCGTTTCAACCTGTCTAGACTCGTCCGTTTGCCACCCCTGGAAAAGGGAAACTCTCAAATACTTGGTTTTTCCCTTTGTGGTACAACTACAACATATACTCTTTTTATGACAAGGAAACGTCTTCAATACAGAGAAACGATTACTCCTCCATTTGAATAGCCGATGTTCTCAGAATACTTGCGTTCAAAATTTGAAACTCTAAAAAGAGAAACAGCCTCCGAGGAGCACAAGGGCTCAACTGTTGGGGCAGAGATCAACAAGATGAAGAAGGAGAGAATCAGCAGAGACAGAATCAGTGATCTACCGGTCGAATTGCTCCACCACATCATCTCTCCCCTCCCCTTCAAATCCATCGTCCAAACCAGCCTTCTCTCCAAACGCTGGAACCGCCTGCGCCTGTGGCGTTCCCACCCTCATCTCGACTTCTCCCTTCTCTCTCCCCATTCCGGGGCTGGAAATTTCTTGCCCGAGGTGTTATCTCGCCGTCCACCCGACTCCAACTTTACCACCTTTCGCCTCTCCGGTCGTGTGAGTGACGCTTGCTTGCAGGATTGCGTCGATCGAGTAATGAATCAAAGGATCAAACAGATCGAACTCGATGTTGATACAGACTGTCGCTTTGAACTCCCTCCGAGCTTGTTTTATTGCATCACGCTTGGGGTTCTCAAATTGAACATGGGAGTCAAATTGAATATATCCAGGTACAGGGGTTTTGGACTTCCCAGTCCGGTTTTGTTTCCGGCAGTCCACACCTTGTCTCTGACTAGGCTATGTAGTGTCTGGGGTTGGTCGGATTTGTTTTCACCTAGTAATTTACCACTCCACAGGAAACTGTGCTTGAAAGATTGTAGAGGAACGTACGATCTCAATATCAACTTCCCAGGCCTGGAAATTTTGGAACTTGATGGATTGCGGCTGAAAGGTTTGGATATTTCTGGCACAGGGTTTACTGGAGCTACAAGAGACGAGGTGCTTGCGGCCGAAAGGTCGGGCCAAGATTCTTGCCCCAAGTCTGCGGAGGCTCTACTGGGAAGACAACTTTAATGTGAAATGTGGGACAGAGAGCTTTGAAGACCTCAATACAGGATCTGTTTATTTTCCCTCTAAACCACCAAATCCAGTGACATTGCAAAGTGCAGCGGCTTTTATATCTGCACTGTGTTTTGCTCGATCTCTATCTGTCAGAAGCCAAGTTCTTAAGGTCTGTTTCTCACTGAATTCCTATAGCCCAAGTCATTATTTCAACCATTAATATAAACTGTTGGTGCCTTGGTGGTGGCATGCACTACAAGAAAACTCACTTTTCATAGCAGACAAAAAATGCTATCATGTGTTATAAAAAGCATTCATAAAGATGCTATGTTAGTCCACGTTGTTAAAACTCTTGACCATTAATAGCATTTAGTTAAAACGCTATCATGTGTTATAAAAAGCATTCATAAAGACGCTATGTTAGCCCACGTTGTTAAAAGTCTTGACTATTAATAGCATTTAGTGCCTGCTGTGGTTCAAAAGATTTTATACCGTTCATTGCACGCTGTGGTTAAAATTATATTATAGCGTTTAATGACCACTATGGTTTAAAAGATTTAGTAGCTTTTATTGAACATTGTGGTTTATTAAACACTAGTGATTGCTCGTGCCTACGGCACTATCCACCCCTTGATGACATTTTTGTAATATATTTGTAAGAGTGTGGATGTTTTCTTAAGAGAGTTAGTGAGCACACATTAGCCCTTGAATCAAATGAATCTCAGCCCTTCTTTCAACTTGTGTTTGAGTGGTCCCCACACCTTTGTGTCTATTAGATAGATTAATATCGTTCATTCGCCGCTATGTCTAAGTAATCTATTGTAGCACAATATAAATGCTATCTTTTTCGACCAACCAGAAAATGCAGATATTATATAAGAAAACAGTACAAAAACATGGACACTACCGGTCCGGAAATACAAGAAATAACAAACAAAAAAACAAAAAGGAAAAAGAAAAAAAGAAAACAAAAAGCCGCATGGAACCACGACGCCGGAGCCGGACCCATCGAACACACTAGTGAGGAGGGGTTGGAGAGCCCGCAATTGAGAGGCCAAGTATGAACACCCCTCTTGGATGACCCGCCGCACCAACTCGAACTCGTCCCGCCACAGACTGAAGGCAGAAGCCGCTGCAGACGCCGTCTTCGTCGCTGGTACATTGATTCCAAGAAAAACCAGATGTAGAACCCTAGATCTAGCTCATGAGTCCAAAAATGAAGGAGAGAGTGGCAGATCTCATCTTCCAAAGAAGAGAGTCTCAACCACCTCATAACCATGGAAGGAAATGAGAGACAAAAGAGAGACCAGAGAAGAGAGAGAGATATTGAAGGAGAGGGGGACTGAGAGGTGGAGATGTAGGAAGAGAAGAAAAGTGGGGAACAGAGAAGAGGGGAAGGGGGGCAGCGGAAATGGGGAGGAGGGGAAACCCTCCCCAGGGAACTCTCTCTCTCTCTCTCTAGAACTATCCTGACTTCCCTTTCCAACTCAATATAAATGCTTTAAGTTTCCTGTAATAGCATCATCTAAGTGCTATTAAAACAAATGCTTCCATTGCATTTCTGGCCATTAGAACTCTTTCATACATACAACTCTAAGTCTGCTAAACTTCTCATTTTGAATAGCAAGATCTAGAGCAATCTATCAAATCCAATAGCAAATCGCCCAATTGCTACAAAAGAAATGCTATTGCATTCGCACATTGCTCCTTAGAAAACTACTAGGAGACTTGTATTCCCCCAACATCAGTATTTTAGTACAAAATAGAAGGAAATTAGTAGCTAGCTATCCTCCACTTGCTAACACACTTGCAAACAGATCATATGCACTTTCAAATCCCTCAAAACTAAGTTGCCTACATGTCTTGTACAAAAAAGGAGTTAGCAGATTCCAACCAACACTAGCACTAATATCTCCATCTTGAGCAAAAAGTGATAAAGTATTGGTCTGCTCTTTCAACCAATCGACCTACAAACAATATAAGAAAGAGACTTAGTGCATAACCTTATATAATAGTCCAAATAAGAACACAAGCACTGTCCTATTCAAGGCAATAATACAAAAAATGGCCAACACACACACACACACTCTCTCTCTCGCGCGTGCGCATCGCAAAACTAATTATACGAGGCTCACAATGCAAACAGACAAATCATTTTTTATACCAGCAACCAAAAAACAAATCCTGTGATCACAGCCAAGAAGCAAAAAATCAAAGCAACACAACTCTCTATTAAAACACCGATAAACTACAGCTTCTCATAAATAAGCTTCAGAATAGCAATAAGATCCAATAATTCATTTTGGTAGATCATTAAATTGCATACAAACAACATATACAGAATCAATATGGACCGTAGATTCTTTGCACCCATAATCACAGTGGGGCCATACTTTGGTATTCAACAAAATCAATATGGACTGTAGATTCTCAAGTTTGAATTCTAACCAACAGTTGACCATCATTCCAAATCAAACTCTCAAGTTTTAATTCTAGGAATTAGGAAAATATATTGCGTTCTCGATATGAGTGAGGGAATAATAGTACATTACCCAAGCAAAGAGTCCATAATAACATGGTTAGCAGGTCGCAGTTAGCAGGCCATTTGACGATAGTTCCCATAGCTTCCTTGATATAGGTCAATGTCACTAGTAGTCCTCCACAGAGACACTTAAAATTTCTTTGCTACATCCACCCAAACTTTCATTGCATTAGGTCCAATTGGAATATGATGAACAAGTTATTTTGGATAACTTGAAGACCAACGCCCTCACCAACTACTTTTCCCGTTCCCATCCAATCTAGCAACTTGCACTTGGTATTGTCAGTGGTGTTCACATTCTTTACTAACAAATGGATGCAACAAAAATAAACAAGGTTAGTGCAAGTAGATGGCAACTGAACATTTTACTAACTACATATTTCCACAAATAAAAGCATCTTCTAGCATTAAACATCAAAGACCAGCACTAAATTCATTTTTTCTACTCTGTACCAACATTAAACATCAATTACTTTACTTAATCTATATTCTAGCTCCGTATTTAGCACTTTCAGCACATTGCAACGACATTTTTATTTTATTTTTCCTGTTTTCAGTAAGTAAAACATCACTTAGCAACAGAGGAAATCAGAAAAAAGGAAAAGAGATTGGAACCAAAAAATTGGTGAAACGCCATGGTTGAGTTAATGAAAACGCTATGGTTTTCCTTCCGCTTTTCTCCGTGTCTCTCAATAGCAGGAATGCTATTATTTCCTCTTGTTAGTCCTCTACAATGGCATTTCTATAAGAATGCTATCAAATTCGGTGTATTTGTAGGCTCCTTCAGTGACTTGAGATGAATTCACATTTGTTCTTTTGCACTATCAAGTAGTTTTGACGAGGGTTATCATAAAAAGTTATGTCAAAAACTTAAATAGAACCATGAAAGACAAAATAAGCTTACTTTTTTAGGCTTATTTTCATTTTTTCAGAGCTTTTTCAAGTTTATTTTATATTCTTTTACTCCCTCCATCCGGATTTAATAGTCCTTTTTGGGAGTTCGTGCCATTTTTCAATCGATTATATCTTATAATATATAATATTTTATGTAATTTCGAAAACATTGTCTTATAGAACTAATTGAGATCTATCAAAACAAGATCCATATTAGATATAAAATTCATTACCAATTTAAAAATATAACTCTTTCTATCCGGTTATAATTGAATGAGAGACTATTAAATCCGGACGGAGGGAGTACTTTTCTAGACGCTAAAAGAAGTTTGCTTAAGAACAAAATCAAAAGAAGTTTAATTTTCTAAAAGCTCAAGTTTATTTTATAATGTGTAATCCTATTTAATAACCTTACTATTGAGGTACAAGAAAGTGCATTGAACAATGGTTGATTAGTCACAGTCCATGTTATGGAATTTCTTTTTTGTCCATTGTGTTTCTCCCATCACTGTCTTAGGAATTATAGATTAATCCCTTACCTTTTGTTCTTGCTTCCAGATTTTGTCAAGCATGGATTCAGAAGATGGACTTCCTTTTTGTTTCAACAGCCTCACTACATTGGAGATCCATACTCACTTGACCAAATATGGAGCCACAGGGATAATATGCTTGCTTAGAAGGTCTCCAATACTCCACAGCATCAACATAAGGGTAGATTGTTCCAAGCTCGGCAATAAGGTAATATTCGTGTGTGTGGCTTCCAAGTATTTGTGAGTGTGTCTCTAGCAGGGCCAGCCCTAAGCACAGACCCTCTAGACAGTCGCCTAGAATCACTAATTTTAGGACAAAAAATAGGGCCCTTCTTTCAAAATGTTTGTGAATGTTTCAAATGTTTCACATATCCAATGGTATAGCTCAGCAGTAAGCAGTGCATTTTCCCCTCGTAGAATGTTTTTTTATTTATTTACTTTAAAGTCAGTGGTTTAAGTTGTAGGTAGTGAGGCTTGAACCCCATTCTTATGCATTGGAGTATATTGTGCCAAACACTTGGCTAGCAATCCACTTGCAGTATAAAAATAGTATTAAGCGTATCTGATACAACGTTTTTTTGTTCAAAACACCTTCAAAGTACTGTTCTCAGTTATGTGATTAGTGATATATATATCACTGCTACACAATAGTCAAAAATCGTTTTTATTTTTATTTTTATGAGACCGCTATCTCTTTGATACAATTACTAAAATTACGTTGATCGAACTTCTAATTCAAATGGTCAGCTAAATGTGAGGCAACAAAATCATAGGTTTATGTTTTTCCTTTTCATCCTTAACGCTAACATTCTTAAGTTAAACTTCATTATATTTAATTTCTTAATAACAATACATGGGGCCCAGGTCACTAGCATTAATGTTGTTTTCTCATGTCTTGTACTCCCTCCCTCCTATTTTCATTATCCATTTTTGAATTGTGTATTAGTATTTTTTAATTGTTTATATCTTTCAATCTATAATATTTTTCATAATTTTGAAAACTTTGTATTATAGAACTAATCGAGATCTATCAAATAAGATCTGTATTACATATTTTTCAAGGTCCACACTAAAAGATATAGGCAAAAGACATAAAATAGAAGGAAATTGAATTCTACAATCCCTTTTTTGACATCTACACTCCTTTTTTTGTCTTCTAGGAAAAAAATTACATATACTTTCAACACTAAAATCCAAAAAAAGGAGGAGTATATATGTCAAAAAAGGGAGTGTAGATGTCAAAAAAGGGAGTGTATAATTCAATTTCCTTTATCAATGTAGATTGTTAAACTTGTGTAATGTGACCTGTATTTTTTGGAGCCAATGTGTTTAATGTAATGTGTCTAATGTTTTGTATGAGATACTCAATGTGCCTCATACTCCAATTGGACATAGAAAACTTGTCGCCATTGTATTGGTACTATAACATTTTGTTTTATTTTTCAAAGTTGGGATGACGATCGCTATTGGAAATCTCAGAGTCAAAATATCAAGTCAATTGAGCATCAATTGAAGGTTGCAAGGATTGATGTTGGGGGTACTAAGATGCCTAAGAGTGCCTTCCATTTAGTGGAATTTCTACTTAGGTTTGAAACAGCTTTGCAAGAAATGACCCTAACCTTAAAGATTGACCTTGCGGATCCTGTTCTCGTACAACAAAACATTCGTTCTCAGATAATGAAGTTTGCGCGGCGGCCGTGTACTAATGTCATAATCTCTTTTCTTTCACAAAATCAGTGCCCCTTGACAGCAGAGGAGCTTTATTAGAACTTCTTGGCAAATTCTTACAGGTGCTCTTTTTACTTTGTTGTGTCTTCAATTAAAAAGCAATCACATTTTTTTTTTTTTTGAAATAGAATAAAAGAAACATACGTTGTTTCAGGACTCGAGTAGAAATAGAAGTTTTATTATCAAAAATAGAAAAAAGGACCTTATGTGACATTTTCTCTCTCCTCTCACCCTTCTTTATATAGGGGAGGGTTAGGGTTTCAAAACTCCCGCCTAGTGCTGCATGGCCGAACTGACAACCAATCAACACTCGACACGTGGCGATGATGTGATGGCCTTACAGGCTTTCACGCGTGCCAGCCGTCCCCCCCATCAACCGTATTGAACCACGGAACGACACCTGGTGACCCTCTATTGGAACTTGTCCATGACGGCTGCTAGGGAGACGATCTGGGCCCAGCCAAATTTCTGCCCACCGCTGTGATTCATGTTCGGCCACGATTAGATCCGGTCATGCTCATCTTCAATCTCCACCACGCGCTCGGCGTCGGCAAAGATTGAGGGGCTATTGTAGTAGACCGAATCTAATGGTCCGAGCCCATTGGGGAGCGGGGCGAGATCAAGCTCGGCTATCATCTTAATGACGGCACAACGGCTTAATCAAGCTCGGCGACCGTCTTGAAGAAGTAGGCTTTCAGCCTCGGCCACCTTTGAGGAGTCTCTTCAGGTTCGGCCACCCTTTATGAGGCGGTTCCGTTGGACTTCCCCCTCGTGTTGTCCGCCAGGGTTGGCAAGATCTGAGTTCGGCCACCCACTGAGTCACGTGCTCTCTCACGTGACGAAGCGGTTATATCAAGGGATAACGATGAAAGCACATGGGGGCTGCCAGCTCACACACAAAGACGGTTATCAGATCTGCTCAGTGATGTCAAGGCGACATCACCTAACCCGTGCAAAACACACGCCCGTGCTTGGAGAGCAAGCTAGGAAGTAGGGGTGAGCATGGTCTGGATTGGTTCGGTTTTATAGTAAACCAAGAACCAAACCAATACCTACGGATTATAAATTTAGAGAACCAAACCAATCCAAAAAAGGCATAGAACCAAACCAATCCAATCCATTAGACTACGGTTTGGTTTCGGTTTTAACCACGGTTGCTTTGAACTAAGCTATCATCTCCAAAAAATATTTGAAGTATTTAAAATTAAGAAGATAAATTAAAAAAAAACTTATATTAAAATTAATTTCATTCAAATTACCAAAATAAACTAACATCAACCAACTAATTTAAGAGTAGAATACTAATAATTGCCTCAAACTAATAAAACGAAATACCGGTAAGTCACTAAAATGAACCAACTAAGAATACCACTTATTAAACATCTTAAGATAGTTTAACCAAATAAAATGCCAAAGATAATTCCTGAAACTATAGAATTGAAATGAGGCAGCAAGACAGCAATAGCATGGTAGCAGCCAACTTATGATGATCACTCCACAGCAAGATTCATATCATTGAGAGCAACACGAAAAATCAAAGCAAGAACAAGATTTGTTTTCCCTTACATTCACGGAAGCCATGCAGATTGCAGAGAGAACTATGGATGGAGAAGATAGATGGCTTTTATTGGCTTATTGTGGCTGGGCAATAGATGGATGCTACGTTAGTATGTTAGGTTTATATAGTTTATAGGGATAGGTTTTCTATTATATAGAAAGTTAGGGTAATTAGTCTTGGTAATGGTAGCAGAGGAATTATAGGAATAAGAATTGGAAAACTAAATATTGGTGGATTTAATAGGACCAATAAATTAGGAAAGTAGGCTCCCATATTTATTTTGTGAATCTTAATTAAAATATATATAACTATAGATATTATATATATATATATATAAAATATACGGTTCGGATCGGTTTGGAACCGTAACCGTGAATATGAATCCACAAACCAAACCATATAATGCGGTTTCTAGTTTTTTTAAACCATGACCAAACCATACTGCTAAAAAACCGAACCAAATCTTTCGGTTTGGATTGGTTTGGACTGGATTCGTGATTTGACGGATTTTTTGCTCACCCCTACTAGGAAGGCTCTATAAATACTGAAGGAAAAACCCTAAAAAGTACACACACTATGCTATCTAAAAACCCTAGTCCCTTAATTCTCTGCACATTCTCATCCTCTCGCTGGAGGGCCTTGCCGGGCAACCTCGGCTAGGTCTTAGTCGTGCATTCACTGTGCAGGATTTAGCGAGAAGGCTAGGAAACCCACAAACCATCGAAGGAGGATCCCAAATCAAGGGACCACGGGCCACACAATTACTAATCCTAACCACTATTGTGCACTCAAATAAAGAGTTAAAGGGACCACATGATTAACAATCCTATCCCAACCCTTGATTCACTTATCAAACGTGATAGACAGACCGACCCCTCCGACCGGCCACATTTAATAGAGCTCCTACCATTTTCTTTTTTTTGGATGACAAAAAATTGGAATGGAAATGGGTACTCTGGACTGGAGGAGATAGTTCCGATCGAGACCGTTCATTTGTTGCGATCAATGGATTGGATGTATTTTTAAGCTTTTACCGGTGAGATTGTATTCTTACTGGTAAAAATGTATGAAAAAACCGAACCATTGAGTTTACCACTAGACGGTTCCGATCTGGACTGTTTCGTCCAGTGCCATTGGACTGGAGAGAAGCCAGACCCAATTGGAAAAAGACTATGATATTTTAAGAGAGAGAATTTTGGGCGGGTCTTAATTCGTAGTATTAAAAGATATAAACGATTGAAAGCTGATACAAATTTTGAAAAACAACAAAGTAAATAGGACGGAGAAAGTATCCATTGACACGTCTTTTCTGTCCACTGAGACAACAAAGTCTTCTCTTTGTAAAATAGGCGCGTAGATTTAAAACTTCAAACTCAAGTTCTGTGTTTAAGCAAAAGAACCGAAGACTATTTTAAAAAAATACACTACTTAAGGGCTTTTGGCTAATTCATTTGGATTACTATTTTTTGTCCTCATTCAATTTTTTTTGCATTTATTTTTTAAGTACTTAATCTTTGTTTTACGATGTAAGTCATTCTTCTTCTTTTTTTGATAGGCAAGAGTAACATTTTATTAAGGGAAGAAGGGAGGGGAATTCAACAAAAAATTGGACAAATACAGCCACATGGGACAAGCCCAACCTCATAGGGACAAAGTCCAGTTTAGCAAAAGGCCACCTACAAAATTTATAAAGGCCACGAGATACTTTAAGGCTACAAATGCGTGCATGAGTTCCATTTTCTCATCTCCTCATGATTATTCATGCATAGTTTTTTCGCATTTTTTAATTTTGCGCCAAACTTGTGGGGATTATTGATTCGTCTCATCAAAACGAATCAAAAAAGTAAAAAATTATGACTTTTTTCCAAATATTTTTTGAAATATCTAAGATAAAGCCCAAAAATCGGCTTTTGGTTTTTTTCTTATATATTTTGAAAAATATTTGGGTAAAAGTCATTTTTTATTTGGATAAAAGTATTTGACAAATACTGTATGTTGCATTACAGAAGGCAAAAGCCAATGGACTCTTGTCCTTAGGTTATGGAAGGCTTGGAACATCCTTTTTTTTATTTATCATACATACATGACTGGGTCTAGGTGTTTTTAAGTATGAGGAGTCCTTTTGCGTATAGGTGGGTGAGTAATAACAGGGTACTACTGGTATTAACAGAAAATAGCATGGGCAAAGAGGTCATTTTGCATCACAGAGCTTGGGATTGGATTACTAATACCTAGTGGGAGGTGGTATTGATAATCCCATGAAATGGGAGGATTGGTAATCCCATGGTATTATGAATCCCAATCACTATTGTGCAATCAAACAAAGAGTTAAAGGGACCACATGATTAACAATCATATCCCAACCCCTAACTCAGTTATCAAACATGACAGACCGACCCCTCTGACCGGCCACATTTAATGGAGCACCTACCATTTTCTTTTTTTTGGATGACAAAAAATTGGAAAGGAAATCACTACAAGAAATTACACAATTGTCGACTAACATTCCCGACTAAATAGAATTTAGTCGCCAATTGTCTAACCAAGTTTAGTCGGTAACTGTAAATTCTAACACCGACTAAATGAATTTTAGTCGGTAAATTTTAATAAATGCCGACTAAAACAATATTTAGTCTAGGAATATCTATTTTTTCCCGAAATTAAAAAACCAATAAATGAAATGAATGTGCCAACTAAATAAGTTAGCCGGTAAATGTTCATAAATGCTGACTAAAACCATATTTAGTCGGGGAATGTCTATTTTTTCCGAAATTAAAAAACCAATAAATGAAATGAATTTGCCGACTAAATAGTTTAGTTGGTACATGTTAATAAATGCCGACTAAAACCATAGTTAGTCGGGGAATGTCTATTTTTCCCGAAATTAAAAAACCAATAAATGAAATGAATTTGCCGACTAAATAGTTTAGTCGGTACATGTTATTAAATGCCGACTAAAACCATATTTAGTCGGGGATTATCTATTTTTCCAGAAATTAAAAAATCAATAAATAAAATAAATATGCCGACTAAATATTTTAGTCGGTAAATGATAATAAATGCCGACTAAAATTATATTTAGTCGGGATACATTGACCACGATTCATGACAAAGCAATATTTTGGTTCGGGACAAAAATTTTCCTTAAAAAAATCAATAAAGGAAATTAATTTTTTTGCTAATGGGTTAAGATATCAATATTTGTTCCGAATACATTGAGCACTACGCAAACTTTTCGATCAAAATCGTTCTTTTTTTTTTTCCCTTCGCAATCAAAAGATTCTCATGAAAGTTTGGCTCGAGAAGGTTCAGAAAGCTCTTCATCGACACACAAATTTCTAAATAAGAAGAATTTTGTTGGCCGATCTAGTGTCTATCCATATACGGTAAACTTCATTCTTAGTACGAATGATCTATTTTGTATTACCTCAAAGATAGATGGTTTCGATTGCCAAAAAAGACCTTAGGCGGAGTCGAGAAGTGCACTGTAACACTTGAAACGCCTCTGAATGCATTAAATGTCTTTCGATCATACGGTGGGTGGTATCAAATGATCTCTGATTTTGGTGGTAATTCTATAATCAGTAAGACGTTAAATCCTAACGGTTCAGATGGAGCAATATAAAAAATGACTCGCCATCTAGCTTTAAAATCTATACTTCTAATCTACTTGATAGCCAACTAAGTCTTGTGTTGTATTCATTGTTGCAGTAGCCACACGATCGTGAGACAATCGTGACGATCGATACCGTTGATATTGTTGTACTTGTTGGTTAGTTCATTTTCGTAAATTTGCGGCTCGATCAGGTTTAAAAAAGTTCCTTTATCGAGACATGAACTCATTAGAAAAGTAGCATTTTTCATTTGATCAATTGTCTAACTAAAAGTGATCAACTATAATTTTGGCAAGAATGATCGAACCTATAATCAATCAAAAATAGATGGTTCTGATCGCGGAAAAAGACCACAAGTGGGACTCGGGTGGTGTGCTATCAGACTTTAATGATTCTCGACGCAGCAGAAGTCTTCCAATCACATGGTTGTTGATATTAAACGATCTCCGATTTTGATGGTAATGCTATAATCGATAAGATGTAAAATTCTAACGGTTCAGATTGAGCATTGTAAAAACATCCATGGTGATAAATTTTAGAGTTTGTATGCAATATTGACTCAATTAGAGCACACTAAATATTTCTTCCTAAATTCAGCAATAAGACATTTGCCGATTAAATCAATTTTGGTCGGAGAAGATTAAAATTTTTGCACAGATTTCAATTTTCACGAAAAAAAGGCGGGGTTTTTGTATTTCCCGACTAGCCATGTAGTCGGCAAATTTAAGTCCCACACCTGATCTAAACCCCCCCTTACATTCCCCCTGCGCCTCACTTCGTCATTTACCCAGCTCTCTCTCGCCGCCCACCATTACCATCCCGGTTTCCACACCTGACCCCTGCCATCACCGCCTCCCTCTCCCCTTAAGAAGAAGTGAATTCGAGCGTGGAGGAATCCGGCCGTGCCTTCACATCTCAGGTCTACCTCTTAACTCTCTCTCTCTCTCTCTCTCTCTCTCTCTCTCTCTCTCTCGTTTCCTGCAAGGGTATTGCACTCTCTCTCTCTCTCTCGTTTCTTGCAAGGGTATTGCAATGGTGGCTATAGAATTTTTCACATTTAAAATCTACAGTGCAGTTCAGAGAATCAAAACTTCTCCCTTCTACCGAGAACGGAGCTTTGATAAGGTAAATAGGCTTCCATCTTTTCAACTCGAAAAACTCATTTTCAATGTGAATTAATTTTGTCCCTTAATTTTCAATGCGAAATTGCAAGATTCGGATCGAAAATCGGCGACCCATTTGCTGAAATTGGTTGAATTTTGGGTTGGGGAAGAGAGATGGGACGATGCTCTGTTGGGTGTTTTTGTTGCAGGGACGGGAAGAACGGGGTTTCGAAAGAATCGAAACCCTGGGAGTGTTG
Organism: Rhododendron ovatum; assembly: GCA_019656835.1. Classification (NCBI taxonomy): domain Eukaryota; kingdom Viridiplantae; phylum Streptophyta; class Magnoliopsida; order Ericales; family Ericaceae; genus Rhododendron; species Rhododendron ovatum. The sequence goes on from CM033795.1 coordinate 12,687,814, forward strand.
AAGGTAGAGAAGAAGAAAAGCCATTATTGTTGTATTTGGTTTTTTCACTTAGGTTTTGGTGACTCTGAGAGAAAATGTGAGACCCCGAGTCATTCGTTATTGTGCATTTTGAGATTGGGTGAAATTAAAGAAGATAAATATCACATGAAAATTAAAACGGGTTTAACGATTGTGGAGTATTCTGTGGGATTCAAATGAAATTGGGTTAAAATTTAAGGGCGCTGGTGATACTTAAGGTCAGTTTGCATGTTAAGGTTTTGGTGTCATTCTGTGAGTTTGTGGTGCACGTGAATGATGAGGGGAGGTGTTTTGTGCTTGCATGACTAATGCCCAGGGAAGGGAAATTAAGACACGCCTCTGAAAAGGGTAAGAAGGGAGAAAGGGAAAGAAGAAAAAAAAAAAGGCGGCCAGGAGATGGGGAACAGTTTTAAAAGAAAAGAAAAGGAGGATTGCTTTCATACATTTCTCGATGTTAATGCTCACCAAGTGTTGGTTCTCAGTTTTGGAGAGGGTAAGTTTTAATTTAATTCAACAGGTTTGAAAATTTGGTTTAAAAAGAGGAAACCCATGGTGAGCCGTTTCTTTTAGTTTTCTTAGGAGCAAAGACAATGGGAAGAGCTACAAAGGCAAAGAGATGAGGAGCTAAGGCTAAAAGATGAGCAAATGCAACGTGAATTTGATGAACTCAAAGCCATGATGATGAGGCATATGCATGGACGAGACAATGTGTGATCGAGGTGAAAGTGGGAAATATTCGGTACATAATTTCCTCTTTGCTATGAATTAATGGGTTAACTTTTAATGGGTTGCATATCAATGGTCATCTTCCTTCCTATTCGCTGGTGTTGAGGTTAACAAACTATAAGAGACTGTAGCACAAGGTGTTACAAGTGCTGTTTGGTTTTGCATTTTCTTTTTGGGTCTTATGATGCAGCTATCTTAACAATGTTTTTAAATTTAATTGACAAGTAGCATTCTGCACACGAGAATACCAATCTGTCTCAAAATATATGACTAGTTGATGGATTTTTTTGTGAAAGAGTTGATGTAGACTGCATTCGCGGTTTGTCATATTTTATTGTCCAAACTCCCAAGCGTTGGCCCAAATCTATATCGTTATTACTTGGTTTAGGTGTGGGCAGGCAAGTCTGATGAGTTTGACTCGATTTTGGCTTTTCTTTCGGCTTTCAGAGAATTAATATTTAACTTTCAGGACCAGGCCACGGTGCGGGCACAATCATTTTTATTGGTGCTGGCCTGAAGGAAAGCTTTATGACCTACTCTACTATATTTAAGACCTAAATTTGCGTAACTAGCTAGATTGAGCTGTTAAAATCAACTTTATCAAATTGGGAATATAACAATTACTTTTCAAGGCTTAGGATTGTTATTAAATAGACTGGAATACAAAGTTGCCCTATCTGGTCTCCGCAATAGGTGCATGTAAATAAAAGTTACTCCATATTGAATCCTTCAATCATGCTCCTATATTTATACTTCGTCTCTGCAAGTGGTTCCTTATCTCTTGAAATTTCTCGGAAAGTTTTTTGGAAAGTATTTTTTTTTGTTTTGATTGTGTATCTTTTCCCTTTTTATGTTTACCGGTGTGTCTGGTGAGTAAATAATCATGGGCATTAATGATTGGAGTAGTAAATTTCACAAAGCGAGAGAAGTGATACTCCCTCTATCAATTCACTCCCTTTCTTCTGTTTTTTTTTTCTTTTTCTTTTTTTTTTTTTGGACGAGAAGCTTTGCAAATCTACGGAGTAGTAGTAGTAGTAGTTTGTTTGCGTGCTCGTGTATGCTAAGCTAAGCATTATTGGACTCTTGTGACATGGTTTCATCTTGTGCTGCATGTGTGCAAAAGTCTCCAACAAGGCAGTGAGACTATGCAATGCAAGCTTAGTGTCATTGTAGCATACACAGAGCCAAGAACTGTACTTGTTTTACAATTTTTCTTTAGCAATATTAGACCGGGCTGGGGCAGGGGTCGTGGTTCGTGGTTTGAATTGTGTGATCAATCTGTCTAGGCTTGGGTTTCATGTGTTAGGTTTTTTTTTTTTTTTTTTTTGCATAGAAGCACTTAGTGTTGGATCTGGGCAATTGGTTTATTGGGCTTCCTGAATTTTGAGCCTGTTTAGCCCAAAACCTTAACTTCAATTATACTCATAGAATAGCTGTATGAATTGCTCACACCAGCAAATTAAGGAATGTTTGATTTCAATTTTAGCTGGAATCATGAGAGTTAAGGATTTGTTAGATCTTAATAGCCGTAGCTAGGTGGAGGGAGCCTTTGCCTTCTGTTGAGTAAATGGTTCAATGCATCAAGTCTATCTATTTTGGAAGGTAATTCACTGGCTGTTAAGGTGAGCCTTATTAAGTGAGGTATTCTTGTGGCCTTGAATTGTCTGTTGTGTGACTAGGGGGAGGAAACCATTGAACATTTGCTTTTTTTGGTGTGGTTTTGCGAAGCGGGTGTGGAGGGCTTCATATTTGGGGATTGATCGACTTTGATCAAGGGTGTCAAGTGGGTTTTGTGGAGTGGTTTTCAGTTTGGTTGAGAGAAGCTCCTAGTGCAGAAGTCACTGAGGAGTCAATTTTAATAAATGCTCTGTTTGTTCTATAATGTTCTGGAATCTGTGGATAATGCCTAGCTTATATCATTTTTCAAGAACAGTACAGTAAAACAAGTACAGTTCTTGGCTCTGTTTGTTCAATAATATTAGACTGTTGTATGGATATTTAGTGCAGTCATTGAGTTAGGTAATTAGGTTAAGGAAAGTTCCTAGCCGTTGCCTTTTGTGATTGAGATGGGTGATGTCTGTGATGATGAAACTTAATCTAAATCCTCAGCATATGGATGGATGCAGATGGCCGTATTCACCAGGCATTGCAAAAGAAAATTTTGCCAAAGGTAGAATATACATTCTAAGAGGCAGAGCAGAACAGTTTTTGAATTAACATAGTCTTTGCCAACTTTTCACTGAGCATGCCATGTTTCCGTACTTTGCTCCATTAATCTTTTACAATGGCATTCCTTTTCTTAATACGTCACTGCAATTTATATTATTGAACATTTTTCCTTGATTAGGTTAGGTTTATTTTCTTCCCTTGATGTACCATTGTCAAGTTTGTTTCAATATCATGGGTCTCATTATTGTGTTTTGTTCTTTCCACAGATATTGGACTATCTGGCATCTCGTTAAGGAGTATATATGAAGAAGTTGGATTTTTGCCGTGGATTCTACCGTAATCTAGTTTTCTCGCTGATGAACTTTTCTATTATTTTGTGCTCTAGGGCTTGGATATGATATGTTTGATGCTACATACACTTTTCGTGATACGATTTTTCATTATTTTGTACTTTGCGAATTCGGATACCGTTTGTTAAGTATTTGGTGAACATCCTTTATTTATGGAAATTATGAATGAATTGTTCTTGAATTTCAATATTTGATTATAGTAGATTGGTGAATAAATGTTGCTCAATTTAATTTACAGTGAATCACCAAATAAAAAAAATCTAAGCAGATTTTAGAATTAGTTTTAAAATAAAAGATGCCAACTATTTAGTTGCTAATTCTTTTCACATTTACCGACTAAATAATTTATCAAAAAATTAGTCGGTAATTTATCAAAAAAATTCGTTAATTTATTAAATATTTGCCGACTAAATAATTAGTCGGGAATTTATCAAATATTTTTGGTAATTAATTAAATAATTGCCGACTAAATAAATTAGTCGGTAATTTATTTAATATTTCCCGACTAAATAATTAGTCGGTAATTTATTCAACATTTACCGACTAAATAATTTTGCCGACTAAATACTTTGTCGACAATAATTAAAATTAGCCGACTAAATAATTAGTCGGGAAAAATAAACATATGCCGACCAAATGTGTTTTATTCGATAATTACCTTTGCCGACCGCAATTCCCCGACTAAATGGCCGACCAAATTTTTTAGTCAGGAAATACTATTGCCGACTAAATTCCTACCTTTTGCCGACTAAACTGTTAGTCGGGAATGGTGTAATTTCTTGTAGTGAATGGATACTCTGGACTGGAGGAGATAGTTCTGATCGAGATTGTTCATTTGTTGCGATTAATGGATTGGATGTATTTTTAAGCTTTTACCGGTGAGAGTGTATTCTTACTAGTGAAAATGTATGAAAAAATCCGAACCATTGAGTTTACCATTAAACGGTTCCGATCTGGACTGTTTCATCCAGTCCAAACCATTGGACTGGAGAGAAGCCAGATCCAATTGGAAAAAGACTATGATATTTTAAGAGAGAGAATGCTGGGCAGGTCTTAATTCATAGTATTAAAAGATATAAACGATTAAAAACTGATACAAATTTTAAAAAAGAACAAAGAATATAGGACGGAGAAAGTATCCACTGACACATCTTTTCTCTCCACTAAGACGACAAAGTCTTCTCTTTGTAAAATAGGCGCGTAGATTTAAAACTTCAAACTCAAGTTCTGTGTATAAGCAAAAGGACCAAAGACTATTTTTAAAAAAATACACTATTTAAGGGCTTTTGGCTAATTCATTTGGATTACTATGTTTTTTGCCATTATTCAATTTCTTTTTTATTTATTTTTTAATTACTTATTCTCTATTTTACGAGATAACATTCTTTTTTTTTTTTTTTATAAGTAAGAGTAACATTTTATTATGGGAAGAGGGGTGGGGAATTGAACAAAAAGTTGGACAAATGTAGCCGCAAGGGACAAACCCAACCTCATAGGGTACAACAAAAGGCCTAGAAGCACAGATAAAACAATACAAGCACAAAACCTCTAAATGGGCCAAAAATACCCTAATCTAAACAATTAAGCCCAATCTGAAGAAAACCCTAAACCTAAAATCATTAATTTGTGCACACCCAACAACCGCCACCCACTGATTTAGACAAGCAACCAGCCAACCTACAACAGATCCCCACCACCAAGCTCCACCACACCACCACCGATAAACCTCACCTCGTGGAAAACAGACATATCTGTCACACCCAAACATTGTCGCGGAAGCATCACAAGCCGTTAAGCAAATACCCAACCACCCAACAGTGATAAAGGTAGACGACCAACGCCATCCATCAACACCACCGCAAGCCCACCCTAGTCGTTCTTTTACAATATATTATCTTTAATTCAAAAGTAAGTACTTATTTCCCTTAGTGGAACGGGGTCTTGTTTTTGTTTCATTTTCAATGATTCTTCTTCTTTATCTATCTATTTTGGCTCAATAAGTTATGTGATTTTTTTTATCGTTAATCAATTTTTCTTTTGCATATTATTGAGTTGTTTGTCATTTTTTTGTGTATTATTGCTTCTTCAAGATGAGTGGAATCTATAAAGTAAAAAATTATGATCGAAACCCAAATTATTTTGAAAAAAGACGAAAAAATTAACTTATTGATTTATTTTTATCTTTATCAAAAAAATTGTCTTTGGATGGTGACTTTTTATTTTTTAGATCATTCTAGTCATGACGAAGCAATAATTCACATAAAAATTAATGCAAAATAAACAAATGCACAAAAAAATGGAATAAGGACAAAAAAATCCGTTTGGCTTATTAGGCCAAACAACCCCTCCTAGGCCTTTTTGGCTAACTTAGCCTCTTTTTTTTTGTCTTTATTCAAAAAATGCATTTGTTAGTTTTTTGTCACTTTTTGTGCATTATTGCTTTGTCAAAACGAGAAGAATCTAAAAAGTGAAAAATTATCAGTTTTACGTAAGGATTTTGAGAAATATCCAAGTAGAAGCTCAAAAAATCAGACCTTTTTCTCGGATGAGAAATTTATTGAAAACTGTGCAGAGTAAAATGTTTTTTTCAAAACTTGTTAGCAAACAATGTTTTAATTTTCGATTTCTCTTGTCGAGAGGAACTAATAATGCATAAAAGTTTGGCCCAAAACTTACAATCGCGAAAAAAAAAAGTTGATTAAGGACAAAACTAGCAAGTTGTGGTCCCCAACAACTTGAAAATAAAATAGAGGTAAAGTAATTGGAGAGAGAGAAAAGCCAGAAATTAAACTTCAAAAGAAAAGGGTAGGTAGACTTTAACGCCGTTGCATTCCCGTTTGCCTTGTTCGTCCGTCAAGTGAGATGTGGCAAAGGTATTGACACAGAGTTTAATAGGGCAGATTTTGATTGGAGAGAGGCACCACCCGGCAAAAATGACATGTTGCCCCAAGGGCAACAAATAATTTCTCTTTCCATTTTGCAAGTTGCTAGTTAGTGGCAACAAAAGATAATTCTTGTACTCTATCCATCCTATTTTGCTCTCATCTCGTTTTGGAACGTCTGAGAAATCTCTTGCAAATTTCAAAAAAAAAAAGAGTTGAATGAAATGTCATGAGTTATTAGTCATAAATGACTAAAATTAAATAGGGTTAAAATAAAGAAATAAGAAATAATATTGAAAAACCTAATCAAATTAAAACTTTTGAAAAGTTAGAGGACATGAATTTTTTGAACTCAGGGTTAGCTTGAACTAGCTAGAGTGTTGGCATCGGAGCGGATCAGGCCCAAATATTACTATCCCAATGCCCGATGCCCAAATCCTTTCCCAGTCTCCTCACTAATTTTGATGAGAATTTACTTTTACCCTCCATCCCCGCCTGAAACGAGGAGCAGGAATACCTACGGGAGTTCTATTTTTTTTTTAAAAGCAGATATTTCAATTATTTAACATTGCAATTGCAAAAGAAAATCATGGAGATGAGTATGAATATATATATATATATATATATATATATATATATATATATATATATCCAATTAATGGAGTATATCCGATAAAAGGAAACCCTTTCAGTGGGTTGAGGGTGTGTGTTGTGCGCCCGTTATGGGCCCACCTTGTGTCCCATTATTTGATCTGAACCTTTCAATTTTTTCGTCTCGTCATGTAATTAATGCACATAAACTTCATTATAATCAAACATTAGTAACTATGTCTTCCAAAAGCATTTTTCTTCAAAAAAAATAGTTGTAGGTGATTTTTTTTTTTTGGCCAAACTGTAAGTTAAATACTCACCAACCAAATAATTATGCCTTCAAAATGTTTTTTTTTTTTCGGAAAAAACATTTAAGAAAAATAGTCGTAGGTGATTTTTTTACAAAACTGTAAGTTAAACTCACCAATCAAATACCCGGTGTGGGCCGATAACTGGCGCACATGCAGGACACACGCTTGACCCCACTATTAGTAGCTTGAACACGTGAATCACCGGGAAAATACGATAAAGTTGTCGCTGCATATAGGTCAATCAGTGACGGCTCCAAAAATATTTGGTAGGGTGTTCCAAAAAAATCTTAATCCCCGACTCTGTTTAACAAGACTGAAATATTAGTATAAACATGGGTTGCTAAGTGTTCAAATGTGAATTTTTTTTGATAATTCAGGTGTCTGAACCAACTTACGCGCACCTCGATTAATCATGTCGCCCAATTTAACCGCCCACTTGCATAGAGCCCTATTAAAGCCGAAGAAAGTATTCAAATCTAAGTTGATTTGTGGTTCTCTCAAATTGATGAGTGTTCAAACTTTGTTTGGTTGGGAGTTCAAAGTAGGGGTAGAATGAAAATGCACGTTACTCAATGTAGCCTAGATAATTTCTAGGGTTTTTAATTGAAAACGCAACCTCCAACATGGAGCAGCCTCTGTACAGGATGTCCCGGACCAGCTTGGATACACCTCGGACTACTGCCTACAGTCCTTCCCGCAGCCGTTTCACACACTTACACGTGGAGGTGAGGTGACCGCAAAAGTTGTTATCAAGAAAAATCAAATCTGAGATTTTAGAATGAAGTAAATATCTAAGTCCCAAGCCAAAACCACTTGGCCAATCTTTGAGGTTATCACTTACCAACTTATGTTCCCCACAGTCATCAATTTTAAGAACGTAATGTTGTTGGGAAATGATTATCACACATTTGTACTATAGATCCGTATAAGATGCAAACTCTTACATTTTCAATGGGACTACTTTCATCTAAGAACCACAAAAAGTTCACCTTAAAGATTTAAAAAAAAAAAAAAAAAACATGAGGCCAAGAATACATTTACGTGGGTTATAAACAAACGCTGCGGATTTGGCTACACGATTTGGTAATCAGTGGGAGTGACGATGGTGCACGAGGCACCCCCGCGCGCTTTGACAAGGGATCCCCACTTCATTACTACTACTACTAGCTAAATCATCGCACCAGAACATCATGTCCCCAGTCCTCTTTTTTTTTTCCTCTACGATCACCGAGTTACAGATGTCTGAATCAGCTTACGTACTACTATTCTCCTACTTAGTTTGGTCAAAGACGACAGAAAATTCATGCCAGGACTAAGGGATTTACAAGATTTCTCTTTTGCGGCCTGGCCGCCAAAAGTTACCAAGTTTAGAATTCAAGATGTCTGGATTCATTTTTTAACACATCAAGAGACAATGTAATCAATTCACATCAATAAAAAGTTTAAAATTCAAAATGTCTGGATTCACTTTTTAACACATTAAGGGATAATGTAATCAATTCACATCAATAAAAACAAAAAAGGGGGAGTGCAGATGGTAAAAGGCAGTACCAGCTCCAAAAATTTGTGATAAGGTATTCAAAAATTACATTAACTCTACTAGCTGATATATTAACCAATAATATATATATATATATATATATATATATATACACACACACAAAATCTCATATAGTTGTGTAAATAGTACAATTAAAAAACATAACCTCTATTCTAAAAAAATTAACTGCGAGGCAAAATGACAACTTTAAAAACATATACTATTGTTTTTAACAAAAAATTTATTTTTTTGAAAATTGTTGTATTTCGTATTAGATAGTGTTTCGAGAATAAAGATGTCGAGAATGGATATGGTAAAATTTTACAGTTGTTCTAGAAGAGTTTTCATATTTTGTGCCAACTTTTAACTAACATATTAAACTACTAAAATCCTTTTGAAGGAAATTGTAGCGAGTACATTGGGGTTGACCTTCTCAAAAATTTGTTGTTCTTTAGGATGACATAATGAGATTTTATATCGTAGTCTTAATTTCGAATGAATAATATTCAATTTAACTTGATTTGCCATGTAGTTGAAATTTTTTAAAGCTCTGTCCGTAATCTTATAAACTAACTAGAAAAAAAAATAAAGTAGTTATTGTCATGAATGCAAAATTAACCCATTTGGACCATCAACAATAAAGATGGAGAGAGAACACAGGGCATAATACTTACACCAAAGGATTATTCTTTTCGATCACTTTCTTTTTATAATTTTTTTAATTATGATTAAGAGCTTTATTTGAGGTAATATGTTAGGTGTTCCAATATAAATTACCTGGATTGATGGACTATAATTGGGTTATGATTGAGTGTTCAATTAGTTTTGGGTTAGATGTTCAATTCTTTTTGAGTTAGGTGTTCAAGACTTTTAGAATGGAGTGTTCATTGATATTTACGTTGGGTGTTCAAAAAAATGTTAGCCCATAATTTTTACATGTATTCTAAATAAATAAAAAGTTGTTCGGGTGTTCATTTGACCATAGAATGGTCTTAATAAAGCCGCCTCTGAGGTCAATAAAATGATAGGAGTATTAATTAGGCATGCATGTGGCTGGAACTATTCTATATATAGCTGTACATTTGGAACAATAATCATGCACCAATTATTATAACTCAGAAAAAGAAGAGAGGCCAGCCAGGTGAAAGAAGAATAGAGAGACAATGGAGTACTACTCCGATGAGAGTGATATGCCAGTGAGCCCCAACGGACAATACTTCAACAGCTCGGTGTTATCATTCTGTATTCTGGGTGTTTGGGAATTGGAAATTCCATTTGATGACTCACAATCATTGGCCTTGCTCAAGAATCTCATTCTCCCCATCAATCCACGCTTTTCCTCCATCATGGTATATACGTTCTCTCTCTGTGGACGGAACCAGGATTTTATCTTAGTAGTGGCAAAATATATACTAAAAAAATCTAGTGGCGATAAGACTATATAAGTTGGGCATAATTTTTATTTTACATATAATAATTGCATTTTCTAAAATTCTTATCGTGGTGGTCGCCACTACTAGAACCCCTCTGGTCTCATCCTTCTCTCTCTTTCTCTCTCTCTCTCACACACACACACAAAATACACACTTAAGAACAATTTCAAGCGTTACTATATTATTATCTGTTAAACTTATGACTTGATAAATTTTTTAAGGGGAATTTGTACTTAAACCCCTTGTACTTTGCACAATTTGTAGAGACACTCCTGAGCTTCATTTTTAGCCACTTATTACACCCATGTACTTTCATTTTTAGGCATTATCAATCCTATTGCCCATTTCTTCCACGACTAGTGTTGTGTATATATTACTACCACAATTGTAATAAGGTAAGATCACAAAATAAATTAGTAAAATGGATATACATAGTGCTTTTTTAATTAAAATTTCAACGCATGCACCTTATGTTGTAATTAAATTCCTCACTTAATAGTTAAAACTCTTGAAAAAACAGGTTGGAGACAGGAAGGGAGCCCAAAAATGGAAAAGGGTGGAAGTGAAGCTAGAAGACCATATTAACATCCCTTCTTTCCCTGCCGGAATGTCGCCAGAATTTTACGACGAATACTTTAATGACTACTTGTCAAAAATATCCTTAGATCGATTCCCGCAAAACAAACCGTTATGGGAAGTTCACATAATCAAATACCCTACTAGCAATGCAGCCGGACACATAATTTTTAAGCTTCACCATGCCCTCGGCGACGGTTACTCTCTAATGGGAGCTCTTCTTTCTTGCTTACAAAGAGCTGACAATCCTTATCTCCCCTTAACATTCCCTCCTCGTGAATCTAGCTCGAGAAGAGATGAAAAAAATAATGGGATTTTTAGGGGTTTGGGTCATGTTTTCGCTGGCGTTACGAATACTGTATTGGATTTTGGTTCGACCTTTGTCAAAGATGGACGAACACCGATCCGGTCTGGTGACGATGGAGTGGAGTTCCGGCCCAACATAATAACTACCTTATCGTTTTCTCTTGATCGCGTCAAACAAATCAAAGTCAAGCTTGGAGCTGTAAGAATTTAATTGCTTGCCAAATTTGTCTCTCCCTCCCTCCCTCTCTCTGTTTTTTTTTTTTGCCATTGGAGTGTATTCTATCTTATGACAAGGAGATACATATATTTACAACCTCATATTAACAACTTCGTATGAAACGTTTCTTAAATTCTAATAATTTGAGGGGAAAATGACATAGGGAAGTAATTTGTAGTTTGCCTATAAAAAAAAAATCAACCTTTTGTGTTAGCTAAAATACCCGAGTCTTTTCAACCTTGCTAAACGATTATTCAATTACAGACGATAAACGACGTAATTACGGGGATAATCTTCTTGGGAACTCGATTGTACATGCAACAATCATCAAACAAGGATGATCATGATAATCAGCAGCAGGGGAACACAAATGCCACTGCACTGGTGGTGCTAAACACCAGAGCCCTTCGTGGGTACACGACAATTGAAGAGATGGTGAAACCCAAGTCCAAGATGCCATGGGGAAACCGCTTCACCTTCTTGCACGTCTCCATACCTAAGTTAACTGGTGGTGCTACTGATGATCATGCTAATTTAAACCCACTTAGATTTGTGAAGGAAGCACATTCGATCATCAAGAGGAAAAGAAACTCTGCTGTTGTTTATCTCACTGGTTGGATACTGGAAATTTTGAGGAAGTTTAGAGGCCCTGAGGTACGCATGTACACTTTGACTTGATTTTATTTTAGGGAGACTTATGTCTTGTTTGGATTGGTTTTTGAAATTTTTTTTGAAAAATAGTTGGGATAATAAGTGAAGAAAGATAGAGAGAAAAATGTTAGAAATAGGAAAATTTAGGGGGAATTTTTTGAAAAATTCTTTTTGAATTGTAAAGCAAACAAAGCATTAGTCAAAAATTCATCCTATTTATATTTTTTGAGCTCAAGGATAAGCACCTTTTGCAATCAAACATAATGACAAATGTGCTCTATGAAAGTACCTAAAACCCTAGGGTACTAGGGATGGCAATCGGGGCATTCGGGGCCAATATGGGGAATTCCGTACCCAATCCCCGAAACCGAACTTCTACCCATATCCGTCCCGTTACCCGAACAGGGAGAGCAAGAAGAAACCATAACCGAACCATTCGGGGTTCGGGTAATCCCCGAACCAAATGACAACTGCTATGGGCAGATCTGAAAATTTCGTCCGATTTCAAGTTCTTGGGGTTCTTGGGGTGGGTTCTGATCGATGAGAGAAGAAAGAAGGAGTAACCGAGAGAGAGAGAGAGAGAGAGAGAGAGAGAGAGAGAGAAGTACGTACTGTACGTATGTTTCGACGTCGCTGGAGCGGCCGATCTCCGAAGCCTTCGATCTGTGTGTTCGATCGAATATTTTGCTTGATGACATTGGAGAAGGTGGGTGGGGGTGTCTCATGTATGTGTGATTGAGAGAGAGAGAGAGAGAGAGAGAGAGAGAGAGACGAGGACGAGCGGCGGTGAGGCTACGAAGGGTTGTTTGCAACGCAGTAAGAGAGGAGGGGGTAGGTTTGACTGTTTGGTATGAATCTGTAGCTGTCAATTGTAACTTTAATCATAAATAAAGAAAAGGGTTATCACACTCCAGGGCCTTAAACCTTAACACATGCAACAATTTGGTCCCTAAATTTCTGGACATATGCACTTCGACCACTGGACTCCTATACAAATATATTTTCGGTTCGGGGATCTGCTAAACCAAACCCGAACCGATACCCATTCGGGTATCTAAGGCCTCAACCATACCCATACCCACGGGGAATTTTTCGGTTATGGTTCGGGAAAAATTTTCGGTTACGGTTCGGGTACGTATCGGTTACGGTTCGGGTACGTATGAGTTCAGTTCACTTTGCCATCCCTATAGGGTACCCGATGAAAGTGCCTAAAACTTTAGGGTACCCAATATATAAAAATGCCTAAAACTTTAGGGTACCCTATATATAAAAGTGCCTAAAACCCTACAGTACCTTATGAAAGTGCCTAAATTACTAAAACTTTATAATAGGAAAGTACACCCTAAACCCTATGAAAGTGTCTAAACATGTTTTGGCCTTATGGCTAAAAAACTAAAAAAGTTGAAGGACCTCCACTGAAAATTATGTTACTAATGTCCTTACTCTAAATGAAAACTATTTTACCATTCTTATACCTAATTTTTCCTTCTTTATTTTTTGGGTGATGTGTTTGATATTTGTTGGTTGCCCGCACAAGAGCATTTACACAGAGGCTTGGTATAAGTCTTACTCTCTTTACAAAATTTTCTAAAACCATGATGGTTTATAGAGTTTGGTTCCCGAAAAAAAGAAACGATGCTTGTTTTCTCGATCATAAACGAAAATTATAAAAGTCATGAAACTGATATTGCAGGTAGCAGCTCAGTACTTTTACAACACGATGAAGAACTCGAGCATAGCAATGTCGAATTTGATTGGGCCAGTTGAGAAAATGGCATTTGGCAAACACCACATTAAAGGATTATATTTTACATTTATTGGCAGTCCAGAGGTACACTCTAATTAGCTGATTAATATAACTTTATTTTGTTTTTTCTACAAATCTAAGTATTTATATATCAATGGTTTTTGTATGTGTATATATGTCTATTGAATTTGTCATCGTACTTGGTCGCATGCTCAAGTTTGACTAAACGCTTTATGAGATGATTGAGTTGGTTTGAGGGGGTAGGCTCAATAGAGTAAAATAGGCCACCAATAGAGTTTATGAAGTTTAGTGAATCATCCAAAATTTAGGGAAATAACTCTATTTCGGTGTGTGCGGTTCGCACAACCAAAAATGTACATATATATGTGATTTAAAATGTACAACGATATTCAATTTCTTTAACTAGTTGTTAACCTATGTGTCATTCTAAGTCTCTACCTCAAGAATCATTCATACCCTTAACCACCAAGTTATAGCCCTGTTATTATTCAAGTACTCCCCCTTGTCCAAATAGGGGATGTATGATTACTTCTAAATTATCTACTCGGTTGAATTTATTTGCGACCATCACAAAAGGCCTAAACAAGCCCATGGAATGCACTTATAGTACATATCCAACCTTATCCTAAAACATATTCACCAAAATTAATCAAAACCATGTCTACTTAATTAGGATTCCACATCATAACTATCCTGGGCTGCGTAAGTCACCTACAATCGTAGGACCCTACAGGTCACCCACAATTTTCAACATGATCCATATCATTTCCTTTTATTCCTTAACGTCACACGAATGATGATGAACTAGCAATGAAGGACTTTAATTCATGCTACACTAAATTATGCGAGTAAGTCAATAAGCATACTATATGCGTCTAGGTTTTTTGGGGGTAATTCTAAACAACTCATAGTCGAAGTCTATATCTGTACTTTAACATGCATGGAAAACCTGTAATTAATGCTACGTACTCTGGGTTCTAAATTGTAATTAAAATTTTTATAGGATTTAAAGCATTATAAAACATACTCCGGGGGTAAAATAGCGATAAAGATACTTTAGCTTAATTGTCAACAAGAATACTTTAGGGGTCTAACTGTAATAAAACATATTTTAAGGATTACACTATAATTAAGCATGTTGCATGGCTATAATTGTAATAAAATAATTTCAAGGACTTAAGTTAAATGATGTAAAATTACAATATAGGGGCTAAACCATAAATATAAGAATAAGTTGTAGGAAACCAAATAACCCGCAGGAGTTCCGTTTGGAGGAATATGGGCTGTTGTGCGGAAGCCAAACAAACAAACGATGATTATGAATATTGAATTAATCAATGGGTTGTTCTGCAAATCAAACCAAACGTGAGAGATTGTGAGAGAAATCAAACGAATTGAGAGAGGGAGACACAAATTTATATGGTTCAGCTTTATTTGGAATGTAAACCTACTCCACGAGTAGTCAATCAATGGATTCCACTAAACAAGGGCAAACAGATGCTCAAACAGCTATAAAGGAGAAAATTTGCAAAAACCTTATAACCAAAATCTCAACAAAACCAAAAACAAAGACAAAAATCTCCTAAACCAAAACCCCAATATTTGCTCTCCTAAACCGGTCTGCGAAATTTTTGAAACTCAAGGGCAGGCCACATGTTAGATAGTTGTTATGGACAGCAAAGTCTACAGCATGGACCACAAAAGATGTAAGGCTAAAGTCTTAAGTTGGTTTTCCCACCGATGTGAACAATATATAACTTCAATTCCTCCACTTTTACTTCATGAAACAATGGCATAAATTTCTATTTCAAATTTTATTCTCTATATACATCCGGTTATAATTAATTTATAAAATTAATTAATTTATATAATTATGACATCACGGTTCTACTCTGGTGGAACCGGTGACCCATTCACACAGTATATTTTCTGGTTCACTCACAGATCCGATTTTCAAAACATTGCTCTCCGATGCACAATAGGAGGGAATGAGAAGGGTTTGGTACTTGTGGAGGGAGGAGGGGTGCTGAGATGTGGGGCTTAATTAGGATGGGCCACATCGGTTCACAATAGGTGGAAAAGTAGGAAGTATTCTGCTATTTTAGGGTAATAGGATACATATCTATGTATATACCAGCATACACCTACTGATCGTACACAAATTTCTATACAAACTCAACTTATATTAAAAATGCTAATAAAAAATACTGAAATTTTACATGTAATTTATAATTGCAATATCAAAATTACGGTTGTTACACTTTCATTTTTTGGGTACATATTACGATTGTTACACTATGGACGTATAAGACTAGCTATACTTTGTGACCAACTTACTATTTACAATCATGCAAGTTACCTTTTTATTTTTTAACTAGTAGAATACAACATGTATACTAGTATAAACTTGGCATGTTGATACGGTGTTTTTTATTAACAAAAGCACTAGTTAAAATATGAGTAGACTCGACATGACCCAACTTAGTCAACTTCTATCCCTTCCTTTTTGCATGACCTCTTATGGTGCCATTTTTTTATTATTGGCAATAGTTAATCGTGCCATTTGCGCATATAAGGTAGACCAGTATATGAAAATTTCATTTTCCTAAATAACATCCCATATAGCAGTATAACTCTCATGGTGTGTTGATGAATGATGGTTTTGCAGAATCTTGCAATAACGATTATGAGCTATATAGGCAAGTTGAGGATCACCATCCGGATGGAAAAGGGCTTCCTGGATCCACAAAAATTCAATTCATGCATTCAGAAGGCCTTTGACATGATATTTGAGGCAGCCGTCCAAAAAACTCTACCACCAAATTCACATGATGTTTGATACAATCAAACTTTGTGGGAATAAACTTGGAATAAAAAAAGATGGGATTGTGTTTTGGTCTTGTGTTTTTTTGGTTTGATTTGTATCCTTGTTATCCTGATTTGAAGGTGTGTTGTCTGGTGTTCGATGTCTAGTCATTGTTGTTGGAATAATCTGTTTATTTTAGGTGATAAAACCAATAAAATGAGTGCAATAAAATTAAAACTCAAAATCTGAAATAGATGCAAACAAATTGGTGATCAATGCATGTGTGACACTCTTTACTTAAGAGTTGTGAAATAGGTAGAGGTGGCAATCTCAATCCATATTTTTCTAACCCACCCAATCCGCCCACTTATAACCCAACCCAACCCAACTCGTCTATATTATATAATGAGTTTATATGGGTTGAACCCATATTTATATGAGTTTAGCTGGGTTAAAAATGGGTTCAATATGGGCTGGACTTAAAAAGACCCAAATGTCTCGCTACTCTTTCTTTTTTTGTCTCCATACTCTTTCCTTTCTCTATCACTATGACTGGTAGTAAACAACTGTGGAACACAGAATTTTAAAAAAGTTTGAAGAAGAGGGGAAAAGAAGGAAAATGAGCTGAGGACCGGTATATTTAAAATACTCCAGTAAAGAATTTCCTTTCTATATCACTGTGTCACGTTTTTCTTTTTACATTTCCAGCTACTTGTATAAAATGTTTTCAATCACTGTGTCTCGTTTTCCCTTTAAAATTGGGAAAGAAAATACTCCAGTAAAAAATTACTTTTTCGATTTTCTCGTCAAGACGAACTAATAGGGATAAAAAATTTGTCGCAAAACAAACAAATACAAAAAAATTTTGAATAAAGACAAAAAAAAAGTCGCTTGACTTTTTAATCCAAACCTAAGCGATGGCTTCGACGAATGTAACGAAGACCGAAACTGTATAATCAGTGCAATCATCGCCTTCCAGACAATTCTTTGATGCGGCCTCTGACTCCTCGTCGAAGTTACATTACTATTTGGAAATGGAACAAAAAGTAAGAACCTGATTTTTTAAAAGTTTTTTTAGCCTCTAATTGCTTCATTTTTATTTTAAAAAATTGAGTTTTAATCATAAAATTTTACTTTTCTGAATCCCCATATTGAGACAAATCGGGGGCAAAAAGAGGGGAAAGGGGAAAAAAAAAAAAAGAAGAAGAGGAAAACGAGTCGGGTTGGACGGGTTTGGATTTGACTTGACCCATATTCGATCCGATCCGTTTCAACTCATTTTCCTTTTGACTTATATTCGATCCGTCTATATTTGATCCACAATCCGTTTCAACCCGTTCAGACCCATCCGTTTGCCACCTCTAGAAATAGAAAAACGCTCAAATACTCGTTTTTTCCCTTTGGGGTACAACTACAACATATGCTCTTTCTATGACAAGGAAACGTCTTCAATACAGAGAAACGATTACTCGTCCATTTGAAGGACGCCGAGTCCCTGCAGTGCTCTCAAAGCACTGCAAACAGCAGCCAGAAAAAAACGACGCCGTTTCTTAGTTAATGGGAGTAACACCTTTTGCTCTTTTTGTCTCTGGCTCACTCTTTATCTCTAGACACCATTACCAATAAATAGGTAAACAACCTCACAAACAGTGCATGTTTTTGTTTTAATTACCAATTTTTTCTTTCACAACTCACTATCACTATCTATTTTACGTAACATCAATTAAAATATACATTTTTCTTCTTTTTAATTTGATTTAAACTGTTTATATATTAAAAAATTAGGTGTTCCAACTTTCAATATACTTGAACCAATCTGAAAATCAAATTTTTTTTTATCATTTTATTCTAAAAAGTCATAATTAATTGTTATCTCTAAGGCTCTTATTATTAAGTATCTGTTCTTTTATTTGAGACCTTATATAGCATAAATATAATTATGAGAGTTGTAGAGACAAATTAATTACGAGCCTTTAGGCTAAAATGATCAAAAAATAAGATTTTCACACCGGTTCAAACGAATTGAAAATTGGAGCACTTAAGCTTTTTAGACTGTTTATATATTAAAAAATATGATTAAAAAATTAAGGCCCCGTTCCGGAATGTAAAATAAATACTTATTTTTTAAGAAGGCAATTTCAAGCTCAAAAATAATGTGTTTACGCAAATAATTTTTTTACCAATATGGATCTTGTTTAATAGATTTCATCAAGATCTTTAATACAGTGAAAAAAAAATTAAAAAATTAATTTTCATTTACATTATTTTTGAGTTTGAAAATATGAAATAAGCTGCAAATTTTTTAAGAAGGTTTCTGGAACGGGGCCTAAATACTCCAATTTTCAATTTGGTTGAACTGGTGCGAAAATCATATTTTTCTGATCATTTTATCCTGAAGGATTATAATTAATTTTTCTTTATAGGGCTCTCGTAATTAAGTTTTCGCTCTATAGGATCCCAAATAAAGAACATATATTTAATTATGAGTCCTAAAGACAAAAATTAATTATGACTCTTTAGAATAAAATGATCAAAAATTCATATCGGTTCAAGCAGATTAAAAATTGGAGCACCTAAATTTTTAATATATAAATAGTCTAAATCAAATTAAAAAGAAGAAAAGTATATATTTTAATTTGTGTTAGGTAAAATAGATAGTGCTTTTGTAGTTGTGAAAGAAAAAATTGATAGCTAAAGCAAAAATATACACCGTTCATGAGATTGGTTATTTTAATTATTGGTGTACATACTCCAAAAAAATAGAGAGGAGAGAAAAGAGCAAAAGGTTATTGGCTTGTCTTACTTGGCACAAACGGTGCCGTTTGTTTTGGCTGCTGTTTGCAGTGCTTTGAGAGCACTGCAGGGACTCGGCCTCCCCATTTGAATAGCCGATGCTCTCAGAATACTTTATTCAAAATTTGAAACCCTAAAAAGAGAAACAGCCTCCGAGGAGCACAAGGGCTCAACGGTTGGGGCAGAGATCAACAAGATGAAGAAGGAGAGAATCAGCAGAGACAGAATCAGTGATCTACCGGTCGAATTGCTCCACCACATCATCTCTTCCCTCCCCTTCAAATCCATCGTCCAAACCAGTCTTCTCTCCAAACGCTGGAACCGCCTGCGCCTGTGGCGTTCCCACCCTCATCTCGACTTCTCCCTTCTCTCTCCCCATTCCGGGGCTGGAAATTTCTTGCCCGAGGGGTTATCTCGCCGTCAACCCGACTCCAACATTACCACCTTTCGCCTCTCCGGTTGCGTGAGTGTCGCTTGCTTGCAGGATTGCGTCGATCGAGTAATGAATCAAAGGATCGAACAGATCGAACTCGACGTTGATACAGCCTGTCGCTTTGAGCTCCCTCCGAGCTTGTTTTATTGCAACACGCTTGGGGTTCTCAAATTGAACATGGGAGTCAAATTGAATATATCCAGGTACAGGGGTTTTGGACTTCCCAGTCCGGTTTGTTTCCGGCAGTCCACACCTTGTCTCTGACTAGGCTATGTAGTGTCTGGGGTTGGTCGGATTTGTTTTCGCCTAGTAATTTACCTCTCCTCAGGAAACTATGCTTGAAAGATTGTTGAGGAACGTACGATCTCAATATCAACTTCCCAGGCCTGGAAATTTTGGAACTTGATGGATTGCGGCTGAAAGGTTTGGATATTTCTGGCACTGGGTTACTGGAGCTACAAGTGACGAGGTGCTTGCGGCCGAAAGGTCGGGCCAAGATTCTTGCCCCAAATCTGCGGAGGCTCTACTGGGAAGACAACTTTAATGTGAAATGTGGGACGGAGAGCTTTGAAGACCTCAATACAGGATCCGTTTATTTTCCCCCTAAACCACCAAATCCAGCGACATTGCAAAGTGCGGCGGCTTTTATATCTGCACTGTGTTTTGCTCGATCTCTATCTGTCAGAAGCCAAGTTCTTAAGGTCTGTTTCTCACTGAATTCCTATAGCCCAAGTCATTATTTCAACCGGATTAATATAAACTATTGGTGCCTTCGGTGGTGGCACTACAAGAAAACTCACTTTTCATAGCGGACAAAAAACACTATCATGTGTTATAAAAAGCATTCATAAAGACACTATGTTAGCTCACGTTGTTAAAAGTCTTGACTATTAATAGCGTTTAGTGTCCGCTGTGGTTCAAAAGTTTGTATACCATTCGTTGCACGCTGTGGTTAAAATTATATTATAGCGTTTAATGACCACTATGGTTTAGAAGATTTAGTAGCGTTTATTGAACGCTGTGGTTTATTAAACATTAATAGCGCTCATCTGCCACTATGTCTAAGTAATCTATTGTAGCACAATATAAATGCTATCTTTTAGTTCCTTGTAATAGCATCATCGTGAGTGCTATTAAAACGAATGCTTCCATTGCATTTCTGGCCATTAGAACTCTTTCATACATACAACTTTTAGTCTGCTAAGTTTTTCATTTTGAATAGCAAGATCTAGAACACCTATCAAATCCAATAGAGAATTGCCCAATTGCTACAAAAGAAATGATATTGCATTCGCACATTACTCCTTAGAAAACTACTAGGAGACTTGTATTCCCCCAACATCAGTATTTTAGTACAAAATAGAAGGAAATTAGTAGCTAACTATCCTCCACATGCTAACACATTTGCAAACAGATCATATGCACTTTCAAATCTCTCAAAACTAAGTTGCCTACATGTCTTGTACAAAAAGGAGTTAGCAGATTCCAACCAGTACTAGCACTAATATCTCCATCTTGACCAAAAAGTGATGAAGTATTGGTCTTCTCTTTCAACCAATTGACCTACAGACAATATAAGAAAGAGACTTAGTGCATAACCTTATATAATAGTCCAAATAAGAACACAAGCACTGTCCTATTCAAGGCAATAATACAAAAAATGGCCATCTCTCTCTCTCTCTCTCTCTCTCTCTCTCTCTCTCTCTCTCTCTCATGCGCGCGCGTGCACACACACATCACAAAACTAATTATATGAGGCTCACAATGCAAACAGACAAATCATTTTTTATACTAGCACCAAAAAACACATCCTATAATCACAGCCAAGAAGCAAAAAATCAAAGCAACACAACTCTCTATTAAAACACCGATAAACTACAGCTTCTCATAAATAAGCTTCAGAATAGCGATAAGATCCAATAATTCATTTTAGTAGATCATTAAACTGCATACAAACAATATATACAGAATCAATATGGACCGTAGATTCGTTGCATACATAATCGCAGTGGGGCCATACTTTGGTATTCAACAAAATCAATATGGACCATGGATTCTCAAGTTTGAATTCTAACCAACAGTTGACCATCATTCCAAATCAAACTCTCTAGTTTTAATTCTAGGAATTAGGAAAATATATTGCCTTCTCGATATGAATGAGGGAATAATAGTACGTTACCCTAGCGAAGAGTCCATAATAACATGGTTAGCAGGCCATGCGACGGTAGTTCTCACAGCTTTCTCGATATAGGTCAATGTCACTAGTAATGCTCCACAGAAACACTTAAAATTTCTTTGCTACATCCACCCTAACTTTCATTGCGTTAGGTCCAGTTGGAATATGATGAACAAGTTATTTTGGATAACTTGAAGACCAATGCCCCTCACCAACTACTTCTCCCGTTCCCATCCAATTTAGCAACTTGCACTTGGTATTGTCAGTGGTCTTCACATTCTTTACTAACAAATGGATGCAACAAAAATAAACAAGGTTAGTGCAAGTAGATGGCAACCGAACATTTTACTAACTACATATTTCCACAAATAAAAGCATCTTCTAGTATTAAACATCAAAGACCTGCACTAAATTCATTTTTCCTACTCTGTATCAACATTAAACATCAATTACTTTACTTAATCTATATTCTAGCTCCGTATTTAACACTTTCAGCACATTGCAATGACAATTTTTTTTTTTTCTGTTTTCAGTAAGTAAAACATCACTTTGCAACAGAGGAAATCAGAAAAAGCGAAAAGAGATTGGCACCAAAAAATTGGTGAAACACCATGGTAGAGTTAATGAAAATGCTATGGTTTTCCTTCCACTTTTCTCCGTGTCTCTCAATAGCAGGAATGCTATTATTTCCTCCTGTTAGTCCTCTACAATAGCATGTCTATAAGAATGCTATCAAATTCGGTGTATTTGTAGGCTCCTTCAGTGACTTGAGATGAATTCACATTTGTTCTTTTGCACTATCAAGTAGTTTTGACGAGGGTTATCATAAAAAGTTATGTCAAAAACTTAATTAGAACCATGAAAGACAAAATAAGCTTACTTTTTTAGGCTTATTTTCATTTTTTCAGAGCTTTTTCAAGTTTAGTTTATATTCTTTTACTTTTCTAGACGCTAAAAGAAGTTTGCTTGAGAGCGAATTCAAAAGAAGTTTACTTTTCTAAAAGCTCAAGTTTATTTTATAATGCGTAATCCTATTTAATAACCTTACTTGTTTTGAGGTACCAAGAAAGTGCATTGAACAATGGTTGATTAGTCACAGTCCATGTTATGGAATTTCTTTTTTGTCCATTGTATTTCTCCCATCACTGTCTTATGAATTATAGATTAATCCCTTACCTTTTGTTCTCGCTTCCAGATTATGTCAAGCATGGATTCAGAAGGTGGACTTCCTTTTTATTTCAATAACCTCACTACATTGGAGATCCATACTCACTTGACCAAATATGGAGCCACAGGGATAATATGCTTGCTGAGAAGGTCTCCAATACTCCACAGCATCAACATAAGGGTAGATTGTTCCAAGCTCGGCAATAAGGTAATATTCGTGTGTGTGGCTTCCCAAGTGTTTGTGAGTGTGTCTAGCAGGGCCAACCCTAAGCACAGACCCTCTAGACAGCCGCCTAGAATCACTAATTTTAGGACAAAAAATAGGGCCCTTCTTTCAAAGTGTTTATGAATGTTTCAAATATTTCACATATCCAATGGTATAGCTCAGTAGTAAGCAGTGCATTTTCCCCTCGTAGAATGTTTTTTTATTTATTTATTTTAAAGTCAGTGGTTTAAGTTGTAGGTAGTGAGGCTTGAACCCGATTCTTATGCATTGGAGTATATTGTGCCAAACATTTGGCTACCAATCCACTTGCAGTATAAAAATAGTATTAAATGTGTATCTGATACAATGTTTTTTTGTTCAAAACACCTTCAAAGTACTGTTCTCAGTTATGTGATTAGTGATATATATATATATATCACTGCTACACAATAGTCAAAAAATCGTTTTTATTTTTATTTTTATTTTTATGAGACCGCTATCTCTTTGATACAATTACTAAAATTACGTCGATCGAACTTCTAATTCAAATGTTCAGCTAAATGTGAGGCAACAAAATCATAGGTTTATGTTTTTCCTTTTCATCCTTAAGCTAACATTCTTAAGTTAAACTTCATTATATTTAATTTCTTAATAACAATACATGGGGCCCAGGTCACTAGCATTAATGTTGTTTTCTCATGTCTTGTACTCCCTCCGTCCCATTTTCATTATCCATTTTTGAATTACGTATTATTTTTGAATTGCTTATATCTTTCAATCTATAATGTTTTTCATAATTTTGAAAACTTTGTATTATAGAACTAATCCAGATCTATCAAATAAGATCCGTATCACATATTTTTCAAGGTCCACACTAAAAGATATAAGCAAAAAACATAAAAAGAGAAGGAAATTAAATTCTACACTCCCTTTTTGACATCTACACTCCTTTTTTTGTCTTCTAGGAAAAAAATTACATATACTTTCAACACTAAAATCCAAAAAAAGGAGTGTAGATGTCAAAAAAGGGAGTGTAGATGTCAAAAAAGGGAATGTAGAATTCAATTTCCTTTATCAATGTAGATTGTTAAACTTGTGTAATGTGACCTGTATTTTTTGGAGCCAATGTGTTTAATGTAATGTGTCTAATGTTTTGTATGAGATACTCAATGTGCCTCATACTCCAATTGGACATAGAAAACTTGTCGCCATTGTATTGGTACTATAACATTTTGTTTTATTTTTCAGAGTTGGGATGACGATTGGTATTGGAGATCTCAGAGTCAAAATATCAAGTCAATTGAGCATCAATTGAAGGTTGCAAGGATTGATGTTGGGGGTACCAAGATGCCTAAGAGTGCATTCCATTTAGTGGAATTTCTACTTAGGTTTGAAACAGCTTTGCAAGAAATAACCCTAACCTTAAAGATTGACCTTGCGGATCTTGTTCTCGTACAACAAAACATTCGTTCTCAGATAATGAAGTTTGCGCGGCAGCCGTGTACTAATGTCATAATCTCTTTTCTTTCACAAAATCAGTGCCCCTTGACAGCAGAGGAGCTTTATTAGAAGTTCTTGGCAATTCTTACAGGTGCTCTTTTTACTTTGTTGTGTCTTCAATTAAAAAGCAATCACAATTTTTTTTTTGAAATAAAATAAAAGAAACATACGTTGTTTCAGGACTCGAGTAGAAATAGAAGTTTTATTATCAAAAATAGAAAAAAGGACCTTATGTATAGTTTTTATCCTTACAAATTAATACAGGTTGGTTTTATATTTGTCCGGAAATGCTTAAGCGCGTCTATTTAGTATTTCCTGTAAAATTTCAATCCTATCCTTGTCGTCAATAGAAGGAAACGAGTGAGGTGAGTTACTATGAGAAATCAATGGTGGTCGAGGAGAAGGTAAGGGGGTTGAGACCACATGAAATTTGGTTTTTAACCTCCACACCACACCACAGCACACCACAACACAACGATTTGATTCTCTCTTCTAGTCTATCTACCCAATTAGATCTTTAATTCAGTGCGAAGAAATTAATTGAAAAAATTATGCACGGAAGTACTTTAATTTTTTGTTTGAAAATTGCACGTTCTTTCGTAGGAAACACTTATTTAAGGACGGAAGGAGTATCTTGCTCTTGTTTTACATGGAGTATATTAGGACTCCACCCCAATAGAGTTGTCAATGTTTTTCTAATTTTGAATTTGTCAAACACAATAAGCAATGTAGAATTGGGGAGTTGCCTAAGAGCAACCACAGCGGTTGTTTTCTTGAGAAAATTTATTGCGATTTCTCAAAAAAGGCAAAAGAAATGGCAACTACCATCCCACACTCACAAACTTGAAAGTTTCTCAAATATGGAAAATTTCATTTTAGTTGCCAATTTTGAGAAAATGTATGGCGAAGTTGCCATTTTTTATTGAGAGACGGAGAAAAATGATAATGGCAAAATGGCATACATGGATGGAGTACACTTGCAATTTTTATTCTTATTTTTGACAAGTTGACACTATTCATTGGCCAAAAATGAGAATGGCAAGGATGAAATGGCAAACACTGGTGTAGAGCATCCACACTCCTAAAGCCAAATTTGCTATTGCCATTATTTGGCAATCAAACAATAAGTGCCATTTTGCAACCAAAAAAAAAAAAAAAAGGCAAGTCTGTTTGCATAGTGCTCTTTGAAACTAATTAAAGCGCAATCATGCGCAGTGTCACATAGGTGTAAAGATAGGAGTACAGCAACAATTGTACAGTAGCCAGGTACAGATCTCGTTTGCGCCTGTTTTGGGTCCCGCAAAAATGATCGGAATCACTCATTTTGTTTAAAACATTTTGTTTAGGGTCCCTGTAAAAAATCACCTCAATCCGATATCGGAAAGGGTGTTTATGAATCATCAAACTTTGCTTCAAAATTATTGTAAGACAACCTAACACTGTCGTGGCATTAAAGAAAGTTTTCGTGGCATTATTGCCACCCTTTTTAGTTATAAGGCCAAAACATGTTTAGACACTTTCATAAGGTTATAGGATGCACATTCCTATTATAAGGTTTTAGTGATTTAAACACTTTCATATATAGGGTACCTTAGAATTTTAGGCACTTTCATATATAGGCTACCTTGGGATTTTGGACACTTTTATAGGCACATTTGTCATTATGTTTGATTGCAAAAGATATTTGTCCATGAAGTCAAAAAATGTAAATATGAGGGATTTTTGACTAAGTCTCCCAAAAAAACTTAGCCAATTTTTAAAGTTATATTATGAAATATTGTTTTTTTCTTGTGCGCAACAAATACCTATATCTGTTGATTGAAAGTCTCGATCCATTTTCTTTTTTCTTTTTTGCTAATTAGAGAGAATCAAATATTTCCAATAAGTGAAGGCAAAAAAATAAAAATATTTAACTTAAAATAACGATTAACTAAAATCCAACTAATTCCAAAAAAATAAAAATACAACAACATATGAGGAGAATTTTCTCAGTCTCCACCCCAATAGAGTTGTCAGTGTTTTCTAATGTTGAGCTTCTCAAACAATTAAGCAATGTAGAATTGAGGAGTTGCCTGAGAACAACCACAATGGTTGTATTTTTGAAAAAAAAATTGTTGGGATTTCTCAAAAAAGGCAAAAGAAATGGCAATTACCACCCCACACTCACATACTCAAAAGTTTCTCAAATATGGAAAATGCCATTTAATTTGAGAAAATATAGGGCAAAGTTGCCATTTTTTTTCTTAGGTATTTTTTTGACTAAATTTTACTTTTCATAATTTTTTGGAATATAGTTTTACGTTATAATCTTTGGGATTAATCGTTCCCTCTTGACGAGAGGAATCGAAAAAAATATAAAATTATGAGCCAAAGTTAAAAAAAAGTTAATATAAGACGATACTGTAGACAAACAAATACAATTTTTGATATTTTTCGTCATTAGTAATTTTTTGTTTTTTATTTTTGTTATAATTTTATACTACTTTTTAGTAGACTCCAGTCGTCTCCGCACAAAGCATGCATACGGACCCTCCGTATAATCTCACTTGAGTAGCCGATGCTCTGTTCAGAATCCATTATTATTGAAATTTGAAACCCTAAACAGAGAACCAAGAGCGGAAGAGAAACAGCCTCCGAGGAGAACAAGACCTCGACGGCCGCGGCAGAGATTAACAAGATGAAGAAGGAGAGAATCAGCAGAGACAGATTTAGTGATTTACCGGCCGAATTACTCCACCACATATTCTCTCTCCTCCCGTTCAAATCCATCGTCCAAACCAGCCTCCTATCCAAACGCTGGACCCACCTATCCCTATGCCGTTCCCACCCTCATCTCGATTTCTCCCATCTCTGTCCCAGTTACGGGGTTATGGACTTCGTACCCACGGTGTTATCTCGCCGTCAACCGGACTCCAATATTACCACCTTTCGCCTCTCCGGTTGCGTAAGTTCCTCTTGCTTCCTGGATTGCGTCGATCGAGTAATGAATCAAAGAATCGAACAGGTCGAACTCGACGTTGATACAGAAACAGACTGTTTGTTTGATCTCCCTCCGAGTTTATTCAATTGCAACACAATAAGGTTCTCAAATTAAATAATAATCTTTGTCTAATATTCTCCTGGTATAGGGATTTTAGATTTCCTGCTCCGGTTTTATTTCCAGCACTCCACACCTTGTGTCTTACTAATATATGGCTCGAGGCTTGTTCGGATGTGTTTTCGGGTAGTAATTTCCCTCTCCTTAGGAAACTGTGCTTGAACAATTGTCTAGGAATGACTGATCTCAATATCAACTGCCCAGGCCTAGAAATTTTGAAACTTGAAGATTTGCGGCTGAAAGGTTTGGATATTTCGGGCACTGGGTTACTGGAATTACAAGTGATGGGGTGCTTGCGATATACAAGTAGTTGGGCCAAGATTCATGCCCCAAATCTGCAGTGGCTCTACTGGAAAGACACTTTTAATGTTAAATGTGTGACGGAGAGCTTTGAAGACCTCAATATGGGAACCGTTCATTTTTCCTACCTGCCATTATCGTCACGAAATCTGGCCACATTGCAAAGTGCAGCGTCCTTTATATCTGCACTCTGTTTTGCTCGATCTCTAAATGTCAGAAGCGGAGTTCTCAAGGTCAGTTCTCACTGAATTTCTAAATCACAAGTCATTATTTCATCCGTGATCTAAACTGTTGGTGCCTGGTGGTGGACAAATCATTATTTCAACCAATTTTATCTAAACTCATGGTGCCTTTGTGGTGGCAACTCCATAAGTAACTTGAGATGAATTCGCATTTGTTCGTTTCTTGTTTTCAAAATTGACTGGGTGTGTTCCACCAACTGAAGTATTTTATTTTTTGAATTAAAAGTGATATAATGTGACAGAATGATCTGTCTCGTAAAGCCAAAAATAAATACTTGAAAAATAAGTAAGCCAATTTTGAAAACAAGAAATGGACAAATGCAGATTCATCTCAAGTTACTTATTTGCTGATCTTCTTTTACTTTATTTTTTGTTTGATTTGGGATCTGTGTTTGCACATCATAAAAAACAAAATTCAAAAAGTTAATTAAAACCATTAAAGACAACATAAGCTTACTTTTTTACGCTTATTTTGATTTTTGTAATAAGCATTACAGGGGAATGGAAAGTAGCTGAAACAAGTTCCTGAACAAGACTGGCAAAGAGTACTCTCGAGTCTTGACAAAGTCTCTATTTCCCTATAAATTATTATTTTGATGATTAAAGAAGAAAGCAATAACACAATCAACTTTTAGCAAGTAGAAGTAATTAACAAACATTAGAAGAAACTTTGTCAAACTCTACTTCAATAAAATCACATAAGAAATAGATGACGATGTACATGTATGTGTAGGACAATGCGATGGTTGATATCATCAAGGAAGCGTAGCAAAATATGCATCTTTGGAATTTTTTCTTGTTCGTAGTGGAAGATCTTATCAAGAATTAGAAATGACCTTTATATTTTCTCCTTAAACGACGTCCAAAAGACAAAAAGATAAGAGTGCTCAAAACTAACCAAAACTTTTCCAAAACCCAGTAGGAGGACGTTGCCATTTACGGACATTACTATCCTCAAGTGCACTGGGGATGGAGGAGACAACTCAAAGTAAACAGTTGCTAGAAAACCACCATTCACTGAGATAGCATGACAAAAAGTTCGCTTATCACAAGGCAAAATTACCAGAAAATATGAAGTCAATTCGACTCTTCCATATAGACCAACACACATGAGCAATTAAACCAAGTTTGGGGAACTGATCAGTAGATAGACAATCAAACCATTTGATAGCAGAACTAACATTGAAATCTCATATTTCTGATAGCTCTTCTGATATGTGTTATGCCTATCTACGCAACTTCCAGGACAAGCAAATCCACTCAGACATACATACGAAAACGCTAAATGAAGTGTACTTAGGAATGAAATTAAAAAGAAGTTGAATTTTCTAAAAGCTCAAGTTTAGTTTACAATATGTAATTCTGTTTAATAAATTCTCTTGTTTTGAGGTACCAAGAAAGAACATTGAACGATGTTTGATTGGTCACAGGCTCGGAGTTGATCACCGTCCATGTTTTGGAGTTTCTTTTTTGTTCATTGTATTTCTCCCATCACTTGTCTTATGAGTTATAGATTAATCCCTTACCTTTTGTTCTCGCTTCCAGATTTTGTCAACCATGGATTCCGAAGATGGACTTCCTTTTTGTTTCAAAAACCTCACTACATTGGAGATCCGTACTCACTTGACCAAATATAGAACCACAGGGATAATATGCTTGCTTAGAAGTTCTCCTATACTCCACACCATCAGCATAGGGGTAAATTGTTCCAAGCACGTAATTAAGGTAATATTCGTGTGTGTGGCCCCTAAGTGTTTGTGAGTGTGTTGCCCGTAGGGCCGGCCTTAAGCATGCCTAGAGTCCCTAATTTTAGGACCCAAAATTGGCCCTTGTTTTAAATATTTTACGAATGTTTCAAATATTTCATTTGTCCAATGGTATAGCTTAGCAGTAAGTGGTACATTTTGTCCTTGTAGAAAGATTTCTTTTTTGCAAAAGTCAGTAGTTGTAGTTAGTGAGGCTTGAACCCATTCTAATGCATTGGAGTATATTTTATGGCCAAACACTGGGCTACTACTCCACTTGCAATATAAAATTTTTAGTTAGTGGAACATACTTTTAGTGTATTTCATACAATGTTTTTTTTTTTCTTTTCCAAATCACCTTCAAAGCAGTGTTCTCAGTTATGTGATGTGATATGACTGCTATACACAAGATTCAAAAATCGTTTTTTTGATGAGACCACAATCTCGTTAATACAATTACTAAAATTACTTCGATACTTCTAATTCAAAAGCGTAGATTTATGTTTTTCTTTTCATTCTTAACTCTTACAGAGTAACATTCTTAAGCTAACCTCCTTATATTTAATTTCGTAATATAACAATACATGGGACTACACAGAGCACAAGTTTGCGTAGGGCCCTAATAATCTCAGGGCTGGTTCAGGTCACAAGCTTAATGTTGTTTTCTCATGTCTTATATTGTGACAAGCTTTTAGCAACCTAGATTGTTGACTTGTGTAATGTGCAATGTATGTTATGGA
The DNA here is from genome assembly GCA_019656835.1 of Rhododendron ovatum. Classification (NCBI taxonomy): domain Eukaryota; kingdom Viridiplantae; phylum Streptophyta; class Magnoliopsida; order Ericales; family Ericaceae; genus Rhododendron; species Rhododendron ovatum. The sequence goes on from CM033795.1 coordinate 12,718,556, forward strand.
GTCGATGTGTTTAATGTTTTGTAGAAGATACTCAACTTGCCTCAAACTCCAATTGGACATAGAAAACTTTTTTTCATTGTATTGGTGCTATTACATTTTGTTTTATTTTCAGAGTTGGGATGACGTCAGTATTGGAGATCTCAGAGTGAAAATATCAAGTCAATCTTGCTTCAATTGAAGGTTGCAAGGATTGACGTTGGAGGTACTAAGATGCCTACGAGTGCATTCCATTTAGTGGAATTTCTACTTAGGTATGAAACAACTTTGCAAGAAATGACCCTAACGTTAAAGATTGACCCTGCGGATCCTCAACTCGTACAGCAAGAGATTCGTTCTCAGGTAATGAAGTTCGAGCGCAGGCCATGTACTAATGTCATAATTTCTTTTCTTTAACAAGACCCGCGCCCCTTAACTGCGGAGGAGCTTTATTAGAACTTGTTGGCAAATTTTAATAGGATGCTCTTTTTACTTGGTTGTTTTGTTTTCAATTACAGAAGCAATCATTGATTTTTCCAAACAAAATGAAAAAACAATGGTAACTATGAGAAATCAATGGTGGTTTTTAACTGCCCATTTTGCTAACTTTTGTTTTTTTAGTTGATGGAGTATATGTTTGAAAAGACAAGAAGTTAAAAAAGTATCAAATGCCCAAAAATACTATGAGTGGAATCGCGCTTCATTTTCAATTGAGATCATAGCCAATCCCTTTAATCTCATTTGCGAAATGGTAGTTCAACGATACAAATAAAAATCGTGGTAGGTTGCTTGATTTATTTTAGCAAACTTTTTTTTCATCAATGTAACATATCACTTATAGATTATTGTTGGGAGGAAAAACAAAAAGAGATAGAATAAAAATTGAGAATGCAAACAAAAATAGACGTAGAACAAAAAATGGAGAAAACCAAAAAAGAGCACGCCTGGGAATCGAACCATGCACTGCTGATGCTTTAACATGTCAGTGATCACGTACCGAACCAATCAAAAGATTGTGCTATTGAGGGTAACTTTTTTTTATTTATAATATAACTTGAAAATTTTTTTTTGGGTTGCCCAAGACCGAGGGCTTGTGGGGCTTACTCCGGGGCCGGCCCTGATCTTGTTCTTGCTTTACGTGGAGTACTATATTAGGATAATTTTCTCAATCTCCATCCCAATAGAGTTGTCAATGTTTTCTCTATTGTTGAATTTGTCGAACACAATGTAGAATTGGGGAGTTGCCACAACAGTTGTATTTTTGAAAATAAATTGTTGCGATTTCTCAAAAAAGGCAAAAGAAATGGCAATTACCACCCTACACTCACAAAATAAAAAAGTCCCTCAAACATGGCAAATGCCATTTTATTTGCCAAATTTGAGAGAATATATGGCAAAGTTGCCTTTTTAGAAAGAGAGGGAGAAAAATGATATGTTGTACCCTTGTCTTTTTTTTTTTTTTTTTTTTTTTTGTGTGGGCAAAACGGCACTATTCATTGACCAAAAATGAGAATGGCGGGCAAGGGTGAAATGGCAAACACCACACCTGACTCTAAAGCAAAATGGCAAACACCGCCCTTGGTTAGCAAGCTACTTACATTTGTTTTCCGTGACCTGCAATAGTGCCATTTGATTAGCAAAACAAGAGGGCTGCATGTGTTTACTTGACTGACTTGAATGCTAGCTGACTTTAGTTCTTGTTGAATGAAAGTGCATGTGAAATTTTTACAATTTTAATGTTAACCTAATGTAATTTCTGCGGAAAATTATCGTATTGGATCAAGACGCATGTGTAATACATTTTACAATCATGGCATGCCCAAAATAAAAAAAAGAAAACCAATTACTGGATGTTTGACCTAATTAGTTTTGAGGTTTACGTTTGTTTTTTTTGTACTTTTGTGTTTCGTTTTGATTATAATAAATTATAACTCTTTTTCTTTCAACCTCAATTCATTCTTGTAAAAATATCCAGTGAACATGACATCTGGCATGGTCAACAATTTCAATGAGTTTTAGAAAAATGAACATCAAAGAAGAGGCCCATAATGGACGAACATAATCTATGTTAAGTGCTCTTGGTGTGCATGCGTGCGAAACCCTTTGGGCGTGTTTTCCCAGTCGACGACGGTGGCAGCTGATGGTGGCGGGCCGGACTTTGGACGGTGGTGCTATTACGGGTTTGTTTGTTGCTGGTCGGAGTTTTGGAGTACTAATGTTTACTGGGGAATACCAAAAGAATCAAATACCAAAGTGTTACCAGAGGAATCTAACAAAGGTTACAAAAGAATCAAACAAAGGCTATGGTACCTATGGTGAAATAGTAAATTCGTGATATGAATAGTGATGAATAGTGACGGGTGAATAGTGACACGTGAATAGTGTCGGGTGAATAGTGAATAGTGAATAAATTTGAATCTATGAAAGGACAATGAATAAATCAATTATATAATAGCTCTATAATTTTATAGAATAGCTTTACTAGTAATTTGAACAACAAAATTACTGAAATAAATTTCATTTTCATGCGACCCATTTGTGTGAATCTAGATCCTCTCCACAGCTTTTTCTCCCCACATCTGTCTCATCTTTTCACCACAGCATGACAACACATTAATGAATATAACCGACGGCCAAGATTAGATTTCAGCTCCAGCTTTAATAAAACTACGTCGTTTCTTTTAATTCCCCTAACGCAGCTAACGTCTTCTCCTTTCTCTCCATTTGTTTTCTTTAACCGATTAACGCCATCAAATTCAGAAGAAAAAATAACCCACCCTCGTTGATTCTCTGTCCCCAAACATGGAGAAGAAACACAACCCCTGCTCTCAATCCGTCCGGTGATTCTGGTTCGATAAGTCCGGCGACTCCGGTGCAATCATTCCGACGACTCTCCATTTGATTTTGTTTTGGTTTGTGTTTGTTCTAGAAAACTAGGATTTTGTTTGTACATTGATTTGATTTGATTGTGGTTTTTTATGCTTTCCATCTAGATTTGGATTTTTTTGATTCTTCACATAGTTACACTTTGCAGGTCCATTCTGGATCATGATTTTGATCTTCATCCCAATTATTGGTTCCTAAAAAGTACGGGAAAATTCCCAAAATTTAGATATGGGGGTTTGAGTGCTGCAATTTATACTGAGATTTTTGACGTCTTTCTTTAAGCTTTAACATACCAAGTGAAGAAAATGTTTTCAGGGGTCTACACATCACCACGATCATGAGCAGCTATTCAAAAACAAGGAGAGGGATTTGAAAGCATTCCTTGGCATTTTCAAAGTAAAGGACTGATCAAGCATTGTGTTGGTTGATACTCAATTAGCCTGGATAAGAGATATTTGTGTAGTGCTTTTGTTTTGTATAGTGTAGTGGTTTTTGTTTTCTTTTTTTTTTTTGTGTCTTTGGTAAGCTTCAAGGCTATTCCCTTAATTGGCTTGACTGTTTCGTGGAAGGATTTCATAAATGAAAGAATGACTTTTCACAAGTGGTACGTGGCTTTGATGATATCCTTCTTTTGCATGTGTCTTGAAACTGATTGCCAGTCATGGAGTTCATAAATCTACCTTTCAATCATGCATTTGAATCATTGAGTTCAATAATTCAACAGTAGCTAATTCATTAGTAGCTAATAGAATTCTCCACCAAGAGTACATCATAAGAATTATAGCCCAACTGAAGCTTTGCCAAAAGAAAGGGAAAACAAAGCACCTACAATTTGACTGCAATGCATTGTGTCTAGGTACATATACACCAAAAGATCAATAGCTAATAGATATATCATCAAGGGTTCATAAATACAAAGCCCCCACATAACAAGGAGTAGGTAGCAGAACTGCTTCTATGCAAAACAAAAAAGGGATCCCAAAAAAGGCTAGCAAATTACAGCTGCTTGCAAAATACTACCAAGACTTTCACCTACTGAGCGGTGCAAAACATGCCGTAGCAGCAGCATTCCATGTTGCAGGCATCGAATTGGGTAGTTGAGGACACTGTGATAGTAAATATTGGAGCATATGTGGAGGTACTTGTACTCCATGCACAGGGCATTATTTCAATAACATGGAATGTTAAAAAAATTACCAAATACAATAAATAAGAGTTAACTAATGTGTTACCTGAGATGAATGTCTTTTTTGTCTTGTCACAGCCAATGCCTTCTCCACGCTACTTCTAATCCATCGCCTTCTACGGTCATAAACAATCCTCTTCTTTAGTCCTTTGGGTTTGATAGCATTTTCATTATCCGCACAACCTTGCTTTTCCTTGCTCTCACCCATGCCAACTATTTCGCAACTAGTGTGGAATTGTAGCATGCCTTCAACAGTTTGAAGCAACTTTGTGCCTTGCTCAATAGACCCCTCATACGTATCTTTCAATTCAGAGGCCCTAGATGCAATCTTGTTAAAGAGGGAGCATAATGACTTATATAGGGTATTCTTTTCCAGCTTTGGGTTAGCCTCAATATCACGTCCTCGTTAATCTTGTACTACTTCAGCTCTAGCTACTCTCGTCCGCCTTTTTAGGATATATTGACTTGGGATTTCCATAATGTTCATTGCGTCTTTAAGGACTTTAATAGCATGGCTGCACATGACACCTCTCATTTCAAACAATCTACAAGAACATGACAGATTACCATCTCTATCTCTTTTCACTTGACGTAGTCTGTCAGCTACAATTAGGTACAAGATACAATCAGGTTCTTGAAGATGATCAAGGCGATCTATAATGCATAATTCAAGGGCATTAACATATTCCTCTTGAAACTCTTCAAATATGGTCTTCGTGTAGACTTTTCCTGCCTCAATCAACATCTTCACTGACACTTTTATCTTAGGCAACTTGTATGATAAAGCGTACTCGGCTTCCCTTTCCTTGTATCGTTTCTCATTAAGCAACCTCTCAAAGTGTGTGAAAAATTGGACCAAGTTATGATCGGATCTCAAATAGTCTTTCAAATCTGAATTGAAACTCTCACTAAGTTGAGTGCTCTTCATCCCTGCTGACCATGCCCATCTCACATATGGCCTAGCCCATTTCTCTCTCAAGTCAAAAATGCATTGAAGCCAAGTATTACTATGAAGATTATACTCATCTAACATAGCATTCCAAGCCAATGCAAACTCCTCCTCCTCTCCATACTCATCTAGAAATTTTCCCAATACTTCTCTAACTCCACCAGGACCCCGGAAGATGGAATTCAAATGTTTCAATGCATTTTGCATCATATGCCATGTACATAGCCTGTGGTATACATTAGGCATCACAAATGATACAACCTTAGCCATTGTAGCATCCTGATCTGTGAAAATGGTTTGTGGATGCTTGTTTGACATTGCTTCTAAAAAAGTTTCAAACAACCATATAAATGAATCAGCAGTCTCATCATACATCAATGCAGCCCCAAACACAATGACCTCTGTATGGTAATTAAACCCGATAAACACTGCAAAGGGTCTACTCTCTCTGTTAAGCTTGAAGGTCGTGTCAAACATCACAACATCTCCAAAGAGAGCGTAGTCTATTATCATTTTCGGATTTGCCCAAAAAATATTAGTAATCTACTCCTCACAATCCAACTGCATAGCATGAAAAAAAGAAGGATTTTGCAATGCTTGATCTAGAAAATACTTTAATATACTCCCCGCTTCTCCAAATGCCAACATGTTTTGCCTTCTTGTTCGTAGGTAATTTTTTTGATCTACCTTCAAATAACCAAGACATTCCCTTCCACCGGCCTCTTTACCAATTAACTCATAGGACGACCTAAGAGGTATCCCAAAGTCATGAGCCAAGTCAATTTCAACAGATTGAGAAGCGGATATCTTTCGTTGCGATGGAAGCATATGGGCCAAATCACTTGGAACCAAGGGATGATTGTGGATATCCACAAAATCTGTAACTCTATACTTGCCAATTTGTCTGATCAATTTAATAGCCATCAAAGCATCACAATTAGTCCTTGTTTCTGCTCTAGGATTTTCATCTGGTAATCTCGTTTATCATGTTTTCTATGGCCCTCTTTAGAACAAACGAAAGTCCTAGATGTAATTTCACCACTTTTACTTTTGGCAGCATTATTTTTTCTTATATTGAATCCCATGCTTCCTCCATAGAAATTGTAAAAGTCATAAGCAAATAATTCAGAGTCAAATTCCATACCTATAACAGGTTTTGGTTGAATATCATCCACTCCAGCAACACCCATCTCTGTAGAAACATCTACCATCTCTAATTCTTCCATCTCTGATCAATTGAACAAAAAATTAATCAATCAAAATGCTGTAAGATGGAAAAATAACATTCAATCTTGTTAGTCATCAGTATCACTACATAAACAGAGAGGTATAATCAAATAATTAGTAGTTCAAGGTGATTAAAAATACTTACCGTACTTGCCAAAAAGAACTAAAAAAATACTTACAGTTGAGAGAGAGAGAGAGAGAGAGAGAGAGAGAGAGGTGTTAAAGATTGAAGTGGCATGATAGAGAGAAGGGATGAAAATCATGAAAATGGCGGGTAAATGAGATGGGTGAAGAGGAGATTCAGCGCCAAAATTTTTTACGCTGGCTGGGAAAATTTTTGATGGCGTTAAAGAGAACAAAGTCAACAAACAGAGAGAAAGGAGAGACGTTAGCTGCGTTAGGGAGAGTAAAAAGAACGACGTAGTTTTATTAAAGCTGGGGCTGAGATCTAATCTTGGCTGTCGGTTGTATTCATTAACAGAAAGTCTACAGTTACCGATCGGGATTTCCAGATCGGAATCCCGACGCCCTGCCGGGCACGTTCCGGCCACCGGATGGCCGATCCGATCCGTCCAATAATTCTAAAAAAAAAAACCGAGTGGGCTTTCGCGAGAATAAATGGCATCCGACATGTGTAAGTGGCCGATCCAAGCACTCCTTTTTTGGCCGATCCAAACACTCCGTTTTTGGCCGATCCAAGCACAAAAATGCAGTGCTTAGATCGGCCACTTACACACGTTGGATGCTGTTTATTCTCGCGCAGGCCCACTCGGTTTTTTTTTTTAGAATTATTGGACGGATCGGATCGGCCGTCCGGTGGCCGGAGCTTGCCCGGCGGGGCGTTGGGATTCCGATCGGGAAATCCCGATCGGTAACTGTAGACTTGCTCATTCATTAATGTGTTGTTATGCTGTGATGAAAAGATGGGTAGATGTGGGGAGAAAAAGTTGTGGAGAGGATCTAGAGTACCCTATCAAACCTCAACACGAAATTTAAAGTGCTTGCCCCACTAGACAACATGAAATTTGAACAGAGATCTACTCCGTTTCCCATTACAGGAGAACGTAAATTTGCAGAAACGAAAACAAACAAAGATGAAGGCGGCCGTGGCGACCATTGAGGATACCCTTCCGGAAGACATTCTCCTCCACATAATCTCCTTCCTCCCAACCCTCGAAGCCGTTCGCACCTGCCTAATCTCACCTAAATGGCGCACCCTCTGGCACTCTCTCTCCTCCCTCGACTTCGACTTCAACCTCTTCCCTCCCGCGAACCCGCGATCTTTTCGCCGATTTCGTCACCCAAACCCTCGCCCGTCGCTCCCCCAACTCTCCCCCCCTCCACTACTTCGGCCTCCGATTCTACTTCACCGAGGACCGGCACTACGACCACATGCCATCTTGGATTAACTCCGCCATCGTCAACCACGGCGCCCTCGAGCTCGACCTCGACTTCGAAATGTCCCCATTTCGTTATGTGTAAATCTCGAATCCCTTGTTATCGAGGACTGTTGCGGGCTGGAAGACCTAAAGATATGTTCCTCGAAGCTGCAGGAGTTATCACTGTTGATCCGAAGAATTTTGTAAACTCGGTGGAAATTCGTGGCTCCTAATCTCTGTTCGCTGAGTATTATTTGCTGGGAAATGGGGACATTTTCGCTTGAGGTCTCATCGTCTTTGATTGAAGCAAATGTGAAGTATGCGAGCAGGAGTGAGCAGTTTGAGTATTGGAGTAAGGTTGTGAGTAGGGGTGGCAAACGGGCGGGTTTGGGTCAAATTGGGGAGAGGAACTTCCTGGCCGGTCCTCTTTGGGTGAAGAATAGTCCACTAGATCCTGCTCAAAGAACCCATAGCCTAGTAGGTCCTCTTTATTATTTTGTTGACAAAAATACCCCTTGCAAAAAAAAAAAAGAGACGATTGAGACGATTCCACCACCACCACTACATCGTCGCTGTCGCCACCACCGCCACCGCCAGCACCACCACGCTGCCACCGCCACCACCGGCAACACGTCGCCACCACCACCACGACACCTCCACCACCCCCACCATCACCACGCCGCTACCACCACCACGTCGCCACCGCTCCATCACCACCACAATTAACAATGTTAATTTTTTTTTATGTAAATTCACACCCCAATTAACAGTGTTAATACCCTTTGGTCTACACATCTGCCGCCGCCACCGCCACAATGACCAGCACCACGTTGCCACCACTACCACCACGACCACAACCACTACCACCACGCCAGAAGCACTACCACCACCACCGCCACAACCACCACCCACACCACCACCACCACCGCTGCCACCACCACCCACACCACCACTCCACCACCACTGCATTGTTGCCGCCACCACCACCAACGCCACCACAATGACCACCACCACCATCACTACTCCACCATCACCAACAACACCGCCACCATAATGACCACCACCATGCCGCCGCCACCATTACCACCACAATTAACAGTGTTAATTAATAGTCCGTCCATACAACCTCCTACACCACCACCACCACCACTCCACCATCACCACCATGCCGCCGCCACCACTACAACAATTAATAGTTTTAATTTTTGTCTAAATTAGTAGTGTTGATTAACAGTGTTAGTTCTTATCTAAATTAACAGCATTAATTTCTATATAAATTCACACCATAATTAACAGTGTTAATTAACAGTTGGCTCATACAACCTCCTACACCACCACCACGCCACGACCACCACCCTGCCGCCGCCACCATCACAATGACCACCACCACGCCGCCGCTGCCACCACCACTCCACTACCACCACAATTAACAGTGTTAAATTTTATCTAAATTAACAGTATTAATTTTTATATAAATTCACACAACAATTAACAATATTAATTTCTATCAAATTCACACAACAATCAACATTGTTAATTTTTATCTAAAAACGCAATTAACAATTAACAGTGTCTAAATTTACGATTAACAGTGTTAACTTCTGTATAAATTTACGATTAACAGTGTTAACTTCTGTCTAAATTATCCAAGCCGCCACCACCAACACCACCACCACCACAACCAGCACCACCACCACGCCTCTACCATCACCACCACACCACGATTAATAGTGTTAAAATCTGTCTAAATTTACGATTAACAGTGTTAACTTCAGTTTAAATTTACGATTAACAGTGTTAATTTTTGTCTAAATTTACGATTAATAATGTTAAATTCAGGCTAAATTTATGATTAACAGTTTTAGCTTATGTCTAAATTTACCACCAACAGTGTTAAATTATATCTAAATTTATGATTAGCAGTGTTAACTTTTGTCTAAATTATATGTTGCAACAATCGATGTATTGCAGCAAATGATATGTGCTGTCAGAGTATGAATCACCCACACACATGGCCAAGGGGTCCATTGAAATATTAAAAAAACAAAAAATAAGCAAAAATTATGTATAAAGTGAAATTATAAAGTAAAAATATTAAGCAAAGCAAATTATGCATAAAGTGAGATTAATCTAATCTTCTTCGATCCTAATCTGATCACCTCGAGGGACCAGACCGATGCCGTGACGGAGATCGACAAGGACGGCGACGACGCGATCGGCCTCGAGGAGTTCGCCGACTTTGCGGCCCACGGTGGCGGAGGCAAGAGCAACAACAACAGCAAGGAACAAGCTGATATCAGAGGAGGATGGCGATGGTGCGATCGGCCTCGAGGAGTTCACCGACTTCGCGGCCCGCGACGGCGGAGGCGAGAGCAACAACAACAGCAAGGAGATCGGCGACGCGTTCGAGATGTACAACCGGGACAGGAACAGGATGATCTCAGTCGATCGGGTTGGACTAGACTAGTAGCTTGAGCCGACGACGACGGAGAGGAGAGAGGAGCGACGATTGCAGCTCGACAAACCGCCCTCGCAACCAAGGAAGAAGCCATGGCTCGGAATTCGTCGACGGTCGACTAAGATCGAAACCAAATTGACGGGCTCTTGGGCGGTGGTTGAAACCAGCGGCGGTGGTGGAGGGAGGGCGGCGGTGGAGGGATGGGCGGTGGTGAGGATGGTGGCGTCGTTGGTGACAGGCGGGAGAAAAGTACACAGTTGGTGTGTTGAAAAAAGAGAGAAGTGGACGGACAATCAATAGTTGGTGTGTTGTGCGCATCTGCCGTCTGGCTTCATCAGGGCAATATCGTAAAAATACATGCACAGGACCTTCTCAGCAATTGGACTTACAGGAGAAGGATCTCCCCAGCCGAGAATTACAAAAAGAGTTGTTCTAGGAACACACCCATTTGCACACCCATTTGCACACCCACACACACAAGTGTGTGGGTCCCGCACACACTACACACTGCAGTGTGTGTGGGGCCCACACACGTGTGTGTGGGTGTGCAAAAATAGGACCGGCCCGGCATTTTGTCAATTGGGTAAGTTGTTAGTGGGTTGGGTCTTTAATGGGTCATTGACCCATTTAGACCCATTAACTATAAGTCTAATTACCCATACCCAACCCGACCCATTTATTTTAAAGCAAACCCGACCCGCTCATTAACCCAATCACATATATACTAAAATTTATGATCGAAAAATCAGAAAAGTAAAAAAAAATTATGATCGAAACTCATAAATTTTTTCAAAAAGACGAGAATAAGTAAATTTTTTTGTCCTATTATTTATTTTTGTCTTTATTCAAAAAATTATAAGTTTCGATCAAATTTTTTTACTTTTCCGATTCCTTTCATTGAAACAAATCAATAAGTCACAAAAGTTTGACACAAAACAAAAAAAAAATTGAATAAGAACAAAAAAATAAGTTAATTTTTTAATTCAAACCTTATGCGGTACTACCATTCTCTCTCTAATCCTTCCCGTTCTCTCTCTCTCTATCTTTCTTTTACTAGTAATTTTTTTCTGTTTTTGTTTATGGAAAGAATCGTAGAAACGTTGGTGTGCGCGTGGGAAATTGCGTACATGCGGGGTGTTTGTGCGTGTGTAAAAAAGCACAATAAAACTAGAGTAGTTTTCTTTTCTTTTTTTCTAAGAGGGTATCAATCGAGAGAGAATTTTGATTCACGAATTCGTTCGTGCCTTTGTGGTTGAGTTTCTTAACTCTAGTTTTCTCTCTCTATATGTATCGTGCTTCTCACTCTATAACTCTCTCTCTATAGAATCGATTGGGTTTTGTTGGGCTTCTGTTTTGGACATTTTTCTCGCAATTAATAGATGAGATGTGTTTTCGATTTTGACTGATTAAAATAATTGTTACCGGTTACAATTGGTTTTTAATCCGGACTGTCCAAAATATTTTTGGACGCGTGTGATTCAGCACAGAACAATTGAATAAAAGAGAGAGAGAAAGGCCATACTCCTAGGAGAGAGAGAGAGAGAGAGAGAGAGAGAGAGAGAGAGAGAGAAGGCCATACTCTTCGGCTTCCCAAAAAGAGACGGGAAACCTAGTAATTGGTAAAGAGGCAGGAATTTGGTCGGTTACTTTCATTACCCATTGGGTCATTTAAGTTGACCCAATTGATGCCCAATTAAGACCCAATTAATAATGGGTTAGTTGGGTTTGGACCCATTTTTACCCAATTAATAAATGGGTTGGGTTGGGTCTATTTTTTAATTGATGGGTATGGGTTTGTTAATGGGTCTGGGTTCAATTTGCCACCCCTAGTTGTGAGGTCGCACACCGGGGTCCACAGCCTAACTACACATAATTGGTAGTTTGAGGCATTTTTTCGTCCCATTCATGTTTCTTTTTTCCGTTACTCACCGGTTACATGGTTTATATTTTGGGTTTTGAATAGAAGAGTAAGAGTTCAGACTTGGTGTAAATTCCATTCTATGTGCCTTTGCTTCGGCATTGTGTCCTGTTTTATGGCCAATTTAGCATGACAATCTTTTATTGACAGTGATGCAATTATTTCAGAACTTAAGAGTGAAAGAGTTACAGCCTTGCGGGCTAGCTACTACCAAGCTGAGATGAGGTTGTGGGTTAATGGATTGATTTAACAAACAGAAACATGACAGCAAGTTTAGGGGTTACCAACGTGGTTTGTAATTTGTTGGACGAATAGACCACGTACAGATCTAATTCAGAACCATTCGTTTGTGCAAACAATGTTGAAAGTACAGATCTAAATCAAGATAACTCTTGATTTAAGATAGTATAACTGTACTTGTGTTTTCTGTATCATAAACGTTGTGGTTTCTTTATGCTGGGGTTACTTGGCCGGTGACAATTTCGTTCTCATTGATCATCTTGTCAAATGCTAAGTTTTATAGACTGCTCATTGGATTGTTGTCCTTATTGGTTTATAACTTCATTTCTTCTTGTCCGAAGTTTCTGAAAACCAAAGAAGTTCTCTCCGAAGGTCTTGCGTTCAACAACCTTGTGTATTTTGACTTTGAAACCGGGTACACTTAAGAATGATGTGATTGGTTTTGCTGCTTTTCTGGAACTGTGTCCAAAACTTGAAACAGTGGTCTAGGATTACTACGGTGAGGATATTGTTGGGGATTCGAACGTCCAAACCCATAAGCAAACACACACAATTGAAGAACAAAGCAAGAACAAAAAACAATATAAAGCAAGAAAAAAACAAAGACACAAAGATTACGTGGTTCCGAATTAAGCCGATTGCTTAATCGTACGTCCACGGGGCGCTGGGGTATTTTACTATGATAAAAATATATCAGAGTTACAAAAGGAGGCAGCCCTAACTTTTCTTTTATATGTGCAAGAAAGCTAATACTAGAAAACCCTAAAAAACGCTAAAACTTGCGTTGGGCGGGAACCAAAACCTTCCGGGTCATTTTTTTTACTGCAACTCTAAAATTGTCTTCACATCTCAACAATCTCCCACTTGAAGACATTATCAAACATCCAGCCAATCATCAACTATCAATAACACCACCAGCACCCAGCCTCCCACTCAGGCCTGGAGACCCACAGAAGCTGAACAAGACTTCAGCTTCTCCACAGTAACCACCTTCGTAAACATGTCTGCCGAATTATTCCTTGTGTGAATTTTCTCCAAAATGAACTGCCTATCCTCTAACAAAGAGCGAATAAAGTGATACTTTATGTCAATATGCTTGGTCCTCGAATGAAAAGCTGCGTTCTTTGCCAGATGTATTGCACTCTGACTATCGCTGAACAATTTTGCAATTGTCCTGTTCCTTACCCAACTCTTTTATGAAGCTCCTTAGCCATACCATCTCCTTGCACGCCCCCGTGGCTGCAACATACTCCGCCACTATTGTGAAAATAGTCACTATTTTTTGTAGCCGCGAGACCCAATCAACCGCTGCACTCCTCAATGTAAAAACATACCCAGTAGTGCTCTTCCTGCTGTCAATGTCCCCTGCTAAATCCGAATCCACAAATCCTTGCAAACAAATATCAGAACCTCCAAAATACAAAACCAAATCAGAAGTACCTCTCAGATACCGCAAAATCCACTTGACTGCCTCCCAATGCTCCTTGCCTGGATTTGCCATAAACCTGCTGACAACTCCCACTGCTTGAGCAATGTCTGGCCTTGTGCTAACCATAGCATACATCAAGCTGCCTACCGCCGAGGCATATGGAACTTTGGCCATGTAGTTCTTTTCTTTATCAGTTACTGCCCCTTTTTCTCTCGAAAGCTTGAAGTGACTTGCCAACGGTGTGCTAACAGGTTTAGCACCTTCCATGTTGAACCTTTTGAGCACCTTTTCAACATATTCCTCCTGTGACAACTTCAATTTCCGGTTCACCCTGTCCCTACTGATTCGCATCCCAAGGATTTTCTTTGCAGAATCCAAATCCTTCATTGCAAACTCCCTGGATAGTTGTGCCTTGAGATTAGCAATCTCATCCATGCTTGAACCTGCAACAAGCATATCATCTACATACAACAAAAGTATGAGATACGATTTACCAAGCTTCTTAAAATAACAACAGTGATCCCCGTGACATCTACTGAACCCCATATTTGTCATAAAGGTATCAAACATTTTATACCACTGCCTAGGCGCCTGCTTCAACCCATACAGACTCCTTCAAAGCTTACATACCTGATCCTCTTTCCCATTGACAAAAAAACCCTCTGGCTGATGCATATAAATATCCTCCTCCAAATCCCCATGAAGGAAAGCAGTTTTAACATCTAACTGTTCTAAGTGCAAGTTCTCAACAACCACAATATTAAGAACACATCTGATAGTACAAATCTTTACCACCGGAGAAAAGATTTCGGTATAGTCAATACCTGGTTTCTGCTCAAAACCCTTTACTACCAACCTCGCCTTGTACCGTTTGCTCCCATCAGATTCTTCCTTAAGCCTGTATACCCATTTGTTGTGCAAAGCTCTCTTCCCCTTGGGCAACTGAACCAAGTCCCAAGTCTGGTTTGATGAGAAAGAATCCATCTCATCATCCATTGCTCGCTCCCACTCTCCCTTGGTCTCCACCTGCAATGCTTCCTTAAAACATTCTGGTTCACCACTATCAGTTAACAACAAATAGTGTAAAGCAGGAGAATAACACATTGGTGGTTTAACAGTACATGTAGACCTCCTGAGTGGAGGAGTCTGTGGATCTGCCTGTGGAGTAGGTTGTATATTAATATCTTGAGGCTATAAGACATTACTGTCAGGGATCCCCTCAAACTCTACAAGTCTGAATTTTCATTAGACTCATCGGGTTGATTCTGTCTGTTTCTATACAAAACAGACTCATTAAATACCACATCCATACAAAACAAACTCATTAAATACCACATCCATACTCCTGCGTGTTTTTCGATTTTCAAAATCATATAGCCTATACCCATAGCTATCAGTACCATAGCCTATGAACACGCACTTTCGAGACTTAGCATTGAGTTTACCCCTATCACTCGATTCAATATGCATATAGGCCATGCAACCAAATACTCGTAAATGGGATAAATTTACCTCTTTACTTGACCAAGTCTCCTCTGGCAATCCATTGTTCAAAGGAACTGAAGGTCCTCTATTGATCAAATACGCCGCTGTATTTACTGCGTCAGCCCAAAATTGCTTAGGTAACCCAGCATATAACCTCATGCTCTTTGCGCGCTCTAGGATCGTCCTATTCATGCGCTCAGCAACTCCATTCTGCCTTGGCTTCTTTGGGATTGTTTTCAACCTTCGAATCCCATTTGCAGCATAGTAAGCCTCAAACTCACCATCACAATACTCGCCGCCATTATCAGATTTCAGACATTTCAATTTCTTTCCTGTTTCATTCTCAACTAATACTTTCCAATTCTTGAAAATACCAAACACATCAGATTTATGCTTGAGAAAATAAACCCATAATTTTCTAGTAGCGTCATCAATGAAAGTAACAAAATAACGTGAGCCACCAAGAGAAGATACCTGAGATGGTCCCCACACGTCTGTATGAACCAGCTCCAACTTCTTTGATTTTAGAGTCCTTGCCACCTTTGTAAAGCTAACTTTCCTCTGTTTCCCGAAGATGCAATCCTCACAGAAGTCCAAGTCCAGCGACTTACAACCCGGCAATTTTCCCTTCGACAACATTACTTTCATCCCCTTTTCACTCATGTGACCTAGCCTACGATGCCACATAATACAATCAACCGCTGATGCTGCCACTGCAATGCTACAATAAGTACCCAAAGATACATATAGGGTTCCTTCCTTTTTACCGCGAGCCACAACCAGTGCCCCTTTTGCTCATCTTCCAAGCGTCTGATGTAAACGATGTGACCACTCCACCCTCTGACAACTGACCCACCGAAATAAGATTCCTTGTTAGACTAGGCACATGTCTAACATCTTTCAAGTTCAGTACTGTCTCATCTGTCTGAGTCATATACACATCCCCTTTTCCAACTATGTTGCAAGCTTCATCATCACCCAGATAAACTTTTCCATAGTTTCCCTGCACATAATTCTGTAGTACATCCATGCGTGAAGTAGCATGGAATGAGGCTCCTGAGTCTACAATCCAAGATTCATTGTGAGAATCCAACGAACAAATCAAGGCTTCATTATCCGATTCCTCGGAAACGTTAACGGTGTTCTTACCCCCCTGATTATTCCCGTTCTGCTGCTTTTTCGGTGGTGCCTTACAATCTCGCTTCCAATGCTCCATCTGACCACAGTTCCAACATCCTTCAGGTTTCACTTCTCTACTGCGAGATTTACTCCTGCCCCTATTCTTGGAACTCCCTCTTCCCTTGCCCTTATTGCCTCCCCTATTTGCAGACCTGCCTCTGTCCTCTGTACTAAGTGCTGAACCCGATGCTCTCCTCCTAGCCTCTTCTCCTAATATCAATCCAGTAATATCCTCCAATTTTATTATTGCAGACCTAGAGGAGTTACTCACTGCCACGACAAGTCCATTCCAACTTTCTGGCAAACTCGATAGTAGAATAAGAGCTCTAATCTCATCATCAAAATTAATACCCACCGATTCTAACTGATTTGTGACCGTATTAAATTCATTCAGATGTTCAGCAACGATAGAGTTTTCAGGCATCTTTAGGTTAAACAATTTTTTCATAAGATATACATTGTTCACCGCAGAAGGTTTCTCGTACATCTTTCTAGGGCTTTGAATAAATCTGCTGTAATCTTTTCTTTGGCAATATTTGATGCAACCGACGGCGCGAGGCTCAATCGCACAGTCCCCAAAGCTTTGCGATCCAAAATATCCCAATCTGCTTGCTTTATGGTTTCTGGTTTCGTGCCACTGATCGGAAGATATAGATCCTTCTGATACAAAATATCCTCCATCTGCATCTTCCAGAAAGCGTAGTTTGTACCATTGAACTTCTCGATCTTGTATTTTTCTTCAACCATTGTGTAAACCCTTGACCTCCTAACCCGGAGCTCTGATACCAGTTGTTGGGGATTCAAACGTCCAAACCCACAAGCAAACACACACAATCGAAGAACAAAGTAAGAACAGAAAACAATATAAAGCAAGAAAAAAACAAGACACAGAGATTACGTGGTTTCGAATTAAGCCGATTGCTTAATCGTACGTCCACGGGGTGTTGGGGTGTTTCACTATGATGAAAATATGTCAGAGTTACAAAAGGAGGCAGCCCTAGCTTTTCTTTTATATGTGCAAGAAAGCTAATACTAGAAAACCCTAAAAAACGCTAAAACTTGCGTTGGGTGGGACCCAAAACCTTCCGAGTCATTTTTTTTACTGCAACTCTAAAATTGTCTTCACATCTCAACAGATATCAAAGGGATGATGTTGTGAGATCTTGACACCACTCTAGCTTCTTCAAACTTGTTCCCAGGAAATTGAAAAACTCACTTGTTTTCAACTGACATGTCCTTTTAATTCTTAGGCGGGGATATCAAAGGAATGACTGAATGGAGGGATCACAATTAGCTTGCTTGATGGCGCAGCCCTTGATTGGTAGGAGCGGAAGAATCCTCTTTGGAAGCCTCGGGTGAAGTCACGTGGGAATAAATCTTTTTGGTCCAATCGTTCTGCTTGGTAGTTAAGTTATTTGTCTTTTGTTTTAGGCTTAATTACTTATTGCCCCCTTTATCTATCCACGTTTTTCACTTTACCCCCTCCAACTATAAAACAGTACAACCTACCCCCTTTATCTTCCAATTCATAACATATTAGCCCTGCCGTTAGTTTTGATCGTTAAAGGGCAGTAAAGAAGGAAAAAATAATAATAAATACACACTATAAAAACCAGACCCCAAAATAAAACCCTACGTGTTCTGTGTACTCCCTTGTCCTCCCTCCTCCCTCCCTCCCTCCCTCTCTCTCTCGCTCTCTCTCTCTCTCTCTCTCTCTCTCTCTCTCTCTCTCTCTTTCCCCTCTCTCTGCTTCATTCGGTGAAAGCTGTGATAGAGATGCCAAGCAATAGCTCAAGTAGCACCAGCTACCATTCAAGCCCTAATCCTTCAGTGATGTGTCTCTGCGGTATAAGGGCACCACTGAGGACATCGAACTCGGAAGAGAACCCTGGAAGGAGATTTTTCGGATGCATCAACTATAAGGTATGCGTATTGATTTTTCTAAAATTCTTTTGATGCTTTAATGGTTTAAGTATACAATTGTATTTTCGGAGATTGTTTGTAGGATAATGGGCGTACCTATTTTGATTGGTTCGATCCACCCACCTGTGGTAGAGGGATGGATTATGGTAGAAAAATGGTAAGGAAGAACCTGGCTTTGGAAGCTCAAATAGCTGAGTTGAAGAAAACCAATGAAGCCCACATTGGTGAGTTGAAAAAGAGCAATGAAAGCTTAATTGAAAAAATTGAGGAGCTGTTGACGATTAATGAAGAGCAGAAGCATGAAATTGAAGGCCAAAGGGTTGTAATTGAAGCGTTGATGAAGAAGTCAACAATGCATGAAGCTAATTGGAACAAGATGAAGAAAGCTTTGTTGGTTCTTATCCTTGTACTAATTTGCAAGTGGGTCAAAACCCTATGATGTAATGTAACCTGTTGTACATTCCACGAATTATCAATGTAATGGACCTTTGTTTTTTTGGCTTTCAAAACACATTTTCCAATATATAAACTTTGGAATAGATATTAAAAAGTTTTCGAAAGAAGGCCAGATGCCGGAGCGGAGCGGAACGAGTGGAGCGAAGCGGAGCGACGGCATCTGGCCCCTCATTAATCATCTGTAATTTGGGGGGTGCGGGGGGCGTAGCCCCCCGCGGTACGGTACGGTATTTTTGGGATACAGTATGGTACGGTTCACACAAGCAATAGTCAATTACCACATGCAAGAGAATTCAACAAAAGATAAGGCAAAGCCACTGCCCTTACATTCATCCATACTTAAAACAAAACAATTAACTAAGTTTGGCATAGTTAATTACATCTAGAAGGATTCAGAATTCAGCAAAAGGCCACAAGCCTTAGTAAACTATGTCCAACTTGTCAGGTTTTCAGCAAAATATAGCACAGCCCACTGCCCTTACATTCATCCATACTTAAACGAAATAGTTAACTAAGTTTGGGATCATCCATACTTAAACAAAAAGACTTAACAGCCTGTGAGATCATCCGTGCTTAGACAAAAGAGACCTAAGTAAGTTACTTAGAACATGGCATATCCACTACCATCATGAACAGATGATGATGGCTGACTTTGAGGTGTTGATGAGGAGCCTTGTGAACCAACCACAGAGGTCTGGCCTTGTGAACCAAGAATTGATCTGTGACTTCCTAGTGCCCCTCTTCTAACAGGTTGCTTCATCCTCAGTTCTTGGGAACCACGACCAACACATGTTGCAAATGTTGCATCACCAACTCTTGTAGGCCTAAATTGCACCTGTTTGATTTGAAATTTCAATATTTAATATGATATATAACTGAACAATAAACAAACACTTTAATAAAATTCATATAACCTGATGTGGATGCATAGCAGTGGGAGGAGGAGGTAACCCTATGCCTCTGCCTACAATAGTTAAAGCTCTGCTTCTTCCAATGCTTGCAGGTGGAGGTCCAGTGGTTGTAGATGGAGGAAGGGGTAACCCTATGCCTCTACCTACAGCAGTTACAGCTCTGCCCCTTCCAGTGATTGCAGCTCTACCCCTTCCAGTGCTTGAACTTCTGCCCCTTCCAATGCGTGTACTCTTGCCCCTTCCTCTTTTGCCCCTTCCATTACTAGCACCTCTGCCCCTACCAGTGGAAG
The DNA here is from genome assembly GCA_019656835.1 of Rhododendron ovatum. Lineage (NCBI taxonomy): Eukaryota > Viridiplantae > Streptophyta > Magnoliopsida > Ericales > Ericaceae > Rhododendron > Rhododendron ovatum. Next base: position 12,738,448 of record CM033795.1, read on the forward strand.
TGGTCACAGTTCCAACCTGTAGAATCAATCAATCAATTATAAAACTATACAAAAAAGATACACTGAAGCCATATATAAAAATATGAACCAGTTAATATACCTGTGTAGGCTTCTTAGGTGCTTTGCAAGTGCGAGTGTTATGACCAAATTCAGAACAGTTGCCACATCTAAGAGACTCATAATGCTTCCTTATCCTTTCAGGATATTTAGGTTCATCAGCTGCCTTTCTCCTTGATTTTTTTGGCCTCCCAGATTGTTTCCTCAGAATTGGGGGCATGATAGGATCAGAGTTTGTGTGCACCCAAAGACTTTGATCTGGGATAGGGTTGATCATGTCATTATATGTGTTTACAAAGGTACTAATGTGAAAGCACTGATGGACAAACTCTTCAGGTTCTCTCTTGTCAATCCAGATGGCAGCAATTCCATGTTTGCATGGAATTCCAGTGAGGTCCCATTGCCTACACGTGCAACTATGTCTACCTATATCCACAACATATGTCTTGAAGTAAGTAGTTACTTCAAAAATAGTACCCCCAGCATACAAGACATCACAATCTCTAGCCTTAACTTTCTTCTTCTCTAACTTCTTTTGAATGCTTGGACATATCAAACCAGAGAATTTTTGAATGAAATGAAACCTCTCTTGAAATCTGCTCATAAGCTGTCTCCTAATCATCTCCAACATTGTAAGTATGGGCTTATCCCTGGCCTCCATGATGGATTTGTTGAATGATTCAGATAGATTATTATCCACCCTATTACATTTGGGCATTGGACTGAAAAAACACCTTGCCCAGTGTTGTGGTGGTTCTTTGAGTAACCACTCATGTGCTTCTGGGTTCAGTTGGAGCAACTGATTCATCTTCAACTCAAATTCAGGAACTGTATATGCACAAGCTGCCCCCCACATCAAATCTTTCAAGTCCTTCCCCTTAAACAATATCCTGAAGTTAGCATACATATGCCTCATGCAAAACCTAACGTCTGCATTTGGCAAAACTTCTTTAAATGACTCTTTCAACCCTTTTTGTCTATCAGATATGAATGTCCACCCTCTCTCATCTGCTGGACCAATTGCACATAGCAAATTCTCCAAAAACCAACTCCAGCTACTCTTTGTTTCAGCTTCTACTACTGCCACAGCCAAAGGATACATTTGATCATTACCATCTCTACCTACTGCATGTAGTAGTTGTCCTCCATAAGGGCCTTTTAAGAAGCATCCATCTAATCCTATGATAGGCCTACAACCATGAACAAATCCCCTCACTTGTGCACTGTAGGTGATAAATATCCTCTGAAACATGGGTGCAGAATTTGGCCAAGGCCTTTCAACTCTAAGCAAAGCTACAGAACCTGGATTTTGACCCATAATCATCTCACAGTAATCCCTAAGCTTCAAGTACTGCTCACTGTAGCTCCCTTGTATGAGTTCAAGAGCTTTTCTTTTGGCCCTATAAATCTTCATGTCTGAAACATTTATAATCCAGTCTTTTCTAACTGTCTTCTTCATTGTCTTTAACTTCCAGTCATTATCATCTGCTAACTTGTCAACATATTTACTAGCCAACCACCCATAAGTGGCATTGCTATTGTAATATGTTCTAACACACTTGTGAGGGCCTTTCAAACTCTTTATCTAAAATTCACCTGTACCATGAACTGTTGATGCATGAGCCCTAAATCCACACTCCAGTTTGCACACCACAGTCACTCTATCTTTCTCATTTTTCTGAAATGTAAAGTCATACCCTTTCTTCAAATGGTACTCTCTCAGAAGTCTCCTATATGCTGTGACAGATGGAAACCTCATTCCAAGCACTAACCTGGGGTTAGCCATGTCTCTCTCCTCATTAAACTCTGGATAATTATGCCCATTATCCTCCTCATCTGAATTTGCTGGACTTCTTAAGACATCACTACCATCACAATCAGATGCCTCATCCTCAGCATGATGAGCTGCCGCCTCTAATTCCTCATCCACCAATTCCATGTATTCCTCTGATTCACTATCCTCATCACTTGACATTTGATAATCACTAGAGCTATCAGTGTGGTTCTCATCAGTGTTGTTCCCATCAGTGTTCCCCTCACCATCAAAGTTTCCCTCACCATCAAAGTTCCCCTCACTATCAAATTCCTCGTTCATTCCTCCATCCACCAGACTTCCATTGACCACACTCCCAAGATAAATCTCATTTTCTACATCATTATTCTCCTCGTCATCACTGAACACCATTTGTGGACTGTAAACATAAACCTCTATTGTTGGCCGACCAAGATTCAGCGCAAACATGTTCATGAGATCAGAGTCACTTGTCATAGGTGCCAACTCATTGAACTCCGGTTCTCTAAAGTATACGGATGAAGATCTAGGACAACCAATTTCCTCTATAACATCCATAAAGTCAATGTAGGAGAAGAGGTCTGGGTCAACCAAACTTTCACCCACCAACCCACCCACATATGTCATCTGGGGAAACACCATTCTTCCCCCATAGTGAATATTTAATGTGAACTTTTGAAAATCCATTAAAGGGCTCAACTGCCAGGCATGAAGACAAGAAAAAACATTTAGTGTTTCGGGGACTACTACCAAAAAAATAACCCGTTCAGCTAAAGAAGCCAACTAACGTATTTTTTTATCCTTATTCAAATTTTTTTCGTATTTGTTAGTTTGTTTTCAATTTTTTCGAAATTATTGTATCATAATGACCAGAGGAATCTAAAAAGTACAAAATTATGATCGAAATCCAATTTTTTTAAATAAAGACGATAAATTTGACTTGTTAGCTTATTTTTGTCTTTATTCAAAAAAATTAGGTTTCGATCGTAATTTTTAACTTTTTAGATTTCTCTTGTCATGACTATGCAATAATCCCCAAAAATTTGACGAAAAACTAACAAATACGAAAAAAAAGTTGAATAAGGACAAAAAAATAAGCCAGTTGGCTTATTTAGCCGAGCGGGGCCTTAGTGAATCTATTGCTACGTGACAAAAGCATTATCAAACACAAACAAACAAACAAAACACATGCATAGAAAACAAATCTACAGTATTAACTACAAATTCCCTGGGCCTACTAGTAATAAATGAAAAAAATGGTATAAATCCTCACAATCACAGCAACAGCTATCACATGCAAATGATTTAACAATCCTTTTAAAATACGAAATTCTATGTAGTGGACATTTTACAAATCATTTCACAAAGGTAAAGCTTCAAACCTTTTCCTATTTCACTTTGCAAATGGAACAAATTGATCAGAGAGTAAGAAATGGCAGGATTTGATGCTCTGTCCACTGTGCTTCTTGAGAAGCCATTTTTGGGTTCCAAACAAAGAGTAAAGTGAGGAATATCTAGGGATGAGAGAATGTTAAAATAGATGTCTCACTTGCATTTTAATTCCCGCCAAAAAATTTCTGCTACCCACTCCCCATTCCCGCCAGACCAAGGAGAAGTAAACAGAACAGGGTTTTATTTTGGGGTCTAGTTTTTATAGTGTGTATTTATTATTATTTTTTCCTTCTTTACTGCCCTTTAACGATCAAAACTAACGGCAGGGCTAATATGTTATGAATTGGAAGATAAAGGGGGTAGGTTGTACTGTTTTATAGTTGGAGGGGGTAAAGTGAAAAACGTGGATAGATAAAGGTGGCAGTAAGTAATTAAGCCTTTGTTTTAGGATAGGATTTCTTTAGTTTGAATCTTTTTAAAGGTGATGGGACAGGATTTGACCAGCGCGCGCGGGTCTTAGACTGGCGCACGAGCCAAACCAACACCTGTCCATTTGACCCGCGCAAGCGGGTTCCATACCAGCGCGTGCCAGTAGGATTTTGGCTAGGTTCAAGAGTTTTACAAAGACTCAAAACTCAAACATGCTATCATTTCCGGGGTGTTCTTGATCAGTTTCATCATCGGAGAATCAAAAACCTAAAGTAAACTAATCTGGAAAGTCCAGGTTGGGGTGTCTACACCGTCCTTTTTTGGTGGCCGTGGGTGGCTTTTGCCGGTATGCTCTCGTTCCGTTTAATCTTTGTAATCGTTTATAAAGATTAGTAAAAAAAATATGCTGAGAAAAAAAAGAAAAGAATGAGGGACACTTCTGCCGATACTTCTCAGTAACTCTAAAACATGCTTGACACTTTACGAACCTGTCCTGATTAAAAACAAATTATGACATTGGACACTTCAGTAACAATAACATTGCTTCAGTACTTGAATTGTCTTCTGTATGTAAGTAATCTCTTCATAGTAATAATGTTATGCACGTTGCAAAACACAATCTAAGCTCCGAAATATATTTCGAAACGTTTACATGATGATAAGATCTCTTGCGTATGAACTGTACTGCAATCGTATTGCATTATTTAAAGAGCAATAATGTGGATTATATTTTAGTAGTTAAGTTATGAAATATGTTGCTAATTTAAATTTTGGGTGGTGCTAATGCCAAAAATGTTTTTGTTGGTGCCAAAATTTCAGTGCATAAAAGTCTTGTACATTGCACATAGTATAAGTCTTTTGTGCACTAGAGTTTTGGTACTAACAAAAACAGTTTTGGCATTATCATTTCTCAAAATTTTAATTTAACGTCATAGTGTCAGTTGCCTTTGAATAATTTCACGTGTGACTAGTTTATAACGATGTAAATTGTTAACTTGGCGAAGAATTGTTATGACCCATATTTTCTGGAATCTGCGTGCTGAAGATTCTCTGTGGTACTAAATGAGCCTGAAACTATAGTTGTACGTAGAAATTAACACTTGTCCTCGGTGCAATGGTATTAACATCTGGAGCGTTATTTTCAAGGTTGGGATGAAAAGCAATATTGGAAATCTCAAATTCAAAATCTCAAGTCGATCGAGTGCCTGAAGATTGTAAGGATTGATGTAAGAGGTACTAAGATGCACAAGAGAGTGCAGTCTAAGATGCACAAGAGTGAATATACAGGAGTTAAACTCAAATTTTAGGCATCTCATGTTGAAAAGTCTTTGTGCATTTCGATCCTAAACGAGCATCTTCAATGTAATAAGTTACGAAAATTATCACTCGAAAGTCAAAACTGCAGGAGAATTGCATAGGGGTGTTTACCAACAAACAAGAACTAATGTCAATAATTTAGGTCGGCTACATAGTCCGATTGATTATATTCGAAGTCACAGAAGTGAGTTAGTGAGTTGAGTTTTGAATGTATGCCAAGATGAATAAATGACTTACTGGTAACAGCTAAATTGGATGTAGCTTGTTCACAAAAATCGGACAGCTTCAGGGTTTAAAAAAATCAGATAGCATGTATCAAGCATCTCAAAATCATTTCTATGAATTTCGATTCGGAATTTTGGATTCTGAGCTGATAAGATGTTCAAGAGGTTATTGGCTGTTCCATTAAAAATAAGACGATTTTTTCCCAATTTCAATTGATTAGTACTCTCAAAAGCAAAAAATTAATGAAAGCTACTCATATTGTCTCTTTTTAAATTAATGTCCTCGTAATTCCTATTTATTCAAAAAACATATCATTATACCTTTCGCATCAATTTTTACTTCTACATTTATTTACCCATTAACTCTTTTGTTCATTAACTTTTCAAAAGGACAAAATGATAATAATACAAACTTTTACCCATCAATTTTCAAAATAGACATTTATTAAGGGATAACCCAAAATAAAATACTTTAACTCTTATTTGGAGACTAAGGGAGTATTATTCAGAAATAAATATTAGCACTCTTGAAAAAGAACTTAAAAATCAAGAAGTCACATCTTGCTATCTACTTTAAAAAGCAAAAGTAATACCACAAAATAGAAAGAATAAAGAAGGAATCTCATAATGTAGCCAGTGAAGGTCTAATAAACATTCTTCACCGTTGAGGCCTCAAATTATCATTCCCTCCAATAAACAAGAGAGATTTTGACATTAGAAGATGCCCGTGGAAACTTCATCATCCGAGAACGAATGCTGGGTCGCAGAATGCGACGATCCCCACGTCTGCTCTTCAAAGTTACGGTCATTTCTTGCAACACTCTTCCATGTTGAAGAAAAAACCTCACTAAATTGGCTGTGCTCTTATGTACCCTAGTGAGCATCCTAGTATTTTGAATATGAATCCTTACAACCTTTAGGTGATGCTCAAGTGACTTGAAAGTTTGCTTTTGAGATTCCAAGTATCGTTCCTCCTTCGAAGTCTGAATTCAAAGAAGAAGAAGAAGAAGATGCAGCCGCTAAGATTATAAGCACAATCCAAAGAAATTAGCATCTCCCTAGAAGCTTGATGCACACTGAGTTGCACATAAATGGAAAAATAAGCACAAAGATTTCAAGGAATTCAGGTCATGGCAAGTATAATTACACACTTTAACAACCTCTTTCTGTTTTTGAATTAGTATCTGTCAGATATTTGAATAGTTATACAAAGGCAATGAACAATGAGTGTATAACAGTAATTCTTTAAAATATATGGCCATACACTTCATAACTCAACTATTAAAATATAATAAAATATATTCCACCTAAAAACTGCTTTTTTAAATAATGCAATACAATTACAAACCACTCTAATCCACATGATCCAATCATCATACTAATGTCTCGATATACTCATATACGTATAGATATATACACACACTTCGAGTGCACAAATTGCATTAAAAAGCATGCATCATATTGTTATAACGAGTTTCATCACATCATAGGACATATTCTGTGTATTCAAGAACTGTACGTGAAGTATTGGTATGTACATAAGTGGTTACTACTATTAGCGAACACAATTTTTTAAAACTATGCTGTCTAGATTCTTATTCATAGCTTATTGTATCTTATTTGATGTATAATTTGGGACACTTAGAGAGATATGTATACATAGAAATATTCTTTGATGCATATAATTGAATGTATCCCCAACGTGTCCGTGTCGTGTCACATCATATCTGTGGTTATTAGAACTACACAAGATCTAATCATTGCAATTCACATACATATCTCTTAAAAACATATTCTTAAAAACATATTCAACAATATACTTGGAGTGCAGAAATTGCATTAAGAAGCATGCATATATAACATTGTTATAAAGTGATTCATCACATGCATAGATAGGATAGGATGTATTCGGGGTATTCAAGAACTGCTCGCGAGCTATTGGTAAAAGTGTGATATTATATTATTATAGAACCCAATTTTTTGAATTGACACGTTTACAACAAGTGGAACATGATTTCAAGAATGGCTGACCAGATCAGTGTCCGACTCTGTAGAATTGTCCCTGCTTCTTAGGATGAAAGGCATTTCGGATAAGCAAGAGTCAAGGAAATTACCAAAACAATGTTGCTAATAAGATCCTAATGAAGTAAGTGCATAATTACCGCATTTTCGGAATTGAGCCAACTGGTTGAATCTATGGTGATGGTGTGAAGTATTGGAGAGCTTCTAAGCAAGCATACTATCCCTTCGATTTCAAGTTTGCGCATGTCAGTCTCCAGGTCCAAAGTCCTGAGGTTATTGAAAGAACATGGAAGACCACCAGCGCGATCTATTTTTGCCAAGATCTGCAAGAGAAAGCAAAAGGCTAATGATGAATGTAAAATTCACATGGTAGTAATGGGAAATTTACAATGGATCGACGAGAAATTGGACTAAATCAATGGCGAGCTCTGAGTAACTAACCATGGTTAATTATCAACCTCAAAGGGGAAATTAAGAGAAACAAAAAAAACTATAGTTTTCAAGTTGCAAGATAGATTACTATTTCGTCCCATGTAAAATCAGAGCCAAGGAATCGAAGAAAAAAAAAACATTGGATTTTAGCAGGAGCCAAAAAAAAGCAGCGCAATTTACCTCATTCGCTCACCCTTGGCTCTCTAACATTGATTACATACATGCATACAGGACGGAATAGAAGGGAAAAAAAAATGCACAGTTATTTCAAAGTTCAAACAAAAAGAGCTACCAGCAGACTTGTAAATTACAAACGAGTCAAACGATGTATAATTTTACTGAGAAACTGACCTCAAGAGCTTGGCTTCCAAAACAAATAGATCGGCCAAGACGGATTGCACATAGAAAGATAAATGCACCCTGCAATTGCGCTGCACTTCCTGGTTCGTAGAGAAAACAAATGAAGCCTTTATTGAGGCATTTGAAGCTCTCCGCCGTAATTTCCACATTAGCATGGTTTTCCCAATGGAAACTCCGGAGACTTGGGGCAAAAATCTTGACGGAATGAGTCATATCTTTGGTGAGCCTTTTGAGTTCAAGTTCCAGTAACCTCACACCAGAAACATCCAACCTCTTCATCTCCAAACCATCAAGTTTCAAATCTTCTAGGCATGGACATTTGATATTGAGACGACAGCCAATCATTCCTCGAACATTTTTCAAGCACAGTTTCCTAAGGAAAGGGAAATTACCACCCGAAAAGAAATCCGAACCGCCCACGAGATATATATTAGTCAGAGACAAGGTGTGGACCGCTGTATGCAAATCCGTAGGAGCAAGCCCGAAACCCTCACGCGGAACTGTCAGCGAAAAATGTCGCCCATCGAGGTTTCGACGATCTTGGTGATTCAATGTGAGGACCCTGAGAGTGCTGCACCTGAACAAACGCATGGGGAGATCAAAGCTACAGTCTAAATTAACGCCGAGCTCGAGTTGTTCAATTCTGCAGTACATTACTCGGTCGATGCAATCGCGCAAGCAAGAGGAACTTATGTAACCGGAGAGGCAAAAGGTGGTGATTTTGGAGTCGGGTTGACGGCGAGATAGCACCGTGGGTACGAGGCCCGTAGCCTCGTAGTAGGGAGAGATGTGGGGGAAGATGAGATGAGGGTGTGTACGCCATAGGGAGAGGCGATTCCAGTGTTTGGAAAGAAGGGTCGTTTGGGTGAGGGATTTGATTGGGAGGAAAGAGAATATGTGGTGAAGAATTTCGTCTGGAAAATCAATGGTAATGGCTGTGCTGTTTTTCTCGTTCAGATTGTTGTTCTCTGCCTCGGCCTTTGAGCTCTTCTCCTCCTCCTCCTCCTCCTCCTCCTCCTCAGGGGGCCGTGTTTCCATTGTTGGAGTTGTTTCTCTGTTTAGGGTTTCAACCAGGACGGAGAGAGCATCGCCTACTTGACAAAAGTATTTGAAAATAGAAACAGTGATTGGATAATAATACCGAATAAAATTGGGAGAATTACATTTCAGTGTAGAGAGGGACAAAAAATGCCCAACTCATGGACCACTTATTTAAAAATTCATCTAAATATGAAAAGGAGAAAAGTAATTCCCAATGCATGGAAAATGCTATGTAAAAGGACCAAAATAACTATACATATTTGAAACCCTAAAAATTAAGTTCTTACTTTGTGTTTTTTTCCGTGGCGCCCCACCCCGACCCCACAACCCCATTTCCACATTTAACCCCCCTCCCTCCAGTTTGACTGTTTTTTTTTGCTTTTTTTTTTTTCTTTATTTCCTTTTTTTTCTTTCCAGTTTGAATCTTCTTCTTTTTTCGTTTTTTTTTTCTCTTTATCTCCTTTTCTCTCTTTCTATCCGACAGTTTTTTTTTCTTTTTTGTCCTTTACAGATTAAAAAATATAGTTACAAAAATAAGTGTTTCAATTTTCAATCTGTTTGAACCGGTGCAAAGATATTATTTTTTTATCATTTTATCCTAAATGGTCGTAATAAAATTTTCACTCTAAAGCCTTTCAATGTGCATCCTAAGAGAACTCTAAAACTAAATAAGGAATCTTAGGGTGTTCGTTGAAAGACCTTAGAGCTAAAAATTTATTACGACCATTCAGGATGGAATGGTCAGAAAAATAATATCTTTGTACCGGTTCAAACAGATTGAAATTTGAAACATTTTTTATTCCATTTATATATTAAAAATATAGTTAAAAATTATGTATTTCAATTTGTTAGTTAAAAAATATAGTTGAAACACAAAGTCCTCCTTTTATAACCTCCAGAAATAACATTTTTGGCACACGAATCAACACTCTAAGCATGAGGTGTAAGTATTGCCTTTAATGAATCCTACTATTTTTTTTCTCCTTTTTTTTCCTATATACATATTAAAAAATATAGTTAAAAAATAAGTGTTTCAATTTTCAATCCATTTGAGCCGGTGCAAAGATGTTATGAAAATAAGATGCACGCACCTTGTATCAAGGTATCAAGGTGTGTTAATTTAAGTTGTCTCATGTATGAATCTAAGTTGCCCTGTGTATGAATCTAAGTTGTCCTCTAAGTTGCCCTGTGTATGAATCTAAATTGCCCCATGTATGAATCTAAGTTACCCTGTGTATGAACCTAAATTACCCTCTAAGTTGTCCCGTGTATGAACTTAAGTTATCCTCTAAGTTGCCTCGTGTATGAATCTAAATTGCTCCATGTATAAATCTAAGTTGCCCCGTGTATAAGCTTAAGTTGCCTTCTAAATTGCCCCATGTATGAATTTAAATTGCCCTATGTATAAACCTAAGTTGCCTTCTAAGTTGCCCTATGTATGAACCTAAATTGTCCTCTAAGTTGCCTCTGTGTATGAATCTAAATTGCCCCATGTATGAATCTAAATTGCCTTCTAAGTTGTCCCGTGTATGAATCTAAATTGCCCAATGTATGAACCTAAGTTGTCCTGTGTATGAATCTAAGTTGCCCCGTGTATGAACCTAAGTTGCCATGTGTATGAATTTAAATTGCCCCGTGTATGAACCTAAGTTGCCCCTGATTCATGACAGAATGGAGGGATATTTTTGTCTTCAATTCCATGTCTTGAGAATTATTATTTTCCTTCCCATGATTGAGCAATTCCAAAAACATGGTCCATGAGTTGGGCATTTTTTACCCCACTCCCCACTGAAATGCAATTCCCCCAATAAAATTCTGGGGGAATTTAGAGTATATTGGGGCAAAGATTTGCCGGGCACCGTCCGATGTGTATACATGGATCCAGTTTTTATTGTGTGTGACTCACATGCATTCAACGTTTTCGACGGAATCTATATATGCACTTTCTTTTGGTTTTGTTGCACCCTAATCTTTAACACTACTTTTGAAAAAAAATAAATTTTTTACATCGCCGGTGTGAATATTTATTTCTTCCAAATCAATTGCATTGCGACACATGTACAAATAGTGGTCCCAATTTGATAAAACATGAGATAAGCTTTGATTCTGCGTCTTTCTCACCATTTTGATCAAATTCAAGATGTGTCATGATTGATAACTGAATATACAGGAGTTCAATATTCACATTTAATGCATCCCATGCTTGAACAGCCCATTTGGATAAAGTGATTTCAAGATAAAAGAAAAGAAAGGGTTTTGATTTTTAGTCAAATCACTCATTTGAATTGACTATTTCAGTGAGAAATGGAGAGAAAAGTACAAAAATGAAATATTTTGATTGACTTCTCCCCTTTCTCACCTAATCTCACAAAAAATGATAAGATTTTGTGAGAAATAGCTCCCCTTTCTTATCTTACTCTTTCTCACCATCCAAAGGCGCAGGAAAAGTGTTTACATGTGCATCTCGATCCTAATTAAACGAGAGCATCTTCAATATAAGTTAGGAAAGTATCACTCAAAAGTCAAAACTGTAGGAGAATTGCAAATGGATGCAGTTTACCAACAAACAAGAACTAATGTCAACGAGCTTTGTCCCAACAATTTGGATCGGCTACTTAGTGCGGTTGATTATATTTTCAGTCACAGAAGCGAGTATGGGAGTTTGGTTTTTTTTTTTTTTTTAAACGGAAAGAAATTACTATTAAGCTAGACAATCAACGTTAGGAAAACAAAGTAATGTCATACGGAAAACAACAAAGGTCTAGAGACCCAGAAACTAAGTTCTAAGGTGTCCCACTCCCAAGGAATCTGCCAGAACGACCCCCTGGCAGTGAGTGGGACAGTAGAGGTGATGATCAAGACTTCCTCTTGTTGGGACCAAGACGGCGATGCAATCAACAGATTGATTGGCTTGGCGGAAAATGTGAGCTATGGTGGATTTGGTCCGAGAAGCAATTCGACGAGCTTCTTCAACAATATGCCGTTGTTGATGGCCCGGAGGTGGGCCTTCATTACAGAACTTCACTGCCTCGCTAGAATCAAACTCTATTTTGACATCGAGCATGCCCTTCTCGAGGATGATAGTGAGGCCCCTGGAAATCACCCAAATTTCTGCTTCCAAGCTGCATTTGCTGGAGGCTTTGCCATAGAAACCCAGAATCCACCTTCCTAAGCTAACAATAAACACTCCTCCAAAACTAGATTTGCTGTTGAAATCATAGAAGCAACCATCTGTATTAAACTTTATTTCTCCTGTATGGGGCAACAACCAATATACAAGACACCCTTTTCCAGAATTTTCCTCAACACTCAACAGACTGACACAACCTTGAGGCTCATGGATGCTAGTCTCCTCATTGTCAAAGTTCATCCTGTTGCGAGCCTACATAAGCGGCTGCTACTATATTAGTGAACACAGTTTCTTAAAACTATGCCCGTCTAGATTCTTCATAGCTTATTGTATCTTATCTGGAAGCTTATGGTGATATATATACATAGAAATATTCTTTGATACATATAATTGAACATATTCCCAACGTGTCCATGTCATCATATCCGTGGTTAGTATTAGCTGTTCAAAAAAAAAAAAAATATCCGTGGTTATTAGAACTACACAAAATCTAATCATCATATAAGTATCTCAAAAATATATTTGACAATATACTTCAAGTGCAGAAATTGCATTAAAAAGCATGCATAACATTGTTATAAAGTGATTCATCACGTACACAGGATGTATCCAGGGTATTCAAGAACTGCCCGTGAGGTATTGGTAAAAGTGATAATACAGAACACAATTTTTTAAATTGACACGTTTACAACATGTGGAACATGGCTGATCAGATCGGTTTCTGACTCCACAGTATTGTCCCTGGCTCCCTGCTTCTTAGGATGGACACACATTTCGGATAAGCAACAGTCAAGGAAATTAGCAAAACAATGTTATTACTAAGATCATAAGAAAGTAAGTGCATAATTACCACATTTCCAGGGTTGAACCAACTAGTTGAATCTATGGTGATGGTGTGAAGGATTGGAGAGCTTCTAAGCAAGCATACTAACCCTTGGATTTCAAGTTTGCGCATGTCAGTCTGCAGGTCCAAAGTCCTGAGGTTATTGAAAGAATATGGAAGACCACCATCACAATCTATTTTTGCCAAGATCTGCAAGGGAAAGCATGCAAAATGCTAATGATGAATATAAAATTCACATGATAGTAATGGGAAATTTACAATGGACAAGAAATTGGACTAAATCAATGGCGAGCTCTGAGTAACTAACCATGGTTAATTATCTTTGATTTCTTCACACATCCTTTTTTTTTGGAAGGTTCATAAATGTAGAGATCACATAAAAAGGTAATATAAAGTCATAAATAATAACAGTACACATATTGTTAGGTGTGCGGTGAGGGAGGACATACATCAGATAGACCATAGCCATTGGCAATGCATTACTCTCCGAAAATTTTACGACCGAAAAGAATTCAATGAACGTATGCTTTGGGCATGAGAGAACTGATGTACTCAAATCCATCTCCTTGATCTGATAGAATAACAAACAGACAGTGGACTTTTTCCAATCCATTAGTTACACTAGACCATCATGTTGAGGCGTAAGTCCCAACATGGGTCTTATCCAATAAGTTCATTTTGTATCTCCAGATTGTAAACATCCTTGACAGCAATCAGTTTGATAATCTTAGTAGGCACGTGAAATTTCGTCACGTACTAAGGAAAAAATAATGGCAAAAAAACCGAAATTTATTGCCTAAACATAATCGGATCATGCTATGTTTTTTTATGAGCTATACCTCGGGGTTAAGAAAACAAATAGATCCAATCATTAATACGGAAGACACGGTAAAAACCACGAACGCCACTAGACAGTTCAGTCAGGACGATTAAACAAACCAATGCTTTTAAAGGCACAAGCCCAGTGGGAGGATTTTATCCCTCACAAGGTGAAGCGTAGTTCAATGCATTGAGGCAAAACAAAAATTTGTATTTTAAATCTTAAGTAATACGTACAGAAAATCATTTACAATGCTAGCGTAGAGAGAAAAATAACATTTCTAGATAAAAGTGGAGTCAAAAAACCTCCTCTAATAACCAAGGAATGCACACACATATTTATTTATTTGCTAATATTAGTATAAAATCAAAGATCATTCAATCTGCAAGCTAAAGGTATGGACATATGAATGTCACCTTTATTTAGTATACCAACTGATTTCGAGAAGAAGATCAAAAAATAAAACAAAAATGAGGCATTATTCCTAACAATTGTGCATAGATGACTTTCACCACTTGTCTTCAGCATAACTACTTCTGCAAGTTTAATCTCAGAAGCACTATCTCTTTCTTGGATATTGTAAAGATCCATAGCCCATGTTATTCCTAAGAAGACGACACCTCAAATCAATTGCGTAAAAGCGCAGCACAGCCAAGGCGTAGGTTTTTGAAGGTAAAGCATAAACTTGAATTTGAAACTTGAAAGCCTTGAGGAGGTATTGTCTACTTCTCTATATCCTCATGATATACGCAATAGAAACTCCTCCTTAATTAAGAAAGCTCATTAAGTATATGGATACTGGTAATTTCCAATAAGGAGCTTGGTTGTTTTGATGATTTGGAGGAGGGGGCCTCCCTTTCTAAGGAGTTCTGATTTGCATTTTAATCTGTTTCGGCGTATGCTTTGTTTGTTTCTGCTGCTGTCCGTTGTTGGTGGTTGTAGCATTTGCCGGGGGTTTGCTTTGGATGATCCTCTGGTTGGGTTTTGATTTGCAGGGATCCTGGCTGCTTGGTGGGTTGGTTGAGGCCGTTTTTTTTAGTGTTCTTTTGCTTTTAGGAGCTGTTGTTGGTTGTTTTAGCTATTGTTGTATGGTCTTGGTTTATGCAGTTTTCGGTGTTTGGTGTGTTCGTGCTATCATTTTTCTTTTGAGTGGTACCTTTTACTTGCCCTTGTTCCTTTTATTCTTTATACCCTCTTCAAATATTAATAAAATTTCTTTTGCCGAGCTAAAAAAAAATTTTTTTTTGAAAGCATTGAGGTGCTTTTGGATAGCCAAGCTCTCGATAGTCGATACAAGCATCAAAGCAGCCCTCAACTTAGCTTTGAAAACAATGAAATAACCAAACAGCAGGCTGTGCATTATTGATTTTTCAGTTTTAACCACCTTCTAATTCATAACCATCGTGGAGGTAATGTGACATGAAGACGTTCAGCAAGTCCACTGGTATTGAAATCAAACAAACATCATAAAAGCAGAATGAACAAAGTAGGGAAGAGAACATAAAGGTTTATAGATCACTTCAACCTCACTTTCAACTGGATGCGGAAAAAAAAAACATACTACTTTATATTATCAACCTCAAAGGGGTAATTAAGAGAAACAAACAGAAAGTTTTCAGGTTGCAAAATAGATTACAATTCCATCCCATGTAAAATCAGAAAAGGAATAGAAGAAGAAAAAACCTTTGGATTTTAGACGAAGCCAAAAAAACAGCCCAATTTACCTCAATCGCTCACCCTCGGCTCTCTAACATTCATTACATACATGCATTCGGGATGGAATACAGGGAAAAAAGAATGCAGTGTTGTTTCAAAGTTCAAACATAAAGAGCTACCAGTAGACTTGTAAATTAGAGACTGTATATAATTTTACTGAAAAACTGACCTCAAGAGCTTGGCTTCCGAAACAAATAGATTGAGCAAAACGGATTGCAGATAGAAAATTGGATGCACTCTGCAATCCCGCTGCATGTCCTGGTTCGTAGAGAAAACAAATGAAGCCTTTATTGAGGCATCTGAAGCTCGCCGCCGTAATTTCTGCATTAACATGGTTTTCCCAATAGAAACTCCGGAGACTTGGGGCAAAAATCTTGACCAAATGAGTCATATATTTGGTGAGCCTTTTGAGTTCACGTTCCAGTAACCTCACACCAGAAACATCCAACCTCTTCATCTCCAAACCATCAAGTTTCAAATCTTCTAGGCATGGACATTTGATATTGAGATGATCGCCAATCATTCCTCTCTAACATTTTTCAAGTACAGATTCCTAAGGAGAGGGAAATTACCCCCCAAGAACAAATCCGAACACCCCACGAGATATACATTTTTCAGAGACAAGGTGTGGACCGCTGTAAACAAAGCCGGAGCAGTAGTAAACCCAAAATCCTCACACCTAACTATCAGTGAACGGAGGGTTTGATGATCTTGGTGATTCAATGTGAGAACCCTGAGAGCGTTGCACGTGAGCAAACGCAGGGGGAGACTAAAGCAACAGTCTAAATCAACGTCGAGCTCGAGTCGTTCGATTCCCCGGTTCATTACTTGGCCGATGCAATGGCGCAAAAAAGAGGAGCTTGTGTAACCGGAGAGGCGAAAGGTGGTAATTTTGGAGTGGGGTTGACGGCGAGATAACACCGTGGGTATGAATCCCGTGGATTTGGGAGAGAGACATGAGAAGTCGAGATGAGGGTGGGTGCGCCATAGGGATAGGTGATTCCAGTGTTTGGAGAGCAGGGTGGTTTGGGCGAGGGATTTGATTGGGAGGAAGGAGAATATGTGGTGGAGAATTTCGTCTGGTAAATCAATGACCATGTTCATGGCTCTGCTGTTTTTCTCGTTCAGATTGTTAACATTCTCTGCCTCAGCATCTGAGCTCTTCTTCACCTTCTTCGCCTCCTCAGGGGCCCGTGTTTTCCATTGTTGTTTCTCTGTTTAGGGTTTCAACCATCGCCTATTTTGACAAAAATATTTGGAAAATCTTTAATAATAATACTAGTTTGATTCGCGGACGATGACTTGATAATGGACATTTGTCGAGATTAGCAATCACGATATTAATTTTATTCCTATATTGGGTAAAAAAAACCGGTGCTGTGTTTGCTTCTCTTTTTTAAATATATGTTATAAAAGATTTTTCTTAGATTCTTACTTTCAATCATTTCTTTTTCTATTTCTCTTCACTTATTATTTCTACTACTTTTTCAAAAAGTGTTCCAAACAAAGCATGGATTATTTTTAAAAATATTCGGATGATATTGGAATTGTTCTCAAAGAGTATTTTTCAAAATTTATATCGAAAACTTTGTTTTCCAAAAATAATTTTAATTAAAAAACTATTTTTGAAAAATATTTTCCAAAAATATTTTCAAAACTTTCTTTTCTTCAAAAAATAATTTGCCAAATTGTTTTGAAAACTTCATTTTTTCTAATTTTGTTTTCAAAAAATATTTTTCAACAACTAGTTTTCTTTTCAAAAATTTGTTTTCAAAACTTTTTTGAAAATCAAACTAAATTCAAAGACTATTTTTCCAAAAAAAAAAAAAAAACATTTTTGAAAAGATAGTTTTTTGTAAAAAATAAAATAAAATCTCTTTTCAAAAATAATTCGTAATAAAACTGTTTTTTTAAATTAAAAATTATTTTCAAAAATTTCTTTTTTTCATAAAAAATATTTTTAGAAACCCTTTTTAAAATTTGTTTTATTATCCCCTCTGTAATTCCATGTGAATTAAACATGGGACCAGACAGAATTAGAGATGAAATTAATCAAGGACAAATAGTTTAGGGACTAACAATCCCAGGGGCTAGTACTGTTAATCCCATGGGTTTTAATATGTGAATCAAACGAGGCCGGAAAATTTAAAATATATTCCGACAGAGATTTATCTGGCACCGATGTGTATATATGGATCCAATTTTTATTGTGTGGGACTCAAATGCATTGAACGGTTCCAATGGAATCTATGCACTTTCATTTGTCCCGGTAGCATTGCTCGATGTGTTATGATGTTATTGTTTACTCCTATTGTTGCAAAATGACATGAATGAGCTAGCAATCCAAAAAAGATGCATTTTGTGGAAGGTGTTTTTCCTTAAACCAAGCCATCGTCTGCCCTCTTACTTGGCCACAATCAAACTGTGTCGAACAAAAATATTTCTTGTTGTCACCCAAAAAAAATGCCTCTCTTCAACCCTAAGACAAATATAAGAGACAAATATATATGTTATAGGTCTCCGGACAGACTTGGACCACCATCCGAACGAGATTTGTGTGTCCCAAGTCCCAACCGTCTAGGCAAGATTTCCAATAGCTCTGGAATCCTAATCGCGTGCAAGCTTCCATACTCCCCTCAGTCCCGTCCGAACGGCCCTTGCCTTTTCGCCTCATTTAACGCCACACATGACAATTTTACACCATAATCCATAATCAATCATCATATCATCACCTTCAATCAATCATTTCAGGCCAAAGCAAGTTCGTATTCGGTCAAATCCAACACTTCTTCCACGGCTAGTATGTAAGGACCCGTATTTTTTTTCGGATGTTCTTTAAACGTTTTATAAATATAAAAAAATAAAATAAAATAAAATAAAATAAAATGTGAAATTGATTGAGTTTATTTTAATTGTGGGTCAATGTGCAAGAGTTTGAAATATGTGGGTGTTAGTGTGATAAGGTGCATGTGTGTATAAGTGTGTGTGCCAGGGGAAAATAATTCCCAAAACCCCATCCCATTCTCTCTCCCGTTCTCTCTCTCGGCTCTCTCTACCTCTCTCACTCCCTCACCCAAAAACTCACCTCTAAATTCAAAACCCACAACAAATAACCTCCATTCCATCTTCTACTCGGGTGTTGTGGTCCGTATCGCTCCGGTTCAAGCTCGGAGAAGTTGTATTCCGGTTGGAACAAGGTTTTCGGAAAGTTAGGGCTTGTAACTTCTTGGATTTCGTGCTCCGACTTCGAGGTAGGGAATTCTACCTCTCTTTATATGTTTTATGAGTGATTTAGTGCATAAATCGTGCTTGTAATGTTGTGTTTGAGTTTGGATTGAAAATTCGTAGTTGCTGTCAAAATTGTCTGTTCTTCCTGGATTTCTACCGGTAGACCCGTTCTTTCTACCGGTAGAACGTTGTTACTTTACCAGAAAATCGATTCCCTACCGGTAGGAGCCTTTTCCCTACCGGTAGAACAATTGAGAAATTCTTTCGTAACCAGCTCAAACGTACAGCAGCAGCTCAAAAGCTGCTCAACGTATCGAACTTCTACCGGTAGGAATTCCTTACCTACCGGTAGGTCAAGCACAAATTTGAACGTTGGCCTTTCTGTTCCCAAGTTCTACCGGTAGGACTTGCTTGCCTACCGGTAGGTTACGTGAATTGGAGTTTCTACCGGTAGGACTTGTTCACCTACCGGTAGGTCTAGGTTCTACCGGAATGTTGGCCTTTCTGTCTTCAAGTCCTACCGGTAGGACTTGCCTGCCTACCGGTAGGAGAGTAAGAGTTTGAGCTGCTTTCACCTGCTTCTTTGAGCTGCTGCAGTATCTTTCAGCTGCTTTCCTATATCTTTCAATTCATATGTCGAAGCTTTTCATTGACTCTAATGAGTTTGTTTACGCATCCTTCCAAGTGTTTTGGTGAATGTTACTTGTTCCTCACTTAAAGTGGCATCCAATGGACTAGAGTGAACATGTCTAGAGATTCGACGAGTACTATTGCAATCCGTTTTCTCTCTTGACTCGTAAGATTCTCAGATTCCTTTGGTACATGCTTTTACAGACTCCGAGTATAGAAACAAGATAATCAGGCATTGTAGAGTCTAGTCGCAGGTTAATAATGTGGTATGCGAAGGTACGAGGGTGTACTTAGGGGTACGGTGAGGACGTGTGTATTTGAGTATATGCGATATGGTAGATTGTTGGTCTTATAATATCATGCGATTGATTAAATGGTCTTTGGGTTTAATTGAATGAACGGATGTTTGTGAAATGGGAAGCGGAATGAAAGTGAATAACTAATGG
The DNA here is from genome assembly GCA_019656835.1 of Rhododendron ovatum. Lineage (NCBI taxonomy): Eukaryota > Viridiplantae > Streptophyta > Magnoliopsida > Ericales > Ericaceae > Rhododendron > Rhododendron ovatum. The sequence goes on from CM033795.1 coordinate 12,758,328, forward strand.
ACAGAGTATTGTAGGAATTTATGTATGGGCTTGGTACGTCATGTAAGATGCGGGTATGTAAACAAAAGAGGAGGCATGAACATGTACATTTTGTGGAGTCACGTAATGGTTAATTAAAATTCAGTTGTATAACCGTTAAAGGGATGATGAAATTGATTATGAAATGCTGTTGATTGTGGAAATTGTGAAAGGTGACCCAAGTGGTCGTTATTGAGGGAAAAGACTCGGGGTGACCCTGCGCTCGAGGGAACTAGACCCGAGGTGACCCAACTGATTCATATTATTGGAGGAAAAGACTTGGGGTGACCCTACGCTCGAGGGAACTAGACCCAAGGTGACCCCACCTGATTATTGTTATTGAGGGAAAAGACTCGGGGTGACCCTGCGCTCGAGGGAACTAGACCCGAGGTGACCCTAGTGATTATTTGATGGGAAAATATCGGATTAAAGGAAAAAGAAAGGTTTTGCAATTAAGGGATTTAATGAAGATCAATGTGGACACGAGAAAGATTGTACTACCGTACGAAGAATAATAAGATGTTTTGATTTGATTATAGACAAATGTGGAATGACGGGAGTTTAATAACATAACTAGTTAAAGAAGTAAACGGCTAGTGACATTGATGTGAAGTCTAAGACTCTTGGGCGATAATTCGCAGCTTGTTGGTAGTCATTTGTGGTATAGGCGTATCTGTCAGTACTCATTCATTCTCGGTGCATGGTTCATTCAAATTGCATATAGCTTGAGTTTAGAATTTTCTACTGGGCTAGTGTAGCTCAACCAAATCTTTCTTTTCAGGTTCTGACGCCGGGCAATAGATTGCATGCATTGTGTGCTTGACAGTAAAAGACTCTTGGAAGCTGACATCACTGGTTATTTTGTCATCGTTGTGAAGATCTCATTTTTGTTAAAGATGACTTTGTAATTAATTACTACTGAATTTTCTTTTGACCAAAATTGTAATTATCTAAACTTAAGGACTTGTTTGTAAATTAAACAGGTGGGAAACTCTTTTGGGTAACGTATATGATATGCGAGGTTTCTCTTTTATTGAAATGTATTATTTAATTATGTTGAAAATCAAGGGCGTGACATAGTACATCCTTTCTCCCCCAACCTAGTGTTTAGGAAAAGGTTTGGCATATCCCTTGTCATCCAAATATTAAGGGAAAATTTCAAAATACCCTCCAACCTTTACTCTGATTTTCAATTAGATTTCCATCATTTGAAAAAAAATCAATTTTACTCCTAACGTTATTTTCAGTTAATTAAAACACCCTCTTCCGTCCAAATAACTAACGAATTTCATTAAAGGCTCCATTAAATAGCGTCCCGACCGAATTTCGATAATCCGAGTCACTCAATGTGTATTCAATAAAAAATTGTTCGAATGAAGCCCTTTCCGATCATTTCTTTTGCTGATTTCTCGCGAGTATTTTTAAATCACGCTCTGAACACATTAAGCGGCTTAGATCATCGAAATTCGATGGGGATGTTATTTAACGGAGCCTTTACCGAAATCCGTTGTTCAATAAAAAACTGTTCGGATGAAGCCCTTCCCGGTTATTTCTTTTGTTGATTTCTCGCAAGTACTCTTGAAATCACATTCTGAACATATTGAGCGGCTCAGATGATCGAAATTCCATCGGGACGCTATTTAACGGAGCCTTTAACGAAATCGGTTAGTCATTCGGACGGAAGGGGGCATTTTGATTAACGGAAGATAACGTTGGGAGTAAAATTAATTTTTTTTAAAAGGTTGGAGGTATTTTGAAATTTTTCCAAATATTAAAGCCTTCATGTGGAAAGTTTTGAATTATGTTCTAGCAATAAAAGAGAACCTTTTCTTTCGAAAATGTGCCAGAAATCCTTTGCGGCCCCTTTGTGATGCGGGAAATTGGATTGTCGTCGTGTATGGAAAGGCCAAAAGGGAAAGGTGTTGGCTCAGTTGAGCCTTTGCAACATATTACTTCCTCAGTAAGGTGATTCGATGGATGGTGCAGAACCTTGGCCAAACTGGTGGATCTCTTAGCCTTGGTCTATCAGGAAATGAAGGAATGAGTATGTGTTCTGAGGTGGTGATTTCAAATTCTGCTCTCTCAGCAAAATGGGACTCTGAGCTGCAGCAACTTACTCAGAGGGGAAGCCCCTGATACCATCTCTTTTGAGGATAGTGTCGCGACACAAACCCGAGGGTAAAGAATCATAACCGGCTAGGCGACTAGTAAGTTTATCTTACTGCAACGGGAAAATTTCAAAATTCCCCCGATCTTTACTCTAAATTTTAATTAGAATTCCAACCTTCTAAAAAATTAGATTGGAAAAGGGGAAATGCGGATTGATTCGGATTTTGTTCAAGTCCGGACGCCCGGATTTTGCTTCGGTTTGCACCTCCTCTTTTCCGATCGAATTTCGATGATCTGAGCCGCTCAATGTGATTAGAACCCGATTTTAAGGTTATCAGCTAGAAATTAGCCAAAAAATAACCAGAAAGAGCTAAATTTGAGTAATTTTTTATTAAACTATTCAATAAAAAACTGTTCAGATGAAGCCATTTTCGGTCATTTTTTTTGGTGATATCTTACGGGTACCCTTAAAATCACGTTTTGAACACATTGAGCGGTTCAGATCATCAAAACTCGATTGGGACGCTATTTAACGGAGTCTTTAACGAAATTCGTTAGTCATTTGGACGGAAGGGGACGTTTTGATTAATGGAAGATAACATTAGGAGTAAAATTGATTTTTTTTAAAGACAAAGAGTCCAATTGAAATTTAGAATAAAGGTTGGGGGGTATTTTGAAATTTTTCCAACTGCAGCCCTCTTGAAATGATGGTTAAAGATTGGGCGCTGCTATTCGCAGCCCTTTATTTTCTCCCATAGCCCGTTAAAAATTTTCAATTATACTCGACAGTTAGTTACCGAAATTGAGATATATTTTCAGCATCCAATTACCGAAATATAATATTTTTTTCAACAGCTATTTACCGAAAATGTATGTTTAGCAGTTGTTTACCGAAAGTTGAACATATTTTTGACATGTAGTTACCGAAGTATAATCTTATTTTCAACAGCTATTTACCGAAATGTTATGTATGATTTTCAACAACCATTTACCGAAATATAGTGGGCTATGGGAGAAAACAAATGGCTGCGAATTGCAGCGCTCTAAAGATTAGCATCGGAAACTGTACAAACGAAATTTTCAAAAAATTGCTTTGTACAAACGAAGCAATTTGCCTTGATCTCTTCCTTTTTCAAAAAGAAATTTTTTAAAAATTCACCTTAGATTCTCCCTACTTTCAACATTTCTCTCTCTATCTCTCTCCACTTATTATCCCTACAATTTTTCAAAAAAAATTTCAAAAACCAAACCGAACACAGCAGAAATCAACCAGGGCTTTTATTCAAAACTGAGATAAATACTCCCTCCGTCCAGATTTAATTGTCCCTACTTCTATTTTAACCGGCCAAAAAATGTGTTATATCTTTGAATTCGTAATGAATTTCATATCGAATATGGATTTTGTTTGATAGATCTCGATTAGTTCTATAATACGATATTTTTGAAATCACGTAAAACATTATAAATTGGAAGATATAATCGATTGAAAAATGGCACGAACTCCAAAAAAGAACTTTTAAATCCAGACGGAGGGAGTACAAAGTTCCGTTACCGACGTAGGACGTTGAGCCGGTGCCGAGAGAGGGAGGCCGAACTCCCTCTGTTTGCTAATGTTCTCTGTGTCTGAAAATACAATGCCTAAAATATACTTTTAGGTTAAGAGAATCACAAGTGACTTTGTGAAAGCATCTCGAGCGCATCCTCAGGAAAATGTCATTCTCAACTGCAGTTAGCCACTAGGTATATGAACTCCCCAACAGACTCGGCATTTAAACTACTCAAATTACAATAAAGTTTTTTGTTTTAACGGAACACTTCTCGATTTCCCCAATCAGGCCCAAAACTCTAGGTGTCTCGTCTTTCCCCAGTACCTCTTTAATTTTTAGAAACATCAGCCATCGATGACCCAGGTGGTGGCTTGTGCGATGTCTTGTGTGATGAATCACAGCCAGCCATTACGTCTACGCAGATTGGCTGAGTTAGACCCACTTCACTTAAGGAGGATGATAAGTTGTGGAGGTGAAGGATTATCGTCAATTGCAAAAGTGAAGGAGGATGATAGGCTCTGGACCGACAGCGAGGGCGACAGAGAGAGAGAAGAAATCGATTTTACCAGGTGCTACAGTACGTGACTCACCGGGTCTAGCGAGTTAACCTGGCCACCCTCCAAATCGGCAAGTACTAGGTCATGCAATTTAGTGTTTAGGTAGCCACTTTAGCCAATTCGATTGGAAGGAAAGAGAATATGTGGTGGAGTAATTCGTCAGGCAAATCGCTCATTCTGTCACTGGAGATTCAGTCCCTCACCTCGTTCTTCCATACAGCCGCGCGTTGCTTTTTTTTTTTTTTGTGTGTCAATCGTTAACTTTATTATTCAATAACGTGACATAACATCCACCATAGCTTCTGTCATGGCCCAACTTGGGAAATCGTTGAGCCAAGAGAGAGAAGTATCAATAAATAGAGTGTACTTTGAGACAACATGGGCCACCCTATTACAATTACGATGAATGAAATTAAAGAAACTATAGAAAAACTTCTGAGCAAAGCTAAAACATGCATCACTGATAATGACTTCAACCTCTTGGATTTTTGCTGGGAGGGTCTACTTGTGAAAACTCAAGGGTACCCCGTACCCAATAAGTTATGTTTCTTTCTATTCGGAAAAACACCACAAATATTTGCTTGTTTAATTGAAAACAAAACAACAGAGTAAAAAAAAAAAAAATTTATGCTATGAGAAGTTACCATGCAAGTTCCAAAAGATACTCTACTGTTGAGGGGCTTTAATCTCGTGGAAGAAAAGAGACTATGACATTACAAGATGGCGGTGCAAACTTCTTTATCTTAGAACGAATTCTCTGTTTTGTGAGGGGTGGATCCGTAAGATCATTCTTTAAAGTCAAGGTCATTTCTTGGAAAGCTGTTTCACACCTAAGTAGAAATTTCACTAAATAGATCACACTCTTAGATACCCTAGTACCTCCAATATCAATCCTTGCAACCTTCAGGTGACGCTCAATTGTTGACTTGAGATTTCGACTTTGAGACCTCCAGTACCGACTGGCATCCAAAATCTGAAATAAGACGATTATATGTAATAATATAATTACAGCAATGACAAGTTTTCTTCATTCAATTAGAGTTTGAGGTACATTGAGTTTCTCATACAGAATGCTTTACGCATCGATTCTAAAAAATATAGGTCACCTTGTACAAGTATACAGCTGACGTTGTCATAATCTTGGCATATACTTAATTATCCAAATGCATTCGAAACTATGCAGCATGAGAAAGCAACAATGCTAGTGACACATACAAAATTATACACAAACTCACAGCCACGGATGTGAACATTACCTCGTTCTCGGTCTTTAAACAATCTACACCTATAACAATGGCGTGGAGCATTGGAGAGCTGTTAAGAAAGCATAATATCCCTGTGATTTGATATTTCAAGTCAGTTTGGAGCTCCAAGGTCGTGAGGTTATTAAAAGAATATGGAAGACCACCTTTTGACAAAATCTACAATAAATAGCATGAGAGTTCAGGAGGGATTAATCTAAAATTCATATGACAAAGATGGAAAACAACAAAGGATAAAAAAATTCCAATACATGACCAGTGAGGTCCGAGCCTCAACCATCGCTAAATTTATTTTCTTGGCAAATTTTTCTTCAAAATCGTACTGTCTTGGTACCTCCAAACAAGTGAAGTTATTAAAATGGGCTCACATAAGAAAGAGCATATTAAAAGAGGATCCAAATCAGAGAGGGGAGAAAACATACACTTGCGAATTTGAATATTTTTTTTGATTTGGAATATTTTTGTTCCATGTAAACTTCTTTTAGCATTCGAAAGAAAAATACATAAAAGAATATAAATCAATCAACACCAAAAGAGCTAATGATCAAAAAAAAAATCAACACCAAAAGAGCCGAAAAAAGTAAGCTTATTTTGTCTTCAAAAAATTTAGATTGTGTTTGTTGAAGTAATTACTTGTGCCATACCAATTTAGCGAGAAACTAACCTCAAGAACTTGGCTTCCAACTGACAGAGATCGGGCAAAACAGAGTGCTGATATAAAGGTCGCTGCTCTCTGCAGTTTCTTTGGATTTGCTGGTTTGGAGCAGAAATAAACGGATCCTGTATTGAGGTATTCGAAGTTGTCCATCGTACATTTCCAATTAATACTCTCTTCCCAATAGAACCTCCGCAGACTTGGGGCGAAAATCTTGGCCCTACCATCGTAACGGAAGCACCCGGTGACTTGTAATTCCAGTAACCCAATGCAAGAAATACCCAAAGAGTCCAAACCATGTAGGCCTAAACCTTCAAGTTCTAAAATTTCAAGTCCTGGACAGTTGATATTAGGGGCAGACATTCCTCCACAATGATTCAAGCACAGTTTCCTAAGGAGAGGGAAATTATCCCCAGAAAACAAATCCGAACCCCACCTGAAGCACACATTAATTAGAGACAAGTTGTGGACCAACGGAAGGCCTGCTGAAGGACGATAATAAAACTGCCTGTACAGGGGTCTATTCTTCCAATTCCGCCAGCAGAGTCGTAATCTTCACGAACAGGGTGTTTATTATGGTCGTTCAATGTGAGGACCCTACGAGTGTTGCAATTGAACAAGCCCGAGGGGAGATTAAAGCCGGTGTCTAAAAAAACGTCGAGTTCGAGTTCTTCGATTCCATGATGCATCACTCGATCGATGCAATCCCGTAAGCAGGAGTAACTTACGTGACTGAAGAGGCGAAAGGTGGTAATGTTGGAGCCCTGTTCACGGCGAGATAATACGTCTGGTACAAATTCGGTGGCCTTGGATAGGAGTTTGCGATGCAGTTCGGGAGAGAGAGGGAAGAAGTCGAGATGAGAGTGGGAAGTTGGGAACGCCACAGGCATAGGTGTTTCCAGTGTTTGGAGAGAACGGTAGTTTGTGTGAGGGATTTGAATGGGAGGAAAGAGAATATGTGCTGGAGTAAATCGACCGGTAAATCACTGATTCTGTCCCTGGTGTCTCTCTCTTTCAATTGGTTCTTCTCCAAAGCTGCTCGCTGCTGCTTCTTCTTCGACGCTCGTGCTTCCATTGATTTTGGTGGTGATGCTCGTCCAACTCTCTGTTTTTAGGGTTTTCACCAGGGCAGAGGTTTTAAGGACCGAGGGTTTGTCTCATATAGGAGAGCAATTTTATTTACCTTCGGTTTGTTCACTCTTAACGAGGGTTCGCTTTGTTCACCCCCAACGAGGGCATGCTCATTCTGGGTCTCACTTTGCTGATGGAAATCGTTCAATTATTTCAGATTCAATTTCTAAGAGATTGATAAAATATAGCTCAATCGAATATCAATAAGTGCTTCATTTAGGAGTTTATTTATTTTCTGAAAAATTCTTGATTAAAAAATTAAATTTTTAGATCAAACACTTACCAATATCCGATTAAGGTGAATTTTTGCATAGTCTCCTAAGAAATTAATTTAGACAAAATGATCACGGTCTTGATTATTGTAGTGAAGCACGTAATGAGCATACTCTCGCTGAGGGTGAACGAAGCAAGGGTGAACAAAATTGCTCTCTCAATATGAGTCTACGGCACTACAACTACAATTAAATAGATGTGTGACTAAATACTTTTCCAATTTTAGCACATGCTAAAAACATTGAAATTCTCTTTTATTTTTAACGGAATTAAACTTTATATTAACGAACTCATGGTTGGTCTCCACCCTATAGGGTGCGGGGTCGCCTTCTGAATCTATAAGTATTCTCTTGAAAGTTAGGATTGTACAAAAATTTCATCTCAATTCCTTAAATGATCACAAAAAAATTTGTGACGAACACTGCATTAGATTTTTTCTCGCTCTTAAAATTCATTGCTCACAATAATTTTTTTTAACAAGTTTATTGAGGAAATCTTGATAAGGGGTACATCGCTCACCATCTTGCTCAAAACGCAATCAAATTAAACACATGCAACTCGTAAAATACAACATTCACAATCTACGAGCACTAACAACATATACAAGTAATGCAGATGTATAAATACATACACAAGTTAAGAAAATACTCTATTCTTAAGAAATTGAAAATCCACATTAAGTACTCAAGCCCTTGTCAAATTTTTATCAAGCCCTTATCAAATTTTAATTAAGCCTTTTATTGAGCATATCAATCATTTATCGAGTTATTATTGAGCCAAGCCAAATTGAGCTTCGAGTTGCTCGAGCTCAGCTAATCTACCAATCAAGCTTGAGGTTTTTTTTTTTTTTTATCCGAACACGATTCATGTCATTTCAAAGAAGCCATACGGCGTCTACAGATATCCATCCGAAAACAATGACAAAGGAAACACCAAAACCATCCAACTAAGAATGAAACAAGGAAGTTAAATATCTAAAACCAGGAACGACTTTACACCGCCAATAAAGGTCGGGACACGTGGAGTATGAAATCCAGACATTCAATCTCCTAAGGATTGGCGAAAAACCCGGGTCACAACTAGCAACACAACTCCGACGGATATCAAAACAGCAGAGAATGATCACTTGCCTTGGGTTACTACCCAAAAAGCACGCCTGCCGACTTCGGGTGAGGATACGAGACGCCGTCTACCGAGGGCGCGAACGAGTTCTCACACCAAAGCAGTGGAGGGAATCTCCGAGGCAAACCTATGCTGTCACGACAGGCTCCAATCGAGAGGAAACCGAGAGCCATAAATCCGTGTTGGTTAGTGGATCGGTTCTTCAATTGCAGCAGCTGACGACTGACCTTACCCTGCTGCTAGAATGGGAACCACCACACACCCAGGCATCAAGGCCAAGCCATTGCCCTTTATACTACTCCAAAAGCCAAGCCCCGAAGGAGTTATCCGCCCACCGCCACAACCCTCCAAATCCAGGGAAAACCTGGACTGGAAACTCAATCTGGACAAGTCGGAGAAAACAGAAAAAAGAAAAAGAAAACCCTTCATTCCTCCTCCTTTATTACTCCCAAACCCTAACCACATCACTCCCTGTAGTGCAGCAGCACCACCACCGACGCAACCACCAGATCAGGGGACTCGGAGGGAGCCGAGCTACAAAGAAAAGCACCAGCCAAACGGTCATGGCCTCCACGCCGATCGCACATCCCGAAAGCCCCAAACTGAGGGTGAAGAAAAGGGGGACTGGAGAGACGAAGAGAGAGAGCAGAGAGAGGGCTGAAAGATGGAGGAGAGGGAGGAGGAAGGGGGAGACCGGGGGGGAGGAGGCAGAGGCGGAAGCCTCCCCCCCAAAAGGATCGAGCTTGATGTTAAGGCTCGAGCTTGTTCTGAAACTTAACGAGCAGAACTTGAGAATCACTCAATTCGCTTCAACCCGATGATTGATCCTACACTTAGATATTCCTGGAGTCACCACCGTGAGATAATGCGTGTGATATCATCAGCTTTGTGGCTTTACTGGTTTATTTGGAAATTGCGTAATGGGTTTGTTGTTTCGAAATGTGTCTGTTAGTGTTAACCCTTTGGAAACTATGGCTAAAGCCAATTTTGCTAGAATGGGTCGATAACACTTTGGCGATGACCCCGGTCCGTATGGACAACCAACCCAATGCAGATGTTTCCTCTGTTTGGAAGGCTCCGGACAAAACCTACTCTATATATAACACCTTTACAGGTACGCAACTCGTGCTAACCACCACTTGAGTTGATTCTACAATGCTTATCTATAACTCGACTGACATGGACATTGGAGGGGTGTTAATTGTCACCACATCAGTGTCCTACTTCTTGCTTGTAAGTTCAAAGATCGAGGGTGCTTCAAACCGTATGTATTATGATCAATAGTACTCTAGGTAAAGCCAAAACAATTTGATTGTTTAAAATTCGAATATAGTAGATATACACAGGAGAGAGAGAGAGAGAGAGAGAGAGAGAGAGAGAGTTAAGAATCAAATTGGTGTGGTGGTTAATTTGATGTGATCATGATCTCAATTACCATAGCTTCTTCTCGATCACCATTGATTACCTGTAGCTTCTCTTCGACCACCATTGATTTCCTTATCCCGATCGATTTCACTCCTGTTAGAGCCGCTCCAATCAATTCTCCATTTAATTGAGAACAAAACAACAAGGTAAACTGAGCGCATCCAACAAAAAGTTGCCAAACAAGTTCTAGCTAGTAAAGATCCTCTACCGTTGAGGGTCTCTAGTCTTGTGGAAGAATAGAGATTATAACATTCGAAGATGGCTGTGCAAACTTCATTGTCTGAGAACGACTTGTTTGCCGCACGAAAGGAGGATCTGACAGGTTGCTCCTTAAAGTCAAGGTCATATCTTGCAATGTAGTTTCATGCCTAAGTAGAAATTTCACTAAATAGAATACACTCATAAGAAATTAAGGGACAGTCTACAAATCGTTCACGTAATATTGACTTTAAACAAACATGGAGGGAGATAAAAGGGACAGTCTAAGGGTGAGTTCTCCTACACTAGCTCATAAGAAATTAAGTTGGTTTGGTCCTTATTTGAATTTTTTTCGCATTTGTTAATTTTGTGCCAAATTTTTATTGATTATTTATTCATCTCGACGAGAGGAATCAGAAAAATAATTTTTTTTTTTTTTACCTTTACCCAAGTATTTTGAGAAATAACCACTTTTTAGCAAATAAGTGAAATAAGTTGACTTATTTTGTTAAAGTGTCGACTCGGTCGTCGTTGTTTATGGAGATTGGGAGAGAGAGAGGGGAGAAGTCCAGGTGAGGGTGGGAACGCCACAAGCACAGGGTGGGCCAGTGTTTGGAAAGAAGGGTGGTTTGTGCGATCGATTCAATTGGAAGGAAAGAGAACATGTGGTGGAGTAATTCGTCAGGCAAATCGTTGATTCTGTCACTGGAGTTTCTCTCTCTCCTCGTTCTTCCGTACAGCCACGCGCTGCTAAATAAAGACAAAAGTAGTTCTAAAAATATGTCTATAGCTTATTTTTGTCTTTATTCACAAAAAATGAGTTTGGTGCAAAACATTGTATTTTTTTGATTCTTGTCGTCGATACAAACTACTAATACACATAAATTTGACACAATCATTAAATGCTGATAAAAAGTGAACAAAGGAATAAAAAAAACCCACCCGGTGGCCAGTCCTCTATTACAAAATAAATTATATGTTGGCGAGTCGTTTGGCCTCAGATCGTGTGATTGTCGGGGTCTCTCACCGGTTAGGCAATGAGGTTGGTTCGCCGCTGGTGAGGGGTGGGTATCTAGGGCCCTGGGCTACCTAGGATTTTGTCTCGGGAGACATAGGATGAATCTAGGCCCTATTTAATTGTTTAAATGCTGCCTAGTTTTTGATTTTTTTCCTTGATCCTTGTGTCATTTTAATACTCGTATTTCAGTGATAATAAAATTTTATGCTTAGCAAAAAAAAAATGTATAATAATTAATACAAATTTGAAAATTTAAGAAAATTCCATGTAGGAAAGAGCTCTTTTTATTTTAGGTAACTACATTCTTATAGTATATAGTATGAATAGATAGATATATAGTATAGATGCAAGTGTCTTCAATTTTCTTTTTTGGATGTTAATTTCCTATTGTGTTTAGAGCTCTATGGCAAGGCTTAATTTGATTGTGTTTATATATTATATATAAATACCCTGTGGTATTCTATATATAGCTAAGTCTTTGTGATTACTCAATTGCTCTTTGTATCTTTTTGTTTTGGAATTTAAGGGTGCTTCAATTTGTGGAGTAGTGACTGGTATAGCTGGCTCCGTTGTAATCTTACTCCTTGGCTATATATAGTGAATCTTCTCTTACTCTTCAACTGTGAAGTATACTTTACTTTGTGCTTTATGGAACCACGTATATCTTGGTGTTCTTGTGCTTTCACCTTTTTTGTTTGCTTAATTATTTTGTTTTTTCATGGCTTGACATTCAAAGGGTGTTAAAATCCCAACAATTTCCTGGCTCTGTTGGATGTGTGACTCATAATTTTTCCAATCTTTCCACATGCCAAAAAATAGTGACATACTTTTGGTGTCAAAGGACACTCTATTGTTGACAAACCACATTGCCTTTCACATTGCACTGTGTGTGAAATGTCATGTATATTTTTCGCAATTAAAAATTGAGAAACATACTGTATGTCCAAGAGAAATAAATAAAGAAAAAATTAAATAGCCATCATATTTAAAAAATTTATTTGGGTGTCCATCCTAGTGGGCTCGAAAGAGTATATATGTAAAGCGAAATCTGTTCAGCTCCCAAACAAACAGGCATGTTCTTAAGACTATATTCAAGTTAGAGATAAACTTATTCACGGAGGCTTCGTGATCAACCTGTTCACTGAGCAACGCAATCTCCGCCATCCATTCACGCAATCAATGGCTGAGATTCATTTTCAATTTTGACCGGTCACAATTAATTGTTACCAGTCATAATTGATTTTCAATCTGAACCATCCAAATACACTTTGAACGTGCGTGATTGGCCTCCGTAAAATCTTTTTTAAGATTTTCTGTTCAAGTTATGCAGGCCAAACTTAAACTCCATACATACCAAAATTGGTACGGAGGATTTGAAGGTCTCGATGCATGCCAAACTCGACCCAAGAATGCAAGAGCAAAGAGCAAGTTATGTCGCCCATAACCACAGCCAGCTGCCCAATAAAAGCAAAATGTATTTAAAAAAGTATTGTTAAAAATGACATCATTCCCAAAACTCTTGTTTGCGTGAGTGTTAAATTGTTCAAAACAATGGTAGACGGGCGAACTTAAAGAATTTGTAATTTTTTGAGAAAATACTACTCTTAAGTCTAACAAAAAGTTGAAATATGGATACTACGATTGCCCAAGCTCGTTCGCCCCTCTATCGTCCTTGTGCAACACCCAAAGAGGCAATGCGAACTTAGATTGGACATTACATAAACTGGGGAGAGGGATTAAAAGTTCCACTTGTGGAAAACTTGCCAATGAATTAAGGTGGAAATCAATGACTTCCTAAATCCAGTTGTGGTACTAGTGACATCCTAAATCCTTACTTGTGAAAACTTAAGAGGACTTTTATCACCTCTTAAGTGCCCAGCCCATAACCATGCTAGTTTATTGGCTACCCCGTGATCTTTGTAACCTGATCGATTTGGTTTGTCCCGCTGAATGAAATCATACCCCTTTTAAGAAAAGAAAAGGCAATCAATCATTTTATGCAACTCTCCAACTCTACATCGCTTAAAGGGTTTGGCAAAGTCAACATCAAAAAACGCTAACAGCTCGATTTAGGGTGGAGATATATATATATATATCATTATCATACTCCATGTAAAGCCAAGAATGATAGTGTTTTATAACCCGAATATAGTAGAAGCTCAGTAGAGAGACTAAGAAGAGAAGAGAGGATTGTATGGTGTGCGTATGCACTCACTCGTTTCCGTTTGCTTGACAATAAGAATGGTATTGCTATATGAGTTTTAAAATAAGGAAAATTCTAAACTTAGCCCATTGGGCTAACAATAGTAGGTATGTGAATATGTGTTAAAGAATGTAAAAAAATAAGCAGAAAGGCATATTTTTCTTGCCTTCTAGTATGTTTATCGTCAACCTAATGGGCTGACAATAACAAGACCATTGAATTAAAGACTAAATTGACACAATTAAACTTTTTGGGACGAATTTAAAGCTAACCAATATCTATATAATTATTAAGGATCGAAAGTGTACATACAAGTCTTTTGCCGAAAATAACTTCTTTTTTTTCTACGTTTGAGGTGACAATGAGAGTTTTTTCATCGTCGAATAATATCAAAGAAACCTAGAGAAACTTATATTTTTTTCTATTCAGAAAAACACTACAAATTAATATTTGCTTGTTGAACTGAAAACAAAACAACAGAGTAAAAAGAGCATGCTATGGGAAGTTACCATGCAAGTTTCAATAAAGATACTCTACTGTTGAGGGGCTCTGGTCTTGTGGAAGAAAAGAGACTATAACATTACAAGATGGTGGTGCAAATTTCATTACCTTAGAACGAATTCTCAGTCTTGCAAGAGGTGGATCCGCAGGGTCATTCTTTAAAGTCAAGGTCATTTCTTGCAAAGCAGTTTCAATTCACACGTAAGCAAAAATTTCACTAAATAGACCACATTCTTAGATATCCTAGTACCTCCAATATCAATCCTTGCAACCTTCAAGTGACGCTCAATAGTTGACTTGAAATTTTGACTTTGAAACCTCCAGTACTGACCGTCATCCCAAATCTGAAAAATAAGACGAATGTAATAATATAATTATAGCAACAATAAGTTTTCTTCGTTCAATTAGAGTTTAAGGTACAATGATTACAGAATGCTTTACGCATCGATTGTAAAAAAACAGGTCACCTTATATATATCCAAATGCATTGGATATATGTGACATGAGAAATAAACAATGCTAGTGACACATACAAAATTATACACAAACTCATAGACATTTGGGGGGCGATGCGTGTGAATGTTACCTTGTTTTCGGTCTTGAAACAATGAACGCCTATGGTGATGGCGTGGAGTATTGGAGAGCTGGTAAGAAAGCATATTATCCCTGTGACTTGATCTTTTTCCAAGTTAGTATGGAGCTCCAAAGTTGTGAGGTTATTAAAAGAACATAGCATACCACCTTCGATAGCTATGTTTGACAAAGTCTACAATAAAGAACATGAGAGGATGGATTAATCTACAATTCATATGACAAAGATGGAAAACAACAAAGGATAAAGAAATTCCAATACATGGACAGTGAGGTCTGAGCCTCAGCCATCGTTAAATTTATTTTCTTGGTAAATTTTTCTTTAAAATCGTACTTATCTTGGTACCTCCAAACAAGTAAAGTTATTAAAATGGGTTCACATAATTAGAAAGAGCATATCAAAAGAGGATCCAAATTAGAGAGGGGAGAAAACATACACTTTCAACTTCGAATATTTTTTTGATTTGGAATATTTTGGTTCCATGCAAACTTCTTTTAGCATTCGAAAGAAAAATACGTAAAAGAATATAAATTAAACAACACCAAATGAGCCAAAAAAAGTAATCTTATTTTGTCTTCAAAAAATTAGATTATCTTTGTTGAAGTAATTACTTGTGCCATACCAATTTAGCGAGAAACTAACCTCAAGAACTTGTCTTCCAACTGACAGAGATCGGGCAAAACAGAGTGCTGATATAAAGTTCGCTGCTCTCTGCAGTTTCTTTGGATTTGCTGGTTTGGAGCAGAAATAAACGGATCCTGTATTGAGGTATTCGAAGCTGTCCATCGTACATTTCACATTAACACTCTCTTCCCAGTAGAACCTCCGCAGACTTGGGGCGAAAATCTTGGCCCTACTATCGTCACGGAAGCACCCGGTGACTTGTAATTCCAGTAAGCCAATGCAAGAAACGTCCAAAGATTTCAAACCATGGCGCCCTAAACAACCAAGTTGTAAAATTTCTAGGCCTGGGCAGTTGATATTAAGAGCAGACCTTCCTCTACAATGTTTCAAGTACAGTTTCCTAAGGAGAGGAAAATTATCACCAGAAAAAAAAAAACCGAACCCCACCTGATGAATACATGAGTCAGAGACAAGGTGTGGACCGACGGAAGGCCTGCTGAAGGAAGATAATTAAATTCAAAATGCCTATACGAGAATCTTAGAACCAATACCCTTGCGCGAACAGAGTCATCATCTTCTTCATAAACAGGGTATTTTCCTTGGTGGTTCAATTTGAGGACCCTAAGAGTGTTGCAATTGAACAAACCCGGGGGGAGATTAAAGCCAGAGTCTAAATAAACGTCGAGTTCTAGTTGTTGGATTCCGTGATGCATTACTCAATTGATGCAATCCCGTAAGCAGGAGCGACTTACGTGACCGAAGAGGCGAAAGGTGGTAATGTTGGAGCCCTGTTCACGGCGAGATAATACGTCGGGTACGAATTCGGTGGCCTCGGATAGGCGTTTGTGAAGGAGTCGTGCCTGTCGTGGGCTACGCAGTTCGGGAGAGGGAGGGGAGAAGTCGAGATGAGGGTGGGAACGCCACAGGCATAGGTGTTTCCAGTGTTTGGAGAGAAGGGTGGTTTGTGCGATGGATTTGATTGGTAGGAAAGAGAATATGTGCTGGAGTAAATCAGTACTGATTGTGTCACTGGGGTTTCTCTCTCTCAATTCGTTCTTCTCCAAAGCCGCCCGCTGTTGCTGCTTCTTCTTGGAGGCTCGTGCTTCCATTGATTTTGGTGGTGATGCTCGTCCGCCTCTCTGTTTTTAGGGTTTTAACCAGGGCAGAGGTTTAAGGACCGAGGGTTTTGTTTCATATGAGTCTACGAGACTACAACTACAATAGATGTGAATGCTTGTTTGTGTGGGTCTCAAAACCCTAGGCGAGGTTTCCAATTTTTTTTTTTTATCTATCTCTTTTCATTTATTATTCTAAAAAATTTTCCATAAAACCTAAAATGAATAGGGTTGTTTTGGGATTTTTTTTCGTTTTGTCCTTATTTCAAAAAAAAAAATCGCGTTTGTTCATTTTGTAAATAATTTTTACCCGAATTAACTCATTTCGACGAAAGAATCGAAAAATAATTTTTATTTTTACTTTTACCCTAATATTTTCAAAAGTATTAGTCGCCATGTCTTATGACCTATATAATATGTGGCTATGTTTTGACCCAATCAATTACACATCAATGAAAGGAACCTTCTTAAATTCATTTTTTTTAACATGGTATATATCAGAGCTTCTTAACAGAGGAATTAGAAACAGATGAGAGGCTTCGACAGCTTCGAATTTGAAACCTTAAGAGACAACAATAAATTTCAGGCCTTATCAATTAGGTCAACCCTTAGGCTTCAAGCGAGGACCATTTTGGTCAAAGTTTGAGGGAATACACATTAACAACCACTTAATGGACAGCCGTGAAATTCCAAAACATGTAAAAATAACAACCTCTATTAACCTTATTGGTGACGGTAGAATGATCACTTTGAAACGACTATTTTGCAACCACCAGTCATGCAACGTCACATAGGTGGATGTGGTCAATGTTGTGGTGGAAATTTGTGTTCCTAACATTATTGAAAAAGTAAAACTACGAGGAGCCAAAAAATCTCCGCTCGCCCTACTTCAGGCTTTTCATCTTCTTCATACAAAAAGTAAAAAGGTAAAAATGCAAATGCGAAAATCAGGTATCCAAACACCCCGCGATCTAGTTTGTGAACAAATTCCACGAACCAAACTTGTGTGAGAAACTGAGAACAGTATATATAACGAAATGCGATCAAGGGCATGCTACCAAATGAAATCAGTTTTTGATAACTTAATTATAATAGCAACATGTTCATTTTCCCGAATCATATATAGCCCGAAATAGATGTATGAATGTTGAGATTTGTATCCTAAACAACATGAACTAGAGGGTGCTCAAATTACATTCGTACAAGTTACGCAGCGGAAATGAATCATACTAACATCTAGCCATTGTTGTATAATTGAACACAAACCTCACATTTTTCTACATTAGGCGTCTTCTAACCTATGCATGACTTAACAACCTCGATCTGATGGAGATCATAGGTTACAGAAACATGCTAGTATAGAGGCCCTTAATCTTCTTTAGAAAACCTTACGGTTTTCCCACCATCATGAAAACTTAAACTCCAGGCACAAAAGTTTTTCTTGAAACCACCAGTAAAACGACAACGGATGTGGGCAACAAATATTTTCTTGTTTATGTTGAATGAATTCAGATTGATTTATTGGAGTGGGCAACAAATGCAGCCAACAGTTTAATTGAAAACAAAACAACAAAGTAAAAAGAGCATCATATAAGAAGAATTTGCGAAACAAGTTCTATTAAAGATCCTCTACTATTGAGGACTCTGGCCTTGTGGAAGAAAAGAGATTATAACATTAGAAGATGGCCGTTCAAACTTCATTATCTCATAATGAATTGTTTCTCTCACGAGAGGAGGATCTGAAGGGTCACTCTTTAAAGTCACGGTCAGTTCTTGCAATGTTGTTTCATGCCTTAGCAGAAATTTCACTAGATAGACTGCACTCTTAGACATCTTAGTGCCTCCACCATCAATCTTTGCAACCTTCAGGTGACGCTCGATTGACTTGAGATTTTGACTTTGAGATATCCGGTATGTGTCATCATTTCAACTCTGAAAATACCACTTACAATAATGATGCCATTGTAACAAGGACAAGTTTTCTTTGTTCAAATAGAGTTTGAGGCACATTGAATATTTCACGCGGAATGTTCTAAACATTGATTCCGAAATGTATAGGTCGCTTTTCAAATGTTAACAATTTACGTTGCTATTAACTTGTCATACGTGCAATTATTCAAAGGAATTGGAAACTATGCGACACGAGAAAACAACAATGCTACCAACACACATAAAATCACACACACACACACAGAATCAAAAACACTTGGGGAGTCAAGCACATGAATATTACCTAATTTCTGGTCTTGGAACAATTTACGCCTACGGTGATGGTGTGGAGTACTGGAGAGCTTATGAGAAAGCATATTATCCCTGTGAATTCATCTTTGATCAAGTCAGTATGAAGCTCCAATGTCGTGAGGTTATTGAAAGAATATGGAAGACCATCTTTAGAATCCGCGTTTGACAAAATCTACATGGAAAACATAAGGTGAGGGTTTAATCAATAATTCATATGAAAATGAAGGGAAAACTGGATAAAAATTTCCAATGCACATGGACAGTGAGCTATGAGCCGCTGACTAATTAACCATCGTTAAATGTACTCTCGGTAGTTTGTTGTTTGAAATGTACTTTTGTGGTAAGTCGAAACAAGTGAGCTAGGTTATAAAGATTAATAATAATTCTTTTTTGCTCAGAAAGAAAAAAAAAGTGAGGTTATCAAAATAGGAGCACATATATGTAAGAGCGAGTCACATTTAAGAAAGAGGGATTTATTCACGGCTGTTTACAGCGGGGTGAATTCGGACAGTCCATAACACTTTTGGATGGCCGTAAAGCTTATTTACGGAAACTTTCATAAATAAGTTTTTCTCCACATCTAGAATACCAAATGACCAACGCGAGGATGGTTAGTACTTGATTCCTTAACCCATACACCTTCTCTTCTATATCATCAATAAGCATGGTAATTACTAATAGACAAACAAAAGAACCAGAATTCATGGCTTGTACATTTATATCATAACTTCGTGCCTCTACCTCTACATTCTCTATATAATCATTCTCTCCCAAGCATCTATTAGTTTTAGGCATCTAAATGGTTGAGATTACGGATGGAAGGGAAAATTTCACTTAGGCATCCGATGTTTTACACAAATCACACATAAACACCTAACCTTTCTTAAATTTCATATAAACACCTGAGCTTTCTAAAAACTCATCAATTCAACACCTGACCTTTCTTAAATTTCATATAAACACCTGAGCTTTCTATAAACTCATCAATTCAACACCTGACGTCACCCCTTCATCTAAAACCAAACGGAAAAAAAGTTAAGTGCTCCAATTTTTTATTTGTTTGAACCTGTGCGAAGATCTTATTTTTCTGATCATTTTATCCTAAAGAATCATAATTAATTTTTGACTCTAAAGTTCTCGTTAGTCAGCCCTAAGAAAGTCGTAGAATCAAATATCTCTTAGGGCTAATTAACGAGAGCCTTAGAATCAAAAATTAATTATGATTCTTTAGGATAAAATGATTAGAGAAATAAGATCTTTATACCGGTTTAAATAGATTAAAAATTAGAGCACTTAATTTTTTAACCTTATTTTTTAATATATAAACGATCTATACATGGTTGAAAAATTAATTGCTCCAATTTTTAATTCGTTTGAACCGATGTGAAGATCTTATTTCTCTGATCATTTTATTCTAAAGGATAATAATTAATTTTTGACTCTAAAGCTTTCGTTAGTTAGCCCGAAGAAATATTTGATTCTATGACTTTCTAAGGGTTGACTAACGAGAGCTTTAAAGTCAAAAATTAATTATGATTCTTTAGGATAAAATGATCATAAAAATAAGATCTTCGCACAAGTTCAAACAAATAAAAAATTGGAGCACTTAACTTTTTTTCCGTTTGGTTTTAGTCGAAGGGGTGACGTCAAGTGTTGAATTGATGAGTTTTTAAAAAACTCAGGTGTTTATATGAAATTTAAGAAAGGTTAGGTGTTGAATTGATGAGTTTTTAAAAAGCTCAGGTGTTTATATGAAATTTTAGAAAGGTCAGGTGTTAAATTGATGAATTTTTAGAAAGCTCAGGTGTTTATATAAAATTTAAAAAATGTCAAATATTTATGTGTGATTTGTATGAAATAGATGCATACGTGAAATTTTCCGCAGATGGAATAAACTTGCAGTTTGCACTATGATCAGCTGAACCCATTGTTCTAATGATTTGGTGTACTTTTGCAGTCGCCATGTCGGAGAACTTCTTTAGCTTTCAGAAAAGTGATGGAACAACAACCGAACTTGAAAAAGTACAGAGAAAATAATATTAAGCCGAAAAAAGGGTTTATTAGGGAATTGATTTCTACACTTTCTTTTTGATATCCACGCTTTTTTTTTGGTTTTTAGCAAAAAAATATACACTTTCAGCACTAAAATCCAAAAAAAATAGTGTAGAAATCAAATTTCCATTTTATAATCTATGTTTTTGACGTTTCGCTTTCTGATTGCTCTCATCAAGAAGACCCCATATAGCAAGAAATATCTCAAATCCAACCTATTAGTACTAGATTGTTAACTATCAACTCATCTAAAAGCTTAATAAGTTATTAGAGAGAGGGGGGCAACTTTAATATTTATATTCTCAACACAACCAAAACTGAAAAACAAATAAATTAACTCAATTTCAAAAAGTTAATAGAAACAATGACTTGTGCTGTACAAATTTAGCGAAAAACTGACCTCAAGAACTAGGCTTCCAACAGAGAGAGATTGGGCAAAACAGAGGGCAGATATAAAGGTCGCTGCCCTCTGCAATATCGATGGATTGGGGCATTCGACGGATCTGAGGCTCCTGTCTTGAGGAAGCAATTTTTGAAAATAAAAGGATCCTGTATTGAGGCATTTGAAGCTCTCCGTTGTACATTTCGCCATTCCAATGTCTTCCCAATGGAACCTCCGCAGACTTGGGGCAAAAATATTGGCCCAACCATAGGCATATCGGAAGCAGTGTTTTACTTCGAGCTCAAGTAACCCAACGCCCGAAATATCCAAACTTGTTAGCACCAAACCCTCAAGCTTTAAAATTTCTAGGCTGGGGCACAGGGGCGGAGCTAGAATTTTGGATAAGTGGGGTCGAAAATTTAAACTATATATGATTCACTTTTTCTAGTTGCTAATTGAAAGGAACAATTAGATTAACAAGTTAATCGAAAAGTAGATATCCATTAAGAACAATGTAGCTTCGATTCACAATTAACCTCGACGACTTTTCATATTTCGGAAATGATGGATGAAACTATTTTAATCACTAATGTTTTGAAACAACAAAAGACAGAGCACTAATCCCAAAAACGAATGAAACCAGGGCAAAATTAGAGATTGATTTGGGATGAGAAAGAGATGAAGGAGAGTTAGAGAAGTACCTATTTGGAAATGAAGAACAGATCTCTCCAAGAAACCTAGGTTTTTTTAGCAAGAACAAATGAAACGTTATTCACGTTTTGAGGATTTTGTGGGTGGAAATTCTATTTTGACTCCTTTTTTTCCTAAATACAAAACCCTTATGTATTGGTTGGGCCAAAAATGAATTTTAAAATAGAGTCAAATAAGTAAAAATGGGGTAAAATTTATACATATCCATAAGAAAATTTGGGAGGCAGTGGGGTCGGCTGCCTCCCCTTAACTCAGTGTGCCTCCGCCCTTGCTGGGGCAGTTGATATTGAGACCATGCATTCCCATACAATCTTTCAAACATAGTTTCATAAGAAGAGGGAATTTTTCCCCAGAAAACAAATCCGAAACATGTTTAAAGTGTACAGAAGTTAGAGACAAGGTGTGGACCGATGGAAGGCCTGCCGAAGTAAAATAATTAAAATGCCTACATGAGAGTCCATAACCGGGGCCTTTATTTTGGTGATTCAACGTGAGGACCCTAAGAGTGTTGGAATTGTACAGACATGGGGGGAGATCAAAGCTACGGCCTTAGCAAACGTCGAGCTCGAGTTGTTCGATTCTGTGATTCATTACCCGCTTGATGCTAAAGCGCAACCCAGAGGTACTTACACGACCGGATAGGCAAAAGGTGTTGATGTCAGAGTCTTGTTGACGGCGATACAACACCATGCGTGCCAATTTCTCGGGTTTGCCATCCGGATGGGGATTGGGAGAGAGAAGGGAGAAGTCGAGATGAGGGTGGGAACGCCATAGGCATAGCTCTCTCCAGTGTATGGAAAGAATGATGGTTTGCGAGAGGGATTCGATTGGTAGGAAAGAGAATATGCGCTCCAGTACGTCGTCTGGTAAATCAGAACTGATTGTGTCAATGGGGTTTCTCTCTTTCAACTCGTTCTTCTCCACGGCCGCCGCCCGCTGCTTTCTCTTCTTGGAGGCTCGTGTTTCCACGGATGGTTTGTTTGATGTTGTCTCTCTGTTTTCAACCAGGGTTGAGGTTTAAGGATGGAGAGTTTTTGGTACTTCATAGGAGTCTACGACTGGTGCCAGATCTATTTTTCTACAGATAATTTTGTTTCGAGAACACCTCACAAAGGATATCCGATTACCATTCCAGCCCAACCGAGGTTTGTTGAGTTAGAGCTCGGCTTGTTTACTAAACGAGTTAAAAATTGAAGCTTGAGCTTGACTTGAGTCTTAAGGAGACGAGCTTAGTCACTTACTAAATGAGCCTCTTTAATCGAGCCGAGCTCGCTAGCTGCTCAGTTCATTTGCAACCCTAGCCACCCGTCAATCTTGAAACTCTAAACCCTCACCCCACCCCTCAATCTTAATAGTCATCCCCATCGTGACTTTTCCTTTCTACGTACTCTTAAAAAACAACTCCAATTTTCAACCATAATCACGCTCGTTAAGGTTCGATCAAATCACTGCTCGACTTGTTTGACTTATGGTGTTTTACAATTCAATCTACTCAAGATCAATTCGTGATCGGCTTGATTAAAGTTCGTTTGAGACCCCCGGTTCATCTCATAAAACCGAGCTCAAACATGTTTTTAAAGCTTGTTAAGTCTTCAAATCAAGCTTGAACAATCACTATTCGGCTCATTGGGTTCACTTATCAACCCTACTTGTGAGAGTGTTGAGAAACATTTGGGTTGCATTGGTCAGTCTTGCTTGGTCTTGGGGTGGATTAATTATTTTTGCGCGGGTTTATTTTCAAGCTTGTTTCTTACTTACATAAATCTTACTATCATTTAATGATTTTTATTGTTTTTTTCAGCTCTCAACATAAAAAAAATTATGGTCCACAGTTGGGCTGAAAAAAAAGCTAAACAGAAAAACGTTCTTATGCCAAGCTAGTAAGCTACTTCTTTTGCCAAGAAAATATGGTTCGTTGTTTTCCTAAAAGTAATTCTTTTTCTTCTTTTTTTATTAAAAAAAAAAAAAAAGCAAGCCATTGTCACCGCAATGAATCGATAAATTTCAATTTTGCTGAAATAAAAAAGTCAAATTTATCTTCGTAAATGGTAGTGGGAGAATGGTCGCTGAAAACTTATTAGAGAGAACATAATCGAGTAAATTAATATCGAAGAAATTAAATAGGCATCCTTCAAGTTATGCATGCCAAACTGAAACACCAGGAGATAAAAAAATGGTTAAACAGGATTTGAAGGGCTAAATGTATTGCCAAACCGATATCAGAATATATGTAACAGAAAGATCGATCAGGACACCAAATCCGTGCATGCCACACATGGCCAGCAGAACCTACAGAGAAACAGAGAACTCGGAGTAGATAAGACATGGCCATGGAAGAGAGGATTCAAAAGGTTCCACTAGTAACCCCATCGGTAGCTCAAGTGGCCTCAGGGATGACATGGAAATCCAAACATTCTGAGTTTGAAACTTAGAAACCTTTTGAAAGAGAAAAAAAAGAGAAATATCATTTGAATCTCCTAGACCCAGCTTGTGTGCGTAAGCTATGGGGTCTTTCTTGGAAGAAAAGAGATTATAACATTACAAGATGCTCGTGCAAATTCCATTATCTCAGAATGAATTCTTTGTTGTTGGGAAGGAGGAACCACATGATTTTTTGAATGGAGGAACCATATGGTTGCTACTTAAAGTTAGAGTCATTTCCTACAACTCTCGTCCGAGCCTAAGCAATAATTTTACTAAATCAACTGCACTGTTATGCATCTCAGTATCTTGAACATCAATCCTTGCAACCTTCAAGTGAAGCTCGGTCAAATTGAGATTTTGAATTTGGCATTTCCTATATTGTCTGTCCTTCCAATTCTGGAAAAAAGTAGAAGAAGAAGATAATATACCACTAAACGAGTGCAAAATTTTCTAAGTTTAATTACACTTTTAGGCACATTGAGTATCACACATAAAAAAAACACAGATTCCAAGAAAAAACACGTGTCATGACACTCCTTCCGCGAGTTAAAAATTAACATCAATGTATACTCTTTGTGTGCGCATTTATTCCAAGGTATTCGAAAACGTGTGAGAGGATAAATTAATAGCCACATATCTCATAAATTAACAACTAAAATATTTTTCCCGAAAAATCTACTAAATATTATCCACATTATAATTGCTTTTTCAAATAAAACACAATTGCAGATTAACACATACACAAGATCTTACCATCATAAAAAAAATGGTTCGGTAATATATTTGGGTGTGTAAAATGTGTTCCGAAACAGGCATAACATTACACTATGAAGAGATTCATCTCATACAAAGGACAATTGGAACTCCTGAAGCATTATTGTGTCCGATTCTGTAGAAGTTTTCTTTGTGCAGCCTCGTACTTCAAATAGACACGCATTCGCAGAAATTCCGTAATAAATTCTCAAAAGAGTATATAGAATTAATTAGGTTCATAATTACCTCATTTTCGGTGTCAGAACAACTGATTGCACTTATAGTGATTGTGTGGCGTGTTGGAGAGCTTCTAAGCAGGCAAGTTATCCCTGTGATTTCATCTTTGGTCATGTCAGTTTGGAGCTCCAAGGTCAAGAAGTTATCGAAAGAACATGGAAGGTACCACCTCGAGAATCTATATTTGGCAAAGTCTGCAAGGGAGAACAAAAGGCTAGGGATTAACTGTTGACAAAGATGGAAAAACTACAATGTATAATGGAATTTCAATACATTTACAATGAGCTCTGAACCTTGGACTCATGGTTAATAGGACTTGAAGTTAGGAATCACGTGAAAAGAGCATACAAAAATAGAATCCGCGACGGATGCACAATAGTCCATGTTCACAGCCAAAAATAACAATTTAATGACCAACAGCTTGGATTCAAATTCTATGCCTTTGCCATTGTAGAGGTAATGTGACATAGGCTGACCGAAAAAGTCGAGCAATCAACGAATGTTGAAATCAACCACAAATCATAAGAATGAAATAGTACTCCTTTCATCCTAGGCAATGTTCTAAAAACTGCTGGGCGCTAGTCGGGCAGAAAATGGGCGCCTAGCGCCTAGGCAGGGACTAATCGGCCAAGGCAGCCGCCTTTTAGAACATTGATCCCAAGGTGAAAGTGCTAACGCATCTTTCCATTTTGAGATGTCCTGTGCTTGAAGAAAGTTTCATATTTCATATCCATCCTTTCCACTCGGCTACGAATATAGTTTAAAAACAAAGAATAAATGGGCCGTCTTGAAACGTAAAACCTTTCCGTTCAAGCTTGCATGAATATTGTTATTGCATACCTCCTTTATATATACGTTCTAAAAACAGACAAAAAATGTGACATACGGGTAACAAATTGGAAAGAGATTATAAGCCTTGTAAACTTGTGCGACCCATCAATCAAATTTTTTACTACATCCTGGCCCAAGTCAGAACCTAAAAACGTTATAGAATTACTAGTGTTAATTCAACGTGCATAGAATGTCACCTTCTACTCATTGGTGTAAGGTTATTTTGAATTGGTCTTCATCAATCGATATGTTTTCATAGTATGTTGGATTTGTTTTCTAATAAAGGTTGACATGGGCAAGAAGGTTTGGACTTTGGACGAAACACTTCTAAAGTTTGTCAGATACGTACGCCACAATTATATACCAGAATGATCCATAAGGATGTTTAGGAAAAGTGGTAGCCTAAAGAGGACAAGTTTTGTACGTTCAAGTAGAGTTTGAGGCACATTGACTATCACACAAACAGAATGCTCAATTCATAGACTCGCAAAATATACAGGTTAGGACACACCTTCCACAAGTTAACAATGCACATCGTTACAAACTTGTCTTGTGTATTATTCAAAGGTATTAGAGGCTATGCAACATGAAAAATTAAAAGCCACATATCTCGTAACTCCTAAAATATCACCCACGTTAAAATTCCTGTTCAAATGATGCAATACGATTGCAGAATAGTACAGATATGGCTAAGCAAAAAGAGAGAGAGAGAGAGAGAATACAGAATTAATCTAGTTATAATTACCACATTTCCGGTATTGGAACAACAATTTACACTTTTGGTGATTGTGTGGAGTATTGGAGAGCTTCTAAGCAAGCATGCTATCCCTGTGATTTCATCTTTTTTTATCATGTCAGTATGGAGCTCCAAGGTGTCGAGGTTTTTGAAAGAATACGGAAGACCACCTCCAGAATCTATCTTTGACAAAGTCTGCAAGGAAATACAAACGGCTAGTGATTAATCAAAAATTCACATGACAAATCAAGATGAAAAAACTACAATGGATAATGGAATTAAAAATAATTTCCAATACATTGAGAGTGAACTCGGAACCTCGGACTCATGGTTAATTATAATTTTCTGGTACCTCAAAACAACAGATGGTAGGGATCACATGAAAAGAGCATGCCCAAATAGGATCCAAAACTGATGCCAAGATGGTCAAATTGATCCCTTAGCTTGGATTCATCTTCTATGCCTAAGCCAATGCAGAGGTAATGTGACATGCTCACCAAAAAGGTCCAGCAGCTCCAGCTAGCAACTAACATTGAAATCAAACACAAATCATACGAATGAAATACTCTTGTCATCCCAAATCGCTGACCCATCTTTCCATTTTGAGATGTCCCAAACTAATAGATGACCCATCTCCCCAAGTGTCCAACTCGGAATTTGCTGCACTATCTCCAATAGTTATAATCTTCTAGCTTCGCGGGTGCTAGATGACCTTTACAATGAGCAATCTATCCCCAATCAAGATGAAGAGTTGAGTATTGAGAAATTGATGTGTTCCTTAGAGTATTTCTGTGAGGCTCTCTGCTTGTCTCTGTTTTTTTTTTTTTTTTTTTCCTTCCTTAGCCTTGTATATATTCTTCACAATTGAACGTTTGAAACACCAACCATATTTGGAAAATTGTCCAATACAATATGGCCGTGATTGAATAAATTCTTGAAAGGTGGTGATGTTGGAGTCATGTCGAAGGCGATCCAACACCGTGTGTACCAACCTGAAGAGTTCCTGACTGGGTCGTGGTTGTTTACTGGGTTCGGGAGAGAGAGAGGAGAAGTCGAGATGAGGGTGGGAACGCCACAGGCATAGATGTTTCCAGTGTTTGGAGAGAAGGGTGGTTTGAGAGATGGATTTGATTGGTAGGAAAGAGAATATGTGCTGGAGTATTTCGTCGGGTAAATCAGTAGTGATAGTGTCACTGGGATTTCTCTCTCTCAATTCGTTCTTCTCCACAGCCGCTTGCTGCTTCATCTTCTTGGAGGCTGGTGTTTCCATTGATGTTTTGGTTGTGCTGGTTGTGTCTCTCTATTTTTAGGGTTTTAACCAGGGCAGAGGTTAAGGACGAAGAACCGAGGGTTTCGTCTCGTATTAGTCTTTTGTTTTAGTATTATTTTCGAAGTCACTCATACGAGTCTACGACTACCACTACAAGTCTACAAGAGGTTGCATAATTACAGGTTTGGATTAATAAGCTTCCTGGATTATTTTTTGTCTTTATATATAAAAAAGTCGCCTTTATTCAGTATATGTTCGGAAACATATGGACGTATGGACCAAAAAATCCATCCTCCGAAATTGCGTGACATGTCCTTTAAGTAATCGTCATCTTTTTCTGTAGAAGAGGATGGTCCTGCTGATGGTAGCTAGTGATGGTCGGGGCAGGGGAGGAGGTGGTGGCGGAGGAGAAGAGAACTTCTTAGGATACAAGTTCGGAACATGAGTTTGGAAGAAAAGAGCAAGACCGTAAATTAACATACTTGGTATAAGTATATTAAATAAAAATGAGGGTGCAAATTGAATTACTCTCAAATACTTATATTTGTCCAACTTTTGCATGCGAAATATAAGAATGGTCTCGTCTAACCACAATCTCGGGAGCTACACTACACATTTTTATATTTTAAATCCTAGTTGAAAATCCTTTTCAAAAGGGAAAAAAAGGTTATAGTTGAAAACAAACTCCTACTCCATCCCTTATCTACTTCCTTCAACATTTGAAAGTTTCAAACTCCTACACTCACTCCTCATAACACTCTCTCTTCGAAGATAACCACCATAATCGAAACCAGTAATATTGAGAACAAAAACAGCTGCAACAAAACCTCCTCATGGAAACAAGATCTGCCAAGAGGAGGAGACTCTCCATTTCCCAAAACGAATCTGATCGAAGCCGCGAAGACCGAATCAGCGACCTCCCCGACGCCATCCTCCAACACATTCTCTTCCTCCTCCCAATCAAATCCACTGCGAAAACCGGCATTTTGTCGAAACGATGGCGGTCTCTCTGGACCTCGTTACCCGATCTCGATTTCACTACAATCACCCACTTTCCAAACAACAACAACAACATCATAACCACTCGAAAGAGAGTACAAACCAAAGGGTTGGAATCCATGGAATTCATCAACCACGTTTTGTCTCGCCGCGATAACAACTGCGATCTAAGGACCCTCCGCTTCTGCGCTCAATTCACCTTCTCTCGGCTCAACAGCCTGATACGTTGCGCCGTTAGGCACAGAGTCCGAGAACTCGATATCGAAGTTGCCACCAATGATTACTTCAATTTCCCGAGATGTATCCTCACGTGCGATACGTTACGGGTTTTCAAATTAAAGTCTCGGTATCCGGGTTTTCGACTGCCGCCTCCATGTACAATGAAAACAGGGTTCCAATCACTCCACACTTTATTTCTCTCACTCATCATTTCATACGATCACTCATCGCTGAACAATTTATTTACAGAGCCTTCGTTCCCATTACTGAAAAAGCTGAATCTCGACGCTTGTTTGGGGCTGAAACAGCTTAAAATTAGTTGCAAAGGTATTGAAGATTTAACCGTGGAGAATTGTCTTCAGCTGAATGATTTGGAGGTTTTTTCTGGGAAATTGGAGAGATTACGGGTGGCGAGTTGTTTCCATGAGTATAGTAGCGATAGTTGTGTGAAGATTGATGCGCCGAGGCTTAGGATTTTGGCTTGGGAGTATAATGCCCTCACGGAGCAATGTTGTGTGGAGAATTTGAGTTCAGTTGATGAGGCCTCTGTTGGGTTCTTCGTGCTTCATGAGGCTATTACTGCAGCAAAGCTTCGGAGCGTGTCTGATTTCCTATCTGGTCTTTGCCATGCAAAATGTTTTACACTTGAAAGCCAATGTGTTGAGGTATCTACTTATTTTCCTCTTTCTTACTTGTTTTCCCCTTGTTTGGGATTTAGAAGTTGGATCACAACCCGACATCCAATGAGCTCCGGAGATGAGAAGTTTTTGCACCGGCCCATATCCGAGCACTCTCTCTCTCCTCTTTCCCTCTGCTCGGATCTGGGAGGCTCGAATGGGTTGCTGGGTACCACGTGGACTATACCCAACTTGCACCCAAAAATTTCTCGTTCATGGGACACGTCTTGCGTTACTTGGAGCCACATACATGTAGGAGTCTCATGCACTTGTAGACCAAATAAGACCCAGATGTGTGACTGCCAAATTTTGTGAAAGCAAGACCAAGAAGCACTACTGATAACAGAGCAAATTTTCTGCACTCAAAATTTTATAACATGTCATTTTCAATTGATAACAGAGCAAATTTACTGAATGATTCTGTGACATTAGATAATCTTTCTTAAGAAGTAACTTCTGTTGTCCAAAATTTCATTTCTGCAGAAGTAACTGTAAACCTCATTGCATATTTCCGTTTCATTTTCACACAATCTGTATTCATCTTGCCGTTTGATATTGAATGCAGATTCTGTCGAAGAATTACCATTTCACAAGTACAATTCTTTCGCATCCTTTCAATAGTCTCAAGACCTTGGAATTACACACAAGTCTCGACAAGCATAACATTCCAACACTAGCATGCCTGTTTCGAAGCTCACCTACGCTCCACACTCTCGTCCTGAAGGTCATCAACGACTACAAGATTGAAAGGAGAGTGAGTTCCGACATTGCATCACTTATTCCTCTCCTAAATGATAAAATCGTATTTACGTCTTTTCGTTAGTATTAGCTAGTGTGCGACTTATAGCTTTTCTTCCTGATTTCAGCGATGGCACAGGGTGTTGTGGGACGTATCTAGCTCAGAAGAAGAGCGGTACTGGGAATCGCAAACACAAGCATTGAAGTCCTTCCTGCATCACCTAAAGGTAGTAAAGATTCACGGGTTTTCAGGGTATGAGAATGATGCAAGTCTTGCAAAGTTTCTGCTCATGCACGGAAAGGTATTGCAAGAAATGACTCTCTCCTCAGGACAAAACAATTCTAGGGATCCCCTTCGGAGAGAAAGAATCAGGTCACAGATGATGGGATTATCCAGAGCTTCTTCTGATGTGAAACTCGCTTTCCAATAAGTTTGGCTGGAAGATCTTGAAAGAAATTATCCTTAATTTGGGTTAGTACTGTGGCGATGTAGGGTTTGGTTTCCTTCGTATTTTGTAGGAATTTTGCATGTTGGGCACCTGAAGTACGATTCTACTGTCGACATGAGCTAATACAGAGAATGGAAAGGAAACAAATTGGCAACATTATTTTTGGTTGGATTCAATATGCAAGAAACTATCAGGACAAATGGTTCCTGTTATAGAAGGTTTCCTCTTTACAGAACTGAGACTTGAAATTGGAAACATCTTTAGAGTGGTTATATAATTGTAAATTAAGCCGATAAAAAAAAAAAGCATCGTAAATTATGAAATGATTATGGTAACAACCATCCATTTTCTCCTCTTGAAGTCTGCAACAAACAGGTATGAGAGGCAGGACTGGACTAGTACCCACTTACAAAATCTTTACATCCATTTTTACATCTCTCACACAAGTGATGGTAGGATCCACAATACTATTTATAGGGTCCCATGCACAATTACTTATTAGAAAAGATGTACAAAATCAATGTATAGTTTGATCGATGTGTTCCTAGCATTTTTGTGAGTTCAAATCCAGGAGTTTGATATCCACGGTTTCGTTGCGATGGAATTATGATGAAACTGGTTCTTTCTTCTTTATATGACACCAAAAACAAAATAGAGAATCCATTGTAATAAGGCAAAGTGAGTATAAAAGTACTAATATACGCTTCTGGACACTCTTGTTTTGAGACCATGAACTCCGTGAATCAAAGTCTTGCAAAGAAGTCAAAATCTCTCATGTAAAAGCCGCCACCAAAGGTTGAAAAGGGTATTTGATATATGCACATCTTTGTCTCTCACAAAGAGAAGAGGGTGGGAATACGAGGCCGACCAGTGGCAATTTTGTCAAAAGGAGGTAGAGGATGTGGATTTTTCTCAGTTCCAGACAACTAGAATTAGAGATCTTCTTAGAAGACTGCATGTGTGTATATTTGTACTGTTAACAATTTATTGGGAAAATTCCAAAGAACATCTTGATCCCTTTATTACAATCTAGAAGTGAGATAATCTTTAAAGGAACTCATTTGATACATAAACTTTTGGATAGAATTGTTGAAAGATCCAATGCAGGTTGTGAGTAACGAAATCGATGCTCAAAACCCTTGTTTTGAGTGCCACATCTATCCGGTGGAACTCACATGCATCGATTGATTTCAGAGACATTTGTGTTTGGATCTGTGCACTTCTGCATGTTTCTATAGCATTCTTCTTGTAGAAATCAACTTTCTCACACAATTTTTTTTTTCCATTTTTGTCACGTTAAATCCTTCTATAAAAACAACTTTTTCATTAAAGTATATAGGAATTGGGTGAAATCTTGAGCTTGGACCACAATATATAGGAGGAATTTTGAACTAAATGACATGCAAAATTGTACCCCTCTGTCCCAAACTTTTTGTCCACTTTTACTATTTGGACACTTCAAAAAAATTGTTTATATATATTTAAACGTAAATGATTTTTAAATGCAGTATGAATTTTATTTGATAGATCTTAATTATTTTTATTAAACAAAATTATCAAAATTATAAAAGGCATTATAGATTGAAGAATATAAGTAATTTACAAATGGCACGCATGCCAAAAAATGGACAAAATACAAACCTGGACATAGACCTAGAAAGACTACCTAGTACTTAAGTATACATATATGTAGAGATATACACTCATGGTATTAGAGAGAGAGAGAGAGAGAGAGAGAGAGAGAGAGAGAGAGAGAGAGAGAGAGGGGCCGAGAGAGTAAGGGAGAGGGAGAGGGAGTGGGTGTGTCATGTGTGCATGTGTTTTGTACACTCTAGCAAGCTACCATACTAACACCTCTTAAAACCAACCTCACACTCAAGCTGAAGTACTACTTTTCAACCCATCTTTAGGCCACTTGAATCCTAAAACCTAGCCTTTAATCATCCTAGAAATTTACTTACAACCTAGACTTGGGATTGACTAAACATGGAAGACTACTTCTTTTAGCCTAGCTATCATTATCTTTTTACATATCCATGAAGCTTTAGGAAGTCTTTTGATCTACAAACAATTTTTCACCGAAACCACTTCGATTAGAAAGTAGATTTAATAAGCTTTTTAATGGTTCTAACCACGTGCAAATCGGATTTCGGGAGCGTCCGTAGCATGCGCGCGAAGTTTGGCTTGTTTGGAAATTTTGAGGACTGCGCACAGATATGCGCCTGGGGCGCATGAAATTGCGCCTGAGGCGCATCAAAGCTGTCGAACAAGTCAATCTTTGCGGGTTTGTCCCGGATACTCCCGAACACCGTTTTACGAGTGGTTTGAGCTGTTACAAAGCTTGTTAAATAAACTATCTAACCCAAGTGTTTTCGATTGAAAATTATACATCAGAAGAAATGACCATTTTACCCTCAGCGGATCAAAAAATAATTCATTTTGGAAAAACACTCGCATCTCTGTCATTTTAAATCGGATCAAGACCTATTTTATATAGATAAATAGGGTTTTAAAATTATTAAAAGATGATGGGTTCTGACTATAAAAATATTTTGGTTTCGTTCATGGAAAAAGGGTAGAAAGCATACCACTGTAGAAATCGTCGGAGCCACTAAGCCAAGAACACATTTTTAAGTTTCATTCAAAGCTCAAATCCCTTATTCTTAAGTTTTTTTTTCATTGGTTAAGTGTTCCACAGAGTTTATAGACCATCCACATTTCATGGAAGCGTACGAAAAGTCATTTCGGCATCGAGATTCGTTCAAAGCAAGGCTTAAACGTTTACGAACAATTTTGGTCATGTCTTTTGAATTACAAACAATTTTGGACCAAAACCACTTCGATTAGAAAATAGATTTAACAAGCTTTTTAACGGTTCTAATCATGCGCAAATCAAATTTTTGGAGTGTCCGTAGCAGGCACGCGAAATTTGGATTGTTTGGCAATTTTGAGGATTGCGCCCGGGGCGCACAGACATGCGCCTGGGGCGCATGAAATTTCGCCTGAGGTGCATCAAAGGTGTAGAACAAGTCAATCTTTGCGGGCTTGCCCCAAACACTCTATGGTCATTGACAGTGCAAACAAGGTAAATTTTTATGGGGGCCGGGGCAATGAATATCTTAATCCTGTTCACTGATTTCAAAATTGTAATTGTTCAAGCTTAGTTATGAGCTTAACGAACTTAAAAATTATCTTGCTTATGCTCAGGCTGCTTAGCTTGTTAACCAAATGAGACAAACGAAGACCACCTTTAATCGAACCGATCTCGAGTTTCTTAAACATTTTAGCTATCATAAACCAAAAGAGTCGAGTTTTAACCAGTTCAAGCTTGATTTGAAAGCTTAATGAGCTTTAATATTCCAGCTTTGGTTTGTTACGTAACAACCCGATCTTAAACGAGCTTTCATCGAGTGGAAACGGAACAAGTGTTATGGAGTGTGGCTTGTGGCCACATTATTCGGAAAGCGTGAAATGGAACCCCGCTTCTATTTTAACATTGGCCACACACTTTTACTCTTGGCCGCACTATTTACTCTTGGACGTGCAATTTTACTTGTGGCCGCTTAATTTTGCAACGATGCCGCGGCCACATTATTCAGAAAGTGTGAAAATGAACCCCCCTTCTATTTTAACAATGGCGCGCCACATGTTTTTACTCTTGGCCGCGCTATTTTGCCGCACGTCGACCAAACTCGCATCTTTGGAATGCGATTTACGTACGACCTCGAATTACTTCATCACCGCCCTCTCCTCTCCAACTCACCATCTGTCAAGTTTTTAAATTTTTTTTTTTTAAATTTTAACTGTTGGGGGCTAATCTGAAGTAGGCTATGTTTGGAATGTTCATAATCTTGGGTGAATTAGGATTTGATTACAGTAATGGATGATATACCTGCGGTATTGTGCATACCAATGTTCTGGACTATCAATGAAGGAAAAATGGTAATGTGCACATAAATTGAATTTGGTCTCTAGGCCTGCCCTCTCTGATGCTATTTGGATTTGATTTGGGGGCATGGTTGTGCAGCAAAATAGGTATAGGGCCCACTGTTTCAGTGGTATTCTGAGAGCAACCAATTTGTGCATATTGCCAACGGTTAGGTCTGTCTCCAATCCTCCTCCGCCCATACCTCCAATGATTGGAGACTATATGGGTTCTATTATTGTTGTTGTATAAATTATTTCAGAAATCAGGATCACGAACATATCCATGAAGCTTTAGGAAATCTTTAAAGTTCAACATTTCTTCTTTACGGGCTTATTTTCACGCTACCAAACCTGTTAGGCAAGAAGCCGTTAGAGGTTACCGACAAATAGAACTCGACCGATGGATGGTGTTAACAAGGGGAATTTTAAATAATAGGGATACGGACACGGCGGAAGACACGAGCAAAAATATGTCAAAATTAGTTTGTCCATACTCCTACTACTTTTTCCTTCTATTTTTGGAATATCGTAACCCCAAGAGAAGTTTGCAATACTATGGATCTATCCTTATAGTATTTCCATCCGTGTTCAAATTTGAGAAATGAGTTCTTAAAGTGTCCCCCGCTTAAAAATAATTAAATTTATTTGACATGTCACATAATGTGTTCCATACGTGTCTCGTGTGTCTCCCGAGTGTCAATGCGTGTCTTCGAAGTGTCCAATATGGATACAGCAGGAAGGTAGGAATGTCAGTGCCTATCTAAAACTGAGGCCGGTTGATCTTGCAGTGTTTATTATGCATGTACTCATCATTTTTTTCCCTATTCGTCAATCTCATTCAGTCGTTTTGGCATAGTCTCTGAGACTACTAAACAGCTGACATTGTTATAATGTCTTTCTCCTAGTTATCATTAATTCGATTGGGTCATTGAAGGGGACCAATGGAGTTGACACAATTGAAGTGTTCTTGGGGTGCTACGATCGACATTCGATTAACACATTAATTCGGTGAATGCCCGTTCGATTTCGACTTAAACCTAGGAAAGCTCAGCTCAAGCTTAGCACGTCAAATAGCTCGAGTTTGCTTAATAATTAACTTAACGAACGAAGCTGAACATCCTAAAGCTCAACGCGGTTCATCTCGTTTGCAGCCCTAAGCCATACTTCAACTCTCTTTTTCTAACCTTTTACATGTTACGGCCCAAGACTCTCACTAGACGGTCACATTCCACTATAATTGATTCATTGTTAAAGGGAGTTAAGAACCTGATGGATTCATATGCCTAGCTAATAAAATTTGGTATTTGTATTTTTCAAAAGATAATTCTACTGCAAATGCACATTAATAAACACAGCATAGCAATTAAGCTACTAAAGTTGACGAGCCATGCATAAAGGTACATGGTGCACGAATAGACCAAAATGGGAACTGACCAAATAATAGACCAGCCCTATAATCTTGAACTCCACAAATATTACTACTTACTGCTCACCATAGTTTGAGTATATAGTTTATCATCTTTAGAGGGGAAAGCAAATTGTGTTTGGTTATTAATATATTATGGTATAATTATTCAGCTGCCAGATCGAGGCACCGCCACGTGATACTCTGTATTACTTTAGAACCACCATGCATTCTTGTGGGACCCATGACTAAGTGTACGGCTCCCACGTAAATATTCGGTGAGTTATAGAGTGATCTGGAGCATCATGCGACGGTGCTTCCGGACTAGTACTATACTATGCGGTTCGACTTAAGTTAGAAACAAGTTGACATCCTAGCATATATTCTAATTTTTCTCTTCCTTGTGAATGTGAGGTGTGACAGACCCCAGAGAAATAGAATAGAAAGCCTAATTCCAAATTGGGAAAATGACGGCCCAGGACGTGTTTTGATAATTAATACCCGCCAAGGACATGCTGATAACATTTGAGAACATTTATTAATGCTGAAAATGTCCTTGAAAGGTATTAATTATCAAACACGTCCTTGGCCGTCATTTTTCCTTCCAAATTTCATGTACATCTTTCGTGGTTGGAAAGCTCTTTAGAAAGTTTCTTTAAATCTAACTGCTTACATAGTGGCTCTGATCATTTTTAAAACGGTCTGCTTCCGCGCGACTTACTTTTCATAAATGAAACTTTATTATTTTCATTATTCATTTCCATTGTGCTTTAGGACTTTGAAAGTCCTATTCATCAACATAGAATTGCTCTTGATCCGATCGATTAAGAATGAGGGGAATACAAGCCTTTATCCAAATGATGTGTTTTTCGACTCATTGAGGGTAAAATGGTCATGTCTTTTGAATTACAAATAATGTTGGACCAAAACCACTTCGATTAGAAGGTAGATTTAACAAGTTTTTTAACGGTTCTAACCACTCGCAGATCGGATTTTGGGAGTGTCCGTAGCATGCGCGCGAAGTTTGGCTTGTTCGAAAATTTTGAGAACTGCGCCCGGGGCGCACAGACATGCGCCTGGAGCGCATGAAACTGCGCCTGAGGCGCATCAAAGCTGTCAAACAAGTCAATCTTTGCGGGCTTGTCCCGGACACTCCCGAACTCCGTTTTACGAGTGGTTGAAACCGTTTCAAAGCTTGTTAAATTTATTTTCTAACCCAAGTGGTTTCCATTGAACATTATTTATACATCAGAAGAAGTGACCATTTGACCCTCAGTGGATCAAAAAATAATTCATTTCGGTAAAACACTCGCATCTCTCTCATTTTAAATCGGATCAAGACCTATTTTATATAGATAAATGGGGTTTTAAAAGTATTAAAAGATGGTGGGATCCAACTATAAAAATATTTTTGTTTCGTTCATGGAAAAAGGGTAGAAAGCATACCACTGTAGAAATCGTCGGAGCCACTAAGCAAAGAACATATTTTTAAGTTTCATTCAAAGTTCAAATCCCTTATTCTTAAGTTTTTTTTTTCATTGGTTAAGTGTACCACACAGAGTTTATAGACCATCCACATTTCATGGAAGCGTACGGAAAGTCATTTCATCATCGAGACTCGTTCAAAGCAAGGCCTAAAAGTTTACAAACAATTTTGGTCATGTCTTTTGAATTACAAACAATTTTGGACTAAAACCACTTCGATTAGAAAATAGATTTAACAAGCTTTTTTACGGTTCTAATCACGCACAAATCAAATTTCGGGGGTGTCTGTAGCAGGCGCATGAAATTTGGCTTCTTTGGCTATTTTGAGGACTCCGCCAGGGGCACACAGGCATGCGCCTAAGGCGCATCAAAGCTGTTGAACATCTTCAACCTGTTTTCTTAATTCAGAACTCTAATAACTTTGATTCCTTGTGTTGCTTCCCTCACATGTACTCCAGTTGAAACAGTCCGACAGTCGCGAGAGTTGGTTATTATGTCCAAGGAAGCTAGCTAGGCTTGTTACAATATGCACCAAGGACAACAAATGCTTATGGCTGCACACAACCGCCAGTTGATATCTTAGTTTGATTTGAAATCTTTGCTGCAATAATAGCTGCAAAGCTACAATGACTGGATTGTACTCAAGGTACAAGACTGCTCAAAACTTCACTATTGAATTCCAATTACAGGGAAATTCTTCATACTTTTACTACTATTGCTCATCCAGTCACTCTTGCCAATGAAAGTTTTCAGATTTGGATTGCAAATGTTGCAGGGTAGTCACTGGGGTTGCAAAGTTGAGCACAATCTATGCATCTACTTTCTAACCCGAGAAGCACCGAAATGATTGTTGACCTTGTGTATCCGTGTCCCGTGCAAGACTTGCTTTGGATATTTAGCTCAGAATCTTAGCATATAGGGTTAAGCCTTTCATCACGACCGGCTATTGTAAATTACACTTGTTGAATACCTTAGGATTGACAAGCCCCATTATCTTACTATGGCAAAGAAGCATACAAACATCAAAAGTCGTTGAAGGTTACCAATTGAGAATTTCAGAACATCAAACACCTACCTAACAGCAAGATTTTATAAAATTAAAAAAAAAAAAAACTAGCAGAATACTTGATTAAACATCAGTGTCTTTGGTCTAAGAAGCTGCCACCTGATTCTTCTTGGAATTTAATTTGAGAAGCACTAGCCCTAAGTTTTTTAAGCACATTGTTTGAATGGGCAAGGGACTCGATTATTTACCTGAAAGTAAGGGGATTCTTCCCATTCCAGAATCGCAACTATACTATAATGCAACCATTCAATGCATTAGGACTTTGAAAATCATATTCATCAACATAGAATTGGTCTTGATCCGATCGATTTAGAATGAGGGGAATACAATCCTTTTATCCGAATGATGTGTTTTTCAACTCATTGAGGGTAAATTGGTCATGTCTTTTGAATTACAAATAATATTGGACCAAAACCACTTCAATTAGAAGGTAGATTTAACAAGCTTTTTAACGGCTCTAACTAGGCGCAAATCGGATTTTGGGAGTGTCCGTAGCATGCTTGCGAAGTTTGGCATGTTCGGAAATTTTGAGGACTGCGCCCGGGGCGCACAGACATGCGCCTGGGGCTCATGAAACTGCACCTGAGGCGCATCAAAGCTGTCAAACAAGTCAATGTTTGCGGGCTTGTCCCGGACACTCCCGAACTCCGTTTTTCGAGTTGTTTGAACCATTATAAAGCTTTTTAAATTTATTTTCTAACCCAAGTGGTTTCAATTGAAAATTATTTATACATCAGAAGAAGTGACCATTTTACCCTTGGTAGATCAAAACACAATTCATTTCGGTAAAACACTCGCATCTCTCTCATTTTAAATCGGATCAAGACCTATTTTATATAGATAAATAGGGTATTAAAAGTATTAAAAGATGGTGGGATCCAACTATAAAAAAATTTTGGTTTCGTTCATGGAAAAAGGGTAGAAAGCATACCACTGTAGAAATCGTCGGAGCCACTAAGCCAAGAACACATTTTTTAAGTTTCATTCAAAGCTCAAATCCCTTATTCTTAAGTTTTTTTTCATTGGTTAAGTGTTCCACAGAGTTTATAGACCATCCACATTTCATGGAAGCGTACGGAAAGTCATTTCATCATCGAGATTCGTTCAAAGCAAGGCTTAAAAGTTTAAGAACAATTTTGGTCATGTCTTTTGAATTACAAACAATTTTCGACCAAATATCATTTTGATTAGAAAGTAAATTTAACAAGCTTTTTAATGATTCTAACCACGCACAGATCAAATTTTGTGGGTGTCCGTAGCATGTGCATGAAGTTTGGCTTGTTCAGTATATTTGAGGACTGCGCCCGGGGCAAACAAAATTGCGCCTGAGGCGCATCAAAGGTGTAGAACAAGTCATTCTTTACGGGCCTTGCCCGAGATACTCCTGAACTCCGTTTCATGGGTGGTTTGAACCATTACAAAGCTTGTTGAATTTACTTTCTAACCCAAGTGATAATTACTCTTGGCGACAAAAAATTACTCATGACCGCATATAATTACTCATGGCCGCAAAGAATTACTCTTGGCCGCATAGAATTACTCTTGGCCACGAAAATGCTCATGGCCGCAAAGAATTACACTAGACCACATAGAATTACTCTTGGCCGCGAAAATGTTTCGCGGCCAAGAGTAATTATTTGTGACCACGAGTAATTCTTCGCGGCTATGAGTAATTTTTCGCGGCCATGAGTAATTTTTCGCAACCAGGAATAATTTTTTTTGTGGCCAAGAGTAATTATTGAAGGGTTTGATCATCCGAATTGATTCCAGCATTTGAAATATTTGTAAGTGATTCAACTGTAATTTTCCGCACAATGATTGTCTACATGACATCTATATTATTAAACACTAGTGTTTGCCTGTGCTTATGACACTACACACCCCGGTTGAAATTGGTCTACAGCACTTGCTAGCTAGTGGCTCAAACACTAAATCGATTCATTAGTATGTAGTATGTGATTCTCTTCTTAGTGACACGAAAGAGAATTACCGGAAAGCGGGGTGTCACAATCTACCCCCACTTAAGGATGCAACGTCCTCGTTGCACAGGACCAGCAACCTCCCCTGGGGTCCATGGAGTAGAGCGCATCCTTCCCACCACTTTGCCCAGGGCGGGACGCTGATACCATTTGTAACGACCCCCTCCATCTTTGTACATTATTGTTCGCTTTGGACGCCTAAAGCCCGTAGACTTTCTAGTAGGTCACCCATCTTGGACTACTCCAGGATGAACATGTTTAACTGTGAAGTTCCTATGCGTTTTGGCCCGCTCTCACGGCTTTAAAAGGCCTTGTACAAGTAGGAGGGGTGATTTGGATGACTAGGTTGTGATGTATAGAGTCAATTTACTCGGAGGGTCGTCAA
This sequence comes from Rhododendron ovatum, assembly GCA_019656835.1. Classification (NCBI taxonomy): domain Eukaryota; kingdom Viridiplantae; phylum Streptophyta; class Magnoliopsida; order Ericales; family Ericaceae; genus Rhododendron; species Rhododendron ovatum. The sequence continues at coordinate 12,799,644 of CM033795.1, forward strand.
AGACGATGACTGGGTTGCTTCGTTGAAGGTCATCGGAGACTGGGTTGCTATAGAGAGAGCATATGGGGGGAGAGAGATAATCTAGAGAGAGAAATAGGAGGAGAGAAACGTATGGGTTGTGGTGTGTAAAGTCAATTTACTCGGAGGGTCGTCGAAGACAATGACTGGGTTGCTTCGTTGAAGGTCATCGGAGACTGGGTTGCTAGAAGGAGAGCAAATGGGGGGAGAGAGATAATCTGGAGGGAGAAAGAGGAGAGAAACGTGTGGGTGTGGGGATGAGAGCTCAAAATTAATTCTCTATTTCAAATTTTGAACCCAAATCAATGCTAACCTTGGATTTGTTTCAATCTCAACCCTCAAATCCCATTTATTTACTAAAGTGCCATTGGTTTGTATATAAAAGGTGAAGAAATCTGGACCATTGAATTTGTTTGTATGGGTAGATAAAATTTGTGTCAGGAAGAAATCTGAACCGTTGAAAAGGAATATTTCTAAACACCCTTGTGTTTTATTAGATAGATAGCGATTTTTGTCTACACATACAAACATGAGCACCTCTACAGCCGTTGATTGCCTTCAAGCTAAGATCGTAGCCGTCCAATTAGGAGAATGTTTTCTTAAGTTATACTTTGACCTATTTTGTTAATATATACACTTACTTTCCTTTCCAATTTATGACCTTTTGATTTTTTTCATTTTAAGTTGATATTATTTCAAGAGCGTTGGTAACTAACCTATAAATTATTGCATTTTATTTATTCTCTCTACTTTGGCATGAGCTTTTTAAAGTGAGGGATAGAGTGAGTAGGTTATATTAGACGGGTAGAGTAGACAAGTTGGGATTGTATTTTGTTTGGATGTGCCTTTAGGCACGGACATTCGCTAGTGATTATATATGCTTGAAGGCGTTTCAATGAGACATTTCGGTTTGGGATTTGTAAAGTATTTTCTCATCTAGCTTTGTTTTCGATGTAAGTGGACCAACGTCTAGCTCTAGTAATCATTTTAGTAAGTGACAGTTACACGGAACAGCAAAAGTGTTTGATTACATAAGGTCATTGACAGTGCAAGCAATGTAAATTTTTTTGGAGGGTAATGAATATCTTGATCATGTTACACTTATTTTAGAACTGTAATAATTTTGATTCTTTGTGTTGCTTCCCTCAAATGTACTTCAGTTGAAATAGTCCGACAGTCGTGAGATCTGGTTATTATGTCCAAGGAAGCTGGGCTTGTTACAATATGCACCAAGGACAACAAATGCTATGGCTGCACACAACTGCCAGTTGATATCTGAGTTTGATCTGAATGCCCCTTGGCATTTGTACTTTGTTTGGTTCAATAAAATTAACTAACCAAAAAAGAAAACGTTTTGTTAATTCTGACGAACTACAATGTACATCAGGCATACAGTTTTTAGCCATACACTTAAAACCATCTCAATACCAGCTTCCAAGTTGGAAAGTGTTTTCTACTTCACCGAGCTCTGTTGGAAGAGAATCGACCACAGCCAAAGATTCACCATATAAGGTTTTTTGATAACTTAGGTGCCTGGGCTAGCTAACACGCACCTCAATTAATCCTGAGACCTAATCCCACCGCTCACTCGTGAGGAGCCTTATTAAAGCCCTTAGGACTAGCAGAGAAGAAATGACTTCGTCACTACTTGGACTTCATTCGTTGGTTGGAGAAAATCTCCGTATGGATTGGCCCCAAAAAAGTTGATAGCACCTGAGAAGTTTCGAATCTGAGACCTTAGGAGGGACCAAACCCCTAAGTCCCACGTCCCAGGTCTTGACCAGCAGGCTAACCCCTCGAGGTATCCACCATATAAATTAGGTAACATGAAACAAAAAAATCGAAAGCTTGATTTGAATCGTGTATAATTCGTAGAAAAATTGAGCTTTTGTTGGAATCAGTTACCAGATAAATGTGGACAGCGACAGATGATCTTCCTCACTTTGGGGGCATCGGGCTGGCACACATTACAAACTTGCATTTAACAGAGGCGAGGTTCAGCAAAATGACATCGAGCGGGTTTCCTCAATATTTTGCATTTTGAGCATGTGAGGTTTTTTCTATAATCGAAACTGTTCAAGTTGTAGAACTTGTATAGATAATAAACCGTCTTCTTCCTCTCTCTCGAAGAAGTATATTACACCTTCCTCATCAACGGTTAGAAGCCCGATGACACACGGAATAGGGACACCCCCATTTCCGTTTGAAACAACCTAAAATTCATGCCCTTGAATTTGAAGTTCACTTGTACAATGTTGAGTGCTCAATGCCTAACACATCATTTCGATAATTGCCCATCCTTCTCTTTCAAATCCTCTGTGTTTTTTCCCTACTGAACAATTTCGGACAATCCACTACTCAATGAACCCTCATTCAATTAAAAGAAGAAGATTATTAACTTGTTATAATCAAGAATAGTAATCATGCTCTTACCCAGGTCCCTGAAGCTGGACTGGAAGGGGTGCAAAAAATTCTTAGTTAAAATCCCACAAAATCATTTTCATCCACAGAGTAAAAATGAGGGAAATAGTTGAAGGAAATCGAATGATGAAGAAGTTGAAATGAGGAAAATGCTTTGGATCATGAGGAATTATGGTGTTCTTCTGCTGCCCTGATTAGATGATCGAGAATTTCTACGCAAGTTTCGTTGGAAGCCCCACGTATTCGTGTGAGAAGAAGATGCATGGATCATGAACATGTTCACTAGCATTATAGAGTGTGGCTTGTGGAGACATTATTCGGAAAGTGTGAAACGGAACCACGCTTCTATTTTAAACAATGGCCCCGCGCTTTTACTCTTGGCCACAGAATTTGACACCTGGTAGCGGAATTTGATTCCTGGCCCCTTAATTTTACAATGGTGCCGTTTGGATTAATGAGAACTCGCATTTCAGGAATATGAGTTCTATGCACACATGGGCGCTAGTTAGTTCACTTCCTAGCAGGTAGTGACGATGCCGCTTTCGACCTCGAACTACTTCAGCAGATCAAGAACAAATGATATACATCCGGTATGAATTAGTTTGATCATGAACGTACATATCCATGAAGCTTTAGGAAGTCTTTTGATCTACAAACAATTTTTCACCGAAACCACTTCGATTAGAAAGTAGATTTAACAAGCTTTTTAACGGTTCTAACCGCGTGCAAATCGGATTTCGGGAGCGTCCGTAGCATGTGCGCGAAGTTTGACTTGTTTGGAAATTTTGAGGACTGCGCACAGACTTGCGCCTGGGGCGCATGAAATTGCGCCTGAGGAGCATCAAAGCTGTCGAACAAGTCAATCTTTCTAGGTTTGTCCCGGACACTCCCGAACTCCGTTTTACGAGTGGTTTGAACCGTTACAAAGCTTGTTAAATAAACTTTCTAACCCAAGTGTTTTCGATTGAAAATTATTTATACATCAGAAGAAGTGACCATTTTACCCTCGGTGGATCAAAAAATAATTCATTTCGGTAAAACACTTGCATCTCTCTCATTTTAAATTGGATCAAGACCTATTTTATATAGATAAATAGGGTTTTAAAAGTATTAAAAGGTGGTGGGTTCTGACTATAAAAATATTTTGGTTTTGTTCATGGAAAAAGGGTAGAAAGCATACCATTGTAGAAATCGTCGGAGCCACTAAGCCAAGAACACATTTTTAAGTTTCATTCAAAGCTCAAATCCCTTATTCTTAAGTTTTTTTTTCATTGGTTAAGTGTTCCATAGAGTTTATAGACCATCCACATTTCATGGAAGCGTACAGAAAGTCATTTCATCATCGAGATTCGTTCAAAGCAAGGCTTAAACGTTTACGAACAATTTTTGTCATGTCTTTTGAAATTGAACCAAAACCACTACGATTAGAAAATAGATTTAACAAGCTTTTTAACGATTCTAATCATGCGCAAATCAAATTTCGGGAGCATCCGTAGCAACCATGCGAAATTTGGATTGCTTGGCAATTTTGAGGAGTGCGCCCGGGGCGCATGAAATTGCGTTTGAGGCGCATCAAAGCTGTAGAACAAATCAATCTTTGCGGGCTTGCCCCAAACACTCCATGGTCATTGACAGTGCAAACAAGGTAAATTTTTATGGGGGCCGGGGCAATGAATATCTTAATTCTGTTCACTGATTTCAAAATTGTAATTGTTCAAGCTTAGTTATGAGCTTAACGAACTTGAAAATTATCTTGCTCATGCTCAGGCTGCTTAGCTTGTTAACCAAATGAGACAAACGAAGACCATAAACCAAACTCATGCTTAGTTATGAGCTTAACGATCTCGAGTTGCTTAAACATTTTAGATATCATAAACCAAAAGAGTCGAGTTTTAACTTGTTCAAGCTTGATTTGAAAGCTTAAGGATTCTTCTTGATGATATGTCTCATTAGGCGTAGGAGGCTTGCTCGGGAGCCCTCGGTGCTGTGTCTTTCGGGTCGGTACGGAGCCTTAAGTGGTATGTCTCCAGGGTCAGTACGGAGCCCTCGGTGGTATGTCTCCGGGGTCGGTACGGATCCCTCGGTAATATGCTTCCAGAGTCGGTACGGAGCTCAGTGGTACGTCTTCGGAGTCAGTATGGAGCCCCATTTATTCGGGCCACTACACTTTGGTTTGTTTACGTAACAACCCGATCTTAAACGAGCTTTCATCGAGTGGAAACGGAACAAGTGTTATGGAGTGTGGCTTGTGGCCACATTATTCGGAAAGCGTGAAACGGAGCCCCGCTTCTATTTTAACATTGGCCACACACTTTTACTCTTGGCCGCACTATTTACTCTTGGACATGCAATTTTACTCATGGCCGCTTAATTTTGCAACGATACCGTGGCCACATTATTGGGAAAGTGTGAAACGGAACCCCGCTTCTATTTTAACAATGGCGCACCACACGTTTTTACTCTTGGCCGCGCTATTTTGCCGCACGTCCACCAAACTCGCATCTTTGGAATGCAATTTACGTACGACCTCGAATTACTTCATCAGTGCCCTCTCCTCTCCAACTCACCGTCTGTCAAGTTTTTAATTTTTGTTTTAAATTTTAACGGTTGGGGGCTAATCTGAAGTAGGCTATGTTTGGAATGTTCATAATCATGGGTGAATTAGAATTTGATTACAGTAACGGATGATATACCTGCGGTATTGTGCATACCAATGTTCTGGACTATCAATGAAGGAAGAACGGTAATGTGCACATAAATTGAATTGGGTCTCTAGGCCTGCCCTCTCTGATGCTATTTTGATTTCATTTCGGGGCATGGTTGTGCAACAAAATAGGCATAGGCTGGGCCCACTGTTTCAGTGGTATTCTGAGAGCAACCAATTTGTGCATATTGCCAACGGTTAGGTCTGTCTCCAATCCTCCTCCGCCCATACCTCCAATGATTGAGGACTATATGGGTTCTATTATTGTTGTTGTATGAATTATTTCAGAAATCAGGATCACGAACATATCCATGAAGCTTTAGGAAATCTTTAAAGTTCAACATTGCTTCTTTACGGGCTTATTTTTGCGCTACCAAACCTGTTAGGCTAGAAGCCGTTAGAGGTTACTGACAAATAGAACTCGACCGATGGATGGTGTTAACAAGGGGAATTTTAAATAATAGGAATATAGACACGGCAGAAGACACGAGCAAAAATATGTCAAAATTAGTTTGTCCATACTCCTACTACTTTTTCCTTCTATTTTTGGAATATCATAACCCCAAGGGAAGTTTGCAATACTATGGATCTATCCTTACAGTATTTCCATCCGTGTTCAAATTTGAGAAACGAGTTCTTAAAGTGTCCCCTGCTTAAAAATAATTAAATTTATTTGACATGTCACATGACGTGTTTGCTTGACGATTTCCTAGTCCTAAAATAAAGGGTTGCACCAAGCGTAAGGCGGAGACCGACGTAGCACAATATCCGGTAAGTCCGGAATCGAATCCACAGAGACAGTAATATGTGCTATCTAAAAATTCAGGTTGTTATAATTTAAACGGGCTCTCAGGTAGCCATCCCTTGACAATTGATTGAGATTTAATTAAAACCTACGAAATTAATTGTACTTTTCAGAAAATTAAAAGGAAGGTACGGTCGTAAGATTCATAGCACTCGCAACCAGTCCGGATTAACCTGCGCCATTCAGTATTCTTAAAACGTTCGATTTTAGTGAGGAAAAGATACCCCGAAAGATGCGAATCCTAATGGTCGCCGTTTACCCATGCGCAGCGGAGAATGAGTTTTGGACCCCCATTCTCCCGTTCACATGGGCTCCGACAATGCCCGGATTCGTCTACGGGAAGTATTTTACCAATCTAAAATTATCTTTTTCACTATTTGAAAATAAGAGCAGTGCCCGAACTGGCCACAGTGTGCTAATCACCCTGCGACCCTACCCATACGACTACTCACTAACCATTGCATAAAAAATAGAAGAAACCCTAAAATTAATCATGCTTTTCAATACGTGAAATAAAAAATAAATAAAAGAATATCAACTAATCAGAACCAGCGAATAACTTTTATAAAGAACAGAAATTAAAATGAATTACTGGAATGCAAGTAATTAAACAAAACTTCAAAATACTTGAAAGGAATAAAACTAGGAAGAAAAATTATCCGAACCAAATTCTCGGCAGCCCTGTACGTAACTTTTTCCGCGGCCAGCAGCCTCCTTTGGTCGCGTGATCCCCAGAAGATATCACGGCAACCCCATTCTTTTCTCCCTCGGCTGCCCCGTCTTTTTTTCTCTTTTATCCGTGCGTGGGAATCCATCTGATGGCTGCCGCCTCCTCTCTTTATAAGCTGTTACCTCCCTTTAATAATAAATAACCCTATTCTCTGCTGCCCGGGTAAACCGTGGCCATTAGCTGTCGAGAATTAATCCACCGTGGAGTTAATTAACCGTGGGCCACTTTAGCGGCCTATTCCAATATTGGCTTAGGCCTCATTCTTTGACTTGGCCTTACCAGTTAATCAAATCCATAAGCATTAGGCCCACCCAACTGAATTGCAAATTCAGTAGTCTTGTCCCTGGACTAATTAAGTTCCGTGCTGAACTCTTGACCCATATTGACCTTCGAATAGACCAACTTCAAACACCGTTTAATATTCTTAACTTTACTGCTTTTTTATCAAATCTTTCACATACCTACAATATAAGAATAAAAGCATAAAACTTCAAGTAATAATATAAATGAGACTTAACAAAGATAAATTAGGGGGCGCTAATGTGAACATTTGCGCGCCTATCACACCCCTCAACTTACACTTTGCTAGTCCCGAGCAAAGAAAATAAAATGCAACTAGAGAAAACAAATTAAAACCGATAGTTCTTTTAAACCCCCAGGCGGCCCTGATAGGACGAGTGAAGTCTCGTGAGGGTTTTCAGCAGTGATTACCCACAAAACACATTGAACCTTTTTACATGTAATCCAAAACTTGTCATACAACTCATTGATCCATCTAGCAAAGAATGTTCAGCTACCACAAAGATAAAGAATGCACAAATAATTCCAAACACTATCAAGTAAAGAAATAAACCATGGCACCTAGGATTAGCATGTGTGTGTGACATAGGCCTCAACCAAAAGTGTCCAATAACTAACCTCTCTCTCCGGACCGAGTCTCGACTTCAATCCTCACTGTGTCTTGCACTCACAAATAAAATCACTCCAAACAAGGTGCATAGTATGAACTCTCAAGTGTGCGGTTAGAAGTTATATATATGAAATCAAAACACTTGCACACTATGACACGAAAAGAACGCTTTGTATGGTGAACACACGGTCTCATGAATAGAATACCAAGAATTGGAACTCTCTCTCACATCCATCAATCCACTTTCCATCACCCCTAGGATCAAATAGGACTTTAATTTTGGTCGTAACATTGGGTAATTGAAAGTGTGTAAAGGCTAGGGTAAAACATCACATGTCTGAGAATAGGCAAATAACTTGGGGCTAATCTAAAAATGCGTGCCCATTTTCTCACTCTTTTCAACACCACCTTATCTCCCCTTCTAACCTTTTAACATTTTTCAGCAATAAAAGTACGATTCCTCCTTTTCATCTATATCGGCGCCCCTTCTATTTTTCTCTTTCTTTTGTTTTTTTTTTTTTTATTTTGTTTTCTTTTTTTTAAGGGGCACCACCAATTCAAGCACAAAAGTTCACAATCTATCCAAAAATTACTCCTTTATACTTTTGCCTTTCTCCAAACAAAATATGAAAAGTGGAGCTAACCAAAAAAAGGCTAAATATATAAGGCTCAAAGTGGCTTGCAAGGGATAAATGTGAAAACAAAGGAACGAACTGGCCCAAATATCAAGAAAATGCCTATAATCCTCTCCAAGGGGTGTAACATCCATGTGACGAACCAAAATCCAAGGGATATTGTTATGCATTCAAGTTCCAATACTCAACAATCAAGAATAATGAGACCACAGCAAATAGATTATTTCCATGACAAACCGAGAGTTAAAGTGACACCACTCCAATAAAAGATAGGGCCCAAAAGCTCACTAGGGCATAAGTCTCCACTAATCCAGCCATCAAGATTGGTCAAGTCACGGCTCACAAGTGGTCAAGGCCCAAATAAACGGGACGTGCAATAGTGCTATACAAGAGTGCCATGATCAACTTCTTAAAACAAGCTAGCAAGTAGAACTACCAAGCCAAAAACGGATATCACTATGGTAGGTAACACATCTCAACTCAATTATCCAACAAATAATCACAACAAGTGCTAATTTTTTTTGGATTGGATTTTAAGACTCTAAGAGTGAAAAACTTACCAAAGTAATCTCTCCCCCCAACTTAAACCATTTGATGTCCTCATTGAATACAAAAGAATGAAAATATAGGACATAAAAGAAAAAGAAGGGAAAGGTATCACCTCGGAACGAAGAACTACGCAAGAAATAACATAGTGGGAAGAAAACCCCCCAACTTGAACGAAGCATCCTGCAATGTTAGTCCTTACAAAAATAAAATAAAATAAAATAAAATAAACTAATCTAAGAAAAAAAAAAAAAAAACTATACAAAAAAGTTAATGACATTCACTCCCATCATGTGAAATCCAACCATTTATCACACTACAAAGAGCAATTAGAATCAACATCTCAACCCACTTCAAGCACTCCGTTAAAAATTGTATGCGACCATGCCACAAAATCAAATACTTAGAATATCTTAATTGCCTTTGCCGCGTTTGAAATTTGAATTCCACTAATTGCATATTCCGAACCAAATTAATTTTCAAGTTGTTGATGAGTATCAGAAAAAATGAATGGTAAACCATATTAAAATTATCAACACCAAGAAAGTCAATTTGTTCTAACGTGATAATCTCTTGCAATGGTGGATGCTCAATAAGAGTGATGACATCAATATTTATGGATGGGGGTATTTGATCATCAAAAACAAGTGGACTTTGCACAATTATTGGCAATGACTCATCAGAAGTCGCTTCCTGAAAATCCATCTCATGTGTACTAGAATGCTGTTGCACTTCAGGTGAACTAACTATTTCGTTAGTTATAAATGGCTCTGTTATTTCATCTTCTAATACGCAAGAATTTATCACTTGAAAATTTTCAACTTGATTGCAAGAAAGAGAATCAGCTAATTGATCAAAATAAGGGGGCTCTATTTCCTCTTTTTCCCTCGCATCAGAATTAATATCCTCAGAAAGTGACTCTATTTCCTCTCTTTCTCTGGCATCAAAATTGATATCCTCAGAACTTTTGGTCAACTCACTAAATAGGAGCTTTTGGGTTAATTCATCTAAGAAATTCCAAGCGTCTTCAGGGGTTTTATCCAGAAATTCGTCAGTGGACCTAAAATTCACCTCGCATGACTTAAAGTTTAAACCACGACAAAAGATAACCAGAAGACTGCCAAGCTCACAATTAAATGACCAAGAGAATACAACAAATTTAAATCGCTCCCAACACTGTGACAAAGACTCATCATCATGTTGAGAGAAATCTGATAGTTCTTGTAAAAGCATGTGAGTCTCATATGAGGGATTGAAATTGAAAAATTGTATTACAATCTCACCCCATGTCAATCTTGGACTCAAACAATTAAACCAATCTAGAGCACTATCACGCAAAGATGCTGGGAATACATGTAAAAGAGCCACTTCATCATTAGCAAAAGCTTCCTCAAGTTTATGAACATGCGAAAAATGATTTTCTGATGCAAAACCATAAAATATAGGAAGCGACACTGAACAATCAAATTGTTTTGCATAACCTCCATACCTCCCCGCAAAATGGGCCATTTTTTATTTTATTTTTTGCTTTTCAAAGATAAAGAAAAATAAAATAAAAATAAAATAAAAAAAATAACTACCCGAATTCTTAACACACTTTACCGTCCCCGGCAACGGCGCCAAAAATGCTTGACGATATCCTAGACCTAAAATAATGGGTTGCCCCAAGCGTAGGGCGGAGACCGTCGTAGCACAATATCCGGTAAGTCCGGAGTCGAATCCACAGAGATGGTGATGTGTGCTGACTTAAAAACTCAGGTTTAACTAATTTATCGGGCTCTTAGGTAGCCACCCCTTGTAATTTTGATTGAGATTAACTAAACTTACGAAATAATTAAACTTTTCAGATAATTAAAAGAAGGTCTGGTCGTAGGGTTCGTAGCACTCGTAACCAGTCCAAATCAATCTGCTCCATTTGGTATTCTTAAAAACATTCAATTTTGGATTGAAAAGATACCCCGCAAGATGCGAAACCTTAGGGTCGCCGTATACCCATGTGCAGCGAAGAATGGGTTTTGGACCCCCATTCTCCCGTTCACATGGGCTCCGACAATGCCCGGATTCGTCCACGGGAAGTATTTTTTAATCTAAAATCGCTTTTTTTATCTTTTGAAAATAAGAGCAGTGCCCGAACTGGCCACAGCGTACTAATCACCCCGCGACCCTACCTATACGACTACTCACTCATCATTAAACAATAAACAAAAGAAACCCTAGATTGAAACATGCTTTTACTGCTCGGATTATAAAATAAAAACAGGATCTAAGTTAAACAAGAACCAACGAACAATTTTGATAAAAAACGAAAATCAATACGAGTTATCGGAATGCGAACAATTGAACAAAACTTTAAATAACATGAAAGGAGAAAAACTGAAAGAAAACTAAACAATAATCGAACCTAATTAAAGAACGGAAGCCTCCAGTTTCGTTTTACTGTTCGTGGGAATAAAAGAGTTGTCCGTGGAAATAATCTCGTGCCTGTGCGCCGCTCCCCGTCCGTCCTTTTTTTTTCCTTTTTACAAAAGCTGCTGAAATCCCCCGGCAAAAAGTCATGCCCCTGTTTCTATTAAACCTATTGAATAATCATCTCCCCTGCAGCCCCCGTTCTCCGTCCTTTTATATGTCTTTCTGGAGCCAGAAAAATACTAACCCTCGTGGGCCGCGGCTTAGGCCTAATCCCTTTTTCTATTGTCCCATATTTCAGTCAAAACAAGTGATAATAAAAGGTAGCCTTCTGAGGCCCACCCAGATACGCAACGGTAGGAGCAAAATATGGACCGATCTATGCTTTAATCGGCTTTAACTTATTAGGCTTCCAAATACCTACAATACAAAAATTAAACATTAAAATACCAAATAATAAAATAAATAGACTTAGCAATGATAAATTAAGGGGCGCGTATATGAACATTTACGCGCCTATCAGTGTTCCATACATGTCCCGTGTGTCTCCCGAGTGTCATTGCGTGTCTTCGAAGTGTCCGATATGGATACAGCAGGAAGGTAGGAATGTCAGTGCTTATCTAAAACTGAGGCCGGTTGATCTTGCAGTGGCCAGGACAAGGAATGGCCAATTATGCATGTACTCATCATTTTTTTTCCTATTCGTCAATCTCATTCAGTCGTTTTGGCATAGTCTCTAAGACTACTAAATAGCTGACATTGTTATAATGTCTTTGTCCTAGTTATCATTAATTCGATTGGGTCATTGAAGGGGACCAATGGAGTTGACACAACTGAAGTGTTCTTGGGGTGCTACGATCGACATTCGATTAACACATTAATTCAGTGAAGGCCCGTTCGATTTCGACTTAAACCTAGGAAAGCACAGCTCAAGCTTAGCGTGTCAAATAGCTCGAGTTTGCTTAAAAATTAACTTAACGAACGAAGCTGAACATCCTAAAGCTCAACTCGGTTCATCTCGTTTGTAGCCCTAAGCCACACTTTAACTCTCTTTTTCTGACCTTTCACATGTTACGGCCCAAGACTCTCACTAGACGATCACATTCCACAATAATTGATTCATTGTTAAAGGGAGTTAAGAACCTGATGGATTCATATGCCTAGCTAATAAAATTTGGTATTTGTGTTTTTCAAAAGATAATTCTACTGCAAATGCACATTAATAAACACAGCATAGCAATTAAGCTACTAAATTTGATGAGCCATGCATAAAGGTACATGGTGCACGAATAGACCAAAATGGGAACTGACCAAATAATAGACCAGCCCTATAAGCTTGAACTCCACAAATATTACTACTTACTGCTCACCATAGTTTGAGTATATAGTTTATCATCTTTAGAGGGGGAAAGCAAATTGTGTTTGGGTATTAATATACTATGGTATAATTATTCAGCTGCCAGATCGAGGCACCACCACGTGATACTTTGTATTGCTTTAGAACCATCATGCATTCTTGTGGGACCCATGACTAAGTCTACGGCTCCCACGTAAATGTTCGATGAGTTCTAGAGTGATCTGGAGCATCACGCGACGGTGTTTCCGGACTAGTACTATACTATGCGGTTCGACTTAAGTTAGAAACAAGTTGACATCCTAGCATATATTCTAATTTTTTTCTTCCTTGTGAATGTGAGGTGTGACAAACCCCAGAGAAATAGAATAGAAAGCCTAATTCCAAACTTCATGTACATCTTTCTTGGTTGGAAAGCTCTTTAGGAAGTTTCTTTAAATCTAATTGCTTTCAAGGTGGCTCTAATCATTTTTAAAACGGTCTGCTTCCGCGCGACTAACTTTTCATAAATGAAACTTTATTATTTTCATTATTCATTTCCATTGTGCTTTAGGACTTTGAAAGTCCTCTTCATCAACATAGAATTGCTCTTGATCCGATCGATTTAGAATGAGGGGAATACAAGCCTTTTATCCAAATGATGTGTTTTTCGACTCATTGAGGGTAAAATTGTCATGTCTTTTGAATTACAAATAATGTTGGACCAAAACCACTTCGATTAGAAGGTAGATTTAACAAGCTTTTTAACGGTTCTAACCACTTGCAAATTAAATTTTGGGAGTGTCCGCAGCATGCACGCGAAGTTTGGCTTGTTCGAAAATTTTGAGGACTGCGCCCGGGGCGCACAGACATGCGCCTGGGGCGAATGAAACTGCGCCCGAGGCGCATCAAAGCTGTCAAACAAGTCAATCTTTGCGGGCTTGTCCCGGACACTCCCGAACTCCGTTTTACGAGTGGTTGAAACCGTTACAAAGCTTGTTAAATTTTTTTTCTAACCCAAGTAGTTTCCATTGAACATTATTTGTACATCAGAAGAACTGACCATTTGACCCTCAGGGGATCAAAAAATAATTCATTTCGGTAAAACACTCGCATCTCTCTCATTTGAAATCGGATCAAGACCTATTTTATATAGATAAATGGGGTTTTAAAAGTATTAAAAGATGGTGGGATCCGACTATAAAAATATTTTTGTTTCGTTCATGGAAAAAGGGTAGAAAGCATACCACTGTAGAAATCGTCGGAGCCACTAAGCAAAGAACATATTTTTTTAAGTTTCATTCAAAGTTCAAATCCCTTATTCTTAAGTTTTTTTTTTCATTGGTTAAGTGTACCACACAGAGTTTATAGACCATCCACATTTCATTGAAGCGTACGGAAAGTCATTTCATCATCGAGACTTGTTCAAAGCAAGGCTTAAAAGTTTACAGACAATTTTGGTCATGTCTTTTGAATTACAAACAATTTTGGACTAAAACCACTTCGATTAGAAAATAGATTTAACAAGCTTTTTAACGGTTCTAATCACGCAGAAATCAAATTTCGGGAGTGTCTGTAGCATGCGCATGAAATTTGGCTTCTTTGGCTATTTTGAGGACTCTGCCCGGGGCACACAGGCATGCACCTAAGGTGCATCAAAGCTGTTGAACATCTTCAACCTGTTTACTTATTTCAGAACTCTAATAACTTAGATTCCCTGTGTTGCTTCCCTCACATGTACGCCAGTTGAAACTATTGGGTGGGTCCCTTCTAGTTGATGGGTCCACAAGGGGGCTTATTAATTAAGTCCAAAATGTTATGGGGTTATCTTGTTATTCTTTGAATGACAAAGGGAGAACTTGTAATTTCCACCATGGGAATACAAAAGAGAGTCAGGAGACTTGTCTCATTTTGATTGCTGCTGGTTTCGAGAGTTCCAGAGAGCTGCCGAAAAAGTGAGGGTTTTGCTTCTTAGTTCAAGCCAAGATCGAACCACCATTGCTACTCCGATTTTGATGAGATTTTGGTATGTTCTTCACGTCGACAAGCTCTACGCACTAATCGGAGCAGATTGGCAAGGTTCTCTCGGGTTCTAGGAGTTTAGGAAATTCACTTGGTGAGACCTAAACTTGTACTCTTTGTTGATTGTTGAAATGTACCTTTGGGTAATGTTTGTATGCCTCTAGTAGCTTGCTAGGGAAGAACTCTTGTAACCCCATTATCATAGTGGAAGATTTGGTAGCGATTACGCTCCCGTGGGCGTACCTCTAATTTAGGGGCAACTACGTAAAAATTCCGGTGTCTCGTGGTTTGCTTGTTGTTGTTATTTTACTTTCGGCTCCTAGATGGCTTGTTGTTGGTTATTGTGGTTGCGATAATTTAGCCTATTCTCTATTTGCACAAGGAGGGAAAAATATTCGTAGTATTTCGGATAGTTTTTCCCAACAAGTGGTATCAGAGCTACTGGTTTGGGGGTATGCTCATCTGATTCTTGTGTGAATTTAGAATGGAGGAAAATTCGGGAGCCATGATTAAATTGACTTCCACAAATTATGCTATATGGAAACCACAAATGGAGGATGTCCTTTACACTAAGGACTTGTATTTGCCGATCTATGGTGATACAAAGAAACCGCAGGGTACAAGCGATGAAGATTGGAAGATAACGAATAGAAAAGCCATTGCCTTAATTCGTACTTGGGTTGATCAAAGCGTGTTCCATCATGTGGCTCAAGAAACGAATGCGTATGAGTTGTGGACGAAACTTGAGGCTATGTATGAGAGGAAAACGGCACAAAACAAAGTTTCTTTGATTCGAAGGCTTGTTAATTTGAAGTACAAAGATGGTCACAGTGTTGCGGAGCACATGAGTGACTTCCAAGGGTTGATAAACCAGTTGACTACGATGAAACTAGTGCTAGATGAGGAGTTGCAAGCACTGTTGTTGCTGAGCTCTTTGCCTGATAGTTGGGAAACGTTGGTTGTGACAATCAACAATTCGGCTCCAACTAGGATGGTAACCATGGACATGGTGAAAGATGGCATGTTCAATGAAGAGGCAAGAAGAAAAGAGCAAGGTACTTCGGTTGACACTGAGGCTCTTGTTGTTCAGAATAGGGGCAGGAGCAGAACTAGAAATTCTGGTGGTGACCGTAACAAGTCCAAAGATCGATCAAGAAGCAAGTCAAGAGGAACATCTAAGCCGAGGACTGAAATCGAATGCTTCCATTATCATAAAATGGGGCATATGAGAAAGGAGTGTCGAATACTTCAAAAGGAGCTAAAGAAAGGGAAAGGTGTCGAAAGTAGTGGTACAAAAGATACAGCCGCAGTTGCCTCCGATGGAGAAGTTATCATTGTTTGCGATGATGGTTTTGTTGGGCTCACGGGGCAAGACTTGAGTTGGGTGATTGACTCCGGTGCTTCCTTCCATGTTACTTCACAAAGGGACTTTTTCGCATCTTATACACATGGAGACTTTGGCCATGTCCGGATGGGTAATGAAGGTGAGTCCAAGATTGTGGGGATGGGAGATGTTTGCTTAGAGACCAACACGGGTTGTAAACTTGTGCTCAAGGATGTTCGACATATTCCCGCTATTCGGCTCAATTTGATCTCCGCCGGCAAGCTTGATGATGAGGGGTACAAGAACCAATTTGGAGATGGAAAACGGAAGCTTTCCAAGGGTTCTTTGGTTGTTGCTAGAGGAAAGAAGAGTTCTACTCTTTATTTGATGCAATCTAAGCTAAGCAAAGGGGAGGTGAATGCAATTGGGGATGAAGCCTCCACCGAGCTATGGCACAAGCGGCTCGGTCACATGAGTGAGAAAGGAATGCAAATTCTAGCCCGGAAAGCACTTCTTCCGGAGGTGAAAGGTGCGTGTTTAAAGCATTGCGTTCATTGCTTAGCTGGTAAATAGGGATGGCATTCGGGGCGGATATTGGTATATCCGTACCCGATCCCCGAAACCGAAAGCCGAACCAAATCCGCCCCAATACCCGAACGGGGAGGGGAGGAATGAACCATAACCGAACCAAACGGGGTTCGGGTAATCCCCGAACCGAATGGATAACCGAATACCACGAGAGAGAGAGAGAGAGAGAGAGAGCAGATCTAGAAACTGATTTCTTTAAACTAATCAAGCAACGCAACTGATCGAGCAACACAAATAGCAACTTGGATTAATGAACATATATTAGATTCCAAAATGGAACAGAAATGGAACCCCGTTTGAGCAACTGATCGAGCAACACAAACTGATTTTTTTTTTCTGTTCAAAAAAAAATGGAACAGAAATGAAACCTTCAGTCTTCACCTCTTCAAAGTGACAATGATGGACGGCGAGAGGAGTGCCTGGAGTGAGGCTGATCGACGGCGACTCAGCGAGAGAGGTGTGGAAGATCGTCGGCGCCGCGAGAGAGGTGTGGACTTTGGCGTGTTCTGAGAGAGGCGAGAGAGGGTGTTTGGACTCTGGCGTTGATTCTGAACCCTGAATCCTGATCACCCACTCTTAAATATATAAAGAGTTATCACACTCTAGGTCCTTAGACCTTAACACATGCAACAAGTTGGTCCATAGAATATTTGGAACTTTGCACTTCAACCCCTGATCTCTTTTATTATATATATACATATACATATATATATATATATATATGTTTCAGTTCGGTTCGGTTCGGAGATCGGTTCGGGGATCTGCTAAACCATACCCGCACCAATACCCGTTCGGTTATCCAAGGCATCAACCATACCCATACCCACAGGGAATTTTTCGGTTATGGTTCGGGAAAAATTTTCGGTTACGGTTCGGGTGCCCATCGGTTCGGTTCACTTTGCCATCCCTACTGGTAAACAACATAGAGTTGTATTCAATAGAACTCCTGCATCTAGAAAGCCTAATGTTCTAGATTTGATACATTCCGATGTTTGCGGTCCAATGAAAGTTAGAACACATAGTGGTGCACGTTACTTTGTTACTTTCATTGATGATCATTCTAGAAAAGTTTGGGCTTATGCTTTGAAAACTAAAGATGCTGTGTTGGAAGCATTTAAACTTTTTCAGGTGAACGCTGAAAGGAAAATCGGAAGGACTTTGTAATGTATCCGAACTGATAATGGGGGTGAATACAAAGGCCCGTTTCACCGATATTGCATGGAAAACGGCATCAAGCATGAAAGAACCTTACCCAAGACACCTCGACAAAATGACGTGGCAAAAAGAATGAATAGAACAATTGTGGAAAGAGTGAGATGTATGCTCTCACTTGCAAAGCTGCCTAAATCTTTTTGGGGTGAGGCAATGAGGATAGCAGTTGCTCTAATCAATCTTTCTCCTTCAGCTCCACTAAATGGTGATGTGCCAAAAAGGTTTTGGTCAGGAAAGGAAGTTTCCTATGGGCATTTGAGGGTGTTTGGGTGCAGGACATTTGTACATGTTCCGAAGGATGAAAGGTCAAAACTTGATGGCAAGACAAAATAGTGTATTTTTCTGGGGTATGGTGATGAAGAGTTCGGTTACAGATCGTGGGATCCAGTTGACAGGAAACTTGTGAGAAGTAATGATGTCGTCTTCTTTGAGGATCAAACCATTGAAGATTTGGACAAAAATGAGAAGCCAACACCATCACATGAGTACCCAATGAATCTTGATCCGATTCCTCCACCCATGGTGCATGATGATTATGGGGGAGATGTACAAAATGATGATGATGTTGAAGATACTCCTGCAGCTAAGGAAACAAAACAAGAAGTGCAGTAAGAACAAGTTCTTTCCGAACCACCTGAAGAAGAACAGTTGAGAAGGTCAACTAGAGAAAGGCAACCTTCAAGAAGGTATCCCGTTGATGAGTATGTGATGCTTACAGATTGTGGAAAACCTGAGTGCTACGAAGAAGCTCTAACTTACAAGCACAAGGGGGAGTGGATGAAAGCCATGCAAGAAGAGTTGAAATCCTTGCATGAGAACCACACTTATGACTTGGTGAAATTACCTAACGGTAAGAGAGCTCTAAAAAACAAGTGGGTGTATCGCTTGAAGACTGAAGAGAAAAGCTCACAGCCACGGTACAAGGCAAGGTTGGTTGTGAAGGGTTTTGGCCAGAAAAAGGGCATTGACTTTGAAGAAATTTTCTCACCGGTGGTGAAGATGCCGTCTATACGAATTGTTCTTGGGTTGGCCGCTATCTTGAATCTTGAGATTGAGCAGCTTAATGTAAAGACCGTTTTCCTTTGTGGTGATTTGGAGGAAGAAATTTACATGGAACAACCGGAGGGGTTCAAAGTCAAAGGCAAGGAGAACTTAGTTTGTAAACTAAAGAAGAGCTTGTATGGGCTAAAGCAAGCACCACGACAATGGTACAAGAAGTTTGATTCGTTCATGGTTGAACATGGGTACAATAGGACTTCTTCGGATCATTGTGTGTTTATGAAGAAATTCTCCAATGGTGACTTCATCATTTTATTGCTCTATGTGGACGATATGTTGATCATTGGCCACGATGCGGGAAAAATTGAGAGGTTGAAAAAGGAGCTTGGCAAATCCTTTGCTATGAAGGATTTGGGTCCCACGAAGCAAATTCTTGGCATGAAGATCACCTGTGATAGGAAGAATGGCAAGCTTTGGCTATTGCAAGAAAGGTACATTGAGAAGGTGCTTGAAAGGTTTAACATGAGTAAGGCTAAACCGGTTGGCACTCCACTTGCTAATCATTTCAAACTTAGCTCCAAGCAAAGTCCGGCAAGTGAGAAGGAAAAAATTGAAATGAAGAATGTTCCATATGCATCGGCGGTTGGCTCGTTGATGTATGCAATGGTATGTACTAGGCCTGACATTGCCTATGCGGTTGGTGTGGTAAGTCGATTTCTATCTAATCCGTGAAAGGATCATTGGGCTGTAGTGAAATGGATTTTGCGTTATCTCCGCAGTACTTCCAAAATGTGTTTATGTTTTGGAAATAGTAAGCCTTTGCTTGAAGGCTATACAGATGCCGATATGGCGGGAGATGTTGACTCTAGAAAATCCACTTCGGGCTACTTGCTGACTTATTCAGGGGGAGCCGTATCTTGGCAGTCCAAGTTGCAGAAATGTGTTGCATTATCTACCACCGAGGCCGAATACATTGCAGTAGCAGAGGGCTCCAAGGATATGCTATGAGTGAAAAAGCTTCTTCAAGAATTGGGTTTTGAACAAGAAAGGTATATTCTCAATTGTGACAATCAAAATGCTATTCATTTGAGCAAGAACCCAACTTTTCATTCACGATCAAAACACATTGATGTGCGTTATCATTGGATTCATGAGGCGTTGGATGAAAAATTGTTACAACTTGAGAAAATCCATACGGACAAGAATGGTTCCGATATGATGACTAAATCTTTGCCCAAGGAGAAGCATGTGTTTTGTTGTTCCCAAGCGGGGTTGGTTGAACCCCCCACCTAAGTCGGGAGGGAGAGATTTGTTTGGGTGGGTCCCTCTTAGTTGATGGGTCCACAAGGGGGATTATTAATTAATTCCAAAATGTTATGGGGTTATCTTGTTATTCTTTGAATGACAAATGGAGAACTTGTAATTTTCACCATGGGATTACAAAAGAAAGTCAGGAGACTTGTCTCATTTTGACTGCTGCTGGTTTCGAGAGATACAGAGAGTTCCAGAGAGCTGCCGAAAAAGTGAGGGTTTTGCTTCTTAGTTCAAGCCAAGATCGGACCACCGTTGCTACTCCAATTTCGATGAGATTTTGGTATGTTCTTCACGTCGACGAGCTCTACGCATTGATCGGAGCAGATTGGCAAGGTTCTCTTGGGTTCTAGGAGTTTAGGAAATTCACTTGGTGAGACCTAAACTTGTACTCTTTGTTGATTGTTGAAATGTACCTTTGGGTAATGTTTGTATGCCTCTAGTAGCTTGCTAGGGAAGAACTCTTGTAACCCCATTATCATAGTGGAAGATTTGGTAGCGATTACGCTCCCGTGGGCATACGTCTAATTTAGGGGGAACTACGTAAAAATTCCGGTGTCTCGTGGTTTGCTTGTTGTTGCTTATTTTACTTTCAGCTCCTAGATTGCTTGTTGTTGGTTATTGTGGTTGCAATAATTTAGCCTATTCTCTATTTGCACAAGGAGGGAAAAATATTCATAGTGTTTCGGGTAGTTTTTCCCAACAGAAACAGTCCGACAGTCGCAAGAGTTGGTTATTATGACCAAGGAAGCTAGCTAGGCTTGTTACAATATGCACCAAGGACAACAAATGCTTATGGCTGCACACAACCGCCAGTTGATATCTTAGTTTGATTTGAAATCTTTCTGCAATAATAGCTGCAAAGCTATAAGAGTTCAGCTAGCGATCTGGGTTGTTTCTGTTTCCACGGTGAAGCTTATGTCTCCATCATTTCACTCTCTGTCCTTGATTAAAGTTAAACAATGACTGGATTGTACTCAAGGTACAAGACTGCTCAAAACTTCACTATTGAATTCCAATTAAAGGAAAATTCTTCGTACTTTTGCTACTATTCCTCATCCAATCACTCTTGCCAATGAAAGTTTTCAGATTAGGGTTGCAAAGTTGAGCACAATCTATGCATCTACTTTCTAACCCGAGAAGCACCGAAATGACTGTTGACCTTGTGTATCCGTGTCCCGCGCAAGACTTGCTTTGGATATTTAGCTCAAAATCTTAGCATATAGGGTTAAGTGTTCATCACGACCGGCTATTGCAAATTACTCTTGTTGGATACCTTAGGATTGACAAGCACCATTATCTTACTATGGCAAAGAAGCATACAAACATCAGAAATCGTTGAAGGTTACCAGTGGAGAATTTTAGAACATCAAACACCCACCTAAAAGCAAGATTTCATAAAATTTAAAAACAAAAAAAAAAACTAGCACAATACTTCATTAAACATCAGTGTCTTTGGTCTAAGAAGCTGCCACCTGATTCTTCTTGGAATTTAATTTGAGAAGCACTGGCCCTAAGTTTCTTAAGCACATTGTTTGAATTGGCAGGGGACTCGATTATTTACCTGAAAGTAAGGAGATTCCTCCAATTCCAGAATCGCAACTATTCTATAATGCAACCATTCAATGCTTTAGGACTTTGAAAATCATATTCATCAACATAGAATTGGTCTTGATCCGATCGATTTAGAATGAGGGGAATACAAGCCTTTTATCCAAATGATGTGTTTTTCAACTCATTGAGTGTAAAATGGTCATGTCTTGAATTACAAATAATATTGGACCAAAACCACTTCAATTAAAAGGTAGATTTAACAAGCTTTTTAACGGTTCTAACAATGCGCAAATCGGATTTTGGGAGTGTCCGTAGCATGCTTGCGAAGTTTGGCTTGTTCGGAAATTTTGAGGACTGCGCCCGGGGCGCACAGACATGCGCCTGGGGCGCATGAAACTGCGCCTGGGGCGCATCAAAGCTGTCAAACAAGTCAATGTTTGCAGGCTTGTCCCGGACACTCCCGAACTCTGTTTTTTGAGTTGTTTGAACCATTACAAAGCTTGTTAAATTTATTTTCTAACCCAAGTAGTTTCAATTGAAATTATTTATACATCAGAAGAAGTGACCATTTTACCCTCGGTGGATCAAAAAATAATTCCTTTCGGTAAAACACTCGCATCTCTCTCATTTTAAATCGGATCAAGACCTATTTTATATAGATAAATAGGGTTTTAAAAGTATTAAATGATGGTGGGATCCGACTATAAAAATATTTTGGTTTTGCTCATGGAAAAAGGGTAGAAAGCATACCACTGTAGAAATCATCGGAGCCACTAAGCCAAGAACACATTTTTAAGTTTCATTCAAAGCTCAAATCCCTTATTCTTAAGGTTTTTTTCATTGGTTAAGTGTTCCACAGAGTTTATAGACCATCCACATTTCATGGAAGCGTACGGAAAGTCATTTCATCATCAAGATTCGTTCAAAGCAAGGCTTAAAAGTTTAAGAACAATTTTGGTCATGTCTTTTGAATTACAAACAATTTTGGACCAAAACCATTTCGATTAGAAAATAGATTTAACAAGCTTTTTAACGGTTAATCACATGCAAATCAAATTTCGGGAGTGTCCGTAGCATGTGCGCAAAATTTGGCTTGTTTGGCAATTTTGAGGACTCCGCCCGGGGCACACAGGCATGCGCCTGGGGCGCATGAAATTGCGCCTGAGGCACA
Organism: Rhododendron ovatum; assembly: GCA_019656835.1. Classification (NCBI taxonomy): domain Eukaryota; kingdom Viridiplantae; phylum Streptophyta; class Magnoliopsida; order Ericales; family Ericaceae; genus Rhododendron; species Rhododendron ovatum. The sequence continues at coordinate 12,822,333 of CM033795.1, forward strand.
TCAAATCTGTAGAACATCTTGATCCTGTTCACTGATTTCAGAACTGTAATAATTTTGATTCTTTGTGTTGCTTCCTTCACATGTACTCCAGTTGAAATAGTCCGACAGTCGCGAGAGCTGATTATTATGTCCAAGGAAGCTCACTAGGCTTGTTACAATATGCACCAAGGACCACAAATGCTTATGGCTGCACACAACCGGCAGTTGATATCCTAGTTCGATTTGAAATCTTTGCTGCAATAACAGCTTCAAAGCTATAAGAGTTCAGCTGGCGATCCGGGTTGTTTCTGTTTCCACGATGAAGCTTATGTCTCCATTGTTTCACTCTCTGCCCTTGATTAAAGTTAAACAATGACTGGGTTGTACTCAAGGTACAAGACTGCTCAAAACTTCACCATTGAATTCCAATTACAGGGAAATTCGCGATGATGTTAGGAATTTCACCGTTTTATTCTTCGTTGAAGGTTACTAGTTGAGAATTTTAGAACATCAAACACCTACCCAACAGCAAGATTTCATAAAATTAAAAAAAAATAAAACCAGCAGAATACCCACTATAAGATTGTTTTCCCTACTGAACAATTCCAGTGGACACTCCCGAACTCCGTTTCACGGGTGGTTTCTTGTTGAATTTACTTTCTAACCCAAGTGGTTTCGATTCAAAATTATTTAATAATTACTCTTGGCCACAAAAAATTACTCATGACCGCATATAATTACTCATGGCCGCAAAGAATTACTCATGGCCGCATAGAATTACTCTTGGCCACGAAAATGCTCATGGCCGCAAAGAATTACTCTAGGCCACGTAGAATCACTCTTGGCCACGAAAATGTTTCGCGGCCAAGAGTAATTATTTGTGACCAAGAGTAATTCTTCGCGGCTATAGGAGTAATTTTTCGCGGCCATGAGTAGTTTTTCGCGGCCATGAGTAATTTTTTGCAACAAGGAATAATTTTTTTTGTGGCCAAGAGTAATTATTGAAGGGTTTGATCATCCGAATTGATTCCAGCATTTGAAGTATTTATAAGTGATTCAAATGTAATTTTTTGTACAATGATTGTCTACATGACATCTATATTATTAAACACTAGTGTTTGCCTGTGCTTATAGCACTACACACCCCGATTGAAATTGGCCTACGGCACTTGCTAGCTAGTGGCTCAAACACTAAATCGATTCATTAGTATGTAGTATGTGATCCTCTTCTTAGTGGCACGAAAGAGATTTACCAAAAAGCAGGGTGTCACAATCTACCCCCCCTAAGGATGCAACGTCCTCGTTGCACAGGACCAGCAACCTCCCCTGGGGTCCATGGCAGTAGAGCGCATCCTTTCCACCACTTTGCCCAGGGCGGGACTCTGATACCATTTGTAACGACCCGCTCCATCTTTGTACAATATTGTTCGCTTTGGACGCCTAAAGCCCATAGACTTTCTAGTAGGTCAACCATCTTGGACTACCCCAGGATAAACATGCTTAACTGTGAAGTTTCTATGTGTTTTGGCCCGCCCTCACGGCTTTAAAAGGCCTTGTACAAGTAGGAAGGGTGATTTGGATGACTGGGTTGTGATGTATAGAGTCAATTTACTTGGAGGGTCGTCGAAGACGATGACTGGGTTGCTTCGTTAAAGGTCATCGGAGACTGGGTTGCTATAGAGAGAGCATATGGGGGGAGAGAGATAATCTAGAGAGAGAAAGAAGAGGAGAGAAACGTGTGGGTTGTGGTGTGTAGAGTCAATTTACTCGGAGGGTCGTCGAAGACGATGACTGGGTTGCTTCGTTGAAGGTCGTCGGAGACTGGGTTGCTAGAAAGAGAGCAGATGGGGGGAGAGAGATAATCTGGAGGGAGAAAGAGGAGAGAAACGTGTGGGGTGTGGGGATGAGAGCTCAAAATTAATTCTCTGTTTCAAATTTTGAACCCAAATCAATGCTGACCTTGGATTTGTTTCAATCTCAACCCTCAAATCCCATTTATTTACTAAAGTGCCATTGGTTTGTATATAAAAGGTGAAGAAATCTGGACCATTGAATTTGTTTGTATGGGTAGATAAAATTTGTGTCAGGAAGAAATCTGAACCATTGAAAAGAAATATTCCTAAACACCCTTGTGTTTTATTAGATAGATAGCGGTTTTTGTCTACACATACAAACATGAGCACCTCTGCAGCCATTGATTGCCTTCAAGCTAAGATCATAGCCGTCCAATTAGGAGAATGTTTCCTTAAGTTATACTTTGACCTGTTTTGTTAATATATACACTTTCCTTTAAAATTTATGACCTTTTGATTTTTTTCATTTTAAGTTGATATTATTTCAAGAGGGTTGGTAACTAACCTATAAATTATTGCATTTTATTTATTCTTTCTACTTTGGCATGAGCTTTTTAAAGTGAGGCAGAGAGTGAGTAGGTTATATTAGACGGGTAGAGCAGACAAGTTGGGATTGTATTTTGTTTGGATGTGCCTTTAGGCACGGATATCCGCTAGTGATTTTATATGCTCGAAGGCATTTCAATGAGACATTTCGGTTTGGGATTTGTAAAGTATTTTCTCATCTAGCTTAATTTGTTTTCGGTGTAAGTGGACCAACGTCTAGCTCCAGTAATCATTTTAGCAAGTGACAGTTAAACGGAATAGCAAAAGTGTTTGATTACATAAGGTCATTGACAGTGCAAGCAAGGTAAATTTTTATGGAGGGCAATGAATATCTTGATCATGTTACACTTATTTTAGAACTGTAATAATTTTGATTCTTTGTGTTGCTTCCCTCACATGTACTCCAGTTGAAATAGTCCGACAACCGTGAGATCTAGTTATTATGTCCAAGGAAGTTGGGCTTGTTACAATATGCACCACCAAGGACAACAAATGCTTATGGCTGCACACAACTGCCAGTTGAAATCTGAGTTTGATCTGAATGCCCCTTGGCACTTGTACTTTGTTTGGTTCAATAAAACTAACTAACCAAAAACGAAAACGTTTTGTTAATTCTGATGAACTACAATGTACATCAGGCATACAGTTTTTAGCCATACACTTAAAACCATCTCAATACCAGCTTCCAAGTTGGAAAGTGTTTTCTACTTCACCGAGCTCTGTTGGAAGAGAATCGACCACAACCAAAGATTCACCATAGAAGGTTTTTTGATAATTTAGGTGTCTGGGCTAGCTAACGCGCACCTCAATTAATCCTGGGATTTAATCCCACTGCTCACTCATGAGGAGCCTTATTAAAGCCCTTAGGACTAGCAGAGAAGAAATGACTTCGTCACTACTTGGACTTCATTCGTTGGTTGGAGAAAATCTCCGTATGGATTGGCCCCAAAAAAGTAATTAGCACCTGAGAAGTTTCGAATCTGAGGTCTTAGGAGGGACCAAACCCCTAAGTCCCAAGTCCTAGGTCTTGACCAGCAAGCTAACCCCTCGAGGTATCCACCATATAAATTAGGTAACATGAAACAAAAAAATCGAAAGCTTGATTTGAATTGTATATAATTCGTAGAAAAATTGAGCTTTTGTCGGAATCAGTTACCAGATAAATGTGGACAACGACCGATGATCTTCCTCACTTTGGGGTCGTCGGGCTGGCACACATTACAAACTTGCATTTAACAGAGGCGAGGTTCAGCAAAATGACGTCGAGCGGGTTTCCTCAATATTTTGCATTTTGAGCATGTGAGGTTTTTTGTATAATTGAAACTGTTCAAATTGTAGAACTTGTATAGATAATAAACTGTCTTCTTCCTCTTTCTCGAAGAAGTATATTACACCTTCCTCATCAACGGTTAGAAGCCCGTTGACACACGGAATAGGGACACCCCCATTTCCTTTTGAAACAACCTAAAATTCATGCCATAGAATTTGAAGTTCACATGTACAATGTTGAGAGCTCAATGCCTAACACATCATTTCGATAATTGCCCATCCTTCTCTTTCAAATCCTCTGTGTTTTTTCCCTACTGAACAATTCCGGACAATCCACTACTCAATGAACCCTCATTCAATTAAAAGAAGAAGATTATTAACTTGTTATAATCAAGCATAGTAATCATGCTCTTACCCAGGTCCCTGAAGCTGGACTGGAAGTGGTGCAAAAAATTCTTAGTTAAAATCCCACAAAATCATTTTCATCCACAAAGTAAAATGAGGGAAATAGTTGAAGGAAATCGAATGATGAAGAAGTTGAAATGTGGAAAATGCTTTGGATCATGAGGAATTATTGTGTTCTTCTGCTGCCCTGATTAGATGATTGAGAATTTCTACGCAAGTTTTGTTGGATGCCCCACGTATTCGTGTGAGAAGAAGATGCGTGGATCATGAACATGTTCACTAGTATTATAGAATGTGGCTTGTGGCGACATTATTCGGAAAGCGTGAAATGGAACCACGCTTCTATTTTAAACAATGGCCACGCGCTTTTACTCTTGGCCGTGGAATTTGACACCTGGCCGCGGAATTTGACTCCTAGCCCCTTAATTTTACAACGGCGCCATTTGGATTAATGAGAACTCGCATTTTGGGAATACGAGTTCTATGCCCGCATGGGTGCCAGTTAGTTCACTTCCTAGAGGGTAGAGATGACGCTGTGTTCGACGCACAACCTCGAACTACTTCAGCAGATCAAGAACAAATTATATACCTCCGGTATGAATTAGTTCGATCAAGATCGTACATATCCATGAAGCTTTAGGAAGTCTTTTGATCGACAAACAATTTTGGACCGAAACCACTTCGATTAGAAAGTATATTTAACAAGCTTTTTAACGGTTCTTACCACGTGCAAATCGGATTTCGGGAGTATCCGTAGCATGCGCGCTAAGTTTGGCTTGTTCAGTAATTTTGGGGACCGCTCCCGGGGCGCACAGACATGCGCCTTGGGCGCATGAAATTGAGCCTGAGGCGCATCAAAGATGTAGAACAAGTCAATCTTTGCGGACTTGCCTCGGACACTCCCGAACTCCGTTTTGCAGGCGATTTGAACTGTTACAAAGCTTGATGAATTTACTTTCTAACCCAAGTGGCTTCGATTCAAAATTATTTATACATCAAAAGAAGTGACCATTTTACCCTTATTGGATCAAAAAATAATTCATTTCGGTTAAACATTCGCATCTCTCTCATTTTAAATCGGATTAAGACCTAATTTATATCGATAAATAGGGTTTTAAAAGTATTAAAAGATTATGGAATCCGAATATAAAAATATTTAGGTTTCATTCAAGAAAAATGGGTAGAAATCATACCACTATAGAAATCGTCAGAACCACAAAGCCAAAAACACATTTTAAGTTTCATTCAATGCTCCTTATTCTTAAGTTTTTCTTCATTGCTTAAGTGTTTTGCAGAGTCTATAGACCATCCACATTTCATGGAAGCGTACGGGAAGCTATTTCATTATCCAGATTCGTTTAAAGCAAGTCTTAAAAGTTTACAAACAATTTTGGTCATGTGTTTTGAATTACAAATAATTTTGGACCAAAACCACTTCGATTATAAAGTAGATTTAACAAGCTTTTTGACTGTTCTAACCACACGCAAATCAGATTGCGGGAGTGTCCGTTGCATGCGTGCGAAGTTTGGCTAGTTCGGCAATTTTGATGATTGCGCCCGGGGCGTACAGACATGCGCCTGGGGCGCATGAAATTGCGCCTGAGGCGCATCGAAGCTGTAGAACAAGTCAGTCTTTGCGGGCTTGTCCCAGACACTCCATGGTCATTGACAGTGCAAGCAAGTTAAATTTTTATGGGGGTCGGGGCAATGAATATCTTAATCCTATTCACTGATTTCAGAACTGTAATAGTAATTTTGATTCTTTGTGTTGCTTCCCTCACATGTACTCCAATTGAAATAGTCCGACAATCACGAGAGTTTGTCCATACTCCTACTACTTTTAACTGCTATTTTTGGAATATCATAACCCCAAAAGAAGTTTGCAATACTATGGATCTATCCTTACTATATTTCCATCCATGTACAAATTTGAGAAATGAGTTCTTAAAGTGTCCCCCGCTTAAAAATAATTAAATTTATAGGACATGTCACATTAGGCCTGTGCAAAATACCCGTGAACCCGCGGTCCGACCCGACCCGACCCGAAGGGTCTCGATCGGTTTCGAACAGGTATATCGGACGGTTATGGGTTGGGTTTTGGTAAAAAATGGGGTCTTGGTTCGGGGTTCGGGTTCTTATCAAACGGACCCGTCAGGTCCGACCCGCCCGACCATATTACGTATATTATATATGTATATACATATATATGATGTCCTGACTTCTGCTAGTGCAGGTTTAAAAAAGGACGCCTGCTGTGCCTAAAAAGAAGTTCTGAACTTCTGTCTTCTGTACACATTAATACATTTAATACCCACCCACTCTCTTTTTGTCTTTGAATCTTTCTCTGAGACGCTTCTCTCTCTTCTCTTTTTTTACAATAAGTCTAGGTACACCACATCCAACTACAACACCATCCACTAAATGTTTTATAGGGTTCATCCCAGCTCCCAAAAAAATATAGAAAAATATTCATAAATTTTAAAATAATATTTTATGGGGCCCTGTTAAAAATCAGCTTCAACAAATATCGGTAAGTATTATTTCTTGATTCGTAGGGGTGAAACTGTGTAGTTAAACAGTTTCGTCCCTATAAATCAAGAAATAATACTTACCGATATTCTTTGGAGCTGATTTTTTACAGGGCCCCATAAAATATTATTCTAAAATTTATAAATATTTTTCTGTTATTTTTTGGGAGCCGCGGTGAGCCCCATAAAAAATGTAGTGAATGATGTAGTAGATGGATGGTAGTGTATGTAGCATCTCTCCTTTTCTTATTACGATTATCCCATACAAAAAAGATAGATCCATCAAAGGGAAAATTCTCTCTCTCTCTCTCTCTCTCTCTCTCTCTCTCTCTCTCTCTCTCTCTCTCTCTCTCTCTCTCTCTCTCCTACAAACAACTCATTTTCTCTCATCACTCTTTCTTCTCCTCTGCAATTTTTATCCAGGGACCAAGGCCATGGCCATGGCCATACCCTTCCACTTCCAGATCTCCGCCTCCGCGAGCCTCCGTCCCATTTCAGACGAAAGGCACACCATCACGGCGTCGCCTCCGCCTCCACCGCCTCTCTCTCTCACGTCCCTTGCGTCCGGCGTCCACCGTTCGACCTCGGAACGACGGAATCAGTGAAGCTCTGAAGTTTGAACCAACAACCCACAAACTGCTTGCTCTCTCTCTCTCAATTTTTTTCTGAGTTTTTCCATTTTTGTAGTTGTGTTTGGCTGAGATTTGATTTGTTCAAACTTTTGAGATTCATTTAGCCCAACCCGACGGATCCGACCCGACAAAAACATTCGGTTTCACGGACGGTTTTGGTTGTTATGCGGATCGGTTACGGGTTAAAAAATAGACTACCCGATATGATCGGGTCGGGTTTCGGGTCAAAACTGACCCGCCCAACCCAGGCACACCCCTATGTCACATGACGTGTTTCATAAGTGCCCGTGTGTCCCCCGAGTGTCATTGCGTGTCTTCAAAGTGTTCTTGGGGTGCTACGATCGATATATCACATGTTACGGCCCAAGACTCTCAGTAGACGGTCACATTCCACATTAATTGATTCATTGTTCAAGGGAGTTAAGAACCTGATGGATTCATATGCCTAGCTAATAAAATTTGGTGTTTGTGTTCTTTCAAAAGATATAACTCTACTACAAATGCACATTAATAAACACAGCCTAGCAATTAAGCTACTAAAGTTGATGAGCCATGCATAAAGGTACATGGTGCACGAATAGACCAAAATGGGAACTGACCAAATAATAGACCAACCCTATAAGCTTGACCTCCACAAATATTACTACTTACTGCTCACCCTAGTATGAGTATATAGTTTATCATCTTTAGAGGGGGAAAGCAAATTGTGTTTGGGTATTAGTGTACTATGGTATAATTATTCGGCAGTCCGGAGGCACCGCCACATGATACTCTGTATCGCTTTAGAACCATCATGCATTCTTGTGGGACCCATGACTAAGTGTATGGCTCCCACGTAAATGTTTGGTGAGTTCTAGAGTGATCTAGAGCATCACGCAACGGTACTTCCGGACTAGTACTATACTACGCGGTTCGACTTAAGTTAGAAACAAGTTGACATCCGAGCATATATTTTATTTTTTTCTTCCTTGTGAATGTGAGGTGTGACAAACTCCAAAAAAATATAATAGAAAACCTAATTCCAAACTTCATGTACATCTTTCGTGGTTGGAAAACTCTTTAGGAAGTTTCTTTAAATCGAACTGCTTTCATAGTGGCTCTGATCATTTTTAAAACGGTCTGCTTCCACGCGACTAACTTTTCATAAATGAAACTTTATTTTTTTCATTATTCATTTTCATCATGCTTTAGGACTTTGAAAATCATATTCATCAACATAGAATTGGTCTTGATCCGATCGATTAAGAATGAGGGGAATACAAGCCTTTTATCCCAATGACGTGTTTTTCGACTCATTAAGGGTAAAATGGTTATGTCTTTTGAATTACAAATAATGTTGGACCGAAACCACTGCAATTAGAAGGTAGATTAAACAAGCTTTTCAACGGTTCTAACCACGCGCAAATCAAATTTTGGGAGTGTCCGCAGCATGCACGCAAAGTTTGGCCTGTTCGGAAATTTTGAGGACTGCGCCAGGGGCGCATGAAGCTGCGCCTGAGGCGCATCGAAGCTGTCGAACAAGTCAATCTTTGCAGGTTTGTCCCGGACACTCCCGAACTCCGCTTTAAGAGTGGTTTGTACCGTTACAAAGCTTGTTAAATTTATTTTCTAACCCAAGTGGTTTTGATTGAAAATTATTTATACATCAGAAGAAGTGACCATTTTACCCTTAGTGGATCAAAAAATAATTCATTTCGGTAAAACACTCGCATCTCTCTCATTTTAAATCGGATCAAGACCTATTTTATATATATAAATAGGGTTTAAAAAGTATTAAAATATGGTGGGATCCGAATATAAAAATATTTTGGTTTCATTCATGGAAAAAGGATTGAAAGCATACCACTATAGAAATCGTCGGAGCCACTAAGTCAATAACACAGTTTTAAGTTTCATTCAATGCTCAAATCCCTTATTCTTAAGTTTTTTTTTCATTGGTTAAGTGTTCCACAGAGTTTATAGACCATCCACCTTTCATGGAAGCGTACGGAAAGTCATTTCATCATCGAGATTCGTTCAAAGCAAGGCTTAAAAGTTTACGAACAATTTTGTTCATGTCTTTTGAATTACAAATAATTTTGGACCAAACCCACTTCGATTAGAAAATAGATTTAACAAGCTTTTTAACGGTTCTAATCACGCACAAATCAAATTTCGGGAGTGTCCGTAGCATGCGCGTGAAATTTGGTTTGTTTGGCAATTTTGAGGACTCCGCCCGGGGCGCATGAAATTGGGCCTAAGGCGCATCAAAGCTGTAGAACATCTTGATCCTGTTCACTAATTTCAGAACTGTAATAATTTTGATTCTTTGTGTTGCTTTCCTCACATGTACTCCAGTTGAAACACTCCGACAGTCGCGAGAGTTGGTTATTATGTCCAAGGAAGCTAGCTAGGCTTGTTACAATATGCATCAAGGACCACAAATGCTTATGGCTGCATGCAACCGGCAGTTGATATCTTAGTTTGATTTGAAATCTTTGCTGCAATAACAGCTGCAAAGCTATAAGAGTTCAACTGGCGATCCGGGTTGTTTCTGTTTCCACCGTGAAGCTTATGTCTCCATTGTTTCACTCTCTGCCCTTGATTAAAGTTAAATAAATACTGGGTTGTACTCAAGGTAGAAGACTACTCAAAACTTCACTATTGAATTCCAATTACAGGGAAATTCGCGATGATATTAGGAATTTCACTGTTTCATTCTTCATACTTTTGCTGCTATTGCTCATCCAGTCACTCTTGCTAATGAAAGTTTTCAGATTAGGATTGCAAATGTTGCAGGGTAGTCACTGGGGATGCAAAGTTGAGCACAATCTATGCATCTACTTTCTAACCCGAGAATCTGACCTTGTGTATCCGTGTCCCACACATGACTTGCTTTGGATATTTAGCTCAGAATCTTGGCATATAGGGTTAAGAGTTCATCACAACCGGCTATTGTAAATTACTCTTGTTGGATACCTTTGGATTGACAAGCACCATTATCTTACTATGGCAAAGAAGCATACAAACATCAGGAATCATTGAAGGTTACCAGTTGAGAATTTCAGAAATCAAACACCTACCTAACAGCAAGATTTCATAAAATTTAAAAAAAAAAAAAAAAAACCTAGCAGAATACCCACTATAAGATTGTTTTCCCTACTGAACAATTCCAGTGGAAGAACAATCCACTACTCAATGAACCCTCATTCAATTAAAAGAAGAAGATAATTAACTTGTATGAGTTAGTAAATAATCAAGCATAGTAATCAGGCTCTTACCCAGATAACGTCCCTGAGGCTGGACTAGAAGTGGTGCAAGAAATTCTTAGTTAAAATCCCACAAAATCATCTTCATCCACCGAGCAAAATGAGGGAAATAGTTGAAGGAATTATGTTGCAAAAGAGGGAAATAGAATGATGAAGAAGCTGAAATGAGGGAAATTCTTTGGATCACGAGGAATTATGGTGTTCTGCTGCTGCCCTGATCAGATGATCGAGAATTTCTATGCAAGTTTCGTTGGAAGCCCTGCGTATTCGTGTGAGAAGAAGATGCGTGGATCACGAACACGTTTACAAGTATTACAGAGTGTGGCTTGTGGCGACATTATTCGGAAAGCGTGAAACGGAACCACGCTTCTATTGTAAACAGTGGCCGCGCGCTTTTACTTTAGGCCGCACTATTTTACTCTTGGCTGCTTTTACTCTTGGCCACGTTATTCGGAAAGCGTGAAACGGAACCACACTTCTATTTTAAACAGTGGTCGCACGCTTTTACTATTGGCCGCACTCTGATACTCTTGGCCGCGGAATTGGACTCTTGGTTGCTTACTTTTGCAATGGCACCGTTTGGATTAACGAGAACTCGCATTTCGGGAATACGAGTTATGTACGCACATGGGCACCGCGCAAAGCCAGGAAGCAAACTCGCATCGTTGGAATGCGATTTACGTGCGAGCTCGAATTACTACATCAGTGCCCTCCCCTCTCCAACTCACCATCTGTCAAGTTTTCCATGCTTTTGTTTTTTATGGAATTTTAACTGTTGGGGGCTGATCTAAAGTAGGCTACGTTTGGAATATGTTTGTAATCTTGAGTGAATATTAGGATTTGACTATAGTAACGAATGATATAGATATACCTCCTGTATGAATTAGTTTCAAAAGTCAAGATCAGGAACATATTCATGAAGCTTTGGGAAGTCTTTAAAGTTCAACATTCCTTCTTGAGCGGGCTTATTCTCGTGCTACCAAATTTGTAAGGTAAGAAGCCATTATATGTTGCTGACAAATAGAACTCGACCGATGGATGGTGTCAACAAGGGGAATCTGGTCAACTTAAACTTATCCTAAGAAGCACGGACACAGATATGAATATAGACACGGATACAAAAATTTTAAATAATAGAGATATAGAAACGGCGGAAGACATGACCAAAAATATGTACAGTATGTATATTAGGATAGATATTTAATTATTAAAGGTAGCTGGGGTTATAATTTTATTGTTTCCTTTTCAAATATTACAAGTCAAACGATGATTTTATTTGGTCAAAACTAGTTTGTCCATACTCCTACTACTTTTTCCTTATATTTTTGGAATATCGTAACCTCAAAAGAAAGCTTGCAATATTATGGATCTGTGCTTACCGTGTTTCCATCCATGTAAATTTGAGAAACGAGTTCTTAAACTGACCCCAGCTTAAAAATACTCCAATTTAATTTATTGGACATGCCACATGGTGTGCTCCATACTTGCCCCATGCTTGTAAGACTTACTAACTAGGGTATAATTACCTAGGATTTTTTTTTTATGCATTAGGATCCTTCATAATCACATAGTCTTACACCTAAAAATAAAAATGACAAGTGAGGGAAGGCTATGGCATAATTAAAGCCAAGATTTGACAACACAATGGAGCAAAAAAATGAGAGAGAGAGAGAGAGAGAGAGAGAGAGAGAGAGAGAGAGAGGCCGGCCAAGAGAGGAGATAGGGAGCCCAAATTTTTGCTACAAATAGCACCTCGCTCTTGCCTTGAACTCACACCTTCAAACCCTCCAACTTCTCTCTAGAAAATCTTAGTGTTTGGGTAGTGTTCTTGAAGGAGTTCTTGAAGTTCTTCCTTTGTTCTTGAGTTCTTCAAGAAACTCAAACCAAAGCCGCCACCAAACCACCACTCGACCACCCTCTCGATCCAAAAAGTTTAGTAGTTTAGTCAAGATTTAGTTTCAAGAGAAAAAAAAAAAGAAAGCATTTACTTTTCTCTTTCAAAGCTACCGTAAGCTTACTGTAAGAAGTTGCTAAGTTCGATAGCCAAGTCCACCTTCCGTAAGCCGACACACTTACTTTTTCCGTAGCCGTACGAACTGCCAAGAAGAACGGTAGAATACTCTACTCACTATCTCTAAGTATAAAAGTAAAATTATATATTACTTGTATGTTTGGAAATGCATGAAAGAAAAATAGCTAGTAAACTTGTTTTACTAAAATCTTGAAAAGAAATATGGTCATGTTGAATATATCGACTTTTATCCCGAAAAGCATATGTTATTTTGAACTTCTTGAAAAGGAAGAAGGAACGGATTTTGAAATATAAGGAATAATAGTTTGATTGGTAGTATAATTACTTGATTTTTGGGATGGTTATGAGCATGTATACAAGATTATTAGGATTACTTACCTTGATGTGTGCTAAAGCACAAGTGGTTTCCACTCCAAAGGTGTCCGTCCATGTGACACTATGTTTTATGTTGTGTGACAAATGTTTTGAATATGATCTCATGAACTTAAGGATAATATAAGCATGACAAAGTAATATAGAGTTGATGATATTGCTATTTTAAATCAGTCTTGTTTAATTTCAAGATTCCAATGAATGATGCATGATTACGAGATACCGTTTATAGTGTACTTATGTGAAAAGTCCAGCCGTGGAGTCTTTGCATGAAAACGAGACACAGAAATCAAGAAAATTAGAAACCTAACACGTAGGGTGTTGATAATGAAAAGGCGTGTTTTGAAAAGGAAATGTTTTTGAAACCGCAATGTGGCCGGACTTAGTAGCCCATTGTGTGTGTGTGTGTGTGCGCGCCAATGGGAACCCGGGACGGCAGAATCATTGTGAGGATACTCGGGAACCCGGAACAGCGGAACTGAGGTTGAGTGTGGCCTGGTGATCCGCGGAAAGGAGCCAATACAAATTTGTGTGCCAATGGGAACTTGGGACAGCGGAACCATTGTGAGGATACTCGAGAGATCGGAACGGCAGAACCGAGGTTGGGTGTGTAAAAACGATTTTCAAAATATTAGTGGAAAATGAAATCGATATTGAAATGGTGACACGGTCTATGAAATGTCGCGTAGGAGAAACTCAGATTTCACGGATACAGACGCTAGTTGAATAGTGAATGTAGATGTGTCATTGCTAACTGCTTATCTGAAAGCTGTAGAACATGCATGCACTATTTGGAAATTTCTAAATTTACATGAGCTAGTATACCACTTCTATGCCCTGTTGTTTGTAATTTATCGGTTAGCGGGTATGGGATTATTCTCCTGAGCTTTTGTAGCTCATGGTGTTACTGTTGTAACCCTGACATATTATACTGGGGGCGACGCCAGTATAATGTGTCAGACCTTGTAGATGAACAGGGTGAACTCTACACCTTGGAGGCTTTTGGAGCCAAGGAGCCGGCTAGGATGGAGGAGCAGGCGGAGCAATAGATAGGAACTCTAGTTTCCCCTCCTTTGCTAAATAAATGTACTCTTGTGAGAATTATGCTGTGATAATAAGCCAGACTCTATTAGGTTTTCAATAAAAATGTTTATTTAACGTTCCCAAAATTCAAGGCGTTACAAGTTTTCTTCAAGATCTCAACATTATACCGGCGTCGCCCCCAGTATAATATGTCAAGGTTATAACAGTAACACCATGAGCTACAAAAGCTCAGGAGAATGTGTCAGACCTTGTAGATGAACAGGGTAAACTCTACATCTTGGAGGCTTTTGGAGTCAAGGAGCTGGTTAGGATGGAGGAGTAGGCGGAACAGTAGATAGGAACCCTAGTTTCCCCTCCTTTGTTAAATAAATGTACTCTTGTGAGAATTATGCAATGATAATAAGCCAGACTCTATTAGGTTTTCAATAAAAATGTTTATTTAACGTTCCCAAAATTCGGGGCGTTACAAGTTTTCTTCAAGATCTCAACAAATCGAGGGACATTTGGAGTTCCCTCCTCTCCATCTCCTCGATCTCCGGTTCAGTGCCTCCTACTACAACTCCTAAGGCACCTTCGTCCTCCTCTATAGTCCGCCGCGACCCGGGTTACCCATTGCAATGGGGGTTTGATTGAGTCCATGAGGGAGTGGATCGGTGGTGATGATGGCAGTGAACTATGGTTTGAAATTTTGAGGGACATTAGGGTAAGGCTTGAGGCAGTGGCAGTCGTTGTAGGCGATGATGGGCCTTCAGTTGAAGGATTCAATTAGGAGAGTTTTCGGGTGGGGTTTGTAGTGGTGGTGGTGGGCCGCCATAGTGGCGAGATTGGACCACTGGGAGTAGAGCTCCGGTGTAGGAGATGTGAAATGGAATCACCAATTGAGAGAGAGAGAGATGAGTTGCCAACTGAAGCAGCAACCCTATTGTTAAGAGAAGTGAGAGAATAGTGATGTGTGAGAAGGAAGAGGGTGATCGTGTACCACTCCAGGGGTATTCTTGTCTCAAAATACAATTTTGTTGGTCATGTGCTGATCAGCTGACCATTTTTCATCCAAGGCCCTGACGAATTCTGGATGGAAGGTGCTAATTGCTATAACTCACATACTTTGAGGGGGTTAAGTGTCTGAGTTTATACTTTAAGGGGGCAACTTAGAAATGGGTGCTAGTTGAAGGGGGTTTAATGTAATTTACCCAAATATTTATTATGTTTAAGTGGAAACCTAATAAATAATTGTACTTGGTTGGTTAAAATGATATAGTTTAATTTAATCAGGAAACCTGAGGTTGATCTCGTATGTCCATTTTAAGATAAAATGCGGCATGGAATGAAGATATTCATTTCTCGAATGCAAAACCAACTTCAAAGTACATGTCGTACTCATAGGTGCAACACTCCATTTAACAAGAATTTTGCCTTGATGTTTGCCGTTTGGGCAAAACTTTATTGCCCTTTGAGTCCCAGACCGGGCAAATTTTCTTATTTTAATCCCAAAATTGCACTAGTGATAGAAAAGTTCAAGCGCGGTAAATTGCATGTTGTGAGTTTGAAGATCGTTCTGCTTTTGATTTTTTGGACGGCATTATTTGTGCAAAGTATATTGTGACCTCTTCTTTTTTTTTTGGAAAAGGTTTTCGCAAAATGGAGTGTCTTAACACCAGAGATACTCAATTCATTCGAACTTGCAGGTTGGCCTTCAAAACATTCTTCTTTACTGGGAACCACCCAAGGCAGGACCCAAACATTTACAAAAGCCAGAACGAGATCTACAGTCAGTTGATCCTCTTTGACAGAGCTCATTTAACAGCACGTTAGTTGAGCACACAATAAAGCCATAGCCCTCACTATCTTGACATAGCCAAAACGTTTCAAGCTAACTTTGTACCCTTTAAGGCAGGGGATCAAACCAAAGGTAATTTGACACATCAATCAGTTCAGACTTTCAAGAGCCTTGGTTGCAAATAAATCAACTCTGGGCTTTTCAGGCACATGCAGCCATGGTATTAAAACCTTGTGCTTACCAAGCCCTCAGTGTACCAATAGTTAACTATGGGATTACCAAGCTATGTACACCCTTAATCTGCCTCCGCACATGTATAGGAGGAGTAAATGTACTCCTGCATCATTCTATGGAAAACCACTTTCGGTACTTGTGGAAATCCCCAAATACTACATTTCAACAGAACAAAAAAAGTTCACAACAGTGCACATTCAATAAGAAAATTTGGACACACACACAGAGAAGTTTCTTGACTATATGTCCTCTTCTTCCTGAGGATTCTCAGCAAGCTACTAGCAAAAGAGACTGCCGCTGAACATCATCTCATCTATCATGCTACCAACCCATAACATTAGGTTTCCTCATCTCAGTCAATAATTTCTCCCTCTTCCTCCTCAAGCTCCTCAGGTTCACCTCCTTTTGAGCTAACAAAAAGGGCTGCTTCTTTAGCGAGCGCGTCATGTTCACGTTCATAGTCCGCACCCCCCTCATCATCGGGATAATCGCCGTACTCAGTTTCTCCACTAGCAGTCTTGTCACGGGCTTCAGAAACACCATTTCCTGGACTCGGAAGTTTTCCTTCAACCACCTCTCCCTCTGATGTATTGTTGGTAACTCTTACCAAAGGAAACCTTAGCGGCTTCTCAGGCAAGTCTTTGAAGAAAGAATTCATCACCATGAACCTAAAAACCTGTAACAAATGATGTTTATCTCTTCTAATATCTGCACTCAGTAGCCTTTGCAAAAGGGTTGGCTGCTTTTTGTTCAAATAAGGCATGGTGCGTGAATCATTGTCTCTCAACTTCTGCTTCTTGGAGAACTGTTCATCTGGATTGGTCAAGTGTGATGAATCATGGTCTGCTAGTAGTTGCTTCTTTGGAAACCTTTCCTTTCGATGGAATCTTCCCCATTTATTATACTTGTTCTGGAAGTTCTTCTTCGTCAATGCTTTGTTACCTACTTCCTTTCTGCACCCTTGTTTCTCCGAATCTGAAAGATAACATGGTGGGATTTCGGCAACTTCACAACCTAACTCAGCCTGTTTTGCTAAAATTTCTTTGAGTCGCTGTAAACAAGATTGTTGGTTATCACCCCAAAACAGATTCTAGAAAACAATAGTAACAAATCAAATGGCGACATCAAACCAATCTGCTACCCAAGAAATTAATATTGACAGCAGCAAATCCCAACACAAGTGAAGGTTGGTTAATATTTTCAGGTGAAAAGTTAAAATAGGTATGAAATGCTGACTTCATTTTTCTTTCTTTAACTAAAATGAAGTCTATCAGAAAAATGATGTGGTAGAAATATCGAACATAACTTTTAAAACAAAAGGACAAAAGATAATTGATGTTACACTGATCCATTTTATTGGAAAGAGCTTTTTGTGGACCAATAAAAGTTACACAAAATTTCTCTCTTCCTCAATGTCGGTTTTTTCCTTCTGCACGGTAAAAATGATGGGATAAGCATATATTTAGCAGGCCCTCGGAAACCGGAAAAAAAAAAATTTAGGGTTGAATTGGGGAAGATGAAGAAACCGCGGGAAAACTTTGAAGGAACAGAGGAGAAATCCACAACTTTTATCACAACCCATTCAGTGATGATGCTTTTCTCAACCCAGAACATGAACAACAAAAGAATGTCAAAATAGACAATGGAATCATGGACACTTGCTTTTTATCTTCTTTTTTTCTTTACTAACTGAGCACTTGCTCGCAAAAAAAGTCGACTGGTCAATGAAGCCGTATAGTATGAATGATACAATATTCTTTTGTTTTGCTTTTAGTTTTTGTTTTGATCAAATGTTCTGTCTGCAATTGGTTTCGTCATTTCGGTTCTCATAGCATTCTATTTACGTCGTTATACTTATAGGTGTAAATCGGCATACCTGGCGCCTTAACATGGCATCTTTGACTATAACGTCAGTTTCTGCCAGCTTCTGCAACAAAACAAAGTCCACTATCAGATAGACGCTTTCCCTGAGTGAAAACATGGACACGGTGTTGCAGATGAAAAAACCTTATTTGCGTTGCATTTTGATGGGTAGTTGTTCCTGCGTTCTTCACGCCACTGTTTTATTTCTTGTTCCGTGTAATTCACAGATAGAGATCTTCATTTAAAGGAGATGAAAAAAAGAGAGATACGTAAACAGGACAGACTGTAAACAGATACCATGTAATCAAAAAAGTAAAAGAAATAGACCACAAGCACTCACATATTTGAGACTGCAAAAATAAAAGTCATCTTCTAGCATTAAATGGGAAAAAGGGTGCACTTAGGCCCATAATCCAAATTCTAGACTTGTAAAAAATTTCCAAGTTCTTTGATTTTGTGGTCATGAGGACATCAAAATATGCCAAAAAAATTAAACTCATAAGTACATCGAGTCATCGACCGTGATAAAACTCAGCCTCCTCTACTTTCAACGGCACCACCACAACCACCACCTCCTCTTTCTCAGATACTGCTGCTAACATGCTAAATATAGGCCGCCACAGCCGCAGTCCAATACCCATTCCTGACAATATTCGTTTCCTAGGGCCTAACAGGCATGTGCACAATCTGAGCACTTCAAACTGGGCAGTCAAGCTCGCAAATATACTGTTCCTTGTGGTGCTCAATTGAACGTACAACTTCACATTCTTTGACTGCAGAATTTTTCTACGATGCCCCATAGTGGTATTGGGGCATGATGCTCCCATAAATATGAACCTTTAGATTAAAAATTGGATAAATCTAAGCCATTAGATCAAAACCACTCACAAAAACAAGGTGGTTTTATGATTTTTCCCCAGGCCTCAATTACCACAATGTCTAGCTATACTTACCATAATGTACAATCACACTTGCCACAATTTATAACCATACTTACCACAATGTATGGCCCAATCTATACTCACACTTACCACAATGTACGGTAAACATTGAGAATGGGAGACAGGTTATCTGCTTCACAGTGGGAAGAAAATATTTTCTTGTGGAGGTTAGTTATTTTAGGGAATCTTTGTTAGGATATCTTAAATCAGGTGTGGATTTGCTGGATTCAATAAGTTTGGAAAGTTTTTGGGCCTAATTCAGTCGCTCGGAAGATCAAAATTTATACATATTGAAGAATCGGGCAACGTGTAAAATATATCAGCTCTGAGTATCAGAAGGGGCATTCCTGCAAAATTGGTTTCACCAAGGATATAAAAGTCCTGCGTGTGGGGAGGGTCCTGAAATTATTTTCACCAATCCTGTGATAGAAGTAATCAACTAACCCACATTCGAAAAAGGCACGTTCCAATTAGTAGCAGATGCTGAGATTTTCTTTATTACTGTTATCTCCACTTCTAATGATTTTTACCCCCTTGATTTGTCATTCTGAGCATGCATGCTGTGTTAATTAAAACACATCCCTGGTATGCATCAGATATTCCTTATACACTGAGCTTGTCAGCTTATGCTATTCCTATACATATATTTTTGGAGATGGAAGCTTAAGAATTTGTCTATATGATGAGAAGGATGACCTGAGTGTTGAGCATATAACCATATGAAGATGTCATGCATTGTGTACTAAAGCCATCATGTGTAGTCCCATGAGATTTCAAGGTGTAATAAAATAGGGCCTTAAGGTTGGCATGTGTACATAATGACTTGTCATGTCAAGTATGTGTATCACTGAATGAGGCAAAGGAGTTGGACACTTTCCTCTGACAAAAAACAAAATGTAAGCGAAACACACATATTCCTATCATGCGAACAAAAAGTACTTTTGAAATTTTGTCAGACGTCTTTTTTAATTCTTTGGAGAAAATTGTGCCCCGTGATGAACTCAACAATTTTGATTATGTAATATAATGGAATAAATTTATTTCTTATATACATACATTATAGCAAGACCATTGCATACAGTACCACAAACGCTATTATATATACATAATAGATGTATTTTCTCATTTAGTCACTGTAACCTCATACTCAAGAGATACACAAATGTACCCGATGCCCACACTCAAGTCTATTTACATAGGTCTCGCATCAGGACCAAGCTGTATGTTGTCCTATCCTATGTGTCCATTCTTCTTAGCCTGCAGTTCTTTAGAATAAGATACACTTCTGCCTTATGCCTAAACTACGTGCTTTCTACCTGAAACTAAAAGAGAATGGTTCCTTTTCAGCTATATAAATGCCCAAACAAAAAAGTGGAAGGTAGTTTAAGTAGTACGAATTATTAGCTTTCTAACAAATCAAAATTCCCCATCAGTTTACAGCTCAGTTAGGAAGAAAAGACAAATGTAGTCAAAGCTGGCACAAATTACCTCCTTTGTACGACCTGAGCTTGGTTGGAAGAATTTGCAAGCTTGCCTATTTAAGGAAGAGAGAAAAGTTAACGAATATGTCTAGATTCGTAAAAAATGAAAGAAGAAAAGTTAACAAATATGTCTCAATTCGTAAAAAATGAAAGATTGGAAACACAAAAGAAGAATCATTACTCTAATAGGCCAAAAGTTATATAAAAGAATTGCTTTGCATATGCAGGATGTAGTGATACAACACCATCAGATATAATGCAAGTTTATTTGGCTGTTAACCGAGTTAAGTGAAATAATAGACAAGAATTGTTTAGGGTAACGTTGCAAAGGGTTTGGGAATAGGAAAACGGGATTTTGGTGGCAAAACCAAGGCTTGTGAACATACCCAAGGTATTTGTTAGATGTAATTGTGTATTATCATGTAATTAGTTTAAGTATTTAGGACCATAGTGCAATTATTGTACAGCTTGTATATATTTCCACGTTGAATGAAAAATAACCCTAAGTGATTTTTCCTCTCTATTACGTTTACCCTAAATTGAACATGGTATCAGAGCGGTAAAACCTGGCGATCTTGTTTCCATTGCTCTTCCGTCCTTCACGATCACGACCCAGCCTTGTTCGAACTCAGCCGTACTGTTCCGACGTCGTCTGAGGTTGACCCATACTGTTCCGACGTGGACCTGTACTGTTTTGACGTCGTTTGACGCTGACCCAGCCATCACAGCTCCTGCTGGCCCTCGCCGCAGCTCCAACGACCTTCGCCAGACCGTCGTTGTCCTTCATCAAACTTCCAACAGGTACTTAGAAGGGACTGATCTGTGGTCGCTGGCTATTTTTCTGATCACGATCGTCGATCTGCTTTTGCTGTCGCTGCTGTGCTTTTTGCCGTCGCCGTCGATCAGTTCTGTTGTCGGCGTAGTTCTGTTGTTCTCACCGACTGTTTTCTTTTTGCTGACATTGTTGGGTTTCAACAGATATATAAAGTGGACAGTGAATAGGGTTGTGAGTTAGTGGATTTCATTATTTTTATTTGCTACCTCTGGGTCATTTTTCCATTGTTTATTTGTTGGTCCTGTTGTTATTATATTGAATAACTATGTCAGAGGGTTCAAAAGATAAAGATGCTCAGGTTGTGGAAACAGGTGGAGTGAGTAAGGTTGTGACTCTAGACAACTCTCCACTGGATATTTGTCCCATCAAACTGGATGGCACAAATTATTTACTTTGGTCTCGAACTTTTACTTTAGCTATTGAGGCTAAGGGAATGTCTGAGTTTATTGAAGGTCATGTTACTGAGCCTACTACTACTTCTGAACTTAAGACATTTAAGTCTCATCGATCTTTAGCCATGACTTGGTTGTTTAACTCTATGAAAGCTGATATTCGTAGTCCCTTTTTGCTCCTTGACACTCCGTATCAAATTTGGACTGTTGCCAAACAGACTTATTCTCAGCAGGGTAATGATGCTCAGTGTTTTGAGTTGAGGAAAAGACTTCGTACTTTGGATCAACACAATCGGTTTGTTGCTGTTTACTTCGCTGACCTAAGTGGAGCATGGCAGGAATTTGATTATTATCAGTGGTTTCAGGCCGTCTGCGCTGTTGATGCTGCTACTTGGATAAAGAGAATCGAGAGAGAGCGTGTGTATGACTTTCTTGCTGGTCTTGATGTGGAATATGATCCAATTAGAGTGCAGGTGTTAGGTCGTGTTCTGTTTCCATCTTTGGGAGAGGCCTATGCGATTGTTCAACAGGAGGAGTGCTATGTTGCAAGCTCCTCCTTCTGATCGTTCTGCATTGGTCGCTATTCCACAGGGACAGTTTGGGTCTGGCAGTGGAAAGTCTCAGTCTGGTACTAGCAGTGGGACCATCGACCGTATGTCACTCCAGTGTGATTATTGCCACAACACTGGACATACCAAGGATTTCTGTTGGAAGTTACATGGTCGTCCTTCTCGTGGGCGAGCTAGTGGACGTGGAGGTCGAGGGCGTGGTCCCGGGCGTTCTCAAGCTCAGGCACATGTTTCAGAGTTTGCTATCTTGTCTGACTCTGGGTTCAGTACAGAAGTTCAGCCATCTTCTGATTCTGTTGGCGGTTTCTCTCAGCGGGAGAGGCAAGCTCTCAGGCGTCTTATGGCTCGGGCTGATTCTTCCTCTACTATAGCTTCTTCCACAGCAGCTCCTACTACATCCTATTTTGCTCATTCAGGTATTCCAGCTAGTGCATTTACTGCCTCCTCTGATATCCCTTGGATTATCGATTCTGGTGCTTCAGATCATTTGACAGGTTGTTCTTCTGTTTTTGATTCATATTCTACTTGTTCTGGTAAGGATAAGGTTCGAATTGCCGATGGGTCGTTCTCTGCTATTTCAGGGAAAGGTTCCGTTTGCTATTCTTCCTCTATCTCTCTTTCTTCAGTTCTCTATATTCCAAATTTTGCCACTAACCTTCTTTCAGTTAGTAGTTTTACCCATTCTGCAAATTGTTCTGTGACATTTTTTCCTACTCATTGTGTCTTTCAGGAACTGGAAACGGGGAAGGTGATTGGCAGTGGTAAAGCACATGGTGGTATCTATTATCTGGAGAACGCACCTCATCCATCTCAATCATCTTTAGCATGTGGACAAGCTCTACAGGCAGATATGAGTTCCACTCTTTCTTTGTTACATCGGTGGCACCGTAGATTGGGTCATCCCTCTTTTGGGATATTAGAGAAACTCTTTCCTATTTAAGTTAAACATTGTCCTAGGGATCAGTTTTTTTGTGAAGCCTGAGTTTGGGAAACATAAACGCTCTTTTTATGCACCTACTAATAAACGAAGTGGTTCTCCATTTACGGTTATTCATTCTGATGTTTGGGGTCCTTCTCCTGTTAACTCTTTAAAAGGCTATCGATGGTTTGTTACTTTTATTGATTGTTATTCTCGTGTCACATGAGTGTACTTACTCAAGTCAAAAAATGAAGTTTTTCCTTGTTTCAAATCTTTTCATCGAATGGTGTGCACTCAATTTGATACACAAATTAAAATCCTTCGGAGTGATAATGGGACTGAGTATATTGATAAGATTTTTCGGACATATCTAGATGATAATGGTATTCTTTTTCAGACGACTTGCGTTGACACTCCACAACAAAATGGAGTCGCTGAACACAAAAATCGTCATCTTGCTGAGGTCGCGCGATCCCTTTTGTTCACTATGAATGTTCCTAAATACTTATGGGGAGAAGCTATTTTAACTGCCACGTATCTTATCAACCGTATGCCATCTAGTGTCCTCAATTTTAAAACACCCATTGAGTGCCTGCCAAGCAGTTATCACGTTACAACTCTTCCACCAAGGGTCTTTGGTTGTGTGTGTTTTGTTCATGCCCCCAAACCTTCTGGGGGCAAACTGGGACATAAAACCCATAAGTGTATTTTTGTTGGGTACTCTCCTACCCAGAAAGGCTATAAGTGTTATGACCCTTATTCTAGGAAGATGTTTGTCTCTATGGATATTACTTTTTGGGAAACAGAGTTTTCTTATCCTCCCTCCAAACCATCTCTTCAGGGGGAGCATCAGCAGGAGGAAGAGATGTTTACCTTTTATGATTATAGTGAGGGGGAGAAATTGTTCTATGATCATAGTGAGGGGGCGAAGGAAAAAACTGGAGCGGAACCAGTATCTGTCGAAAGGGAAACACATGATATTGGTGGTGACATTGAGGAACAACTACCTGCACGGCTGCAAGGAGCTGGCTTACAGAGGTATGCTAGACGGAAAAATAGAAAGTCTTCATGTGCGTTACCACCTTGTCAATCACAATCACCCACTCCAGTTCCAGATTCCTCAGCTAACTCTTTTGTTAATGATTCTTCTCTTATTGAACCTCTTCTTATGGATCCTGACAATCTTCCTATTGCTATTCGAAAGGGTGTTAGATCTTGTACTCAACATCCTATCTCACAGTTTGTTTCTTATGACCGTCTGTCTCCTTCGTACCATGCCTTTGTCTCTTCTCTTTCTTCTATATCTATTCCACAGAATTGGCATGATGCATTCAGGATACCTAAGTGGAAAGAAGCTATGGTAGAAGAGATGACAGCTTTGAAAAAGAATGACACCTGGGATCTAGTGTCACTTCCAGAAGGGAAGAAGCCAGTGGGCTGCAAGTGGGTGTTCACTGTTAAGCAAAAGGCTGATGGTACAGTTGAGAGATACAAGGCAAGGCTTGTTGCCAGAGGTTTTATTCAAACTTATGGTATTGACTACGAGGAGACGTTTGCTCCGGTAGCGAAGATGAACTCTGTGCGAGCTCTTCTCTCGTGTGCTGCCCACTTAAATTGGCCTCTTCAACAGTTCGATGTGAAAAATGCTTTCCTTAATGGTGATTTAGAGGAGGAAGTTTATATGGATATTCCACCGGGTTTCTCTTCTCCTGCAAGTGAGAGACAAGTGTGTAGATTGAAGAAGGCACTTTTTGGGCTGAAGCAGTCACCTAGAGCTTGGTTTGGCAGATTTTCTAAGGTTATGTTGAGTTTTGGTTACAAGCAGAACCATGCAGATCATACGATGTTCATCAAGCGAAGTAATGGTAAGATTGCTGTTCTTATTGTTTATGTTGATGATATAATAATGACAGCCAACGATGTGAGTGAGATTCATAACCTTAAGTCTTGCCTAGCTCAAGAGTTTGAGATTAAGGACTTAGGATCATTGAGATACTTCCTTGGAATGGAAATAGCGAGGTCTGATAGAGGTATCTTTATTTCCCAACGCAAGTATATACTTGATCTTTTGGAAGAAACAGGTATGTTGGGCTGTAGACCTGCAAATTCTCCTATTGAGGCGAATCATCACCTTAGTGGAGATTTAGGGGAGCGTACTGATAAGGAGAAGTATCAGCGACTTGTGGGTCGACTAATATATTTAGCCCACACTCGACCAGATGTTACTTATGCAGTGGGTGTTGTTAGTCAGTTTATGCATGATCCTCGTACTTCACATCTAGATGCAGTTTATCGTATTCTGAGGTATCTGAAATCAGCTCCAGGAAAAGGAATTTTGTTCTCTAATCATGGCCATTTGCGATTGGAGGCATTCACCGATGCTGACTGGGCTGGTTCTGTGGATGATAGGCGTTCTACTTCTGGCTATTGCACTTTCCTTGGAGGTAATCTGATTACCTGGCGAAGTAAGAAGCAATCGGTAGTCGCCAGGTCTAGCGCAGAAGCTGAATATAGAGCTATGGCTCATGGGGTTTGCGAGCTCTTGTGGCTCCAAACTTTGTTACATAATTTGGGTTTTGCTGACAGTGTTCCGATGAAACTCTACTGCGATAATAAAGCTGCCATCAACATTGCTCATAATCCCGTTCAGCATGACAGAACGAAGCATATAGAGATTGATCGACACTTCATCAAGGAAAAATTGAACGAGGGTTTGATATGTATGCCGTTTGTGAGATCTGGAGATCAGTTAGCTGATATATTCACAAAAGGGCTGTGTAGCAAGAGTTTTCATCCTATTGTTTCCAAGTTGGGCTTGATTGATATCTTCGCACCAACTTGAGGGGGAGTGTTAGATGTAATTATGTGTATTATCATGTAATTAGTTTAAGTATTTAGGACCAAAGTGCAATTATTGTACAGCTTGTATATATTTCCACGTTGAATGAAAAATAACCCTAAGTGATTTTTCCTCTCTATTACGTTTACCCTAAATTGAACAGTATTGAAGATACTTTAGAGTTTCAGGACTGGATTTGAAGCCTTCTAGAAACAGATGGATTGGTTTTGCGGAATGAGGTTTATTGAAGCGAAAGAAAGCTTAAGAATGTGTGCTTTGTTGAATAGTTGCAGAAATTTGGATACTCACACAAAAAAAAAGGAGGAAGAAACCATCCATAAGCTTCACACCTAGGGTTAAGTTACATCACAAAAGCCCAAAAAGATAATTCAATCCCTCTTAAAGTTCCTACAAAACTGATCTCCATATAAATAAAGGCATTACACTTTTATAGACATTACTGGAGGACTACGTCTGTCTTGATTTAAAAAAACACTAGGACCACGTCTTCCTAAACAAGAAACAAGACTTTTTTTTCTTGTAAAACCTGAACAAATAAGAGGCCAAAACTAATGCCCCTGAACTAATATGAGGCCTTAATAAAAGCCCAAGTAAATAACTTGACTACACTACTAAAGCTACACCCTGTGTTCAGAAACCCACAGAATTACCAAAGCACCCCACTTACACGGAAAATGGACCGGACTAGCTAACCTGGATTTAAAAAAAGCATTGTCAATGGTTGTGGGGGGGAAACATAGAGAAAAATCAAACTCAATTCTTTAAGCGGTCAACAGAAGCAGTGGCATACACATAACCTCGTCCTCATGAGGAATGCATCCAGGATAAAGTAAATAACAATTTTTGTTTCCAATAACACAAAAAACAGTCCCTTCACCTAATTTGCAACAACCCCATATAGCTCGTGGAGGTATGTGCTCATAAATTGTTGTTAATTAGTTAGTCAACGAGTTTGTTTTTTTAGTGGATTCATGTTTGACACTCACAACCTCGCTGTTTTGTAGTTTTCTATTCCTAGGTACTTCACAATTAGGTAAACTTTTGGCCACATTATACATAAGGCTGTATTCTTTCTTTTGAGTTGATTATGAATTGAAATTTTCTGTTGGTGTGTTTTATTCTGGACTTCTTGTGCAGCCTTTTATTCCTTGGTTTTGAGCCCCATAGCTCGTGGATTCCGAGCCTTGCTTGCTCGTTAGAAGTAGGAAGTAGCCCTAGAAATCTGTTTTCACATTGATCGGCCATGATTCAAGTATTATTTAGGTCATAGACTCATAATTCAATTGCACTTGTTCAAACTGGTGATGAGAGAAGCTATCCAAAAAGAAAAGAAACAAGAGAATTCTCCTGGGGTGGGCAACAAGAGAATTCTCTCCGGGTGGATGGTCGGCGACAGGAGGGGACTGATAGTTATGCAGATTTCAGTTGGTTCTTGTGGGGCATAGACCATAGATTTCAAGCAATAAGGGAGAGAGGATAAGCTCAGTAGCATAGTCTATGGTCCTCACCTGATGTGGTGCTGTCAGAACCAATGGTGCAAGTTGCTTCATGACTGTAGTGGAAGGCTTTGCTGATTTGCTATGACTTTCTAATTAATGAGGCGTAAATATTGCATACATAGTTATATCTGAGGCTTTTATCAGGATTTTGGGAATTCACCGCAATCATATTTACAGCTCGCTTTAAGAAAACCTTTACGAGAAAACTAGTTTGGATAATTTAGTTGACGCTGTCAATGTTGAAATATGGGCAATTGACATGGCATGATGCTATGATCATTTTATCATTTTACTATGTAGATTGATCTGCTGTAAAGTGGATCATTCGAACATGCGTAGAGATTCAATAAAATATGTCACCAGATGCACAATAGCTCCGTTGTTGTGTGTACCAATTAACCTTAGGATTCTTTGGGCACGTTTGTACCAAGCACTGGGTTTCAGCAGCCATGGTCGTTTTTCTCATGCATAGTTTACACAGTGTACCCGGCCAAGGTGTGGGCTTGGTTAGATACATTCCGGCACGTGTTTGTTAAATTTCTTGGAGGGTCCAACCTAAAACCAATTGGCAATAGGTGAAGTAACCTCTAGAATACACTAACCAAGCTTGGGTCGCTTAAATGAGCAATGTGGGACAAGTCTAACACTCCCCCTCATGTGCAGCCCGGATGTACGTGGAGATGACAAACTAGGAGACCAGGAGTTGAGCGATTGACTCAGGCGACAGAGATGACAGAGACTTTCCCACGAGAGATGAGGCCACCCAAGACCTAGCTCTGATACCATGTTAAATTTCTTGGAGTGTTCCAACCTAAAAACAATTGGCAATAGGTGGAGTAACCTCTAGAATATATTAACCAAGCTTGGGTCGCTTAAATGAGCGATGTGGGACAAGTCTAACAGTATTTTAGCTCCATTATAATTGGCCAAGGTCTGTGTTTGGTTTGGTACATTTCAGCATTTGTTTTCAGCTCCATTATAATGAACTCTTTGCTAGAAAATAAAAATTTAGCAATGAAAAAACAAAACAAGTGTCATACCCAGTGCCGGGTCTGGGAAATGATTGATCTACGAAGCAAGCAAATAACTAACTTCTTTGACATTGTTTAATCAATAGAACTAATTGCTCTCAAGAATATGGATCCCCCCTCTGCCTTGCTAGACTTATAATCAATGAATATTATCTTAGCTGTGATAAACTTAGAATCCCACCAGATCTATTTCGCTTACAATCAAAACATTTTGAGGGCACTTACCAAAGACTAATCAGATGACCACATAATAATACCTACCACATAGGCATTACTCCTCTCTTTATGTACTTGTGTGTGTATACATACCAGAGTATGAAGTAGTCAAAGTTTATATGCAAAGCATATTCGGTTCAAACCCCAGTGTATTCTGGGTGTGTCTAGTATTGTCAGTATTAAACAGCAAATTAGCCTTGAGTAGATATTCAGTACCATCTATCATCCATCAGGGACCACGAAGTTGAGAAGTCAAGCACACACATGCTCTAGAATGGACAAACAGACAATTTAACAATAGCTTGAAACATGGTAGCAAGGCATAAAACACTCACCTTTTCCCCCGTGTTTATTATGAAAACTGAACTTCCCCTTTGCATTTTGCACATTATGAAACTGGGGCTTCGAAAATCTGGACAAATTTGAATCCACGTGAATCACAACAAATGGAGTCACATTTTCTTCAAAATGTATAAAACTTAAATCCTAAGGCTAAGGCCAATAAAGTTACCCCCTATGCGATTCATCCCTTGTAAGATCCCTAGTGAACTTCCTGTTTTGAGAATTCTTCCAATTGTTATTCCAATTATTAATCCCACTATCTTTTCGAAGATTTCCCTGCAGTAGTTAACAATATTAAAGTTAACCGCAGTTTCAATTAGTACATAATAAGGACAATGGGACAGGTATACAGCACCTCATACCTTTAAGAGAAACAATTAAAAACCCATTTATAGTAAGACCAAACAATTAAAAAGCCTTTTTGAGTAAGAAGAAACAATTTAATGACAATAGTGCCATACTGTTGTTGTCGTAGTTACTGTTACTTTTTCCATTGCTGTCTTTTGGGGTGTGAGTGTGTGGAGGTAAAGAGAAAAATATGCATAGAACTCTCACTAAATCTGTGACGTAATAACACCAGGACATTGCCCATGCTTTTCCAACGTAATTAGACCACAATTTGACAGTATACTATTATTAACCACTCCAAACAGCCTACCCAACCAAAGCCAACCTGACCCTGCCCAACATTCCGCTAACATAAGCTTAATAGAGCCAATCCTATTTCCAATAAGTGAAAAACCACTATGCATGTTAGCGGAAAACAACAATGTAACACGTCCAATAGGACAATCCACTATTACAATTTCGAAGTCAGAAAATAAAGGAAATGAATTTAATTGCCGAGAAATCTGAGGGAAGGAAATTCTAAACTGAGTTTGACTATCTAAAACAAAATGCACATATCAAATTTTACAAATGAATGAAACAAAAACAAAAACAAAAAACAAAACAATATGAAGGTTGCCAACAAATGTCCAATATTGATACTAACAAAGTTTCTGTCCATCTCAATTTTCATAAATTTGAAACGACAACTTACTTAACCGAGGCACTTGGCCAAACTTTGTGTAGCTGCTCATAGGTACGGTGAGCTTGTAGGTTCAATTCCTTGGAGAGGAAGTTGATACCCTTATTGATGGGTTGGGTAAGGGTTTGAAGTAGTTTAAATTCTTCTAACGTAGGACCAAAAAAAACTTGACAACTTACTAGAGTGTTTCAGCTGGCTCGATGGTTATGGGAGCAGAATCAGTATAGCTACGACATTCATTGAAGAATTTTCCATTCCTTTTGAAACACAAAAATTAACTATTGTACAAGTCTAGTGTCTCCAATTTCAAGTAATAGTTCCCAACATAACCAAACAAATTAGTTAAGAATTCTCATGGATCTTCAAAAGAAAACTCCAATCTGTAACAGCCCACAATCATTTACTCCAAAAAATAAACACATCTTATCAGTGAAGAGTAAAGCTAAGCTCTGAGCGTTTTGGAAAACCAGTGTTCAAACGGTATTTCTAACCAGTGTTCAAACCAGTTTTGGAAAACTCCAAACGGTATTTCTAACCACGTGCTTTCAAAGAAAGTGAAAAAAAAAACCTAGAGGCTCCATTTTGCTTTTTCCACCAACAGTCAACCAAAGAGTAGGGAAGTTACCTACCTAAATTCAAGGCCACAACACGTCTGACGCAGAGTTTTTAGGCCCAAATGCCTGTAGTCAATGATCTCTGTGACAAATCTGTCCCAGATAAACCCAAGACACAAGATGGAGAGAACTACTGGTAAACACTTCAAACCAAAGATCACCTAGACATGGAACTAAAAAAATGAAATGGTCAAAGTTCAAACACATGGTCAAAACAGCCTCGCCGAGTCTCCATAACCTCCGGCAACCTCTTCAACAGTCTCCACCAGCGACATATGCCTCTTCAACAGCCTCTGACAGAGCTTCTTTGGTCTGATTATTCGGTAATAGCTCCTGTTTTGACTCTTTGGACATTTATTTTCATGGAGGACGATAAAATACAGGTTTCAGTATTCATTTGAGTGGTGATAACTACTCTGGGAAGAATTTCATAGTAGGCAAGGGTATGTGAGGATATGTAGATGTTCGATTGTACGACCTCGGATCCCAAAGTCAAAGGTCATGACTGCGGGATTATTATTATTATGGGAAAAGGAAAACGCTCAAATTCTTGTGTGATTTCACAATTCTGGTCAACTCTCAAATCTGTATCATTTTTCCGACATACAAACTGGAAGGGAGGTGTGGAACCATTTGAAGGGTATGTATCTTGAGTCCAACTTTGCCAAGCAGTATGAGCCAAAGATGTCTATTCGCCATCACACCATGCTACCCATTGAGAATTTTTTTTTGATAAGTAACACCCAGCAAGATAAATCCATTACCACCCGGCAAGATAAATCCATTCAGGAGTTTTACAATGAGATGACTACTTAGTGGGATCAGTTGGCCTTCATCGAACACGACACATTGCAGCTTCTAGATTATTATGTGCCGTACCTTGAACAACACCATCTCATCCAATTTCTTATGGCTCTTCAGGATCAATTTAAACCTCTTCATGGGGATATTTTACATTGGTCTCCCCTAGCCTCAGTGGATGGTGCGGTTGAAGAACTTATTGGCGAGGAAACTAGATTCAAGGTGGCTTTTTTTGCCTTCCCTCTCAATCTCCATTTGCCATCCCATCTGCTTTGCCTAGTTGATATTCAGCACCTTTCTTGCCTACCCCAGTGGCGCATTTGATTCAGGATACTAGTAAGCGAAAACCTCAGGTTGCTATGGATAAGTGTAGTTTTTGCCAGTATAAGGGACATTGGAAGTATGCAAGGGGGGCGATTCTTCACATTCAACTACTTCATCATCTTCTTGGCCACCGCAACAGCCTTCTCATCCCCCTGTAGCTTTTGGCCTTTTGCAGCTCCTACATTTAGTTCCACTTCTTCCCTCGTTTGAGCAGTTTTAAGTTTTAACAGTAGCAGTATCAAGTGTTTGTGGCAACTACCTGGGCAATTATCCACAAGACCACTGCTCATGTTTGCATGGTTCTTATGCCACAAGTATCTTACCACATGGTTTTATATCCTGGCCCATCCCATCATATGACTCCCGATTAATTTATTTCGGGAAAGCGCATCCCTTGTCCCGATCCGTAGCTAGATCAGGTCTCAATCTGTAGCTATCCTTTCCCTCCCCATTAGTATTGCACAACAAATGGATCCCCTATGCATGTTGGGTCTATTCTCCCTAGTTCATCCCCGTTGTTGTCAATCCCAAACGTCTTCTATGTTCTTGAATTATCCCTAAGCCTTCTTTCAATTAGTATAGGATCCATACGTCCAAGAAGCAGATTGGGATTGTGCATAGGCCATAGAGTTGGATATCTTTATATTATAGAGAACTTGGACATTCCTACGGGCGTAGAGGACATTGTGGTTTCACAAAATACCCATGCTCCACAGATCTGAATCTTTTTGTCAGACCTTGCGCATATGCACTTTCACCTTCACATAAACCACAAAATACCCATGCTCCACAGATCTGAATCTTTTTGTCAGACCTTGCGCATATGCACTTTGACCTTCACACACCTATTTTTGTCTTCCACAAACTTACAAGAAGCTCATGGTGAGCTCTCCTTGTCTTATATGATAAATTGTGATTGGTGGCAGTTGGCTTTGCGTTAAGGACAAAGACCCTATCTCTTTTTTTATTGAGATTATAAAGGTCATGGGTGAACCTGATGAAAATCCCTTCCAAGATTGTTAGGGTTGAGGGTGAAAACCATAATTGAGTCTGGATTCACAATTGAACTCTACAGGCGATATTGGGAATGCATGTGGGCACAAAAAGTGTCCAACCACTATGAGTCTATCATTCATTTCTGTTCATCTCAGCAATCTCGCCATTTCACTCAAGCACCTTATTGTTCATGATAATTAGATTAAATCTTGAGATAAATCTAGGACATCGTTTAGTGAACTTTACTAACCTGTATATATGATTCACTAAAATTAACAGGGACTTCAGTGCTAACTTGCACTCCTTGGAGCCCGATGGCCCTGATGAAAGCAAAAAATAGCTGAACTTTTCCCATCAAACACAAGGCTCAATTAATCAATTTTAGTGATATCGACAGAAGCAAACCACAACAGAAGCTCTTCTCAAACGTCTTGGCATGCCAATTTATGACCATGAAGAATATACCGTTGTAAGTTAATAAAACAGTTCAGGTAAAATATACATTTTAACAAAAAGGTATCTGAACCCTACCTGTGACTCTGCAGAACCAGAAGAGTGGAAATCTTTCTGAGTATGTTGCGGTAGAGCTGAAGCAAAAGAAGGCGGTAGAGGTGAGTTCCCCTGTGACCCTTGAGTGTTATTATGAGACTGAGCTGTGGCATTAGCGCCCATTGTCGAGAGAGCTAACTTATGCTGATCTTGGTTGAGTTGCAAACCTGCATTAGTATGCAAAATACCAAACTGCGGATTTGGGAAAAATGCGGGATTTTGAGGTGCCAAACCCTGAGAAACTTGATTTGAGTAAAGGTGCATACTACGGGGATCAGGTTGGCCACAATTCGACTGAGGCATTTGAACAAACTGATTAATTGCTTGCATTGGATTCTGTAAACAGAACTGACCATTCCGAAAAATGGGATTCGGGCTTGGGTACTGAGGCAGGTTTCCAGAATTATGAGCAAAAAACTGATTAGGTGATTGAATCAGATTCATTGGAGCTAGGGACATGGGATTCAAATTTTGGGGACAGAACCCACCGCCGGGGTACTGACCAAGGTGCGGCATAGCAATGGTCGAACCCAAAACAGGCGCACCGGT
Organism: Rhododendron ovatum; assembly: GCA_019656835.1. Lineage (NCBI taxonomy): Eukaryota > Viridiplantae > Streptophyta > Magnoliopsida > Ericales > Ericaceae > Rhododendron > Rhododendron ovatum. The sequence continues at coordinate 12,856,063 of CM033795.1, forward strand.
TTGCATAGGAAGAGAATGATTGGGAGCACCCATTGGCCTATTTGACAAGACCATAGGCCGATTGTTTCCCACATGATAAGTAGTTGAATTATCAAAGGGGGTTGCAGTTTGGGGATTGATTAGACCCATTTGAGACTGAGTTTGTGCGAATAAGTTACTGGGATTCCCTTGGCAATGATCTGATGAAATAGCCTGCTATGTTAAAAGATACCAAAAATTAACACAATGAAGTAGTATGCATGGGCGGCTGCACTAGGCTTTCAGAGGGCTCAAGCGAACTTTCCGGGGTCAAAAAATGCACTAAAAATGTATACTTTTGTACTAATAATTTGATATTACTTTCATATTGGCGATCATTCGAAAAAACCAGGTTAAATGAAAATTTAATAAAATGTGTAAGTAAGTAAATCATATAGCTCAACAAAACATAATAAGCTATGCCCGATGAGTTCTACCCAAATAAATATCTTTACAGTATATAGTGCTTCGTATGCAAAATAATTTGCTATACATATTTGTCACCGCTAACCTAAAATCATATTGGCTATCATTCGAAACAACCTGATTAAATGAAAATTTAATTAAGAAAATGTGTAAGTAAGTAGATCATATATCTCAACAAAACATAATAAGCTATGCCCGATGAGTTTTACCCAAAATAAATATCTTTACTGTATCTAGTGATTTGTATGCAAAATATTTTGCTATACATTTGCGTCACCGCTAACCTAAACTCCTGCAGCCGCCTGGTATGATAATAATTAATATAAACTAGATATGGACAGGAACCATCAATAGTAGTAGTTTCGATTATGGAGAGAGAGAGAGAGAGAGAGAGAGAGAGAGAGAGACCTGGAGAGAAGTTGAAGCAGCAATGGGTCCAACGGTGGGTACCTGGTTGGGACGGTGATAAGGGAGCGAGTTGAAGTTAGGAAGCATGGAGAAAAGAGTTGTGGAGCAGCAAGAGGGGTGCTCTCTTCAACTAGGGTTTAACTTAACAAGTTCAAGAAGAGAGAGGGTAGGGTTTTACGAAGTCTGTCCAGCAGTAGTCACATAGGGAGTTTTTGGCCGAAATGGCCATAAATTGTAATCAAATTGGGAGAATACCCATCTTTCTAAACGTTTTATAAAAATATGTCATCGGTCCTTTTCAAAAGGCGTTATAGGTTTCCTATGTGGCAAAGAGTCCAAGTCAGATTTATAACGTCTTTTATAAACGCGTGTTGTAAGTATTATAGTTCCTTTTGAAAATGAGCTATAGGTTAAAGCTACTTTTTGAAATGAGCAATAGGTTAAAAACCCAGACTTTAATCAAACCATTCCCTTTTCTCCTCCTATCTGATATTTCTCTTTCTCCTCCTATCAAATTCAATAAAACAAACCATGCCAAGAATCTACCAGGAATCATGTTGGGTGAAACTATAGATCCATTAGCTCCTTTTTAATATGAGCTATAACTCATTTTAGAAATCCGTATTATCAGTTATAATGCCTTAATGTATTGTTTTTTTTTAAAAAATTACGTCAATTAATTTCATGAGAGGTATATCATACAAGTCTTTTATGTTAATCAATTATTTATCCGGACGTGTTTCACTAGTTGAATTTGTTCAATAAGTTAAGTACTTAGGTGAGGTTTAAGAGAAAGCAAATTCAATAGAGAGCAAATTCATTCACTTGGTGATCGTGGGAGAGAAAAATTAATAGTACTCATAAACAATCATACTACAACAATATATGTCACTCTGTAAGAACAAACCCATGTAGTGGCTTTCTCTCTCTCACTCTTCTCCCTCTCTCTGGGGTTTCTCTCTCATACTAGCTAGTATATCCCACCACACATATTTGTAAACAAATTACATAATCAACAAACAACTAATAATCAACCACTCCTCCCTCTAATTATGTACCACGTTCAAATCACGAATTCGGGCTCTTTCTCTCTCGTTTCTCGAGAAAGTTAATTTGGAAATTTCTATATCATATCACTCAACTTTTTTATATCCAATCTTTTCCAAATTAAAAATAATTCTAATTTTTTTAACACAATCGTGAAAATTTTTAATATCTTTATGGCCAGTCTATTTCTTTGGATAATACTACAAATTTTCACATTTTGTGTTTCAAAAATTGAGATAACTAACGTCGGTGTTTTTGGGGTTAGGATTATATATAGCTCCTTTTCAAAAGGCGTAACTAGTTAAAATTATAGCTCCTTTTCAAAAGACACTATTAGGATTCGAATGATAGTTTCTTTTCAAAATGAGCAATTATGGTTTAAATTTAGCTCCTTTTCAAAAGGAGCTATCTACGTGGCGGCCACATAACACCTAACCACTATAACGCCTTTTGAAAAGGAGCGATGGCATATTTTTACAAAACTTTTTGAAAGATGGGTATTCTCCCAATTTGATTACAATTTATGGCCATTTTGGCCAAAAACTCTCACATAGGTAGGCAGACATTTTTCTGATAGGCCAAAGATACTACTTCCACAACAATCCAAATATAACAACTTGCACAATCTCACATATATGTGGGACCCACACATAGTAGTGTGTGTAGAGCCCACATACATGTGAAAGATTGTGTAAGTTATTATGTTTGAATTGTTGTGTAAGTATCATTTTTGTAAATTTTTTCCTTAAAATTAACAAGCATCGGCACAGATTTTTTGGCTCCTGATTTTACCGCTTCGCTATTTATTAATGTCATTTTTCTTTTTGTTTTTATTAAGGCGAATTAACTAAAACACCTTTGCATTTGAAAAATGAGAAAAAGCCAGCATAATAGAGTATAAGGGTATTTTAATAAATTTACCCTAATAAAAATAAAAAGGAAGTGGTGTTAACAAATAGGGAAGTGGCAAAATCATTAGCCATTTTTTTACACATGTTAGGCTCGTATATTTTGTGGTGCCATCTCGGATATGATTCAAGCCGCTACTCTTTTTAAAATAATCTTTTGAAGATTTCTGTAAAGAATCGATTCCAACCGATATCAATAAGAGCTTTTTCAGAAATTGTAAAACAAAATATGTTTTACTCTACATTGAAAAATCTCTTATCGATATTAGTTCGAACTGATTTTTTACGAAGACCCTCAAAAAAGTAATTCAAGAAAGATAAGCAGTTTGAATTATCTTTTTGAACCCATAATGGCCCCAATTTTTTTATGTGTATGTGAAATGTGTGAAAAAAAATTGTGCAAACAAAAGCTCTAGTTTTACACCCCCTTTTTTTTTACACCCCTTCGGATGATGTGAAATGAGTGAAAAGAGAGGAGAGCTTTTCTGACAAATCGCATTAATTTATGGGGAATGATAGATCCACCGAAGGACCACCCACCGCACCACCCACCGCACATCGCCGGGCCCACTCCGGCCACCGGACGGCCAATCCGAACCGTCCAAAAATTCTAAAAAAAAAAACCGAGTGGGTCAACTCGGGAATCACCGGCATCCGATCTGTGTAGGTACTCGATCCGAAATTTCATTTTTAACGGCTCGGATCATCTAATTTTTGAAAGTTCGGATCGAGCACCTACACAGATCGGATGCCGTTGATTCCCGCGCAAACCCACTCGGTTTTTTTTTTTAGAATTTTTGGACGGTTCGGATTTGCCGTCCGGTGGCCGGAGTGGGCCCGGCGATGTGCGGTGGGTGGTGCGGTGGGTGGTCCTTCGGTGGATCTATCATTCCCCTTAATTTATATGTGTAAAAAAAAATTGTGCAAACACAGCTCTTGTTTTACACCCTTTTGGATGATGTGAAATGAGAAGAGAGGTGATACAGTTCCGACGGGAGGGATTCCGACCGGATTTCCGACGGCATGTTGGGCCTACTCTGACTATTGGAAGACTGATTCGAGATATATACACACAACAAAATGGAGTATTTGAATCGGCCACCTATACACTTCGGATGCCGTTGATTCTCGCGTAAACCCACTCTATTTTTTTTTTTAGAATTTTTGGACAGCTCAGATCAGCCTTCCGGTGGCCGGAGTGGGCCCAATACGCCGTCGGAAATCCGGTCGAGAGTCCTCCGTTGGGAACCTTAGATTTTCTGAAATGAGAGAAAAGAGAGGGGAGCTTTTCTTACAAATCTCATTAATTTGTGTGAGATTGGGTGCGAGAAAGAGGGAGGGTCAATGAAAACCCTTTTTTTTTGTATTTTTTTCTTGTCTTTCACCAAAATGTTCGATCTAAATAAGTAATTTCTTAAGAAGCCACAACAATTTTCTTTTTTATTCTCATGCAATCACTCCATTCAAATATATTGTTAAATAGCAGTCCAGTGATACTCCATTTTTTACTAGACACAACACAACACAATTTAATTTGTGTCTATTGAATAAAAAAATATATGGTGACAAAATGCGGTGGCATTGACATTGCTCAATTTTAAATTGTGGAAAATGGAAATTTCAAATGTAAAGAGGAGATGGCTTCTCCCAGCCCCCTTCACCGTATTGGCGGCATTTTGTGGGCACAGGGCATAGTTCGATTAATATTGGGTAATCCCATAATTTTTTTGATAAATAGTAATAACGTTGTTATCCTAAAACGTAAAACGGCTAACCCTCGATAGAGATTGGTTTTAAATTACTCTTAACCACTGATCCTCAATGAAGATCGGTTTAAATTACTCTTAACGACTGACCCTCGATGAAGATTGGTTTACCTTTTTATATATAATAAGTTAACAATGTACAAGAGTGATGTAACCTTAGGGAGGACGGGGGATTGAGATCAAAAAAATAGTTAAAATACTAGTACCATTTGTGTGATGGCTACGGGTTTGTGAGAGGGGGGATGCTAGTTAAATTCATTTGGAATAGGTATTAAGGAGCATTTCAATTTTGGAGTAATTTTTTTTACAAGGATTACTCTTCTTCATAATCTGTACAAAATAAACTGTTCCAATTAGTTTAAGGGCAAGAGTGTCGACTTCATGGTGCAATCCCCAAAAGGCTAAAACTATGAAAAATTATTCGGCGGTCCTGGTGATGCCTCAATACGCTTATCCACGATATAATTTTTGTATATTTCTTTGGGATACATTTATGTGGACCGAGCCACAAAAATGTATAGTGGATAAGGGTAGAAGTGTTGAGCGGGCCGTGCCGTGCTGCCCTAGCTCATTTATTCCCGTGCCTGACATGCTTTTGTATCGTGCCATGTTGACCCAATCAATAATCTCGTTGTATCGTGTTATTTTAGAATATCCTCAACCTAGCCTAGCCCACGACCTACCACAATCTGTACCGTGTCGCGCCCTGTCTTGTGCCCGTGCACATTTGGGCCTTGTGAAGCTAAAAAATACTTTTACAAAAAATTCCATCACTTTTTTATATTGAAAAAACAAAATGCCAATTTGTTACAATTAAAATCAACCCATTTATTTAGAAAATTACATAACATTTTATTGATAAAAACTTAATAATACAATGAATGAAATTATAAATAAAAAATGCACCACTTAGTTTGAGTACATCGTAGCTAAATTGGCACCTACTCTACTATTAATCATTTGCATTTCTTAAAATACAATATTTTTTTAAATTAATTTATACGGCGTAAAATTCACCAATTGGCATAAATTTTTTTTTTTGAGGTTTCTCACTAGTATTTTTTTAAATTGAGCTAAGAAAATCACTTACGTGTAAGCTTCGTGTCTTGCCTTGCTCGTGCCCCGTGTCATGAGCTCCGAAATGATGGCCTAGCTCATCCCACCTTAATGTTTATGCCAACGCTAAACGCGTCATGCTCATGGTGTCCCAGCCCATTCCACACCTTGAATGAGAAACTTTTAGGTTATCGGGGATACCAAGACCCATAGTATCCTTTCCGGTTCGTTTCTCATTTTCTGGCTATTTTCCGATCACGTTTGGATGATCGGCTCCGTTCATTTTGTAGAGTTTGGTGAGGACCTTAATCTTTTACAAAATTGTGTTCATCGAACTTTATTTGATACATGATCGACACACGTGGAAATAGCAACAAAACCAAAATTGGGTTTTGATTCAGTGTGTTTTTGGACTCAGTTTTGGTTTTCTTTAATTTTCACGTGTGCCAATCATATATTAAATAAAGTCCGATGAACGCAATTTGTGGTAAGATTATGGTCCTTGCTGAATTTTACAAGATGAACGGAGCTGATCATTCAAATGTGATCAGAAAATGACCAAAAAATAAGAAACAAAACGGAAGAGATACCATTGACCCGGTATACTTTATACCGGGATACCAATGCCTTGTTCTCTTTAGGATTCAAAAAGCATTTTTTTAAAAATTCCCCCTAAATTCTCCCTAGATTCCCTCTATTTCTAACATTTCTCTCTCTATCTCTCTCAACTTATTACCCCTACTATTTTACAAAAAAAATTTCAAATATCAATCCAAACAAAGCACAAGGTATCCCTTCCGGTTTGTTTCTCATTTTCTGGTTATTTTCCAATCACATTTGGCCCCAAAACCACCTCCTTCGAGGAATCCGCTACTTCCCGGTTCCGAATAAAGCACAAGAGTTTATTTATCCAGAAACTGGAAATCAGGAATTCAAATCGAAATGGCGTTGGGGAGCTACAACTACACCATCTGGCCTTTCTCTTCTCAGTTAGGGCTAAGGCCACAGCGACAAGGCTCTTATCCCACGGCTACCCCTTGCTGCTGCTGCTGCTGTTCGCCTCAAGCCTCTCTTTCTCCCGTTGTTAACTCAACCCTCTCTGAGATTAGAAGTTCAGGTGTAATCGCTTGCCTTCGTGCCCAAAGGTAAACAACAACCTCCTCACTCATACCCTTGCATTAGAACTAACAGGACCGTAACTAATAGAGTTTTTGGCCGATTTGTCCAATTTCTGTAAACGAATTGGACGAATACCCACTTTCTGAAACGTTTCGTAAAAATAGGCATTTTGGATATGCGCGATGTAGTGGATTTTGTTGCACGCAAGCTCTGTAAAACAACATAGCCAAAACAGATGGGCTATTTTTACAAAAACGTTTCAGAAAGTGGGTATTCGTCCAATTCGTTTACAGAAATTGGACAAATCGACCAAAAACTCCAAGTGGATAATTTTTGTGAGATTATGGGGCCCTTTGGACTGGGGCGGCTTCAAGATTTTAATTCAGCGGTGACATAGATTTGTTAAAAAAAACTATAATCTAGATGACATTAGCTGGGTTGAAATTTTATTGTGCTTGGTTTGGTTTGGTTTGCTGAATTATAACGCCTACTTACTCACAAATGTAAGTGAATTTTCATTTAGTTTGTCTTCATGAATGATCCAATACCGACAATATTAAAAAAATACAAATTATATGTACGAAATGCAAAATTTTAGTGCATATTTTGAGCCCCCGGGGTTTGCTTGAATCCCCTCAACCTAAGGTAGAGCCTCCCCTGCCTTTGGGCTAATTTTTAGTGTTTTTTTTTTTTGGTACCGTCCTTTTTGGTGGTTCATATAAGACGATGCTTAGTGTCTTTAGCGTTGTCTTATCTTTTTTTAATTTTGTGCTATATTTGTATACTTTTCGGATTCCTCCCGTTGAGACGAACATGTGACATAAAAATTTAGCCCAAAGAGCCTTGTGTATCTGATAAATATTTTATTTGGCCTAAAAAAATTAGCCAAATGGGGAATACAATACAGGTATGTGATCCTTTTTGATAGGTAGTTTAATTTAATTTTCATATCTGGTCAAATAAACCAGTTTTTCTACATTTTGATGTATTATCTGGTTCAGAGCAGATATCGTTTTGAATTAGAAGATAATTATTCTGAGCTTACTGCAGCTACTTGTCATACACAGTTGCTATAATTTTCTGTAACAAATCTCCAAACATAGATTTATGTGTGGCCCACTATGGCTATGTTTATTATAAATTAACAAATACGCTTGATAACTATTAGTGATAAATAAGCATGTGTTTCTAGGATGCTTGTGAATGGGTGTCTCCATTAGTATTCGGTGTGTCCAATGCGGAGATACATTACATGTTCGGACAAACGCATAGTACCATCTTCTTCGTGATGGAAGCATTAGAGACAGTTTACAACAATTCAGAGAGTCCCTAACTGAAAACATCCTGTGTTCCATCAATGGGGTTCTTATCAATACAAGGCCATAGGTTAGAATAATCACTGTTGTTCCTTCAACCACTTGATCAATGGGGTTCTTATCAATACAAGGCCATAGGTTAGAATAATCACTGTTGTTCCTTCAACCACTTGAGCAATCATGGCTAAAGATATATGTGGGGTTTCCACTGCATATAGTGTCACGTATGATTTTCTTATTGCTATTAGTGGGACAGTTGCATAATATCAACGGAAATTACTTTTACAATTGGAAAATGTTTTTTCAGATGGTAATGTATATCATTGCAAAGTACATAATAATCTGCAGTTAGTTTTCTAACTCTCGTTGACCCTTTTCATTTGTTTTGATGGAAACTGGTTTCCACGAAAAAAGGTTATCTTTCCCTTCTTCTAAATCATCAGGCACTAATATATTTTCAGGTAAGTTAGGGATAGGTAACATAGTTTATAGTAAGTACACATGATGGTCAATACTGCATTTTGTCGGGGCATAATCAGAGATTCAGAGACTGCAATGGTGCATTGAAACGCTTATGAGTTGCATGCTTTTTGTTGAGAATCCTCCAAGATATGAAGACCCTACAAACAACGGACCAATGGCAGGTAGCCCGACAGGACATCCACCGCTGTTCGGCACAGCCTGCCCCAGGAGTCCCGGAGTAGTAAATGCTTGTGGAAGTTTCTCCCTCCTTTCCCCATAAATCTGTAACAAGAGAGGCAGAGTTGTGTATCTGAGTGTGGTGAGAAACAGAGAGCAAGTGAGGCAGACCATAGAGAGAGCTCCTTCAGTTTTTTCAGTATTTTCGGCGAACAAGAAATAATGTGTTTCTCTCCGTGGAGTGGAGTTGGCAATTGGAAGAACCACACGTACATCTTGTGCCTCTGTATGTGTGTGTTATCACTGATCCTGAAGGACCTGAACACTTTTCTCCATTAGGGTGCGCATTGGTAGCATTACAATGGAATTTTTTTTTATAGCATTATAATGGATAACTTGACTTGACAAGAGTTATATGATGGTACTTTCTGAGTTCTCTGATATGCTAATTGTTTTCAGTTTCAGTCAGCGTCTGGAATGAAGGTTCTCCATTTCGTTTACCTGCTCAAGTTGTATGACTAGATATGCATCATCACTTGTTTTAATACACTTATTTCCAATATGAAATTACCATGGGATTCGCTAGCTAATTATTTGGTTCCCCTTGTTCTATCTAATAGTGCAGAGCTAGCAATGGAAGCAGCGTGTGCTGCACTTAGGGGTGGCATCTCAGTTGTGAGCTTTCTTAATTCTTAACTCCTTCCTCTGAGTACAGTAAAAACTTCAAAATAATTCTTGATAAAGACATTTGGTCCATAGGTTGAGCGAGGAAGTAATAAATGGCGAGTAACCAGTAGGATGGATTTTCTTGTATTAGATGACTTCCCTTGGTTTGCTTGAAAAGCTTTTAGTGCTTGGAAGTATGTGTTCGTCTCAAAGGGAAGAAGAGTTTTGGACTTCATGAATTGTTTAAACCGTAGTCATGAATATCAAGTATTCTCAGGTGACACATAGCATGTTCAGGTGATGAAGTGCCGCTGTTTGCACTGTGGACACTTGGCACTGCCGCGAGGTAGAGGACTCGTGCCTGATAGAGCCCCGCGGCTCCCAAGATGAACACTAAGGGGAAGAGGCATGGAATCCCGACCGACGGAAGGGACTAGTGGTGACATTGTTCAGCCTATAGTTCACTATATCCCACTGAGACGCCTTTACCCAGACAGGTCTACCCTAGTCGGATGGCATGGTACGAGGGCCCCGAGGGTTGGTCGCATAATCGCATTACAGGCTAGACCGAGTATGGTCTACACCTTATCGTATGCAAGAATGAAGGGAGATCTAGTGCCTTATGGCTTAAAAGTTGAAGGGGTTGCCACGGTGGTTGTGAAGTAGCACTCGCGAGACAGTTGTGGGTGTTGCGACAAACGTGGCCTGATAGTACGAGAAGGATGAGGGATATTCCCTCGTCACACGTTAATATGTTATTGGCTAGCTTGGACGAGTGTTTACCCAAGTCGCCTTTAAATAGAGCCATCCGTTTTGAGTTTACATAGTTCCCAAGAGGCACAATCTTAAAGGAGAGCATTCCTTTTCAGAGAGAAGTGCCTTGGGATTTGTGAGAGATAGTATTCCCATGCAGAGGCAATCTGCTTAGCAAGGTTCTGAATACTGTTTCGAATAGGGTACCGGTTTTCCTACCGGTATGGTATGTACCGATACTGGTAAAATAGTAGGTACCGTTTTGGATTTACCACAACTACAATATATATAATAATTATATATAATTATAACTCAAAAAAATTTCTCATACCATGCAATTCATCATAAAATACATATATTAAGACAACAAAATCCACATAATTGACTTAAAATTAACAAGAAAAAGAGCATAACATGATAACAAAACAGAGACAAACGTAGTACATTTTTCTCACACACATTCACAGATACAGATAGAGAAACGTAGCAATGAGCAATGAGAAACAGAGAGAGAGATGTACCTGTCGTCGCCGTGGAAGAACTCAACGTCGACAAGCTGGGGAAGAACTCGACGTCTCGAAGTCGATTGGGATTTGGGATTGATTTGACTGTTTGGGAGGCGTGAGTTTGCAATTAGGGCTTTTAGGTTGAGGGAATTGAGGTGAAAATACCATTTTAGGACTTAATTTGGATATTATTTCAGATTTGCCCACATCTGCAAAATTTCGGCCAGAATTTCCGAGAAGGTCATCTCGTCTAGCATTTTTCGAGATGGCCGGGATCGACCTGTATTGGGTGGCCAGGGTACCGTTTACTTGTCAATCCGGTACGTACCGGCTAGTACAAAACGGTATTCACAACCTTGTTGCCTAGAAGGTGAGAACCTGTCAAAGGTCTCTTCCCAATTGTTTGCCTTCTCCTTCACCCAGCGGCGGATTTAGCATGGGCCGTAAACTCTAATGGGTGTTGATGAACATGTAACTTTTTTGGTAGTGCATTCAATGAAGACGGTTCATATTATCGTATCATTTGTTACGGGTTTTTTTCTTCTTGAGTTTGTGTTTTCATTGTGCCCCCCACCACTCGTTTTTCATGGCTACGCCAGTGCCTTCACCCCTCTAAGATGACTTCACCTTCCTTTACCTGATCAGTGATCCTCTTCAGCAATATTCTCGGGCATATAATCCACAGATTTTTAACCTCTTACATACTGCCTCCATCCAAAATGAATAACAATTCCACAAATTCGAAATCTCACGGAAAATTGTCTACATATATATATATATATATTTTTTTAATCTTTAATGCCTTTCATATGCATTTTTTTTTTAACGGCAATGCTGGACCTTGTTTGATAGATCTCAAAATTAGTTCTATTAGTCAAAGTTTTCAAAGTAAAGAAAAGGACATTATAAATAGCACAATATAAATGAATTTCAGTAGGCATGTACGTCGGAATTGTAATCCATGTTTGGAGGGAGGGAATATATTTTAAAAGGTACCTTTAAACCTGTTCATGTCCAATAAACTAACAATGTTAGAGTGTTTCTGATTCATTTTATATTCTTTGTTGTAGCTGGAGATTGTGATGTCCACCCCAGGTGTGTTTGAGGTTGTTTTACTGACTTTCAGTTTGCTTTAGTTTTTGTGATGCACTTCGCTTATTATCGTGATAGCTAATATGTGCTTCCCTTTCTCCCTCCACAGGTTTTACAGCAACTGGTGAAAGACCATCCTACCAAAACTTTAGGAGTAATTATTTCCTAGGCTCTTAGTCTTCCTTTCATTGTTGTTTTGGCAAAGTTTGTAGACAAGAACCAGCACTCAACAAGATGCCATAGTGGTAACAAGGCTGTCTCCTATGAAGCACCGACGCCTCTAGAGGTTGACGAATCGCAGTGTTAGGACACGGGGACACGGCGGGACTCCCATATTTTAATATTAAATTTTGAGGGGGACACGGCGGGACACCGATGGGGACACTGCGGGGACACCGATGGTGACACGACAGGGCCCGAACTTCAATTTTTTTTAAAAATTTTGGGGGCCAAACTGCAATTTTTGAAAAAATTGGGGGTCAAACTGTAATTTTTTAAAAAAAAATTGGGGCCAAATTATAATTTTGAAAATTTTTTTGGGTGTTAAACTATAATTATTTATTTATTTATATATATAAATATACATGTGGCGTGTCCTCCCGCTGTGTCTGTGTCCCCATTTTTTTAGAATTCCAGCATCCCGGTGTCGGTTTCGGTGTCCGTGTCCGTGTCGGTGCATCATAGGCTGTCTCTGTACTCTCTCGAATACTAATGGGGATTTGTGTCTGGGTTCTTAAGTTTGATCATAAAGAAGACAGAAGACTATTGGCAATTGCTTTCAGTTTCTAGGGATATAATTCTGCCTTTGAACATCAGTGCTCGAGAAATTGCCATAATATGAGGAAATGAAATGACTTTATGACAGGTTCCAAGAGAGAAATGCCTTCTTTAGTATGATTATCCTTTTATTTCTCCATTTTTGTGCAAAATTTGAAAGTAAAATATCTGGGCCGGATTTGGACGTTCTGGCACATATGCTATCTTGAAAACGCTCGATGCTACAAATCTCTATGTTCTAGTTCTTTTATTTTCTTGAAAAATCTTCTTCCTCTTTTGTGTCATGTAAAATGGTAATTGGGATTGCTTTGAAGCTTCTAAGTATCTTTCAGGTTGGGACTGTTTTAAATGCTAAGGATGCCAAAAGCGCCGTAAATGCTGGAGCCAAATTCCTCATGAGTCCTGCAATGGTAAAGGTATACGTCCGGAGTTCAAATAGAATTCGTGTATGACCTTAAATTTAAATGTATCAGTCCAAGAATCTTGTCATTTTGTTTTTAATTTCGTTCATTCTGTTTTTGTTTCCCACTTTCTTTTCTTTTATTTATTTGTTACCGTGTCTTCATTGTGAAGCCGGAGTCTGGTGAATTAATTTATTCTTTGTTGTAAATTTAGTTTGCTTCTTTCTCTTAAAACATGTTCAATGGTCTTCAGGATATTCTGGACGATGCTCAAGGCAGCGAAGCTCTGTACATACCCGGTGTTATGACCCCTACAGAAGTACGAATGTTGAACTATCTTAACTCTTAGATCTTCTTATGTTGTAAGGCTGCTTAACCCGGAGATCTCATTGAATTGCTATAATGCAGCTTCTGCTAGTCATGTGGTGAATCTTGCATTCTTATGAGGATTCTAGATGATTTCTTTTTAAACACCACCGCCGCCCCCCACCCCCCCCCCCCCCCCCCCCCCCCCCCACACACACACACACACACACACACACAAATAAAAAAGCTAAAAAAAACACACACACACACATTCATTCTTTCAAGTTTGACTTGCATCATCTCTGAATCATGGAACTTGTGTTGCAACTCCAATCTTTTGTTTTTCGTTTCCAAAGAAAATCAGACTTACACTCTGACTTTTTTTCAGATATTATCTGCACATGGTGCTGGTGCAAAAATTGTAAAGGTGATTGTTCAATGAATTATAATATTGTATTAGCAATTTTCAGGAAAGTAAAGATGTTGATTAGTTGTTTCCTGCGTTGTAGACATTACAAGTAGAAGTAGTAAATGAAATCTACTGATGATTAACTTCATCTTTGGAATACCAATCCCAAGTGAACTGTTTATTCATTAGTTGCACAGTCACATATGATGGGTTGTTATTTTCATCCTAAATTAAGAAATTTTTTTTTTTCTGGTATCTTACACTGTGATTATAATTTGATGAAGTCTAATGTATTTAGAATTCAAAAAAACTACCCTAAATCAGCCTCGTTTGATTCACGGATTAACTGCCTGGGATAGGATTAAATGTACTTAATTCTAAGTTATCCCACGTTTGGTTCCCGAAATGACTGTCGGGATTATTAATCCCAGGATTAATTTTATCCCTATATGGGGGGTACTAAATAATCCTGGGGGGGGGGGGGAGGTGGGATTACGTAGGATTAACAAATGAGGAATTGTTTTCAAAAATATTTTGATGATATTGAGATTGATTTCAAAAAGTATTTTCAGAATTATTTTCTTTAATTTTAATTTCAGAAAATGTTTTTAAAATTTTTTTAAAAAAAATATTAATTTCAGATATTGTTTTGAAAAAACTTTTTTTTTAAATGTATATTTTCAAAACTTTCTTATTTTTCAAAAATGTTTTACAAAAAAATTTTAAAAAAAATATTTGCAAAACTTTCATGTTTTTCAAGAATGTTTTCAGAAATTATTTTTGTTAAAAAAATACGAAAAATGTTTTTTAAAACTTTCTTTTCTCAAAAAATGATTTCAAAAACTATTTTGTTTGAAAAATGTTTTCAAAAAACCTTTTTCTTCAAAAAAAAGTTTCAAAAACTACTTTTTTTTTTTCTTTCAGAAAAATGATTTTCAACTTTTTTAAGAAATTTTTTTTTTCAAAAATTAGTTCAAAAAAGAAAAAAAATTTCCCAAATTGTTTTGTAATAAAAATGTTTCACAAAAAAATTTGTTTTAAAATGTTTCTTTTTCAAAAATTATTTTTTTTAAAAATGTTTTTGAAATTTTTTTAAGAAAAAATCCTATTCCTTATCCCATATTTAATCCCGCACGAATCAAACATGGGATTGGGTGAAATTAGGGATGAAATTAATCCAGGACAAATAATCCAGGGACTATTAATCCCAGTACTGTTAATCCCATCATTTTCAGTCCGCGAATCAAACGAGGCCTTAAGTGGATATAGTTATATAGATGCGTTAGAAATATGGTTGGCACCTGCATCGTAACTAGTTGGACTATACTGCAACCTGCCATTAACTTACACGGCTCCTAAACAATTGAAGTAAACATACCTCACCCTACCCTATGTAGCACAGACACAGACACGACAAATATGGGACAAGACAATTCTAAAAAAATGAGGACACTGGCACGGGATTTTTTATTAAATATAATTTGTTTAGTTGCAACATATATTATAGCGACTAAATATTTAGGTTAGGACTCCTATTGAATGTAATATCGACCGATGGTGTATGCCTATACACATGTATACATTTTGTTTATTACACTTTTGCCTATATCTTGTGATGTTATAAATATTTTACCCTGAAAAATCTTTTTAAAATTATAAAAATAACATCCTGCCATGTCCCCGGCTTGCCCCTTGTGCAATGGTGCTACCCATTATGAAGTCGAATCTACTAGAGTTGAACTTCATTTCAATTCTGCAAAAGTAGCTCAACATTAGTTTCCTAGTTAGAATCGAGCCTAACTTGAAAACTGCAAGGATGAGCACAATAAAACTCGACCATGTTGGGATCCTTTACAGCTCTCCTTATCCCAATATTATGTTGTTTACTAGTACCGAGGTTAAAACTTTATCGATCAACCCGCCAATCAAAAAAAAAAAACTTTATCGATCAACCCTATAAACATGAGGTTGTACGTTCTAGCTCAAGGGCATGCAGTTTCTGGAAAATAATTTCAAAGTTGAAGTAGCACCAATGGATCCCTCTCATATCCCCGTTAATGGGGGCTACAGGGCTTCTAATGATTCGGACATTTTACCACCAATACACATGTAAATATTGTATTCATTTCAGGAAATCGTTGGGTAATTGACAGGTATCTTAGGCATTGAGATGCCATATTTTAAATTAGGAACTAGTGTGGAGTTAGAAGAGGAAGCATACGAAATATCATAAATACTTGGACCATTTCCTATACAAATGAGAGATGAGTATGAAGTTTGTTTTATTGCTCTGCATTCACGTCCGCATTACATGGTACTTGCTTTTCTTGGGTAAGTTTTTATGTTTTGAGTCATAACGTGGATCCACGGATTTAGTCAAATGAATTCATTAAAGAAATTTTTCATTTGCATTGTAAAAAGAGATGCATATATTCTTCTACAACACAATGGCAAAAATTGTGTTAGAAATTTGTTGTATAAGCATATCTATAGTATTAGTTCTGTATCCTTTACCCTTATCCATAATTCGTAGGAGTAAGGAGCAACAACCTTTCTTATAAGAAACCCATCGCCTTTGAGCATTTTGGTTATGTGTTTCTATATATATAATGCATCAAGACATGAACATTTGAGGCCACTATCTGTCTATTTTCATCATATCTATGTATATGGATCTATAAGATATCATTATACCTTTCCTATCAACTTTAGTCCTGTAAGAAAAAAGAAAGGAGGGGAGGGTACATTGTGAGCTCCCATAGAAGAGAGCTCACATGTAGCTCCATGGTATGCAATAGTTCGGAGGCTTGTAAATGACATCTATATAATATCATTGATGGCCATTTACCATTAGATTCCTTTACCTAATAGCGCACTCCTTTCCACAATTTGCTATGCTTATGTTTTAGTTGGCTGTTGGCCAAACATCAGAATCATATCTTGTCTGCAACAAAGCTCTTAAATCATGGCATTCCAGTGGCCACTTCTTGGTTCTTAAGAAAAATTATTCCATGGTTCTTGAAAATTACAAGTCACTGAATCTTTTATCCTTCTTTAGGCCTCTAAATATGTACTGTTGGTCGTTGTTATTCCTTATATGTTGATTTTTTGTTGATCTCATTATAGGCATGCTGCATTCAAATTCTTAGTAATATGCACCTGCATTATGATAGTCCACGCGCATATCAATTTTCAAAAAAACCTCGTTCTAAGTCTTGAATCTATAGCAACAAAATATGAGCCAGTATCTACAACTTTAAAATGCTTCATCCCTGTGAGTTCATATGGACTTGTCTCTATTGGCATGGATTAAATTTTAATTCGGAAGGGCATAGGCCCTGTGCATATCTCTTATTTCCTCTATTTTATGTCGTGCTATAGGTTTATCCTGTGTCCATATTAGGTGGTGTTCGGTACATATCAGCTCTTAGAAAGCCCTTTTCTCATATTTCAATGATTGCTTCTCAGGGCATAACAATAGGTTGGTAATGA
Source organism: Rhododendron ovatum (assembly GCA_019656835.1). Taxonomy (NCBI): domain Eukaryota; kingdom Viridiplantae; phylum Streptophyta; class Magnoliopsida; order Ericales; family Ericaceae; genus Rhododendron; species Rhododendron ovatum. The sequence goes on from CM033795.1 coordinate 12,873,168, forward strand.
ACTTCATCCTGTGTCTATTGTTTTGTTTAACTGCTTTACCCTTCTGTATAAGTCCGAAGAAAAAATTTCTGCAAATTTCTGAAGATTTATCCTTTTTTATCACTTGTGGTGGGTCTTGAATCCGTTTTAGTTAAGAGAAGCCTCAAACGTTTCAACAATTGGTTTTCAACAATTGGTTGAAACTAGCTGCAGGCCTACCAAACATTAGTTTGTCTGGAAAAATTCTTTTCCCTGGTGGTAGGTGCTTGGCAAATACAAAGAACCCTGCTACTTATCTGGTGTTGGTTTTATCCGAGAAGAAACAATGTAATCATCTTGAGTGCTGCCTTTGTCAACCTGCATCCTAAATGGTCCTGTGGAAAAAAAGAAATCCTTGGAAGTGCCTGAAAAGATCTTAGTTTTTTCTCATCCATCACGCCCGGTATTTGTCATTCTACAAGGTCAAATGTATTTTTAAAAAGTTAGACAAGGCCCAAAGTTGCTATGGATTGTTAGTTCATGAATACTTATTTAGTGAGTTTGGTGTTATACCTTCATCATGTTACTATAACGTGTTTTTTTATCCTAATTTGATTGAAATAATGTTGTTTTATGTCCATATGAATTATAACACTTATACAGAGATGTATAAGTCAACGTGCCCATGTCTTAATTTTGTGGAAAATAATGTGCTTGTGTTGTTTCTGTGTGCCATATACGTGTCGTGCTTCTTAAATTTCTATCATCAGCTGAATGGAGATATGCTTGGAATCTGATGCAGATTTAATTGGCGATTACATTGCCCAGGGAGCATCATCAGTTGTCTTGTCAGATGCTATATTTGAGAAAGAGGCTATGGATCATAGACGTTTCAATCTAATACATCAACTTTCCCAGCTTGCAGTTTTGCGGGTAAATGAAGCTGTACAAAGGTTGGAATTTTAATTGCCAGTTGCATATGATTTTTCAGTAGCTAATAGATTACTTTTCAATGACACAGTTGCTATTAGTTATGAGCATCATCCTATTCCCCTACATGTACAAAAATATAAAAATTCGTAAAGCCCAAATGAACCCTTTTCGTTTTAAATGCTGACCACAGAAATGTTCCCTTTATATCAGAACAGTCTACTTTTCAATTATGTTGGGAAAGCCTCAAAAGTATTCGACTTATTTTTTGCGGCCTTTTCCCAACTTAATGCAAGCAAGGGTCGTTTGACTCGCGAGCTATGGTTCAACAAGTTCAACCTGTGTACAAAGGGAATGTGCAGAGAATCTATTCTCCGAAGTGGTTTCTAAACTTGTAGTTGAAACATATTGACTTTTTTGCTTTAGGTGCCACAAATTAGATTTCTATTTCCCAAGGGTATCTCCAATGGCATAACTGAAATTGGATAATCAAAACTTGTCACATCGTCTTTTGGTTATCCATTTATGGGGTTGCTAACAATCAAAAATCCTTTCTTAGTAGAGAGTTGGGAATAAATGTAAGTGAGTGTGTCTATTGATAGTGATGGGAGGAGAGAGAAAGAGAGAGGAAGGAAAGAGAGTGTGTGTGGTCCCTATTAAATTGGTTATCCAAAGAGAGAATGTTGCTAGTTTTGGTTATCCAAATGCTAAAATTTGGTTATTGGTTAAGTGGTTACTAAGTTTGGTTATACCATTGTGAGACCAACATTGCTAACTTTAGAAATCTTTTAGTTTTGGTTATGGCAGGGTAAATTTCACTTACCTTCCCGTAGGTTTTTGACTAAGGTATGGACCTCCCTTGAGGGTTTTGAAATTCCATTGCCCTCCCCTTGCTTTTGAATTTATTACCAAGATTTCCCCTTTTTCGTCAAAGTGGCCTAAACAGTGTCACTCCTAAAGAGCAAAAGACTTAAATGCCCTTAACAACTATGATATTCTTATTTACCCAAACTATATTCTTCATTTTTTAAATCACTCTCTTTTCCCTTGCTTGCTTCAGGTCTCCTCTCGCATTTTCTTCGTAAAACACCGTTAAAGCACAAGTAGAGAAAACAACCATACAAGCATCTCCAACACGTCCTCTCCTCTACCGTGAAACCAAACACACCTACATATGCATTTTGTTGCGCCGCATATCAGCGCTGAGTTATGAGGTAGCTCAACTTGGCATATAAACAAAGTCACTGGTAACGTGTCCATAAGTTTTGGAGGGAGAAGTATAATTATGCAAGTTACATTAACAGGCTCAAAAGTATTGGACACAATGCCTTGGAAAATTGATGAAAGAGAAAAAAGTGAACTTATTGTACGTAGATCTTAATCCAAAATTGGGCACGACTGTCTATTCTCTACCTATAAGAATATCCATATGCCACGGCTCCAACATTACAAGCAATTCATCAAACACACGGCTGAACAAGGTAATATGCATGCAATATCCAGCAATAGAACACGAAGTATGTACAGGACAATATTAATACACAATCAAAATCTATAACTACAAAAAGGGAACATAACCTGTACCAAGGTTCCCACGATCAAATTTGCAGCAAGAAAAATAAAATTCCTCCATAATTGAACTATAAACTGTCCTCAGTTGCAAAGATATTACTAACACCTTCCAGTTCAGTTAAAGAAGGATCGTAAACCATCAATTCTATGAGCTATCAAGCCATCCAAAAAAATCGAATTATGGTCATTCCGACTTCTATTAGATGAAAGGTGTAACCGCAGAATCATTTTTGTTGTTCAGATAATTGTTATGCAATAATCAACTTTTTGTGGATTTCTTAGGCACATCTTGTTCAAATTTTCACCCCTTATTTTTTTGCACCGATGTTCATTTTTGTGGGTTCTGACTAACTCATGTACCTTCCAGGAAGAGCTCGTGCAACCTAAACTAGTTGTACTAAACACAAGCAATTGGCTTTTACCTGTTAAGATCTCACAACATCGTCAAACAGTTGAAAGGCATTGGGCTGGAAATGTGTGGGTTTTGCAGGTCCCTTCAATAATTTAAAGCTCGTAAGTTTCAATTTCATGCATTTTTCATCTTCATCTCGAATAACAATGAAGTGGATGGAACAGGTGGCTCTGGCCAGATTCTGTTGATTGGGGCAACAATGTAAATAGGTCATGCAGAATATCCTGAGACCATGTCTTGCTAGTTCTGTTTACTCTATCTGGATGAGAGAAATGCTTGAACCATGTGCAATTATCATAGTTCTGTTTCGAAGCTGAAGGACAATTAGGACATTATACATTTTGAGTCTTCAGCTGATGTTTGAGACTAGTAATTTTAGTTTTACTGTTATAGATTTATATAGTGATGGGTATCCATTTTACGGTGTTTTATGCATTTTTTTTATTTTGATTTATGCAATAAACATGAGCATTTGGAGGATATGCAGGCTTTAGTTAAGGTGTCAACCGTGTCATTGATAGTTCTTCGGGTGCAAACGATTCGGTTGGGTCCAATTCAGGCATTTTTTAAAACCATACTAGACATTTTACAAACCAAACCAAATATTGATGGTTCGGTGTGTCCAGTTTATTTCGGTTTTCTGGTTTGTTACTCATGCTGTATTTTAAAAATAACTCATGTATTTCATAAACTAGCAGAAAAAAATAGTAGCAAATATAGCAACAAATAACGGTTACACTCTCTAAGAGAAAATTATACCAGGAATAGTAGCAAGTCTTTCTTGCCAACCAACAATAGCAAAACACAAACAAATGAATGGTGTGGTACAACTAGCCACGAAACAGGGAGTGTCCCTTGTTTTGTTCCCAGGGAGATGTCCCTGGGATTTTACATACCTCCTATTTTGTGAACTGGTGATGGTCGTCTGGTCTCTGTTTGGTATCTCGTCCTAGCTATTTTCCATTATGTTACTTTTGTCCGGTTGTTACCCCGCCCTCCTGTTAGTACTCTAGATTTGTAGCCACTTGGCTTAGGATTTTACATTTTCTTTTCTTTTTCTTTTTCTGGGGTATGCTCCTTGCGGACTGTATATTCGGTTAGTCTCTTATTCATATCAAGTTGATTTACCAAAAAGAAAAAAAGTTTCCGGTGCAATGATCAAAGTCGAACACTAACCATTCCAATTTTGATCATCATGCACGATTGAACCTTTCATAAACTCTTTAATCAAAAAACTGTTTTACTTTTTTTATTTTGGAAACTGATTTTTGCGTTTTATTTTTTTACTAATGGTGTTCCACTTTTAATGTGAAATTACTAGTAACTTCATTAACAAAGTGGAGCGCCATCAATAAAAAGAGGAGCGCAAATATCAAAATCCTTTATTTTTAATGAAAACATTAAAAATGGAAACAGTCTTCGGGTACTCCTTGTTTGGCATAAACACTGTGAATATGTTTTACTCCATATATTAATAATAAATTATAATGTTGTGGTTTCCGAAATAAAACCACAGCAGAAAGGAAGCAGTAAAATAGAGGGTAATTGCCAAAATCACCCCCTAGGTTTTTAAAAATTTCAAGTTTCTTTTGACATTTGGAAAATTACAAAATATCCCGTCTCTCATAACAAATTGCTCTCTTGTGACATCATCAAATTCTAATTATAGTGGACCAACTTGTCTTTTTATTTTTCCTTTTCCCCCAGCCAGTGAAAGCCTATTTTTACACATCTACTACCTATTATAAGCTACAGAAAAGATAGTATAGCCCATTGTAATTAGGATTTGACGATGTCAAACAGATTCCATCGAATTTTCTTGCAGCTACATCACGACACGAGAGTAAATTGTTACTCCCTCCATCCTTTTTTAAGTGTCCTGTATTCCATTTTAGGTTGTCTCTAAATAAGTGTCTTTATGTAAAGTTAGTAGAAAAAAGTTGGTACATTTTCTATTTTGCCCCTAAAAGTAGATTCCCTTTTGAAAAGTTAATGAATAAATGTGTAATGATAATGTTTTCATAGAGGGTAATTATGGAAAGTAATATTTTAGAGGTACAATTATGTTGACTCCTAAAGCTGCGTGAAAGTCAAACTGAAATATGTAAAAAGAGACGAAGGGAGTGTGAGACAGAAGATATTTGTAATTTTTCTAACACGAGGGGCAATCTGTATTTCAAAAATCTCGGGGGTGGTTTTGGTAACTTTCCCCAAAATATAAAAAGAAGCAAGGAAGATTCATTTTGTTTTGTGCATTTGACTTTGGCATTCCACAGGTGTGCTTTGCAGTTTTTGTTTTTTCAAATTAGTTAAGTTATGATTCTGATTTCATATATTTTAAACTAGGAATTGTCCATGCCTGAAGGCACAATGGATCATAATAGCAAGTTTGCAATTATTTAGAATTATAAATGGGCTAGAAACAAAGACAAACAACAACAAAGTAAAATAAACGGTCCCGCTGCCTAAGAAGGAGATCGAAATAGACACCTCAAAACCGACAATACCAAGCCAATACTGTTATGGCTTTGCTACGTCCACCCGATATGAATCTGATCACTGCCCGAGAAACTCATTTCAGGATGAATTTTACAATTGTAGAGCTTTATTCCGGAATAACTTGATGTATATATAAATCAAAAGAAGATTGATGAAGGTAACACGTCCTTGAAAGTTGAAACCAAAGCTAATCAATGATCATGAAGCTGCATGGTTAATTGGTTATGTCATTTTCTTTCTAAAAGTCCTCTCCCCATCATCATGGGCAAAGTATAAAACCATCCCATTATTCAATCCCGAGGAACAAATAAAAGTGAATAGCGAAAGTGAAAGTAAATAACTACAATGCAAGTTAAGTATATGGAAATTGATATCCACACTCTCCATTTCTCTATCTACACTCTTTTTTTTTTTGGTCTCTATTAGGGTGAAATTACTAAAATCCCCTTGTGAGATGTCATTGCTTGAATATTGCAGTCTTTAGATTATAAAGTACATAGGCATTTTAGTAACTTTACTCTAATTGAGACAAAAAAAAGAAAGAAAGAAAAGGACTGTAGGTGGAGAAAAGAGGAGTGTAGATATCAATTTCCTAAGTATATACCTAGCTAGTAGCCACTAAAAATGAAGGATGAAAGAAAGGAAGGAATCACAGGAACTAAAACAGGTCGATTGAGCGATTTAAATAGCCAATCTCATCGACCGATCCAAACCCACCTGGGTCGTAACAGGAAGACCGATCGAATACTAGCCAGCTACTTACATACTATACCCAAATGGCTTCCTCAAGCTCAACCAACAATACTAGTGTAATACCCCGTACTTAAAAAAAAGAAAAAAGAAAAAAAAAACGAAGAAGCAATTTCCTATAACAAAACCTATTCTGTCATTAGTGAGTATGAAGACTTGGGTTTGACTTGTCTTATAGTAACTTTTGTGAAACAAAAGTGAGTAGATATAAGAGTTGATATGTTTGGCAAGGAGGTGCACGTGGAGCTTTTGTTGGGTGTGTGTGTGTGTGCTGCTTGTGATAGGTGTAGGTTACTTAGCAATTGTATGAATAAATATAAAGCCAAGAACAAAAGGAAAACAGTAAAGGGAACTCAAAGAAGGGAAATCGAACTATAGCAGAGGCTTCTGGAGATGAACTTGGGTGTGATATTCAAGGTGATTTAAGGGTGAGTGTGAGATACATGTTTCTCGTACAATATTAATGTTGGGTTCTTGTTGATTGTGCTATGTGCAGTGACTGTATGTCGTGGAACTGTTTGGTATGTGGCGAGGTGACTAGGCTAATAAGCGATGCCAAAAGACATGTTGACCAATGGGCTGTGGTGAGGCTAGTGAGGTGGTACGTCACCCGTCATATACCAAGGAGGACCGGATATGTGGTTCCTTTTATATGGAACGTGTTATATTCGTGGTTGGTGTTATACGTGGTGATTGACGTTATGCAGTTTATTTGATGTTGATATTGTACACGTTATTATGTCTCACACACTCCTGAAGTCCTTTTGGACTCCAGCTTGCAGGTTGGTTAGCGGGGCAGGTGCCGGTGGTGTGGACTTGTCCGAGTTGCTGCGAAAGTGGGTTGTTAATTTACTATAAAGATCGATAATTGTAAATTATATAGTTTTTGGAATAAAAGTCAGATTGTGGTCTTTTAAATATTGTGGTGCTTGAGGATTCGGGTCGTTACAACTAGTACTAGTACTACCACTACTACAAGTTCCCCAATGGATCAGAAGTACCCATATCCCACGGAGTTTAACGTTTGAGACTTCGTACCCATTGAGTTGTCTAGAAGAAACTACTCCCTCCGTCCCTAAATAAGTGTTCGGCGCGCAAAATTAGGCTTTACAAAATATGTATGTTTTTCATTATTTTTTTTTTCCACAATCTAATAGAAGTCATTGCTATCTATTGATTTGTGAAAAAAAAATTGATTTTTTTAACAAAACAAATGCATCTTTTTGAAAGCCTAAATTTGCTCATTGGATACTTATTTAGGGATAGAGGGAGTATAATAATTGGAGCACATTGATGTCGGACTTCATTCAGAGCCGAGGATTGATCGGTTCGTGGCACAGTTAAGGCACCAGCACTTGATGCTATCGATGGTGGTGGTGTACGTGGTGGTAACCAAGACTATTATTATAACAATAGTAATTATGTGCTGTGGAAAAGATCGGACAATCTTGTGCGCGGGTGGATACCAGCGACCCTCGCTCGAGATACATGTCTGTCTGTGTTGAGGTTCGAAACTGCAGAAGCCGTGTGGAATGAATTGAGGAAAATGTTTGATCTCACTATGAATTTATACGGATATGATAAATAATTAAATATGCATTATTCCTCTGATTACCTCTACTCGACATTTAGTTATTATTATTATTATTATTATCATTATTATTATTTTTGGCAAATGTGAGAAGTTGTATTTAACTGTGAAGCGAAAGTTTACACAACATAGAGGAACCCATGGGGGCAAATGGGCGTCCACAGACTGGACAAATTAGAGAGGGCAATCAGAACACAGTATGTGCAGCCCTCTTTCAAAATCGCCTAGCGAGATCAGGTTCGCAAAAAATAAACCTAATACTCCCTCCGTTCCAAATTGAGAGTCCCTTATTCCATTTTGGGATGTTCCAAAATGATTGTCCCTTTCCAAAAATAGAAGTGAAAATTTGATAAAATTCCAAAAGTGTCCCTTTTATTTGAATACAAATGGTGTAAAATAGGTAGAATATAGGGGTAATAGTGAAAAGTAGGTGTAATGATTATATGTCCCCTAAAAAAGTTGGACTTCCAAAGATGGACTCTCATTTAGGAACGGAGGGAGTACTAATTAAGCATATAACTAACAAACTATCGCGCTAAATCCAGACAAAAATGAAATAAAGCAAAAAAATATACTCCCCTCGGTCCTTGAGCAGCTCTTCTCTTGCATAGCCCCCTACCGATCAAGCTCCCAAGCCGGCGACCCAAGAAGCCACCAGCGATCACGTGGCTGCAAACCCAGAAGCGGTGTAGCGGCGAGCAAAGCAGCGGTGAACGACAAACGATTTTGGTGGAGAAGGGGAAAGGGAAACTAGATCTAAAGGCAGGGATTGATCCCTCCCCTCCCGCCGCCCACATTAGGGTATAAGTCCAAGGGGGAAGGACGAAAACGAGAAGAGGAAGTATGACGGCTGTTTTAGGATTAGAAGAGGAAGTTGTTTGATAAGCATATATACAGAGGGAGAGGATTGAGAGGATCTCTAGTTAATTGACACAAATGTTTTTACTCAAAGTTGAGTAACCCAAACAATTTGTTGAGTGGAAAATAAATTACAACACATACATTTTGAGAAGGGTTCATTAATTAATGACATTATTACCACTTTGGAGGAACACATTCATAAGTTTAATATTTTAAAAAGACTTGCATGAAACTTTTGAATCTCCCTCAATTTAATTCACCCATGCAACCCTTCCTTACATTTCCCATTGCTTTGGTTAAGCATGACCACCCAGAAGAAATCAAAAAAAAGAAAAAAGATAAGGTAGCTGGAAGATGATGGAACCAACAAAATGAAGCAAATATAGAGAAACTAGTCAATGAAAACTAAATCTTAAATTGATTAGTTCATCTTTCTGTCTTTTTTTGTCAATCGGTAGGATTAGTCCATCTTAGTTGATCCAATTTATGGTCTTCAAATTTGAAAGGAAATCCAATAACCGTTAGATGATTCACTCCTTAAACAGTCTGCTATCCTTTAACTGACAAATTCATAGACGAAATAATCTGAGATCTATCTTTCATGAAGATAGCCCATTATCTGCACGTAATATAGATTCGATTGAGATTATCTAAATCTGTTTTGTGCGTTTGTGTGCATGAATGAATGATAGATGAAGCAACTCAAAAGAAGATAGCCCATTATCTGCCGCTATACATAGCTTCAATTAGCAGGGATTGGGACAAGGCCAGTGGATTCATAGAAAACGAACCGGAGTCTGTGAGGACTCACATCACGTTGTCCTCGAAAACAATGCCCAACATCGCGATCAGATCATCTCGGAGAAACGGTTTCGTGAGGAAGCTTCTGGTGAAGATGTCGCCAAAGGAAGTTATAGACCTAGTTGACTGTTCTGGCTTGACAGCCCTTCACGTGGCCGCAGACCATGGCAACATTGATGGAGCCAAAATTTTAGTCAGAAAAACTCGGATCTACCTAATGTTAAGGACAACAAAGGATTTATACCTCTCAATCTTGCTGCTGCCCGCGGGAGTAAGGAGATGGTTCTGTTCTTGATGGAGAAAACCAAACAAGACGTTATACTGATGGATGGGGAAGAACTTCTGCGTGACCTTATAGTAAGTGAACTTTATGGTAAGCACTACTTATATATCATTCTGTACTTTTTTTGAAACCCACAACGTAACTTATATTAAGTCAAGTCATTTTGTACTTATGGCGTGCATAAGTGGTTTTACAGTTCCACAGCGACAAGGCAAAATACGTATTAATTGATTTTAGGAGGATGCGGGAGGACACTACGGGGACACGCGATGAACACGGATGGGGACACAGCAATTATTAAAAATGCATATTTTAAAATTTCGCCAATGTTTAGTGTTTTTTGTGTCACAGTACAATTAGCTAGAATTCGAGGTTTTCTTCAGTACTACATATAATTTCCGTGAATGCTCTTCTACAATTCTTGGCATGAAACAATTCTGTGAGACTGTGAGACGTTAACGATATTTGTCTATGAGACTATGACAGTGATTCTAGCATTATTTTCATGATCCTAATTGTTATCTTCGTTCGGTCGATTCTACAGACATGGCTTTAACTCTGTTTCAGCACAAACCTGAGCTGGGATGCTCGAAATCGGCTCCTCTTGATATACTTGTGGAAAAATATTCTTCTTTCCCAAGTGGAACTCCCTTAAACTTCTGGCAGAAGTTCATATATGAGGATTAGTCTTCTCTTTCATCTCTTTCTCTATCCTCTTGATCTGGGTTAATTTCTCTACGAACCAAAAAGACCATAGAGGCAGTACTAATTTTCACAAGGCATATATGACACCAAACCAAGGATGGCAACAGGGCAGATCGGAGGCGGATATTGACATATCCGAATCCAAACCCTCCTATTAACTTTAAACTCAACGAAGCACCTTATTTTTTACTCATCTCTCCCTAGTAAGCACAATATCTTTAGGTTTTTTTTTCTAAACTTTGATAAGTAAGTAAAGTTAGGGAATTTAATTTTTGGAATATCATTGTTGTTGACTGTGAAAACAACATTTTCGAAAAACATGATTCATAAGTACCCAATCAAAGTTTAATTTTCCTAGATCCTCCGCTGTTGCCAGCCCATTAGGTTAAAGGATTCGGCGATTTATGCAATTGATGCAACGCATCCTGAATAGCTACACTTTTTCATGGCGCATAAAGTAAGAAAGAGATGAAGATATGGATTTTTTTGCTTCCCAACCGGTCTTTAAGAAAAAGAAGTCCGTACTTTGTCAACCATGGGAGATGAAAAGACGAGTCCTAAGTGAAAACTAAATCACGGAAGAGTTCTTATCTCATGACACTCTTCCCAACATCATCTGCAAATACACACATACTGTTAAACCATGGACTACTAAGATATTCGAGAATTTCCTTGAAGGTTGTATCTTCTTTAAGGGTTTCCTCACCTTCTCAGACTGCTACCTAACACCTTCTCTGACGGTTTCCGTCTCCTTTTCAAGCGTGTTCCTCCATCATCTTCCGCATCAGAATTATACATCCCTGCATAAGGGTCTAAGCAGGTTAAACATGAAAACTGACAGAAAAAATCTATGCAATCGTTTATCACAAGCCTAGTGGATCAAAACAGTGAAGGGAACATTTAGATGTCCACTCAGAGTAGACTTATAGCTCCAGTCTATGATTTCATAAGCATACTAGATGTGTCTATGTGAAGGGGACAGATGGATGCCCACTAGTCGGAACCCTACCATGACGTTCTAAGCGCATTCCACGATGCTGGATACGACTTTCATTATTAGGATTTGCTGATTGTACAATAGCCAACATAAGGAAGAAAATTCTATATTTTGCACGCAGATTACTTGTCTAAAAAACAATGCCATACTTCTCTCATAGCATTTCGATTTATCAAAAAGCCCACAAAAAGACTCCACTGGCTAATATAAGGGCAAAACATCAAGTAAACCTCTTGCCAAAAAAAAAATATCACCTAAGAATCAGGAAAGGAACACCACCTAATAGGTACCAGACAACCATCTCCTAAGTTCCAATCGCTTATCACAAGAATCAAGTTGTAGTATGTGTTATCTTTCCGACATATTCAATTGCTTTACACAAAAATGGCGCCCCATTCCCGGGTTTCTGTAGCGGGCCGAGCAAAATGGCTCGGACCATCTCCGATCGTAATCAAACTTTCCGCTCGGCTCCATGCTGTCTTCTTCTCATCATTCCAAATAAGAACTGTAGCCGAGGGTCCTGCAGCCGAAGGTCCCACAGACGTAAACTTTTATGAACGCTCCCTCCCGAGCATCCCCGTGGATGGGGAATATTACCATTTCGTACGGCTGCCGAGGTTGAACGGCACGTTCGGTGCCGAGCATGTTGTTCCTGACGAATCAGTCCGTCCGTGTTTAAACAGTGGCAATGACAATGACGATGATAGTGATGTCATCCGAACGGTTAAAAGGATAACGATGAGGGCACGTGAGGGTGCCAGCTCATCTAGGAAAACGGTTGCAAAAACCCTAATCGTGATGTAAAAGTGACGTCAGCCGACGCGTGTCAAGCGGAGGTGTGACCTTGGAGGTCAAGTTAAGGGCTCTCTATAAATATCCCATTATGCCTCTTGGAGAAGGTATGCACAACAGAAACCCTAGCTCCTATTTTCTAAGTTCTTCCTAGCAAAGAAATTGATTCTTGCACCGGAGGGCCATTCCGGGGGAACCTCCGGTGTGGTCCTTAGTCGTGCTTCGTTTTGCAGGACAGAGCTGAGAAGTCAGGAGCCAAATCCCAAGACCCATATCCATTGAGCGAGAATCACCCTAAACGGAGCCCCCACAATTTGGTGAACCCGACGTGAACCTACTTTTCTCAGATCCACGGCGGCTCCTCCACCTCGACCACCTCTTCTGACCCTAAAATTCTTGATCCATCCAGACCCCCACCCTTCTCTTCCAAACAAAATGGGCGGAGCGCCTCCTCCTCCTCCTCATCTTTTTCAACCCATCAGTTCCTCTTTGCACATCACTTCTGAAACTGGTATCAACGCCGCCTCTCCATCTCACCCTCCTGGATTTACTCCGCCAGGCGTGAGCTCCTCCATCCAGCGACCGGTAGGCTTAAGTGAAGATGCTCTAGCATACGTACAGATGTTAGAGCAGCAACAAGAGCAAACAAACGCTGATGTAGCCATTCTGAGAATGGAGATCGAAAAGATTAAGGCCAAAGAATATCCAACAGCCTCCCGCTCTGAATCTCACGGACGGCGCAGGAGAGGAAACCTGCCTCCTCCTCCTCCTCCAATCAGTGGTGATGCAAGGTCACATAGAATATCCGTCCACGACCGCTTGGACCCACCATTGACGGACCACCGTGCTGGGGATAGCGCTCGCCTTAGGCAGCAACTCTCCCCAGTTCATACTCGTCTCGGCAATGGTGCGGGACTGAAAGGGAGGCGAGAAGGGAGCCCACATACGGTTTTCTCTAGTTCATCGGCTGGGGATGAATACTCCAAGGGCTCCCAAAGCTACGACACCGTGGAATTTCAGGACAACGATCAGGCCCTCATTCCCTATAAATCCGAACGGCAAAGAAGTCGAACGCCAAGAAGATACGGAAAAAGTCCACAAAGCCACCAAAGGCATAATAACGAAGTCCCTCGGCAAAAGGCCTACGAAGGACGAGCAACAAACTCAGTAAGCGCTCGGGAGCTGAACCGAGAAAGAAGCGTAAGTGTAGTCGTTCGGCAAGACGATCATCCTAGCCAACGAAGGGTCTACCACACTAAAAATCTTCCAGAAGAGGACAACAGGAGGGTCCCCACGGAGAAGAGAGAGAGGGGATCTCAACGTCGGCAGGAAGAAAATGAAGGAAAATTACCAGAACAAAACTACCGAGCATCAAAGAAATCCCGGAACGCTCGGGAAGGCCTTCCCCCACGGCCGACCCACGAGTATCAATTGAAAAAACTGACGGAATCACCCTTCTCGGCAAGGATCCAGGCCACACTGCCGAAGCCAGGTCTCCACCTCCCTAAATTCCAGAAGTTCGACCCTAGCACAACCGAGGCATACACCCACCTCATCAGTTACAGAAGCACCATCTCATGCGTCACCGACGACGACACCATCATGTGCAAAGCATTCCCTTCAAGTTTAGGGCGCCTCGGTTTGCTCTGGTTCAACCAATTGGAGGCTGGATCTATCCATAGTTTCAAAGAGCTTGAAAGGGCTTTTAACTATCGGTTCATCACCAGCAACAAGCAAGCCAAGGAGGAGGATGCCTTGGCCCAGATGAAGAAAAGACCTGGCGAAACGCTTCGGAAGTATGCCGAGCGTTATTGGCAGTTGTTTAATGAAATACCTGGTGTTGATCAATACTGGGCTGCAAGAAACTTCAAAAATGGGCTGGAAACAGGAAGCAAGATCCTTGATGAACTGGCAATCCGGGCACCTCATGGAATGAACGAACTAATGAGGACAGTCGAACAATTTTGTTCCTACGAAGAGTTCCTCGCCGAGCGAGAACTCCAAGGCGGACAAAACTCTGCTGTCCCTCAGAGCCTTCATGTCCCCACACCCCAAATTGCACCCCCAAAGCCAGTGGTCTCCATCCAATCAAAGAAGCAAGTCAACACAGTCAAAATGGCGGACAAAAAGGGTCCCAAAGCCCATGATTATGTAGCCGAAACCACCGTTTTTAAGGAGCCGATCTATTTCCTCCTCCGTACGATAGAGAGGGAACCCTTCTTCGTCTGGCCGAACCCTCCAAAGATGAACACCGAAGAAGGCAATAATAACAGTCGGAAGAGATGTTCGTACCACAACGAGCTCGGCCATTACACCACGGCCTGCGCTCCCTATAAAGCACCGTTAAAAAACCTGGCGGCACAAGGACTTCTAGATGATCACATCGACTGGACAAAAACGCCGAGGAGAGGGCCGAACACCGGTGGACCGAACCCCATACCACGCCCAGTCGGAGTAATCAACGTTATTCATGGGTCGACAACAAAGGAGGCAGCAAAACAACTCCGTCAGGAGCTTGTCAAAGCTGAAAAAGTTTCCCAAATTTTTTCCATCAACCGCGCCCCTAAGAGAGCCAAATTCCTTGAGCGTCCCTGGTCGATCACTTTCACCGAGCAAGATCTTCAGCGTGTCCAAACACCCCATAATGACGCCCTGGTGGTCACAATCCAAATCTCCACTCACTCCGTCAAAAGGGTGCTTATTGATCAAGGGAGCTCGGCTGAGGTTATGTACCTGTCACTTTTTAAAGAGCTCAAAATACCAGAATCGTGCCTTCTCCCGGCGGAGGTTCCTTTAATTGGATTCAGTGGGACTCCAGTTTGGCCCCTCGGAAGGATTGCCCTCCCTGTTGTTACGGGCTCGGTTGCTTCCAATCTTGAGTTCGTCGTTGTAGATGCACCCAGCCCATACAACGCAATCCTTGGAAGAAATTGGCTCCATACCATAAAAGCCGTAGCCTCAACCTACCACCAGGTGGTCAAGTACATAGGCGCCAACGGCAAACAGGAAAATCTGTTCGGTGATCAATTGCAGGCAAGACAATGTTACGTCTCGGCCATTGGAAAGTCATCAAGCTCCAAACGAGTTCATTGGGTTGAAGTACCCGATAAACCAGTCCTTGAAGACGTCGGATCTCTTCCCCAAGAGAAATCCATTGAAGATCTTGTCAAATTCCCACTCAATGAGGATGCTTCACGGTATTTCATGCTCGGCGCCGAACTGCCCCAAGACGAGAGTGAAGAAACTTTGAGGTTCCTCAAGAGCAACATTGAAGTCTTTGCTTGGTCGCCGTACGATATGCCAGGCATTGACCCAAAGCTCATCCAGCACTCACTCAACGTTTCAAAATCAGCAAAGCCTGTGATTCAAAAGCCTCGACGGTCTGCCACTATTCATGCCGAAGCAGTAAACGAAGAAGTGGACAAACTCCTCGAGGCTGGCGCAATCAAAGAAGTGCAGTACCCCACTTGGCTGGCAAACCCTGTGGTGGTTAAAAAGAAGAGCGGAAAATGGAGAGTCTGCGTGGACTATACCAACTTGAATGAAGCTTGCCCTAAGGACTGCCTCCCCCTTCCAAAGATTGATCAATTGGTAGATGCAACAGCCGGCCACGCTCGGCTAAGTTTCTTGGACGCTTATAGAGGTTACCATCAGATAGCCATGGACCCCGACGATATGGAAAAGACGGCTTTCATCACCCCCAGGGGTCTTTTCTGCTACCTCGTCATGCCGTTCGGCCTGAAGAATGCTGGGGCCACATTCCAAAGAATGGTCTACTTATTGTTCGGAATTCTAATCGGCGAGATCATGGAAGCTTATATTGACGATATGGTCGTGAAAAGCCTCAAAGCCGAGAACCACCTTTCTCATCTTGCCGAGGTCTTTGCAATATTGAAGAAGCACAAGCTACGGCTTAACGCTGACAAATGCGCCTTCGGAGTTAGCTCCGGAAAGTTTCTCGGCTATTTGGTCACTCGGCGAGGTATCGAAGCAGATCCGAACCAGATCTCAGCTATTCAGCAGTTAAAACCACCATCAACTCCTCGGGAAATTCAGAAGTTAACAGGGATGGCAGCGGCCCTTAATAGGTTTATCAGCCGCTCTTCGGATAAGTGCCATGTCTTTTTCCAGACTCTCAAAAAGCAGAGCCGACGAAGCTTCAAATGGACGGAAGATTGTGAAGCAGCATTAGCCGAGCTCAAGTCTTATCTTTGTTCGGCTCCCCTCCTTGTCAAACCAAAAGCCTTTGAAAATCTGCATCTCTACTTAGCTGTCTCTCCTCATGCTGTGAGTTCGGCACTCGTCAGACGAGAAGGCCTTGAGGACCAACCAATTTACTTTACCAGCCGAACCTTACTCCCAGCACAGACTAGATATCTGCCTCTGGAGAAGCTTCTTTTGGCATTGGTTACGGCAGCTCGGAAATTGCTCCCCTATTTCCAAGAACACCCCATCATAGTCCTCACGGAATTTCCACTCAAGAATCTTTTGAGAAAGGCCGACCTATCAAGCAGAGTTTCTCAGTGGGCGGTCGAATTAGCAAACTTTGATATCCACTTTGAGCCTCGAACTGCAATCAAGGCCCAAGTATTAGCGGACTTCATTGCTGAATTCACCCCAGGAAGCCCAGATGAAGAAGCATTGACCAAGCCTAACTACGGGATGTTAGAGCAACAAGAGGCTCGGAAAACTTGGAACCTCTTCAGCGGAGACGTTTGGAAGTTACACGTCGATGGGGCATCAAACAGCAACGGGGCAGGGGCTGGGGTTGTCCTTATAAACCCCTGTGGTGTTCTTCATGAAAGTGCTATCACGATCAACTTCCAAGCCACTAACAATGAGGCTGAATATGAAGCACTATTAGCCGGACTTCGAGCCGCGACAAGTTTACAAGTTGAAGACTTACAAGTTTTTTGTGACTCTCAATTGATCGTCAACCAAATAACTGGGGACTACGAAGCTCGGGACCCTAGGATGATAAAGTATCAAGCTACAGCTCTTGAACTAATCAAAGGGTTCAAGGGATTCCAAATTCAGCAGATCAACAGAGAGAACAACGCCCATGCCGACGCTCTTGCAAGTTTGGCCTCGGCAAGTAAGGCGTCAGAATACAGACATATCAGCCTCGGCGAGATAGACCAACCGAGCTTCGAAATCTCGGATGAAGTTTTCAATATTTCCCTCGGCCCAAGTTGGATGGATGAAATTGTTTCGTTCCTCAAAGACGACATGCTACCCTCGGATAAGAAGGAGGCCCACCGTATACGCAGTAAAGCAGCCTACTATTGGGTCTCTGAGCACGGCCAACTCTACAGAAAAAGCTTCACTGGGCCGTATCTAAGAGTGGTTCATCCAACCGAGGTCCCAATTATTCTGACCGAACTCCACTCTGGCAGTTGCGGTTGCCACTCTGGGGGACGCTCCCTCTGTCAACGAGCTCTCAGTCAAGGATACTTCTGGAAAGGAATGAAGAAGGATTGTGAAGAAGTGGTCAAGAAGTGCAAACCTTGTCAGCTTTTTTCTCCTATACCAAGGCAGCCGGCTCAATCCCTGAAACCTATCACTAGTCCTTGGCCCTTTGCCCAGTGGGGTCTGGACATAGTTGGCAAACTCCCAACCGCCCCTGGGGGCTTTAAGTTCTTGATCACTGCAACGGATTACTTTTCAAAATGGGTGGAAGCTGAACCATTAGTCACAACGACCGAAGCAGATGTTCGGCGATTCGTTTGGAGAAACATCGTGACGAGGTTCGGCGTTCCTTATGCTATTGTTTCGGATAACGGCTCCCAATTCGTCGGCAAAGAGTTAACTGGACTATGTGCGGAGTTCGGGATTAGATTCTTTAATTCAACTCCATCCTACCCCCAGGGCAACGGCCAGGCCGAAGCCACGAACAAGACTGTCTGCGCCGGTATCAAGCGTCGGCTGGAATCTAAACGAGGTAAATGGGCCGAAGAGCTGCCTCGGGTCCTTTGGGCCTATCGCTCCACTCCAAGACGTTCCACTGGCCAAACTCCCTTTGCAATGGCCTTCGGCATGGAGGCCGTCATTCCCCTAGAATCAAGGTTCCCAACCCTGCGCACTGAAACCTTTGATCCTGAAACCAACAATGATGCAGTGGCAACCGAGCTTATTTTAGCCGAAGAGAAACGGGACGATGCCCAGCTCAAATTAGCTAACTATCAGCAGGAAGTTGCTCGGGGCTATAATCGGAGCGTGAGGCTTAAAAAATTCCGAACCGACGACTGGGTATGGAGGAAGGTTGTCCGAGCCAATCAGAAGACTAAATTCAAACCGAATTGGGAGGGACCCTACAGGGTGATTAAAGAGGTCGGCAATGGCTCGTACAAGTTAGAAGACAAAGAAGGAAGGGAAATTGAGAACCCCTAGAATGCTCTGAACCTCAGGAAGGCTTATCTTTGAAGTCTCTCCTCGGTCTCAATACTAGCTCTCAAATCCATAACTTTCCTTTTCCAACATATTGTACTCGTCTTGGCCATCTTTTGTTTAATGGAAAGACTCTCCTACTTCTAAAGCATCGATGTTCTCTACATTTGATTACAAATTTTCAACCTTCATTCAATATTGCTCGGTATTCCATCGGTTGTTGTTACGTTCGGATTTGTTAAATTTCAATTACGGCTCGGACAATTTGATTTCCAGCCACAACTAAATCACAAAATAATGGTTCGGCTACGTTCATACTTTGACTTGAACTAGTGGCCACCTAAAAACATTTACTTAACATATTACGTTGACAAAAAGGTTGGCATAAAACGCCGAGCCTTACACCAGCGTCGGTTATGTTACAAGTAAATCATAACATATGGGACAACTTGACGTTCAAAACAATAAGATGAACTCAAGAATTTGCTCTCGGCACGGCTAAGTTCACAATTTGCCTTGAACTAAACAGCCTCATTCATCAATTACTACACCTATTACTTTGGCATAAGACTGGCATATTG
The DNA here is from genome assembly GCA_019656835.1 of Rhododendron ovatum. Taxonomy (NCBI): domain Eukaryota; kingdom Viridiplantae; phylum Streptophyta; class Magnoliopsida; order Ericales; family Ericaceae; genus Rhododendron; species Rhododendron ovatum. The sequence goes on from CM033795.1 coordinate 12,892,287, forward strand.
AGCCGAGCCTTACACCAAAGTAGGGGCTATCATGAGTAATTATCAAAACCCTGAAAACGAGCCAACGTTGTTTAACACTCGGCCAAAAACTCAAAAAATATTTCTAAGGCATTCAGAAATATTCAGTGCGATAACGAAGGCATACATAAACTTGAAATTCAAAAAAAAATGATGTCAAAAGGGCTCGGCTTAGCAAATTGTTCAAAACCAACCCTATTAAAACTATTACACCTGGCATGGCATATACCAAATGTTCGGTGCCATCCAGTCTAAATAAGCAAAGTTCAAAACAGTCAGAAACAAAACTTAAAGAAAGTTCCTAAACTGGGGCATCTTCGGCAACCTGATCTTGAACTTGAGGATGGCTTTCATCATCTCCTTCCTTCTGCTGTTGTTCGGCCACTGGCACGTCGGCCATCTCTTCGTCGTCATCCTCAGGAGGTAACGGAAGGCACTCCTCTTCCGTGTACGGTAGGTCCAAGTCAGGAATGGTCGGCTCGGGAAGCTGCTTTAAAAAGCCAGAATCGGCCTGAATGGCCATTACAGCAGCCATAGCCTCGGCACCTGCAGTATACCCAAGCTTGAAAAAATCGGGAAGCCGAGCCTCAAGCTCGTCATTCACCATCTTGTGTGCTATCTGGGTATACTCCAGTGCGGCTCGGTTAATCCCGGCCTCATAGCCTTTGGCATCAGCAGCCTTCATCTTCTCCTTCTCCTCCTTCTTCATCTTCCTCACTTCAGCTTCAGCAGTCTCGGCGGCACCTTTCGCCTCAGCAAGCTCTTTCTTCAGCTTTTCCATTTCAACATCCGCGTCCTTGACCTGCTGTTCTGAAATCCTGAACTTGGTCCTCCAGGAATCACGGTCGGATCTGTACCTCTCACGCTCGGCAGAAACCTTGGTGGCCTTGTCATAGGCCTTCAGGGCAGCCTGTCCAGCCTGTCAAAAGCATGGAATTAAAGATCACCATCCAGAAATTCCAAAGGAAAAATCACAAGTACTAAAAACTATGAGTGAGCAATACCTGCACAAGATGGGAGCACATTTCTCCGAGCCCGGGGATAAGGTCGGTCGGCACTTGATCATAGTCTCTCGGAAGAGCTAGTCCCCGGAGGAGCGTCACTGCAAGATTTGGTTCTTCCTTGACGGAATCACTCAGCCGCAGGACCCTGCCGTCGGACATAGTGTAAGAAGGGCTGAATTGACGACGAACGGCTGCTTCCGTCGCAGGGTCGGTAAGGTCGATATGGGGCTCGGGAGGATTCCTCTGCTCCTTTGGCGGAGAAGCTCGCGCAACAGTAGATGGAGCTGATTGCGAAGGGATCAACGGCAGAACATCCTCAGATGTCTTCTGCCTTTTCTCTTTTTGCTGAAGCTGCTGGTCCGAAGAACTTCGGCTCCGTGCTGGGTTAGCTGATTTCGTTGGTATCACCGGCCTAGGGATGTTTCTTCTAGACATTTCTTCGGCAGAAGGGTCGGTAAAATCGTCGGATCGAAACGGAGTAAGCCACTCCTCAGCAGTAAAACCGATCTTCGGAAGCTTAACTCCCCCTTGTTGTTTTTTCTTTCGGACTCCCTCGACGGTGGAAGGTCCCTTTTTCTTTTTCGCAGCTTCGGCAGGTAGACCAACGGTTGTCTTCTTCTTGCTCGGTGCTCCCTCCTGCCCTTTCTCTTTCCTCTTCAGCACACCCTTGTATGAGGGTGTATAATCGAGCAGCGTTGGAGCGTGTCGGCAGGCCTGGGCGAGGAGTGTATCACAAGCCTTTTCCCGAGAGTTTGTGTTGAGAACCTTTGAAATTGGGCCGAGCTCTGGAAAAAAAAAAGAGGGGAGATTAGACATTAATACCATCAGCAGCAAAAACACAAAAGCAAAAACATAAAGAATAGAGCTTGTTCGGTCTTATCACCTCGCGTATCAGCCACTTTTGGAACGGGGTACCGACGGAGACCGTCGCCGAACTCGAAGTTTCCGTGCACTTCAAGATAAAAATCCGCCCATTTGTCGGTATCCGAAAGTCCTTCGATGAGAGGAGTCTTTTTAGGTCTGGTCGTTAGGTACCTACGGCCGGACTTACCGTGACGGGACATGGTGTATGTGAAGAATAAGTCCGTCGGCCTGAAATCCAAATCTTGACTCTCGATCAAAGCAATTACCGACATGATGATTCGGTAACTGTTGATTGCGAGTTGATGGGGGGCCAAGCTAAATTTCCAAAGTATTTCCCTTAGAAAGGGATGAAGGGGGAACCGTAGCCCGGCCTCGCAAATGGCCATCAGCGGCACGGTTATGTGTTCGGGGCGGTGATCCCTATGGTCTCTTATATCAGTGCTCCTAACTCTATGAATTAGAACGTTGTCCGGTATATTATATTTTGTTTGGAAGGCAGCATATTCTCCAGGATTACCACTGAAGTAATGAGCGTAAGGGCATAACAAGCCCTTGTCAAAGAGGTCAGCGTCGGTCGCAGCCGACGTCGAAGCCTCGGCTCCAGACCTGAGCCTTGACTTGGCTTCTTGCCCCATCTGTGGCTCGGTTTCCGATTGGGTTTCTGGGGAGAAGCTTATCTCAGGGTCTGTCAGGAAATCGTCGGCAGCATATTCGTAATCTCGCTCGGCGTTGGAATCATCGGTCAAAGGAGAAGTCGCCGACATCCTTGTTGAAGCTGAGGTAACTGCTCGGCTATTCCTCAACCTACGGAGCTCAAGAAGCTCGCTGATGAATTGACGATCGGATTCGGTTTCCGAGCAATCCGAGTCTGAAGACACGTCGATGACCTCGTGAGCCAGACCTAGGAAAAGAACAAAGGGGTATTAAGCAGTTGAAATCTGCGTCGGCAAACAAAATTGTTTTGAAGTTCGGTTCGTCTTATCGGCTCACGAGTCATAAGCTAGTCCATAAAGGGTTCGGTACATCTACAACGACTTCCTACGTTCGGTAAACCTAGGGATTAGGGACCGTTCGGCTATGTTTATCCCCCATCAGAGGAAATCGTTCGGTGAACACCAAACGTTCTATGGGGGCTCGGAAGAACAGATTGAGTTCAGGGATGAACACCATCGTTCATCCCAGAACTCCACTGTTCACATAGTACAAAATCACCAAAAAATCCCCCCAAAAAGCCCAAAACATGTGCGTTTAAAGCAGAGGAAAGAATGAAACAATGAGAATCGATGACATACCTGAAGATTTCTGCTAGAATGGGGCTTGAAGATTGAAGATCTGGATTCGAGTTGAAGTTCTGAAACGGAAGTTGTAGAGAGAGAAGCTCAGGATGCTAGAGAGAGAGTGCAGAGGAACTTTCTCTCTCCTTCTTCGCTGCTATTTATAAACGGAGCGGGGCTTTTCGAATTTCCCGCCCATCATTTCATCGCCGAACTCTTCGCCAACCACTGTATGACACGTGGCAGTAGCGAGCATTGCCCCTGACAGCCGTCTCCTCACCTGCTGAGACGTCCCTTCGACTGACATGCCTGTTGAGGTCTTCGACAGCTGTCACCAAATATGAAGTACAAACCGAACTGTCACGGGCCCAAGCTCGGCCAAGCCTTAAATCAACCCATGCCAAATAAAGAGCTTCGGCACGGGTTGAGGGGCTATTGTAGTGGGCCGAGCAAAATGGCTCGGACCATCTCCGATCGTAATCAAACTTTCCGCTCGGCTCCATGCTGTCTTCTTCTCATCATTCCAAATAAGAACTGTAGCCGAGGGTCCTGCAGCCGAAGGTCCCACAGACGTAAACTTTTATGAACGCTCCCTCCCGAGCATCCCCGTGGATGGGGAATATTACCATTTCGTACGGCTGCCGAGGTTGAACGGCACGTTCGGTGCCGAGCATGTTGTTCCTGACGAATCAGTCCGTCCGTGTTTAAACAGTGGCAATGACAATGACGATGATAGTGATGTCATCCGAACGGTTAAAAGGATAACGATGAGGGCACGTGAGGGTGCTAGCTCATCTAGGAAAACGGTTGCAAAAACCCTAATCGTGATGTAAAAGTGACGTCAGCCGACGCGTGTCAAGCGGAGGTGTGACCTTGGAGGTCAAGTTAAGGGCTCTCTATAAATATCCCATTATGCCTCTTGGAGAAGGTATGCACAACAGAAACCCTAGCTCCTATTTTCTAAGTTCTTCCTAGCAAAGAAATTGATTCTTGCACCGGAGGGCCATTCCGGGGGAACCTCCGGTGTGGTCCTTAGTCGTGCTTCGTTTTGCAGGACAGAGCTGAGAAGTCAGGAGCCAAATCCCAAGACCCATATCCATTGAGCGAGAATCACCCTAAACGGAGCCCCCACAGTTTCTTCTCCTCAGGGGTGCAGGAAACCCAATCCTAGTTCTAGTGTTAAGTTTCCTGAATGTACTGGGATCAGTTTCTGAATGAGTTTAAAATTTAGTAGATACATATATCAGAAAACTACGGAGATGATCAGTACATAGTGCTACCACTTTCGAGGACTAGGCAAAAATTAAATTTCAGTCACGCAGAATCAATTCAGTACAGAAGTAGAGTCTTGGTCTTAAAACGCACTCACAAACATGACCACTGATGTACTACTCCACAAAATAGCTTCTAGCACAGCATATTAGGATCTACAAGACAAAAAGCATAATCATTAGCATTTAAAAATAAGAAAATCACCGTCAATTGGACTTGCTGCATGTTCCATTGCTTGCCCATTCTGTCCTGCCTCATCTGAAAGAGGGGATCCGGGGTGGTGGCCATTCACCAGCTTCGAAGAGCTTTCTACACACTTGTCTTGCTGTTCAGGAACTTCAGGACAAGGAATAGCAGGCAAAAAAGCATATTTCTTCCTGGGACATATCTGAATCACTGAAAGCCGAGTCCACATCCACTGTCACAATATCAACTTCATCATCTTCCTCAACCTCTGATTCTTTCACCTGCAAGAATGAAGACATTATAGACACAAATGCACAAGCAAGGCAAATGCTAGCCAAATAGGCCCTCCACTCTAACCTTTTCCGTTTCCAGCATCAAATCAAATTCATCTTCTCGTTCTACATACTCCTCATTCTCCTCAAGTTCCTTGAAATCCGGAGGAAACGCACTCCAGTTCTCAGTTTAGTCTTTGGCCCAAATATAAACCAAGCCGGTGTGGGAAACAGATACAACAATCGGGTGGACTGGATGCCATGCTAAATCAACCAACGCTTCCCTTGGACCTTCAAGGATTTTTACAAGATGCCCAGCCCTATCCCAGATGTAGATCTTGTGTTCCCCTTTGCTAGCAGAACCACTGACAACCCACTCACCATCACCACTAAAGCATGGAGCTTTCCAATGTATCTTGGTAATGGCATCTTGAAACTCCCTGAATAATGCTAAGCACTTGCCTCCAACAGCTTTCAACCTCTCAACCCCCTCCACATCATATGGAATATTGCTTGATTCATCAAGGGCTTTAAGTCCATCTTTCAGGGGCAGAAGGTTCTCATAGATCCTGATTGTCCGGTCATTTGAATTTGTTAGAAGATACTGTCCATTCCTGCTAAATACAATATTCTTTATCACAGCACCCCCAGTAATGGGAACAACACCATGCACTTTAACGTTCTTGTGATTGATTATAAGTATTTCACCTTTAGAGTTTCCTACATAGACCAGATCACCATGCTTGTTAAAGCATGCAGCAATTGGAGTATAAGGGGCAGAGCCATCTGAAAATTTGTTTCGTGATGGAGGGGCAGATCCATTGCCCGTATCAGGAGATGATGACACAGGGAGAAGAATCGTGCTTCCAGTATTCAAGTCAACAATCATGGGAGCAGATGAGAGTGGGCATTGCAGGCAAATAGATGGAGTGGAGGAACCAGGATGTAGACGAGCTTGTAAGGGAGTTTTCTGGAGACTTGTGCGTGTTATCTTCTCTCCTTTGATGACATCCCAAAGGGTTAACGACTTGTCAACAGCAGACACAAGTATGTGATGGCCGTACTTTGACCAACTGACACTGGTTATCCCAGAAACACAATCCTTATCCCGGAGTTCCTGAGCAATGCCTCTGGTCTCAAAATCCCATATTATGCAGCTTCCATCAGAGCACCAGTTTTCAGAGAACAACAGAAAATTTTCAAACAGTAGGCAACTAAGTATAGAATACAAAGACACCTTGCTTTGAACAACACAGATATTCCCTGAAATTACTGGACAAGAATCAACCATTGAAAATAAGGATTACAAGGTAAGGCAATACACTTGAATAAAACCATTCAAAGTAAAAGGGCTCAAACCATGAGCCCGAGCTGAACTAAACGAAATCCTATGGTTGTGCCACAAACATCTTGAGACAAGGCCCAATTATGGATGTCAGAAAGCAAGGCAGATCATGTTTTTTAGCACACAGACGGTTCATGATCAAGCATTGAAGAGTACAGTAGAAGATACTAGGGTGCTGTGGACCATCTGATTTCTAGCCTCTACGTCAGTTTACAGGTCGTGATTTATAGAGATCAAACTAAAGAGAGACATAACATTTTGTGGTATCAATAATTCTTTGGAATTCGCTCCAGTAGAAACCACCAAACATGTACTATTTTGCTATCATAATTGTAGTAATAAGGACTTTATCCAGTAAAAAACTTTACTTTGCAATCTTTGCCATTATTGTTCAAGATTACAAATTAACCCACAACATAGGGCACACGCCTCCCCAGGTGTGTGTGTGTGTGTGTGTGTGTGTAGGCCCCCGCTGTGTCCCCACCCCTTTCAAACTTAACACACGCCTCCCCAGCGTGTCCCTAATGTGTGATGCCCTGATTGAAAAACTAAAACAACTTAACTGGACATGCCACTGGCTTGTCCTCTACGGGTCTCGTGGCCTCCCAAATGTGGCGCGTGTCCTCTGGGTACACAATGCTTGTCGGTTCTCCTAAATATGCAGATAGTTGTGACACAAGTATCAGAATATGTGGATAATTGATATGCTAGGGTTCAACAACTTGGGGGAAAAGCATCAATAGATACCCAAGGTCTCCAAAGGACCCAACTCACAGCACACTCTTACCTACATTCTTGCTTTGTGGGGTTTTCTACCAATCCATGATCTCCATTCATCGTTCTGGTTTTTTTTTTTTTTAAACTTAGTGTGTCGGCACATATATGGTATCATTTATACAATTATATACCGAATTTCGTTAAAATCTGAAGTTGTTTAGATCCAAAAATTAAAAATTAACAAACTATACCACAGTGCCATGTGGCGCCCATGTTAAACTAAAACAAGGGTGTCACCTGCACAGTTGATACGGGATACACGGTTGGTCAATAAGGTAGGATATCATTGGCACCTGAAATCTACGAGGTGGTTAGCCCCACAGCCCACTCTATGACGTTCATGTTTCTCTCCACTTGATTGAAGCCCAAGTTCCTATTTGACTAGTTTAGCTACGACATGGGATAGGCCTTGCTCTAATTAGGAGTCAAATTGCATCAGAGTTAATTGGGGTTATGTAGCAAGCTCAGGGAAAAGAAGTTTATTTGTCAGTTTGTGCATTTAGGTGACACGTAGCAGTAAGTTAGTAACCTGCAAAATATGGGTTGGTGCATGGTGGAGCACCCAAAGGCCAAGGCAGTAGCTTTAGATGATGGACGTGCTGGCTGAGATTATCCATGGAGGACCCTATGAATACTAGAAACAAAGACTTCGCGAAGGTTCCACACCTCCCAACCCAAATTTACATGCAGATGTTATGTGTTGTAAATTAGTATTTCAAACTCATTATCCTCTTAGTCCAGTACTTGTTTCAATTTTCAGTTGACTTTAATTCAATTCCAATACAATTTTAATTCTTTTAGGTCGTATCTTGTTCTAGTTTAATGGTAGTACAAGCTCATTAAATTTTTGCAATACTTTAACTCCAAAACCCTGCGCTTTTGACCCTCCTAGTAAAGGTAAATAAAGGAGCAGTAGGCTTGCCCTTATGGTTACGGTTGCTTGTTAGAAATTAGATTTGTTAGCGGCACCCACCTGCTAACACATTGGACTAGGCAAGTCTTAGCAATGCCCGCTCACACCACACTGCCTAGGTTTTTTCCTCCTAAAGAGAAACAGGAGTACAAATAGGTAAATCAAGTTGATCGCTTGAAACTAGAATAGAAGTATTATTCACTGAAACCAATCAACATTGCCATAACATCATGTTTAAACCCAGAACAGCAAAGAGAAAGTGACAAAAAACCTAAAAGGGGCATAAGGGGTTGTTAGCAAATACCGGCAAGAAGGGTTCCGCGGCGATTGAAGGCAAAGACTCCTCTATCACCTCTGGAATCACCCTGCAACGGATCTTCACAAACAGGAAACTAAAAAAGTTAACGAAACAACAACAATCGTTATAAAATAAAATGTAGCGGCAGCCAAGTGGTAGACGCGCTACGCCCCTTGCACCAGCTTAGGGTTTCAAACCCCCACCGGACCACTTACCCAACTAACAACAGTCTTTGACAAACCCCAAGGGGTTAGCCTAGTGGTCAAGGCCCGAGACTTGGGAGTTTGCTCCCTTCTAAAGTCTCGGGTTCGAAACCTTGCTATCAATTCCTTTAGGGCCAGTCCATATAGAGCTTTGCTCTGGCTGTAATTGGGCTCTCCGCAAGTGGGCAGTGGGATTGGACCCCAAGATTAGTCGAGGTGCACGTAAGGTGGCCAGACACCTAGTTATTAAAAAAAATATTCTTTGACACACTAACCTACTGAATATAGAGCTGTTTTGACAACAAGAATCAAAATAACATATAGGTAAAACATATATATTAGCAGTACCGATGATTGAAGCGTTCATGATGTCCGGCTGAAAGCAAGTCAAAGTTACAGTCTTTGAACCGCATTCACAGCGCTATGATGTCTGTCGATCCTCAAGCAGCATCGGAGAGAGAGAGAGAGAGGGGCGGGTTTGCAAAACCCTAATCGCTTCGTGGCAGAGCTTCCCGGCAGTTGAGTCAGTCAGAGACGCAAAAGAATCAACACTTACGAGAAGTGAAGGAGCGACAGGTGTGATATGAAATAAAGTTTGGAATCAAGTTATGTACTAGAGCTGATCCACTAAGGTAGTGAGCAAATAGTGTAGGAATGTAGGATCATATCCCAAAGATAGTAAGTCTTACTTTCTTATTAAGGTAAGTCCTTTTCAAAGATCAAACTAAGAATCCATATAAAACCAAGATAGTAACCTTCCAAAAAATTCTAAAGATTTAAGAGAAAATGTCTATGCTCTATTATTCTATTAAAGATGGAAGAAAAGATAACACTATAACTGACTATTCATCCGAATTCAAGTTTGAAACTCACAGAATTAACCTAATTTGGATAGCCCGAAAAATTGGATAGATCTAGGAAGAATCTCATTTGGTTATCTATGGTAGACCCAACTGAGATACCAACAAAATTGATGGCTACTTTGAACTTGTCCAACAATCAACCACATATCTATGACGAAAAAGTTCCAAAAAAAAAAGAAGTGTGAATTATTTGCCAAATCTGAGAATTAAAGGTAGCATCTACTTTGCAGAATTAGAGTATCATTGTGTACGTTCACAACAAAGTTTCAGACAGATGTACAAACCACCCCTTCAAAAAAATTGAAGTTTTTTCTAGGAGAAAGGGCATAAGTGCAACTTAGGTGTTCCGTTAGGCCATGTGATGTGAAGTAACACAAAAGTAATAATCTACTCGATATAATCTACTCGATCTTGTACATGATATATGTGATAAACAAGCATTTTAATTCAAATCAAAAGATCCATTATGAAGCAACTAATCCACTTACAAACAAATGACCTAAAAACACGGCATTGTGCCACTGTAGCATTAAATGTCCACCATTGGAGTGGAGTATTCAGAAACTATAATAGATAAAGAACCCTACCTCCATTATCCAAACAAAAAAAAAATTGCGAGTACCGCCACTAGAAGAGTCGTTGTCTACACTCCGTAGCTCTCTCAATGCAAATTTTTTTCAAACAAACAAAATGTTGCGAGTACCAGCACTAGAAGAGTCGTTTGTCTACACTCCGTAGCTCTCTCAATGCAAAAAAATTTTCTACTGATTCCATATGTTTTATCTTCCTGATATAGTATGAAATTTATTCGGCCGATCAGAAGGAAAAGGCAACAATGCGAGATCAAAATGCAGTCAAACAAGGCCTCACGTAACTCCAATTGTTAGAGAAGCACAGACAACGACAAAGGAATACCGAAACAGTAAACCCTATTGGCTGCGCTATCATCCTTCTGTAAAGTTAAGACGTACTGATATCAGAGAAGTATAATGTACCGGCTGTAGCTCTGTTGATTGTACACAAATCTCTCTCTCTCTCTCTCTCTCAAAACCCAGACCAAAATCGTTGCTGATTTCTTCTTCTTCGTCGTTCGGACACCTACCAGAACGAATTTCTTTATTGATTCTGCAGTATAACATTCTTGGCTTATCTGCATCCCTACAAAACATTTAGTATCAATTTCGTCCCTACTCTTTTAATTATAACCGATTTCATCCTTGCCGTTATTTCCCAGATGGAAATTGTTTATGGCGTAACACTTGTTACAAAGGTTTTAAATACTATACTGACTTGGGTACCGGTTTTTTAATGGGTGCGATATGTACTGGTACTGGAGAAATACTGGGTACGGTTTCGAATTTGTCGCTTTAAGTAATTATGTTTATAAAAAAAACTTTGGATTCATTAGGTTGCGTTCTTTTACACTTAACTTATTTTTTTTCTCATTTTAGAACTTAAATAAAAAACAAGTTAAGTTCATCAATTCTTCTAAACTTAAACTTAATTGACTAACACACACACAATTACAATATAAGTTAAGTTTAAGGATAGAAAATAAGTTAAGTTAGAAGAATGGACTGAATTAAAAAAAAAAGTTCTGTTTAAATTAAGTGTAAAAGAACACAACCTCAGAGAAATCGTCATCTTGGCTAGAAACGACTTCATCCTGGTTGTGCGAAGGAATTTTAGTAGACATCAATTGAGACTGTATCGTAAAATGAATCAAATATGATAATATGCCAAAGATGTATGTGGGGCTCAATGTGGGATTTGAAAAAAAGGTTAGACTAGTTGTTCTCCCGTTTGATAACAATTATAGATAGGTGGAATTTGTAAGAAGATATGATTAGAATTGAAATTGGTAATGAGAAGGGATTAGTAATGAGTTTGTTTGCTTGAGATGGAATTAGATAATGAGATTATTAATATTATGTTTGTTTAAAATGAGATAAATGATGGCATTGTATTGATAGAAAAAATTGATAATGAGAAGAGATTGGGACTGGAATATCAATACCATCTCCCCCAGGATATTCCTAATACCCCCATTTTGGGGTTTCGTAATCCCACCGGCTAGTAATCCACCCCAATTTTGTAAAATCAAACAAAGTATATATTAGATAACCCACCACCTTCATGATCCAATTGCATCCCCAAAATTTTTATCAAACGGGCCCCAAGAGTAGAAAACATGAATTATATATGCATTTACGTGGATTATGCAAATGGCTTTATGTGGAAAAGCTCACTCTAGCAAATAGATGGATTTGTACTCCATTTGTCATTTTGTCTCAGTTTCATGATTACTCATATCTAGCTCAGGGGAAGAGCGATACTGGGAATCGCAAACGCAAGCGTTGAAGTCCTTCCTCCATCACCTAAAGGTAATAAAGATTCACGGGTTTTCAGAGTGCGAGAATGATGTAAGTCTAGCAAAGTTTTTGCTCATGCACGGGAAGGGATTGCAAGAAATGACTCTCTCCTCGGGACACAACAGTTCTAGGGATCCCTTCGGAGAGAAAGGATCAGGTCACAGATGACGGGATTATCTAGAGCTGCTTGTTCCGATGCAAAACTCGCTTTCCAATAAGTTTGGCTGGAAGATATATCTTAAAGAAATGATCCTTAATTTTGGTTAGTATTGTGATGATTTAGGGTTTGATTTCCATCGTATTTTGTAGGGATTTTGTATGTTGGACACCTGAAGTACGATTCTACTATCAACATGAGCTAATACAGAGAATGCAAGGCAACAAAGTGGCAACATTATTTTTGGTTGGATTCAATATGCAAGAAACTATCATCAATACAAATGGTTCCTGTTATAAAAAAGGTTTCCTCTTTGCAGAGCTAGACTCGAAATTGGAAACTTCTTTAGAGTGGTTATATAATTTGCTATTGATGGACTGTTTGTAGATGGATAACAAAGGACTAGAGGACGTAATAGCATTGTAAATTAAGCCGATAAGCAAAATTTGCATCATAAATTATGAAATGATTATGGTAACAACCATCATTTTCACCTCTTGAAGTCTACAACAAACAGGTATGAGAGGCCTAGATTAGTACCCACTTACAAAATCTTTACATCCATTTTTACATCTCTCTCACAAGTGATGGTAGGACCCATAATACTATTTAGAGGGTCCCACGATTACTTGTGAGAAAAAAATGTATAGTTTGATGTGTTCCTAGCATTTTTGCGAGTTTAAATCCGGGAGTTTGATATACACGGTTTTGTTGCGATGGAATTATGATGAAATAGGTTCTTCTTTATATGACAAGAACAAAATAGAGAATCCATTGTAATAAGGCAAAGTGAGTATAAAAGTACTAATATCCACTTCTAGACACTCTTGTTTTGAGGCCATGAAGTCATGAACTCCGTGAATCAAAGTCTTGCAAAGAAATCAAAATCTCTAATGTGAAAGCCGCCAACAAAGGTTGAAAAGGGTATTTGATATGTGCACATCTTTGTCTCTCACAAAGAGAAGAGGGTGGGAATACGAGGCTGACCAGTGGCCATTTTGTCAAAAGGAGGTCGAGGATGTGGATTTTTCTCAGTTCCGGACAACTAGAATTAGAGATCTTCTTAGAAGGCTGTGTATATTTGTACTATTAACAATTTGTTGGGAAAATTCCAAAGAACATCTTGATCCCTTTATTACAATCTAGAAAAGAGATAATCATAAAAGGAACTCATTTGATACATAACTTTTGGATAGAATTGTTGAAAGATCCAATGCAGGTTGTGAGTAACGAAATCCATGCTCGAAATCCTTGTTTTGAGCGCCATATCTACCCGGTGGAACTCACATACATCGGTCAATTTCAAAGACATCTGTGTTTAGATCTGTGCACTTCTGCATGTTTCTATAGCATTCCTTTCGTAGAAATCAACTTTCTCACACAAATTTTTTTTTCCATTTTTGTCAGTTTAAATCCCTTCCATACAAACAACTTTTTCATTCAAGTATATAGGAATTCGGTGAAATCTTGAGCTTGGACCACAATATATGGGAGGAATTTTGAACTAAATGACATGCAAAATTGTACTCCTCCGTCCCAAATTTTTTGTCTACTTTTACTATTTGGACACTTCAAAAAATTGTTTGCATATATTTAAGCATAAATGATTTTTACATGCAGTATGAATTTTATTTGATAGATCTTAATTATTTTTATTAGACAAAATTATCAAAATTATAAAAGGCATTATAGATTGAAGAATATAAGTAATTTACAAACGACACGCATGCCAAAAAATGGACAAAAAGTGTTGGACGTGTTAGATTTTTTGGAAAATTCCAACCTAAAATCAATTGGCTATATGTGGAGTAACCTCTTGATTATATTAACCAAGTTTGGGTGACTTAAATGAGCGATATGAGACAAAATCTAATAGAATGGAGGGAGAACAATGGAAGTTGCCTCCTTAACTAGGGATGATAAACGAGCCACGCAGGAAGTAGCTTGGTTTGATAACTTAATGAGCTTCAGAAATATATTCAAGCTTAGCTGGTTTATGAGAAAAGTCGATCGATCTCCAACGAGCTTTAATCAAGTCAAACATGAGCCGATCTCATGTAGCTTAAATTTTTTTATACATAATAAGTCAAACAAGCTGAATAGTAACTTGTTCAAGCTTGGCTTGAAATCTTAATGAGCTTCCAAAAAAATGTTCATGCTTGATTTGATTATGTAACAAGTCAATCTTAAACAAGTTTTAAACGAACGAACATGAGCTCAGACTCGATTTGCTTGATTTGTTTAGCAGCTCTACTCCTAACTCACCTCGTGCCATTGACTAAGGCCCTGTTCCAGTTTCTTATTAAACCTTCTTTTTCAAAAATAAGGTAATTTCAAGTTCAAAAATCATGTGTTTATGTAAATAATTTTCCTAGCAATATAGATCTTGTTCTATAGATCTCATTGAGATTTTTTAAGCGGTAAAAAAAAATAAAAAAATTATTTTTTATTTTTATTATATTTAAGTTAAAATTACCTTCTTTTTGAAAAATAAAATTTAAAAAGAAACTTGAACACCACCTAAGACGTTGATTAAGAGAAGGGACTCATCTAAAAATGAGGAAGAAGAAGAATGGAAAAAAGAAAAAGAAAAGAGGAAAGTGTGCACGTAGTGGCTTTAATGCAAATTGCACTAGACAGCAACAACAATTGACTTGACTTCCCCATTGGCGGATCTCTGACCCACTATTTTTTTTATTTTTTTTATTTTGGGATAATGATCTATGAGCCACTAGACATTATTAAAAAACGTAAAGTCTGTTGACAAAGACTTGTTATACACATATTCCACACAGATTTTTGTGTGGGGCCCATTAAGGGTCTTACACAAACAATTCGAGTCATTCATTAAATGTAAAATATTTTTTCAAGTGCTCCCGCGAAAAATTAGCTAAATCCGATACTTATAAGTACTTGATCCAATCATTTAACATTTCATTATTCTAAAAATCAAATGAAAAGTTTGATGATTCGATGGAGCATTTATAGGTATCAGATTAAACTAATTTTTCACAAGGGCCCTTGGAAAGATATTTTACATTTAATGAACGGGTTAGATTGTTTGTGTGAGATCCGTAGTGGGCCCTATACAAAAATCTGTGCAAGATATATTACCTATTTACCTGTGTGCATAGCACAGTTCCATTAAAAAATCAATGCTCCCTCAGTTTTGACTTTTTGGTCGTGTTTCCATCAGTCGTTGGTGTGTTGTACTGAGCCTGTGCCAAAATTCGTTGTCCCCGTGGGCATGAGCCGGGGGTTCTTTGGATCAAGGAGATTGGGAGAGAGAGATCTGACAAAAGAGGACAGAAGATAGAAAACAGAGCTACTACATATAGGAGCGCCTACGATATGATTCTGATCAAAATTTCTAAAAAATGTAATCTAGCTAGTGCCAAATATTTTTGTAATTAGTGGAAACAAATCGTAACATTTTCGATGTATATCGCACTCAATCATTTTGTAACTCGTCAGCAAAAGACGTAATATTGCTGGGTACACAGTTACATCATTAAAAATAAGAACATATGGTACATGCCTATTCCTAATGACTGTTTTGGACAATTAGAAAGCTGCTGAAGTTAAGAGATTTGGGACACCTCTTTGTTAAACACATCATAGGTAATGGGCAGTCAACCTTTTCTTTGGCTAGGATAATTGGCATCCAAGAGGCCGGCTTTACAAAATACTCGATGACAAGACTTCGTCTAGAATTGGTTTTTCACTCTTTGATAAAGTCAGTTATGTAATTGTGAATGGTGGTTGGCATTGGCCCAGACCACGTAATAGGATCATCCAACAGATTCAATCATCCACTCATCTTATTCCCCAAGGGGACAGAGAGGATGTGATAACTTGGTCAATTTCACCATCAGGAAGTTATTCAACTAAACATACTTACGAAGCCATGAGGAATAGAAAGGCCAAAGGTGAATTGGTCTTCTTTTGTTTGGTTCTCGGAAAATGTCCCTATGTGGGCTTTTATCTTATGGATTACCTGTCTCAGAAAGATGCCCACAAAAGATAGGCTTCTGAAGTGGGGTATGCTCCTGATAAACAAAAAAAAGGGTGCTCCGATCAGAAAGAAAAAAAAAAAAAGGTGGGGTATGTCCATTGATCCTCTCTGTACTTTATGCTCACTGCATTTTGAAAGTGCCAGCCATCTCTTCTTTGAATGTAACTTTTCCAGTCAGGTTTGGCAATCAGTTTTGACCAGATTTCGAATTCATAGAAGCTCTGGGAACTGGGATGATGAGTTGAATTGGGCTCTGGGGTACTAGTATTTCTTTTAGAGCTCTTCTTTTCAAACTGTCTTTTGCTGCGGGGGTTTATTACATTTGGCTTGGGAGAAATTCCAGGGTGTTGGGTGGAAGGCCGAGGAGTCCTGATGAGGTTTTTGCTTGTGTAAATGAAAACCTGCGGCTTCGTGTTTTTACTTAGAAAACATATACCAAATTCAGCAGCAGAGATGGCACATCTCTACTAGATTTCTGGGAACTCATATCCAGTAGAAAACGATTTGATTATTTTGGTAGTTTGTATTAGGTCTTTCCTTGTATATCTTTCTGTGTATTTGGGTTTTTCCCTCCGATTATTTGGTTGGTTGGTTTGTAAAAGCATCAATTACCCCCAAAAAAAAATTATTGCTGTTGCACAGATCATCTACTTTACAACTTTACTTCTACATCCAGAAGTACTATCTCCATAATGTAGCCTAAAGTTTTAGTCTGAGGTGGACGGAGTAAAATACGCTAAATCGGTAATATCTTAAATCTATCACGTAAATCATTGAGCTTTCGAATACTATAATGTATCGTGGACGCTGAAAAATTCTATCCAACGAAGAGCCGAAGTACCAATTAAAAACATTAGGTATCAGACTTAAAGCTGGTTTATTGGATCTCGTAAACCGCAAAATGTCATATAAATCAAGCAGAAAGCTGTAATAGGAATTGGATACAGTATCTACCATGTGCAAAAAAAACTCATACGTATCAGTATATGTATAATGTACTGAACTCCATATTCTCTTCAATCAATTGCTTCTATATCATCGTGAAGAAACCCAGTCAAACAATGTTATTATTCCAATTCCGATTGAACAGGAGAAAAGGAAGGGAAAAAAAACCAATTTACAGTATCAAAAATTAGTAATAATTCATTTCCCAAGCTCTTGTTCCAAAGCTCTCTGAAGCCAAGCCTCGGACTCCTCCATGAGATCAGGACTCAATCTGAACATCAGAACGCAAAACTCCATCTGGTTGAGGGCCCCGTCGCCGTCCAAATCGCCCTCCCTCACCATGCTCTGCAACTCGTCGTCTCTCAAGCCCTGCAACCCGAGAATCGCCGAGTTCCTCTTCAAGCTCTCGAATGTAATTACCTTTTTCTCCCTGTCCATCAACAAGCAAAACCCATTGCACAGCTCTTTTATCAGGCCCTCCCCTCCCAGTTTATTGGCCATGATCGGCAACAGGTCTTCGAACTCTGCCCCTGTGGCTGCAGAATTGTTGGGTTTTCTTCCTGCCATTTTTTTTTTGGGAAAATACTTTTTGGAGAGAGAAAGTGGAGAGAGATGGAGAGGGGTTGGATTGATAGGAGGGAACAGGAAGGGGGGATGAATATTTATAGGAGAAGAATAAAGGGGTTCGAGGAAGGTGAGTGGGATCCACAATGGATGACAACCGAGATACAGAGAGGGCAATAGCTGGTCGGCTTCGGTTGCTGCAAAGACTGCAATTGCCCGTCTGTTTCGTTAGCAGTATTTTTCTTAGAAAATGGATCTTTCTGAACACTTGCTCAAGGTTTTTTTTTTTTTTTTTGCAAGTGTGGCTTCTTTATTTTTACTATAGGAAAGGAATTGGATCCTCCCGAGTCTCCCATGAAGATTGGACATTCTTGTCCTTTTGTTTATGAGCTCTTTCCGAGCCTGGTTCAGTAATGGAGATCATTCATTTTTTTAGAAGCTGTCGAGAAAAGTAATCATATTTAAAGTTATACTAATTAGATGTCGTTTGATATGAATTTGGAACATATTTGTTTATAAAATGAAATTATTAAAATACTGGATCGAAAATTGATTTCTCGGTATAGATTCGCTTCAAAGCATACTGAACAATATTCGATCAACATAATAGTTGGCATATCTAATGTTCTCAAGATGCTGACAGGAAAAAAAATAGTAAATTGCTCTCAAGATCTATGAAATGAACAATTTCAATTACTAAAAATAAGCCAGACATGACGATTTAGCCCCTGAAGAGAATCCAATCCGTGTTTTTTTTTGTGTTCTCTGTCCCCTTGGACTTCCTCATCTCAGGGGGTCACGAGGGTGGTTCCATTTTTTTTCAAATTGTTGGAAACCATTTTCACATGACACTGGTGAATAATGTCGGCCTGGTTGGGGGACCTTGGGGGGTTGGCAGGTTACATGGATGTGGTGTCTTGTTTGGTTGGTTTTTAATTAAATTTTTATATACTTGTTGTTGGGCGTGATTTTAACTTTGATTCTCTGCTGTTCATATTTGACTCTCATGTACATGTGTGATGAATCAAGTATACATATGTAGTAAATGTTAGATTCGAACACATTTTACTTTTAGTTTAGTTAATTTATGGGTCCTGACTAGCCGAGACAACCTAATTGAACATGATCTCTTAAAAATTGAATATTCTTTTAACAGCTAAAATGGTTTGTGAATAATTGAAGTTTGTGATGAGAAAGGGAAAATTAAACCATATGCTACTAGTGCTTTTTACTCCTATTTATGCTAAATGATTGCGTGATCCTCCTCTACCCTTCAATATATATATATATATAAAATTGAGTTAGAATAGGAAGTCTAATGCAGTAGACACCTGTGTGCTTACGTGAAAAAATACTAAACTTTTTCTTTCTAATTTGGTTCAAAATTAAGGGAAACTGATGTGGATGCTCTAAAAGGCAAGTGATTAGTGATGTAGCTGGAACTTCTCTTCCAAATGAAGTACCACAACCTCACTCACTATTAGTGACGTGGAGTTTGGATCAGGCACAAGTACATGGTGACACAAAAACTCTTACTTGGAAGCATATCTCGTGATATAATTATATTGATCAAGTACTCTTATCTGAAAAACCACCTTGAGAGACTAAAAGAATTACATTAACACCTTCACCGATGTTAATTTTCATTTTTCTCGTTTTCGAGGCTGTAGTAGTACAGTACGGACTTCTTTCTCAAACGTAGCTCGCAAATTAATGTGGCGATTGAGTTATTCTTTATCATCATATTCTAATAGGCCCTATTTTCAAATTTCAATTAGTGCGAAATAATATTCCATCCAAACTAAAGAACTTACTCTTAAGTGTGTGGGAAATGATGTATATTAGTAGTAAAGTGTGTTAACAAAAAGTAATTAACTGATTGCTTCACTACCAATCTGTTTTTTTGAGGGCTCCATCCAATGTGGAAAATAAAGATGGGTATTGGTCCATGACTCTGCTAAGAAATTCCATAAAGCAATTCCATCTCCAACAAGGAATAGGTTAATTTGTCAATGTCTTCTTTAGTGCTTGTTAGTTAGTTCAACATTTGGCAATGTAAAAGAAGATGCAAAGTATGACCTTTTCCCCCAATGACTTTTACGGGTTGCGACTTGAGACTTTCTTGGAAGGAGAAGGAAGAGTGTGAATATTGAACTTAATGAACTCCAAACTCCAAGCTAGAAAGGGCCCTTGGCATTTAGCTTTTCTCCATCACGAAATCTATGACTGTATCCATATATCTACCTCTATAACTATATCTATATTTCAATTTAGATTATTTATACATTGATCAAGTCAAGTCCACATGGTGCCTTCTCTTTATATCTCCGAAGCTCTCTTTCGCTTCCAAGAATTGATGTCAACTAAACACACCTTTAAAAATAAAAAATAAAAATAAACAGTAATGCTACACGCACAGCAAATGTGCACAAATTTTGTGCACAAATTTTTTGTGGGGCCCACTACGGGTTCCACACAAATAATCCAAGCCGTTCATTAAATGTAAAACATTTTTTCAAGGGCCCCCGCAAAAAATCAGCTCAATCTGATAGTCATAGATGCTTGATTCAATCATTTAACTTTTCATTCGAATCTCAAGATAATGAAAAGTTAAATGATTAAATCAGACACTTATAGAAATCGGATTGAGTTGATTTTTTGCGGGGGCCCTTGAAAAAATATTTTACATTTAATGAACGGCTCGGATTATTTGTGTGAGACCCGTAGTGGGCCCCATAAAAAATCTGTGCACAAAATCTATGCACATTTGCTGTGCGTGTAGCATTACTGAAAAATAAAAACATCAATAAGCCTAATAGCGAAGTGTGTTCCCATTCAAAGACTGCTTGAGAAGGAATTTCCCAAGAAAGCTTCTGTTTACACCCGTTTTTGGCACCAAACTTCGAGCTAGCGCTAAAGGATCATTTAATTAATTCTTAATTAAATTGGGCCAATTTTTATGAGTTGCTCGAGCTAAAAAGTTAATGGGCCACATTAATTTTGTGATTTGGAGCAAGGCCCAATTAATTGTCCAAGTGAAGCGAGATGCGCCGAATAATTTGCTATGCGGTGGCTGATGAAGATATACAAGCATGCGTATATATATGCCATGTTCCATATGGAAGAAAATGGTGATTTTTGATTTGTTAGTGGGCACACAAATGAAGAACACGTGGCATTCTATGGAAAAGCAATTACCCCATGTTTTCTTTTCTGCCAAGAGGAGGTGGACAAGCAGATATTTATTTTTTAAAGGCTATTTGACTTGTTAAAATGGCCCACTATCTTTGGAAACCACCCATGACCAGAGAAGAACGTGTGCACTATTCGGCCAACAAAGGTTCATGGGACACTTGGCACCACAAGAGCAAGGCTGGAAAATACACATGCAAAACTGTGGAAGTTTTTGGCCTATAAATAGAAGAACTCAAGAAGAAAAAATGGTTCACATATCAATCAAGCTCAACGCTTAAAACCAAATCCTTCCCAGTGAAGCAATTATCTCACTTCTCACATTCGCTCAATTACTTCTTCGAGTAATTCGGGTTTCTATCTCTCTTGTACCCCAAACTTTATTATTACGATATAATAAAGTTATTTCATCTCTCTTGTACCCCCAACTCTATTATTACGACATAATAAAGTTATGCTACGTTGTTATTTCTTTTCGTACACGGTTGGAAAATTCTAAGTCCACGCTCGTTGTGGCAAAACCACGAACCTCTTTGTAGTCTCACCCTTTGGATCACACGCAAATGCACTACATACGAAGTCAGATCGAGGCGCTCACGCCTTTCATATGTTGGACGACGACAAATCCTGACACGTCCGCGCTCACACCGCACACGCCATTTGATTTTCCACTCACGTCTATCCGGTGGAAAAGTGGGAAACAGCTCCTCATCTTCCGAAGAGTCTCCTCAAGACTGGCCATGCGGCTGCCCCAGTCCAGCCCAATGTGTTGGAAACCTTGGCCCATGGGCCTAACTCTTCCATTATGCCTATATCACTTTTCTCTCTTAGAGCATCTCCAGCCTTGACCCATTTTAAAACTCAAATTTAAGAATGGGACAAAAATCACAAAAATCTCTTTCCAATCTTTGACCCAAACCCTTTCCCATTTTGGATTTTACTCATTTTTTTGTCTAAATCTGAGATAACTTTTGCCTTGACCAATTTCTCCAACCGACTAGTTAGAGAGAGAGAGAAAGAGAGAGATGTGTAAAATTTGGGTTTAATGATTGGAGATGTGTCTACCTAAAATGAGTTTTTATCCAAAATTTGACTCAAATTTGAAGAAAAATATGAGTAAAGGTTGAAGATGCTCTTACCCATTGTCTTTTTCCTTTCCACAACTTCTCCAACATTATAGACATTGATAGGCAAATTATTTTTCCCACGGGCTATTTTGTTTATTGACACTCGCCTAATGTAGGAATGACAACGGGTCTATTCGGTCCGAGTTTTGCAATTACCGTACTCAAACCCAAAGTCCTTATCTCTACCAAACCTGCTGTATTACGGATTCCATTAATGAACATATATATGCAAAACTTAATCCAAACTGAAGATGTACCAGTGACTTGGTGGTGTTGAGGAGAATAGAACAAATCAAACCGCCCATGGGTAGGAAAAATTAAAGAAAACTTGCCTCGATAGGCAGTACTTTTATTGGCAACTGAATGAATTGCTAGTACTTACTTACCAATGACACTGCCACATAGACATGTCGTGAAAAATATTCTGCTTGTGTTCATAGCACTCCGATTTTTTCCCTCCTCCAATGTGTGTATGTGTGTGTTTCTGGGCTTAACTTGGAATTGGTTACCCTATGAACAACGGCCCAAAGCCTAGCAAGTAGTCCACTCGTTGGTGGGTTGGACTGGTGAGTTCTAATTGCTCCCACAGTCGTAGTAGTTAGTTGTCACACAAATCTAATGAATTGTAGCCCAATTAACTTTGATTGGTTCCCATCTCAGAAATATTTTTTTCAAAAGTTTTGACTGTTTCATTATCCATATTTTTTTATTTTTAGTGAATTTTTTTATCAAATTTTTTACTTTTCTAATGTATATAATGTACTTTATTAGAAAAGTCAAAAAAATTTGTTACAATAAAAAAATTTGACTAAAGACGAATCCCTATGAATGGTAGGGAAATTTTCTTCCACATAGAAACCGCAAAACTTTTGAATGCGTCTACATATAAAATATGATTAAAAAAAGAAAAACCTTCAATCTGTACATGCACAGCAATAAGTCTAAGTTTAAATAACAACAAAAGATTTACAGCACTGCTAACCACACAGATAATCTGTGCACAATTATTGTTATGGGGTTTACTACGGATCCCACACAAATAATTTGAGTCATTCATTAATTGTAAAACATTTTTTTAAGAGTCTCAACGAAAAATCAGCTCAATCCGATCCCTATAAGTGCTCGATCCAATAATCTAAACTTTCATTCAAATTTTCAGATAATGAAAAGTTAGATGATTGGATCGAGTAACTATAACTATCGGATTGAATTGATTTTTCGTGAGGACCTTTGAAAAAATATATTACATTTAATGAATAGTTTGGATCGTTTGTGTGAGATTCGTGGTGAGTCCCATAGCAAACTCTGTCCACATAGAATATCTGTGTGGACAGCCTTATTGAAAGATATCGAGTTCTAAAATATATTTGATCTTGAACTGTCTTATCATTTTTTTTGCAATTGACATATCTTTGTTGCCACTTGCCCGTAAATTATTCTTAACGCGGATTAAAATATTTGACTTCTTCAATTTTGTATAGACGAAAGCAATTACAAAGAAATAATCAAATAACTATTTTTTTTTTGCTAGGCAATAATCAAATAACTATTGACTGAACTTGAAAACAATTTTAAAAAAGAGATAGGAATATCTATATAGTAACTATTTTATTTACTTTTTGAATTGTTTAAAATTCATCATAATTTATACTTACAATCTTTTTTCCTTGTGTCGAGAAATTCAAAAAACATAAAACAAAATTTTTTTTTTTTTGGGAAGGGTGCTACACTAACTGAAAGTACTTATTTGAATTATCGTTTGAGTTAAAAATGATAATATATTATAAGAGAATAATCTATCTCTTAAAAATAAGTACATAAAAAAATAAGAACCTTAGTGTGAGGGAGCTTGAATCAAAGCTAATAGATTTGTCAAAAAATTATTTTTATTGGTTTGATCGATCGATTTTTCACAGCCATACCATTCTCTTTTTCTTTTCTTTTCTTTTCTTTTCTTTTTTCCAATTGTCACAATACGTGGGCGACAATCACGTGAAACAGCCACCTAATCATCCACGTCAACCCAGACGCAACCGTATATATCCGCAATCCGATCAAATCAAAATCAAAAAAAGCAAAAAAGGAGGCAATTATCCGCAAAGCCGCAGAGCACCGTCGCGGCGTGGTGCTCACGCGACAAACGTGTGGCCCGAACTGTTTCTCCATTCACCAGCGAGCATATAAACGGGATTCTTCACTCGCATCTCTGGCCCGTGTTTCCACGCGACTGTGTACTACTGGAAAACTCCCTCTGACGAGCGCGTTTGCTCAACAAACTATTCGATGCCAAAACGTATGACCGAGAATAGCGGAATTTACGGGGGGGCCCACCGATTCAAGTGCGCGTCACGTGGTCCCGTCCCACGAGAGTAGGATAAAGCCACGTGAGCGAATCAAAAATCTGCGAGCAATCCTCCGGCCACGTGGACGCCACGTTTCCAAACTTCGGAAAAAAATAAAAATATCTTGCTCCCGAAACAAGGCAGGCGAGATCTCCTCCACAGAACCTCTTGCACCTCCACGAGCCTTACACCTGGCACTCAATAGAACCGTTTACCAGATATACCAACCGGCAAAACTATTCACCGCTCAACATCTCACCCTTCGTATCGAGAATTAATTATATGAATTTATAAAAAAATAAGCCTTTAGGTAGAATTTTTATTTTTTTTAATTCGAACCATCTAAAATATTTTTAGATGATGAGATTGAGAGGAGGGAGCGATAAATAATGAGCGATAGACGTATACTTTCTGGCTACCAATATTATTGGTTATCATATACTCCCTCCTCTGTCCCCATTTTTAGTCGATTTTAAATTTCAACTAAATAAGGAAACACAATTATTGTACTTTTAAAATTTTGTATTTTTTATTTTACCCTTCAATTACTGTCTTTTCTTATATTTTTAAATAGGAGTAATTTGTAAATAGAAGGGTAGAAAAGGAAATTCATTGTCTATTGTCCATTTAATTATGAAATTCAACAATATTTTTGGAACGGCAAAAAATGTTACTAACTAGGGAAAAAAAAAATGTAACGGAGGGAGTAATTAAATGGAAAATCAAGATGGTTTCTTGAGGGACTGCAAGTTGCCCCATCCCTATTTCTATACCTTTCCTCCTCCGTTCTTTCCCCTTCCTGGACTTGCAGAATACACACACAGAGAGAGAGAGAGAGAGAGAGAGAGAGCGGAGAGAGAAAATGAAGGGCTGCGATTTGTGCAAGTCGGCGCCGGCGAGGATGTACTGCGACTCGGACCAGGCGAGCCTATGCTGGGGCTGCGACGCGAAGGTTCACTCGGCGAACTTCCTGGTGGCGAGGCACTCGAGGACTCTGCTGTGCCACGCGTGCCAGTCGCCGACGCCGTGGAGTGCTTCTGGCGAGAAGCTGGGGCGGACGGTGTCGGTGTGCGAAGGCTGCGTCGACGGGTGCGGGGGAGTGAAGGGGGCGGAGGAGAACGGAGTCCGGAACGACGAGGAGAGCGATGGAGGTTACGACGGCGAAGAAGAAGAAGACGATGAGGATGACGACGAGGAGGAGGAAGGGGAGAATCAGGTGGTGCCGTGGTCGTCGATGCCGCCGCCGCCTCCTCCGGACGTGAGTTCTTCCAGTAGCGAGGAGTCGTCGAGTAGGTTTTGCAACGGCGGAAGAGCAGCATCGCTGAAGCAGTTTCGCCGGAATTCTGCAGATCTTTGCTCTGATGTATGTATTTTCTTTTAATTCGATTGTTTTTTGAGTTTTTCCTTGCAGATCCTCAATCCATTGGCCTTTTTTTTTTTTTTCACAATATCGTCGTGTTTTGTTTGGAACTTGTGAAAAAATAAGAGAAATGAAGTAAAAAAAATTCTCTCCCATCATTTGATCCGGAGAGATAGAGAAAACAAAAAAATCTCAAATTGTGCACAGTACAATTTCTCTTTCATTTTCCTCTCAATTTTCTCCCATTTTCCTTCCCTCTTTTAAATTAGTTGTGAAACTTCAGCTTACACGAATTACTTTCTATTTTCTGCATTGAGCCAGATCTGTTTAAAACAACCGCTTTTCTTCAACTGACTCCGTGATATACTCTTAAATTGTGCATTTCCTTTTCAATTGCGTGATCACTGACACCAAGAACTGAGATCTTTGATAAAATGGTGCTATTACAAGGCTTAACAGTCCCGATTTGTTGATTTCTCCTATCGCAGGATGATGATCTCGGCTGTTCATCTGCTCACCGGGAAAACAGGTCAACGGCGGCGCCAAGACACAGCGGAACCGTTTTTATTGAACCGTCGAGGCCTTTGAAACGCCAGAGAACGGACCTGACTGGCACGAGTACTAACGCTGAAAATTATGGAGACTATCGTTGAGGTCTGTAGTCTGAGTGAGAATCCGGCAGCCGTCCGTTCGGTAGCGTCGCGGATGCCATAGCCGTCGTCCGATTTAAGGAGGTTTGATTGCCGTGACTAACAACGAGCCTCTGGCAGGGTGATCAATCCTGTTTTAACCTTAGTAGTTTGCTTGATATGATATCTTTAGTTGTATTAGGGAGGTGATTTCTACTAGCTAATTGTAATCCCCATTCGATTTTTCTCGTTTCAAAAAATCCAGACCTCCAAAGAATATACATGCCCCAGCACTAAATTGTGGGGGGATTCATGTTGGCGTTGATTTCTGCTCGTTTAGAAATGTATGTTGTAGCATTCAGTTTGGGTAGAAAAATCTCTACTCCTTTTTTTAAGTTTTATTATTTTCTGTTGAGAATGTCTGCTTTTTACACTGTAAAATACTACTGGATAGTCAATCTCTTTAATCATTCTTCTTGGCTTGGCTCTTAAAAGTCTTTCTTGTTCTTGATGAAGTTCACAACCTAATTCATTGGGCGCATCAGCACTTTGAAGAAATCTGTGTGAACAGAAATTCGACATGGAGAATAGTCTTGGATTGTCCGATACACATGGATCTAGTAAAATAATGAAAATTATCGACAACATCCGATATGTGCACCTATTATTGATTGGTCTTGGCAATGTCGGTTTCAATGTCTTTGATTTCCTCACGCCCGTATCATGGATTTGGTATATTTATTTAGCACCTACAAAATATTGCCACAACTTTCGGTTTTTTTTATTTCCCTAGATTTGGCTATTATGCTCAGTTGCGCTCGAAGTACCCTTAGTAAGAAATTTTTATTCTGTTCAGTGTTCATGACTAACCTCGGACTTGAAATTTGAAGTTCTGGCAGTTATTATTGTAGTATTTTCATTCGCAATTTCGCAACCGAAAAACCTGGTTTTTTGCTGATTGTAGTCGTAAATGGGTCATTCGAGAGCCTGAATTTTGATCCTTTCACTAAGGTGTGGGTAAAATATGTGTCAAGTAGTGTTTTCCCCAGCTTGAGTAGCACTTCCATCATCGCTCTGCGTTAACACTTTTAATTCTCTTTGTTGCGAAATTTCGATAATTTTATATATATATTTTCTAAAAACGGTTTCACGCTTGCTTTCCGTTCTTCCACCCAAATTATGTGACTTTGATAGAGCACTGTAGTATAGAATTCGGGCCAAGTGTTTCTTGGGTACAGTGTTTCTACAATACCCAAGAAAAGTTTGAGGTGCTTAACCATACTAGTACTCCATTTGTGTATTGACCATTCATTCAAATGCCGGTGTCAGATGATGAGAATGACTAGTTTTGGAGCACGTTCGCATCCGACGGCTAAGGCATGGGTGCTCTCTATGGGCTTTAATTGGAAATTTGGAATGCATGAACTTTCCCAATTTTCTCAATGCACATCCCTCGGTTGTTGAGAGTACTTCCAATAGGCTCACCTATTGTCATGGGAGGCCAATTTTTTAGTACTCTCGGAGTACCATGTGATACTTTTCGCAAATAAAAATTATTGTCACATAATGCAAGTCACTTTTTATCTCCTAGTCATTCAATAAAAGTGATTGATCATAATGTCTCTATTACATAATTTATTTCATTACGTAAATGATTGAACACACCGTAAAAATACGCTGAATAATTTACACGTCATTGGATCGGAAGATATTTCCATTTTTTTAAATTATACTTTGTTGTCCCATTCTCTAGTGTGTGATTTGATCACCCTGATATAATTCAAGGTCAAGAATGGTTCCTTTTTTTTTACGTGGAATCTATAGTTTAGATTTAAGGCCACAATTTATGGCCGGCAGTCACATCAAAGTGGGGAAAGCTTTCTCAGTAGGATAATCGACTTTGTGGAAGCAAGAATCATAGGACACCACATTAGTCTCAAATGGATGATCATAAATAAAAAGTTACATAGATGGCTTGGGAACAATTTTAAAAAGATTGTGGTCGAGGGAGTTTATGATCGACACCCCCACATGCCTTGTCCATTTCACCAATTATCTTAATAACTATTTTTATTAGTACCATATTATACTGTTATTAAGGACCACATTAATTTGGTGGTGAAATAATTAACGAAAAGGTTGCTTTGGTAAATTACTGTAGAAAAGAAAGGGAATAAGTGGAGGTGGATCTAGTCTGATCTTGTGGTGAAGAATTGTTCAGTTGTTGCGAGGAAGGAACGGAGGTGGTTGTGCGTGTGTGGCTCCTCTTGTATTCTATTCCAGGGGGTCTTGAATGTGACCTCATGATGTGTGACAGGGACAGACAAATTCACTGAATCCGGGTATTTTAGGTTGTTTTTGGTTCAAACTTTTCCTCTTGGTTGATACACCATCCGTCTTATTTTTATTATTCAGTATTTTGTTTGTCTCTTTTATATTTTTTGTTTATATTTTTAATATAAATTTTAAAAAATATGTAATATGAATCTTATTTGATAGATCTCGATTAGTTTTACAATACATAGTTTTCAAAATGATAAAAAAATCACAAATTAACAGATATAAATAATTCAAAAATAACACACAA
This sequence comes from Rhododendron ovatum, assembly GCA_019656835.1. Taxonomy (NCBI): domain Eukaryota; kingdom Viridiplantae; phylum Streptophyta; class Magnoliopsida; order Ericales; family Ericaceae; genus Rhododendron; species Rhododendron ovatum. The sequence continues at coordinate 12,920,866 of CM033795.1, forward strand.
TTCAAAAATGGATAGTGAAAATGAGACGGAGGGAGTACATGCTTTTTCAGCCACTAGTTTATTGATGTTTCTTTTAGGCCTACATCACGTTTCTACTAGAATTTAACCCGCGCGATACACGGCTAAACGTGTCTATCTATCTATGAAGTGTAATTTTGTTCACTCTTCTTTTTATTGATTAAAATGTTATGGATTCTACCACAAAATGATGTTATGTTTATCATATAATACACTTTTTAATAGGAAAATGCTAGAGACACATCAATGTGTTACACCTCAATCACGCCTCTCTCCAATGCATGTGTGGGAATTCCACAATAAATTAAATGCTAAAAACCAGCTAGGGACCCACATGTATGTGAGAAAGGTGTAGTTGAGGTGTGACAAATTGATGTGCCCCTAACATCTCTCTTTTTAGTAAGCATGACATCATGTGATGGGATCCACATTATTTCAACCAATAAGAAAGAGGGTAATGTTCACCTTTTAAGTAGAGGGTGAACAAAACTCAACTCCTATCGATGTTATCATATAATTAAAAAATTTGCAATTTATACAATATTAGAGAAATACATTGGTATTTTGTGTACCAGTCGAGATTCCAGTACGAGCCCAGTACGGCCTGTAGTGATTGGTATAGACCGATATTTTGACCAATACAAAACACCAAGGTAAGTTTACCGTTTTAATACCGATGCGGTATACACCGATCACTACAATACGTGATTGACAACATTGTTTCTAATACTGTTTTTGCTTGAGAAGTCATGCCATCTACTCTCTTTTTGACGAAATTGCGGGGATTATATTAATAATTGTCCAACGGCACTTACATAACGGAGTTTATTATAAAAAAATTTGACAAAACCAAACTAATCATCTAACTATTGTAAAACGAGAAAACACAAGGCAGTCGATGTCTTTCGCCTCGACACAGACGTAACCTGACGCAAACAACGGCACTCGTAATCTGTTGTAAATTCATACATAGAATCAACAGTCTCAAAAGAGATAAAGTGCTAGCGAAAGATATAAAAAATAATAAATACTCAGACGATCAAATGGACTTCAACCAAGTATGAATGTACCAATGAACTTCCACAAGCTACAGCTCTGTCATGCCAATACAACCTTCTTATGAGGAGTCAAAACTAAAAGGTAAACACAATTAAGGGACATAATTTAATAAGGACGTAGATCTTGGACTCCATGCTTAAGGCCACTGCAAACCACAAACCTTAGGGCATCCACAGTGGTATAATCAAAACAAAAAGGTTTATAAAATTAGTAACATTTGTTCAAAAAGAGCTCACATTGGAATAACCAAACTTAGAAACATCTAGACAACTTATCAAATTTTGGTTCCTGGATAATCAAAACTACTAATCTTTTGCTAATAATCAAATTTAATTATCTTCACATTTCCTCAATCAAGTACACTATCATTACACAAAAACTTTTTCCCTTCCATTTTCAAACATGTTTATAACAAAAATACTTTTAAAAACAGTTTTTATTTTTTTGCAAAACAGTTTTTTTTTATTAAAACTGTTTTTCCCAAATTTTTTTAAACAATTTTTTTTATTAAAATTGTTTTTTCAAAAACTGTTCTTATAAAAAAAACTTTTTCTATTCAAAAACTGTTTTTTTTTAATTAAAGTTTTCAAAAAACTATTTTCTCTTTTTCTAATAACTTATTTTTATTAGTTTGAAAACTATTTTAAAAAATTCTTTTCTATGTCACAATTTCTAAATTTTTACAAGTTAAAAAGGTGATGTGGTAAATTTTGGTTATTCAATTTTGATTGTACCATTATGAACCTTTATATTGCTAATCTTAGCAACCCCTTAAATGGATAACTAAAAGATATGTGGCAACTTTTGATTATCCACTTTTGATTATTCCACTGTGGATGCTCGTAGAGCATGTACACCAGTAAAATGTATTTTACCTATCCAATAATCCCTTTTTTTATTTTATCTACTCAAATCTTTTTCAACCCCACACCAATCCTCTCTATTATACCTTTTCATCCTTACGATATTATCATACCCCAAAATGAGAAGTGACTTGTTATGAACCATATGACCAAAGCTCGTAGAACATGCAACCTAAAAGAAATTTAATTATATTCCTACGCAATGAACTACTAAATAACCAATTCCTTTTTTTTTTTTTATTAGGAACAACTCCAATCAATTAAATTTAACAAAAAGCACATGGTACAAACATCCCATGAATCAACCAATATCCAGTGATCGAACAAAAATAAAAAGAAGTTGTTATCTGACAATTGTTTCGAATGTGGAAGCGATTATTAAAATAAAACTAAAATGAGACACCCTAAGGAGGTCAACAAAAGAGATTCCCGAGATGCCGTCAGAGTTCTTGCCTAACTCCTCAACTTACTTGAAAAAGAAGTTAGATAAAAATCCGTCAGCTAACAAACTCAGTAAGTAACAAGTATGTATAATAAATAAAGTTGAAAGTGGGGATAAAAATAATTTACCATTAAACATAATTAGCATACGAGGTGTCCAATAGAATAATAAATTAATCAATGATGCATTTAACTAAATAAATATTTTTGGTAGTGATCACAATACTAATTCCATCAATAATGGAAAATCGCAATCAAACAGTGCCATGGCCAAAATAAATCTTATCGAAATTGGATCCAATATCGAACTTAGAGTCACGAGGGTTGGCAGCCCGTGATACTTTTTCCTAAAATGATCCGGCAAAAGAAAGTCGTTGAGCATTAGGGTCACTGGCCTAACATGGTATTTTCTCCAATGACCAGAGTCACTAATACACGAAGATGAATAATTTTTCTGGACTTCCGAAGTAAATAATTGTTCCATTAATATCCACCAAGAAACAATTACAATTGATTTCACCAAAAGTTCATCGCATGCCAATTTATATAGAACATCTTATAAACAGTTTTGAGTCTCTGAATAACATTATAAATTTCTGAAGGAAATACTTTTAAGGGACACAGAGAACTATTGAAAATACGTAACATACTTAACTACTCACCTAGGTCCAAAAGTAATGCAACTCGAACACACAAAAAGAGGCTAACATGAACAAGATAACAAATCACGAAAATGACCATCTATTCAAATATACGCTACATAATACGGAAAACTGCCTACTAGTATCATAAAAAAAAATTTTAAATATAGAAAACTAGCCTAATCCTAATTACTCCCCTTCAGTTAATACCAAAACTATACAACCCAACTCATGTCTCCAATTCCATGTGCAAATCAAATCACCCGAACCGCCACCCATGCACGCGACACATCTCCATCACCCTAAGCACAAATCTTGACACCTGCTCACACTCACATCTCCCACAACATCCACTACTACTCCAATAAGTCAAATAGGATTAGAAGGAAAACCATTGGTGCCAAACCTATGGACGACAAAGAATAACTAGGAACGGCAAAAAACCCAATTAACCTCACAATAATTCCATTGTCTTATACCTTCCAAAAGTCAAGCCTTAACCCAATCCATGGATGACAAAGAATAGAAAAAGCGACAGGAATAAAGGGGTAAAAAATCTCTCTTACCCGATCACAAACCAGCCGAACTCAAATGTCCTTGTGGCTTCTGTTTTTCTCACATAAAGTTCTCTCAAACTTCTTATCTTAAACGTTCTTTCCAAATAAAAACCCTACTCCGTTAAAATATCTCTTAACGAGTAATATTATAAAACTACCCACTAACATAATACCTCTAATTTATAGCCGACAAGTTAATTAACGTAACCAACTAAAATAGACTCACTACTGTAATTAATAATTATACTTTTACCCTCAAACTAATAATAACGTACATAGTAACTATATTGCGTAGAAAAAAAATCGCTAATTAGGACCCACACCATAAAACTCCCAATTAATAAATAGCCAAAATAATTAATAAGATAAATAAAATTTCTAGGCTGTAACATAATATATACTAAAAGAGAGAGAGAGACAGAGAGAGAATGAGGGAGTGGTAGGGAGGAGAGAAAGGAAGAATAATATTTTTATGTTTTGCTTGTGAATAGTAGCTCTCTAGTTTTATAGAGCATTTTCCGAAATGGTAAAATACCTGAGTGTTTCCAGAGGCTAGTGCAAGTTGCTTTGGTGGCTTTGATTAGGTAAAATGACTATAAAAGTGGGTTTGTCAACTCTTGTGTACATGCTCTTAGCATAACCTCTCTAAAATGTCCCAAGCTACAGAGACTTACTAGTTTTACCTAGGTGTTGTACACTTTGAATCCCATTTTTCATTCTTTTTCTTCTCTCTTCGTGAACGTTTACTCTTAAGATTGGCTTCTTCTCCCTTTTCCCAGACGATGCCTTTTCATTTCGTCTATATCTCCACATATTTTTCGTTGAATGACATGTAAGTGTCATCATTTGGCCAGCAAGCCCGCACATTGCTCGCCTGGTCGAGCCTATCAAGCGGGTGGATTAGCTCAGCTCAAATAATGTATGGGTTGGCTTGGTGATTGAAGCATGATCAGTGGCTTGCTTGCTGCCCTCTATCTCTCTCGAATTCAAAACGCTCTAGAACCAAACGCAGATCTCCGCCGGGGGGGGGAGGCGCTGCCTTTCTCCCTCTTCCCCCGAGCCACCTCTCCCTTCTTATCCTCCTACTTTCTCCCTCTAAACTCTCCTCTGTTTCTTTTTTTGCTTTACAGGTGCTTGGCGACGGCGATGGTTTCCTCACAACAGCGTTGAGGGGCAGTGTAGGTGGGGACATTTGGTGATCTTATCGCTTCTAGCTTGTTTTGCTTTTCACCAGGTCATTTTTAGGATTTACAAATGTGTGGGTTCATGGTGATTGGTTTGGCTTTGGGTCTCACGACGGTAGGCCGCCGACGGCCTCCTCCATTCTGCATGCTACTCTCCCTAATTCTTGTCGACGCTGTCTGCTCATGGCTCCTCCAACGTTTTATCTCTTCCGTCTCCTGATTAGCCGTCGGTTTGTACTATTGGCGTAGCCGGTTTGCTTAATGGCAATATCCGATCTCGGTGGGGGTGGGGATGGTGGTGGCATTTGTCTGCGTTTCTGCCACTGGTCTTTCTATTGGGTTTGACTGGTTCTTTGCTTAATGGCATGTGGAGTCTTGCGAAGTGGAGGCCATCACGGATGGGCTTGTGCTTGGCGTCTGTGTGGTGGTTGGTGGCAGCAGGCTGCAGCGCCGACGGTTTTAGGGGTTGTAGTTGTTAGGTGTTGTTTGGGCTTGTCCCACTATCTGGCTTTTTGGCCCTTTGTTATTTGAGCTTATTATTTTATCTGGATTTTTAGGCCAACATGTGTTGCCTTTGTTGGAATGGCGTTTCTCATGTTTGGCTTCGTGCTAAACTTAGGGTATTAGGTTTCGGATGGATATAAAATTATTCTTAGCGTTACATACTCGGTTGAATCTCGAGTTAGGAATATGAAATCATCACTCATTATTTCTATTAATTTTTTGTAACAATTTTAGAAATTAATGAATTTTTTTTGCCTTTCAGAAAGTAAATGTCCCGCAAGCCCATCGGGTTATCTGGCTTGCAAACCCGCTATCTAGCCCGCGAAATACTAGTAAGTAGTTATATCGAGTTTCCGATATTACCCTCCATTCCCCCTCTCCTCCTTTCTAGAGTGCATCACGAGAAATGGTAGAGCAGAGAACCTCAGAGAGATGAGAGAGAGAGAGAGAGAGAAGAACGATTGGAAGATATAGAGCATAGATCGATTATTGCACTGACGCCATTACCGCAGACGCTCACCACTTGATTACTCTTTGACAAATTTAAGGTCCCAATCTCCCATCCTAGGTTTAATCTTACCTTCATTCCGAGGAGACATTTTGCGCTTTTATGTACTCTGTTCAAATCTCACCCATCGTTTAATTTTGCCCTACAGATTTGTCTGAATGCAAAGACCGAATAATAATACGGCTATACTAGTACTAGTCAAATACTAAAACAACAAGTACCACGCCCAGATCCCCCTCGCACCCCCTCAGCTTTGGATCGTCTTCTCCTACCTCATCGATAATGGCAACAACCAAAGCAGCAGCTGCAGCAACTGGCGCTGGCTCCACAAGTCATCCCAAGACGGGAGCCATTTCAAAAGGATACAACTTTGCTTCGACTTGGGAACAGGTTTCGTACTCTTCTTATTTCTTCATTCAGTTTTGTCCTTCTCTTATTCCAATTTTCTCATTTTTTTGTCCAAAATACAGCGGAAAAGGGTAAATTTTGGATCTTTCTTTTTTTGTCTCACAGTTGTATTTTTACACAACGATGGCGGTGAATGGTTGCTAGTAAAGGTTGCTCTCGGCATTTAAAAAAATAAACTCGAACTGCTTTTTTTTTTCCTTCTTTATTTGTGAGTTCTTGGCCCTCGAATCGCAGTGCTGTCATCTTAATCTAGCATATTTGGTTCTTATTATCAAAATTGATAGTTTATTTTTAATAACCGTCACTCCTTGTTCCAGCATACACCATCCTAACTGTTTGTTTTGTCTTTTCTTTTGGATTTGTAAACATGTTTGAATGTGATTAGGTTTTGTCAATAGTCCACCAACGTTTTCTGTTTGGTAGAGGTTATAGTTGGGTCCTCAGACTCCTCACCTCAAGCTATTGTTTGTGCAGAACGCTCCGCTCACAGAGCAGCAACAAGCAGCAATAGTAGCACTTTCTCACGCATTTGCTGAGCGACCTTTTCCTGGCAAATTGGTGAGACTTTACCTTGTGCATCGAGCATTTTACTGCTGTTGTGGATGCTTTGCTTCAGTGCAATAATTACATTGCAATTATCTGGCTTTGCTTTTGTAGTCCCAGGAGCACATAGGTGGACAAGATAACGGTTTGTCCATTTCCACTAAGCACAGCACCATGGAAGAAACAGGGGCAATTGAAGCAGTTTTGGTCAATACAAATCAGGTAATTCACTCGACTTCTTGTCGTATTCAGTTCATGTACGTGGGACATATTTAGGAGCAGCAATACTTGGCTCTTTGTCTGAAAACTGATGCCAGCAGGAAACTCCACAGAAGAATTTATAGCAGAAATGGAAACAAAGGAACTTTATTCTTGAGTTTAGTTTAGGGGAGGAAACAAAGATAAATTTAAGAGCAAAAACTTTTAGTATTGGTTGTATATTCTATTGCGCCTATCTTATTGGAAATGAGCTCATAAAGAAAGTTTGTTATGATGTTCTCCTCGAGTTTTCTTTTTATTCTCTTCCAAGATGGAGATTCCAACAAGAGAAATCAACTTTCTTCGCTTTTCTCTTCCTTCCCATCCAACAAACACAACATGTGAACGTCAATATTTAGCTGGCACACCCGCTAACAATGATGTTTGGGTGGCCATTCACTTTGCACTTTCTATGCCCCTTGTGATTGTTTTTTTTGAAACGGCAAAATATGATTAAGAAACTTGATAAGGGTACATCAAGTGGGAGAAGAGGGGAGGGGGATCCAACCAAAGATTGGACAAACATGGAAGGACAAAGCCCTAAACACCTAGGGCAGGCCCGTAACAAATAGACCAAACCCGAAACACCAATGGGCCTAAAATGCCGTGATCATTAAACTCGGTACAAAACCTAAGGGCCAAAATACCCAAATTTGAAAATTCAGCACAAATACAAACGGCTAGGCCTAGCCCAATTCCAATCCCAATCCCAAAACCCCGTTCCCTGCCCATCGCAGATCACCACCACTGCCGCCGCTCACCACACCGCCAACCGCCTCCCCAGCAGGCAAACCAGCACCACCAAGAAACCACCAGACCTGGCCGAGAAACTAAACCACTAGACATTGAGAAACACGATGACCCATGCTGTTCTATCCCCTCACACTCCCGAAACCCATGGATAGCAGCCGAGAAATCGGCACTTCGATCCTCATAAACGGCAAGAGAAACCGAGAGCCAGGGATACATAAACGACGACGATAACTGCCTCCTCTTCGTCGCCCGTTAAAGCTCCGAGCAGATCTACGCTCTGTTCCACCGGCTAATCCAAACCGGCAACACTCAAGAGTGTTGCACGGTGGGAGAAAACATGAGAACCAGTCCCTCAAGTCGCCACAAGATCACGCCGTTAGGCCTACCGGCATGGCGGCAACCCCCAAGAGTAGTAGCCAGCGATTGAGGCGACGACCAAGAGGAACCAAAACCCGGGAGACGCGGCTGCAGTAGAGAAACGATGCCCCCCCCCCAGAGGCAGCAAGATAAAGATAAGAGTTTAGAGAGAGAGAGAGAGAGAGGGGTTTCAAAAGATTTTTACTACTTTTCCTTGCCCCTTGCGATTGTTCACTCATTTTTTCTTGACGCATCTTGTTTACTCCCTTCGTCCCATTTTATTAGTCCCTTTTGGGATTCCAAACTTTTAAAGGAACATGCAATTAATGCATGTCTCCTAAAAGTTTTGGGTTCAATTTCCATTATTGTCCTTTAATTTTCACTTTTATTACTTTTTAAGCATTTATGAGGGTTAGTTTTGGAAATCTAAACACTTTTGTCAAATAGACTAACTTTTTGGGACATCTCAAACTGGAATAAGTGACAAACAAAATGGAACTTAGAGAGTATTTGTTATTCCCGCCTCGTAGGTGCATTATTGAACAGCCATTAAGCTTGAGTATGAGAAGGTTTTGTTAGCAATATATAGTTCCTTCGGGAGTATGCTAACTTCTGAATGCTCTATTATAGTCCAGATTTAGGTATTTAACCATAGAACAAAATTTTACCTCTTGGTTCTATTGTGTGCATTCTTGCGGTGCAGTTTTACAAATGGTTTACAGATCTTGAAGCAGCTATGAAATCAGAGGTTAGCAGTTGTTTCTTATTGTTAGGTATTGTCACTTAGCAATTGCAATGTTGAGTACCACAGCTACAGCACCTGGTGTTCTTCTTTACACAGACCGAAGAGAAGTATCAGCACTACTTAACCAGTCTAACAGAACGCATACAGACATCTGATGTTATACTTCATCAGGTAGAGTATCTATGTAAATACTTTAACATACATGTTTAGTAAGATACTATAATTTTAACGTATCTTACTTTGGCTATGGCTTTAATTCCTGCATACTATAATTTTAATGTATCTTACTTTGGCTATGTCTCTAATTCCTGCCTATTAGGCCAAGCATACTTGTCCCAAGGGAATAGAAGTAGCAATACGATTTAATTAATTGAACTTACTTTTCTGCAGGTGGATGAGACCCTGGATTTGTTTAATGAGTTACAACTTCAGCATCAAGAAGTGGCAACAAAGACCAAGACTCTTCATGATGCATGTGATCGAGTGGTGTGTAGCTCGTTCTGCCCGATTCTATATATATATTAATCAGTAAAGAAAGTAACATTTCATTGATGACAATAAAATATTACTGCACAAGAGAAAGGAGAGAAGGAAACACCTAACAAGTTGGGAAGAAACCAATGGAACTTAAAAGCAAACACCAATAGCCTCAAAAAACCAAAACACCTAAAACTCATTGCACTCCCCAATGTTCACCCCAATAGCTGATCGTAAAACACCTTAAACCTGACTCTATGCAAGCAACTCGATGGCCTTATGGCTCAGTTTTGGTGGGGGAAGAACTGTGAGAATAGAACTATTCGACCTTGTTTCTTGGAAAAATCTTTGCAAGCCTTACTCTTGGTCCTTGGACATTGATGCTTCATCTTTCTAGAGTTCCAGCATTGTAAATTTCATGCCAAAAGTTACAGCTTGAGGTTTTATAACTGTCGGAATACTCATTTGAACATTACTGTAGGGCACAAACTTAGACCTTTGCTCACTAGGGCATTCCATCTTGCTCTTTTTTGTGGCCAAAAGGTTCAAAACATGGCATTCAATGTTGCTCTTTTTTGTGGCCAAAAGGTTCAAAACATGTTTAAATGGTTGAGAAATGCAATAGGCTCCGCTTTTGTCTTGGATTGGATGTAGGCATGTACCAACTTTTCAGGACAAATACTGTTTGTGTTGCATTTTCGTATTAATTTGGTTAGCTGTTTTGGGTTTTTGACTTAAGAAATTCAATTATGGTTTTTGTTTTTTTTTTGAAAACGGATATGGTCTTGTTGGATGTCCTGGTTTGACCATGTTTAGTTGCTTGTTTCTGTTGCAGCTGATAGAGAAGCAAAAGCTGATTGAGTTTGCAGAAGCACTTCGTACTAAGCTCAACTACTTTGATGAATTGGAGAATGTGCGTTTCAATTCTTACAGTACCTATGAGATTCATTTTCATGTCAATCCGACTTTTGTGGAAGCAACAAGTTTAAATTTGAAATTTCTGGCTTTCAGTCCAAAACAAGGATGGCATGACAAGTGTCCGTTAGACATTTTGGGTTTTCACTTTTCAAAAGAGTACAAGGTTATGAAAGTGAGTCTACATGGTTTGTGAGCTTCGTGAGTAGTGCCTTGGCGGCTTGGCTGTGCTCATGCAATAACTTTTAGGAGCTCAAGCAAAAGTTTGAACAAAGGCTCATAAGCTTGGTGAGTAGTGGCTAGGCAAGCTCACGCTAATTCTGTAGGAGCTCAAGCAAAGCATGTCACATACCCTCTAGTCTCAAAGCCAATCTTGAACAAGTACTAGATATTTGGCCTTGTCAAGTGTCAGCAACTCGGCAGTATAATCGATCTCTTTGAACAACTATTAGATATATGCCTTGCTCTATCTACATTCTACGGCATAAGGCATGTGCATGAACATCAATCTAGGAGGTCAAGCAAAGCTTGAACTCACTCTCCAATATTACAACTCCAGCTTGAACAAGTACTAGACATTGGCCTGGCTAAGTATTAACATTGCTGTAGATTTTTTTGGACAACTACTAGTTACATTGCCTGGCTCCATCTGAATTTTTTAGTATTAGCCATCTGCAGTTGCATATGTAAATCTTAAGGGTATTTTATTGTGCATATGTTTGCAGGTTGCTACCAATTTCTATTCGGCGAATGTTGCAAGTGGAAACTTTCTCGCACTGCTCAAAAGACTAGATGAGTGCATAACGTAAGTCTATATTTTAGAGTCCATTCTTTTCTTGCAACTCTATGGGTCTGACTTAATCAGTTTAGACCATGTTTATATGTTACTGAAACTGTGGATTAGAAGGGTTCGAATTGGTGGGCCATCAACGAGTCATCTTGTGTTACCTAATATTAAAAATTTGCTTGTTTTTTGTGAGCATGCGCTTAGAGAACGATTATATTGATACTCTTATACTTTGTGATATTTATGAGAGCTACTGTTATATTGAGTATAGGTATGTTGAAAGCAATCCTCAGTATGCAGAATCCAGTGTTTACTTGGTCAAATTTCGACAACTACAGGTACCTGCAATTATATTATTCATTGTCTAGAAAATTGTTAGTGGAAGTGGAAGATAGCATTGTTTTTCCTTTTACTATGTTGGATGGTGCTTCTGTTGCCTTCAACATTTGATTTGGATGTTAAAGTTCTAAATACCATTTGCTCGCATGCTTTTTGGCAGTCTCGAGCGCTGGGTATGATTCGTTCTCATGTTCTCTCTGTTCTCAAAAGTACTTCTTCTCAGGTAAAGTACCCTTGCAGAACTGACAAGGTTGTGATGTTTAAAGATGTAAAGCTCTGTCATGCGTTTGTTTCTTTCATCAGGTCCAGGCAGCAATTCGGAGCAGTAGTGACAGCAACAAGGCTGTTTCAGAGGGTGTAGAGGCATCTGTCATATATGTCCGCTTTAAAGCAGCAGCAAGTGAGGTAATGGTGTTCTCTTCTCATCTCTTTGGTTTGGTTGTATCCCAAGCTTCTATTTGGATTATGGAAGGATTATGCCTAGAACAATGTTAGTTACTATATTGTTGGCAGGTTTTTGCACGATTTATTTATATATAGTTCTAAAAAGGATGAATGTTTCTACCTATTTGCAGCTTAAGCCAGTGTTGGAGGAAATTGAAAGAAGATCACCCAGGAAAGAATATGTGCAAATTCTTGCGGAATGCCACAAACTGTACTGCGAACAGCGGCTCTCCCTGGTAGGCTGGCAAAAAATTTCCCTTCTTGTATAAACATACTCTCCCTTGAACTGTTATCAACTGATCTTTTTGTTTTACGTTATATAGGTCAAAGGCATAGTGCATCGGCGGATATCTGAATTTGCCAAGAAGGATAAGTTGCCATCATTGACCAGATCTGGATGTGCATACTTAATGCAGGTTTTTGAATATACATGTAGAAGTTTACCAGACCAAGATTGTTCTCAATTTTGAGTAGGAAGCTTGAAGTATGCTGTTTAAAGTTTGATGCATGAACTTCCTAGATTGCTGTGTCTGGTTGTGTTTTTTTCCTTAAAAGTTTTTAATTATTGTGCAAACTTCCTGGAATAGAGTTCCAATTTTTTTACTCAGTTAAAATAAGAAAAGAGTTCCAGTTTTATTGACAGAAGATTGTCGAAGAAGGTAATTTATTCTGCTCAATTTGATGTACTTTGTGATTTGACCTGCATAATTTCATATTGGAAATTAGTGTTCTTATCTTTAAGCTTCTGTTACTATGCTTAAGCTCCAGTAACATTCTATTTTAATTTCAATTATTTTTTTGATGTAATTCTAGCATGGGGAAGGATCCGTAAGTTTATGGTAGTGCAGGTATTCTTTCAGAAAGTCTGCAAGACCCTTTTGAGGCTCTGGAAAGACTAAGATATAGTAAAGTTTGGGTTAACAAGATCAGCCATGTGTGGGATAAGAATTATGCAGCGAGTAGCTAAATGTTGTCACTACATACTCAACCTTTCCAAACAATATTCCAGTATGACAAGGAACAAATTTTAAGGTTGCTTCTATCCCCATGATGGGCAATCTCTCGACCATAATGATAGCAAGTTCGGAAACAATATAGTTGCATAGTTGTCTCGCAAAATTCCTACTTTCATATTTTTCCTTGTAGTTGGGTAGAGTACTAGAGTGGGATGAAAGGTAACCCAAAGTATGTGTATCAACTAAGGGGAAAACCTGGTTAGGTTTAACTATGATCCTGACCCTCCCAAAAAAAGTGTCAATATTTACGATCAAGCTGCAATTTATACTGCTCTCTTTTTAATTCCATTTCTGTAGGCAACATTTAATGTACCTATAATCTATTTATGTCCTCTAAACATATAACATTGGATGTACATCAAAAAGCACACATATTACTTGAAGTAACACAGAGACGAGGGCAATAGTTTTAGATTCATTTTTATTCCAATTGCAGGTATGTCAGCTTGAGCATCAACTCTTTGATCATTTTTTCCCATCTTCTGCAGAAGATATTTCAAGTTTGGCGCCTTTGATAGATCCTTTGTGAGTTCTTGATTATATTATGAAGTCTTTGCTTTCTTTCTCTTTCTCTTCGGTTTTTCTTTTTGTTTTTGTTCTCCTTTTTCCTACTCGATTGAACTCTTGCTACAACTTGATGATGACTATCAAGCCATCAATGACCCATTAGGGTTTTAGTTCTACTCCGGCGTATAAGTTTTATCCCATTGTAGGACCCTTAATGATTCAGAGGTGATACAAGGTGATCCTTAATCCTTGATTGGTTTCACAGTCAGACTACTCTTTGTTAGAGCCTAAATGGCCTCCTTTAGCCAGCTGTCTTGACTAAACTACCAAAAAATCAATGGACATCATTGTTCATGGAAGGTACCTAGCTAAGCTGATACTCTCCTGATGTTTGTCATCTTCATAAAGGTGGCATAGTGATGTACTCAGGATACAAACAGGACACTATACAAACACACTAGCGAGCATCAACTCTTTGATCAATTACCATCTCATCTTTGCTGGACCGGAATACTTTCTTGTAGTATGGGCTTGACAAAAAGGTGTACCCAGTGCACGAAGCTCCCACATATGCGGGGTCTGGGGAAGGGTTGATGCATGCAGCCTTTCCCCCTTTAAGCCACAATGGGGCAACTTTACTGCAGTGATAGGTCTGCCCTTTGTAGTGTGGACTTGACAGTCAGCTAATTTAGTTCCCAGATGTTTCTTGGTTCTTTGGAATTATAAAACTTTCTTATCTCCAGACCATTGCTTTCTGTCCAGAAATTTCTAGTTTCTGAACTCCACTTCCCTACATGTGCTTTCTCACCCACCAAATATGTTGTTTTCCTAAAGCAATCTCTGCATTGAACCCTGTTATGATGACAGTTTATTTGTGACACAAGAAAATTCGTATTTCGGTTTTCTCTTTGTGTTTGCCTCACATTGAGTTTTTGGAATGCTTGATTGCTTCATCTTTACCTCTTATGTATGCTTCTCTGCTGTTAAACTAATTGCAGGTGTATGTACTTGTATGATACTTTACGCCCGAAGCTTATCCATGAAGTAAATCTTGATATTCTTTGTGAACTTGTGAATATCCTTAAAGTTGAAGCCCTTGGAGAAAAACTTAATATACGGAGTGAATCACTTGCTGGACTACGTCCAACATTAGACAGAATTTTAGAAGATGTTCAGGAGCGATTGACTTTCCGAGCTCGAAACCATATTCGTGATGAAGTAGGTATCGCAGTTGAGAAGTTTTAGTTTTCTTTGTTCTTCAGTATTTTCACTTTGTTAATGGTCATGGGTTCTCTGCACTTGTCCTGTTACATTAAGCCAGCCCTAGAATTGGGTATGGCACTCAACTTTGGTTATCTTTTTCTTGCTGTGATCAAACACGTAGAGATTGACGAAAGAATCATTGCAAGGCTTCCTGCTTCTCTGTGTTGAAAACAACTTGTAGACACTGGAATGTCTGTATTCTAAAATGGGAGAAGTATCCATGTAAAATGCATCTAGGAGAAATTTACTTTCTTAGAGCATCTCCAAAAACTTCCTCTCTTCCTCCTTTTCGCCTCTTAGCGGAGCCAAACGCTCAAATCACTCACCCAACTGACTTGCCTCCCACCTTGGCAAAACCCCATTCCTGGAAAGCCACCACATCTGAGCCCGCAAACCACTGTCGTCGTCGTCTTTGTCCTCGCCATTGTTGGCTCCGGCCAAGGTAAGAGCAGTTGTTCAGTGTATTGAGATTTTTGTTTTTTGAAATTAAGTGGTTTGTGATTCAAATAGGTATTTTGCCTAGGCTGTTGGGGTTTGTGTTTATTTGGTGGCTAGTCAAAGTGAAAAAAGGGCATTTTGCCTAGTTATTTTGTCTAGGACTGCTGGAGATGCTCTTACATAGTTTTATTCGTTCGAATTGTTCTAATAAAATAAATAGTTTATTCGTTATCTTGTATTAGTGTGTGCATCATGGATGCCCATTGGTTACTGTACTTCATTGTGATGGTTAAAGCTACCATTCCTTCGAACAATTGCCAGTATCATTCTGAATCCCTTTCTTGTTTGTTCCTAGATCTCAAAGTATATTCCTTTAGATGAAGATTTGGATTACCCTGCTAAGCTGGAGCAATCGCCTGAGATGAAACCAGAAGCTACTTCGGTAAGTCCAATCCTTCATTTCCTTTTTTTTGATAAGTAAATAATTATATAAAGAAGGCATTAAGGGAATGTCACCCGAATACAAATTACTAATCACAAAACTTATAATTTTAAACAAAGGCTTTTCGACCCCTTCGAAGCATCTCGAATTCCTCTCACGCCAAATAATCCACATCAAACAAAGAGGAATCATAGCCCATACGCCCTTTCTCTTCTTACCCACTATAGCACCCCTCCAAGCGATTAAAAGCTCCTTAACATTTCTCGACATAACCCAAAGTAACCCAAACCAGGCTAACACCGCGGACCAAAGTTCTCATGCTACTGAGCAATCCTTCATTTCCTATTTGACTAATTCTCGTTTAGTTGGCTTTTATATAAAACAAAGTGAGATAATGGAATGGGCCTGGTTTGACATCATGGGTTTGCACATAAGTTGCATGATATCTGAATGTTTACATGATTTGGTTATAGCAAATGATAGCTTTTGTCACCTACAAGGAAATACATTTGCGGTATGTTCTTTGGCTTCAAGGGTCTGCATAAATTCCATTGGACCCCCTATTGATTTTCTTCCTGCATTTAGAGGAACAGATTTCTAATCCAATTCTTGTGGTTTTTGCTCTCTATCATTTTTTGCTGTATGATTGTTTACTTTCTTTCGTAAAACAACTTATCATTCAACCTTGCTTAGCTCTGTGATGCTCTTGTTAAATGCAGGCTGATGAAAACCCAGATATTTTCAAGACTTGGTACCCACCCCTGGAGAAAACTGTGTCATGTTTGTCAAAGTTGTATCGCTGTTTAGAGCCTGCAGTTTTCACGGGTTTGGCACAGGTTTTGGTATTTTTTTCCACTAAAAATGTCCTATGAGTCTCATATATGTACTCATCTTATTCAATCTCTGTATTTGATATCTAACAGGAAGCTCTAGAGGTTTGCTCGATGTCCATCCAAGTAAGTGAGCTTACAGATAATTTCATTAGGCAAACTTTAGTTATGAGAAGTTTATTGGTGCATTGTTCTCTCTTTAAACAGTAGAGAAGGATGCGTCTTCACATAAGCAAACCTATTGTGACTAGGTGGTTGGGTAAATGTTAGGAGGTTGTTAAAAATAGCATGACAGACTCAAATTTGTCGTAATCACTGAAAGACTCACTTAACATAAGTTTACACACACTGCATGCATACATGGATGAAGTATATTCTCTTATGCTTTACCTGGAACTTTATTAGTGTCCTTGGGAGTGACTAAGCTTTGTTATGCGATGCCCTGTGTTTGATTGGGTTGTCGTTTTATCTGTGCAGAAAGCAAGCAAACTTATTGCAAAAAGATCATCGGCAATGGATGGACACCTTTTCCTTATTAAGCATCTCCTCATCCTAAGGGAGCAGGTTATGTCTCGGCATCTCGATTTAACCTATGTACTTTCTGCAAAGGATTTCAGTGTATAACTCCTAACTCAGAAACTTGTCCTTCCAGATTGGACCATTTGATATAGAATTTTCAGTCACGCATAAGGAACTTGATTTCTCGCATTTGCTGGTCAGTAACACCGAACCTGAAGCTCTAAATATGATGCATCATTATGTTCCACCTTATGTTTATTGGGTTTAATACCATGCTCTAAAGGTGAATCCTGGATTCATGTGGGATGTTTCCCTTTTATCATTGCTGCACCACAAGTTAAAAACTTCGCCGCATGCATCTTTTCTTGACATGTAATCTAGGAATTAGAATTGCAAGCATCTTATACATAACATTGGCTTTTTAATTTGTTGGATTCTGTTGAGAACTTGCCTTTCTAACTTTAAATCCCATCTTCTTGCTAGGTCTGTAAAGTTTATATCAAAAAGTTGTGGCCAGCATTACCATAGTTCTGCTGACTTTTGGGGGATGGCATTGTTCTTGCTGTTTAACATGAAAGAGAGAAAATTGGGAAACACTGTGTTCTGAGATAAATCATTAGGTGTTGAAAAAGTAATTGAACCTGTATGCGTTATCATTAGGCTGCCATAGTTGATTCGTTGAAGGACTTAATAAATGAACTGGTTGGAACTTCGGTCGGTTACCAAAATGTATGTTGTCTGTATATTGACAAATTAGGAAACGCTTCCAAAGAAGAAAACCAAATTTGGAAAATAGCTGTTTGATGAGTTTTTATGTTATTGGGGCTGAAAGTAAATGGACCTGTGTACTAGTGCTGGATCAGCAAATATGTAAGAGATGTATTGGACACTAAAAGCTTTTGATTGTGATATTCTTTGCATGAAAAACTTTCTTGAAGATGGTGCAAGGTCTACAAATTGCAATGCTTGTCAAGATAAGTAAATTAGTTTGATTTACACGAGAATAATGGAAATTTCTTCATATTGATATTCCATTACCAGGACCATCTGAGACGAATTCTTAGAGGCCAGGCCTCGCTGTTTGATTGGTCAAGATCAACTTCCTTGGCGAGGACACTATCTCCTCGAGTTTTAGAAAGTCAAATAGATGCCAAGAAGGTACAAGTCTGCTTTTCAATCACTAATATTGTACTCGTTGAATTGACTTGAATCTCCACTGGCTTAATACATTATTTGTATCGTATGCATTTGTTCTGAAAAGTACAAGGACATTACCAGCATCTTTGGATTCATTCCCTGGGTCACATTAATAATGTATATCTAAATCACCTTCTATTGTTTAGTGGATCACTAATGATAACAGTCCATCTGAAGCCTAACAACAACGGCTTTAGGTGTTCAGCCACGAACCAAACAACACGTGCATGCGCACTCACACAGGCACGAAGAATATCAAGTTGTCACAAGAAGAAAAGCATGAGATGGAGTTACCAGGATGAAGTAGAGTTACGCCAGATTTTACGACTCACGCAAGATTTCATTATCCTCAGGGATGACAAAGTAGAGTTACAGAACGGCATTTTCCAAGGTTTATTATCGTCTAGGTTCAGCCACAATTTATACCACTAGGGTTTTATATACAACAGAGTTGCCGTATTACCTTTACTACTCCTAGAAGAATGCTTATTCGCCTGCTCACATTTCTTACATGGTTTGAGTCATCTTTCAGAAACTCGTCTCGAGTGTGTTTATTGTGATGCATGATGATTACCCACACTCCAGAAGGTAAAAAAGACCATAGAAGCAGTGTTTTAAAAGGCGCACGCCTTGCAGGCATAGGCACTGAGGCGCGGCCATAGTATAAGGGCAAACTCAGTGCATGAGGCTCCCTCCATTGCGTGTCTGGGGAGGCGCGGCCATAGTGCCTCGTCAAATACCTTGAGGTGAGGCACAGTACACACGCTTGAGGCGGGAGGCTCATGATGGCTGATCGTTTTTTGCTATTTGTATGATAGTCAAACGCATACAATTAATCTTCAAATCTGATGATAGTAATCTTGTCAGTAGCCTATGATATTGTTTTCCTCTTCTCAGCGATAGTGCTGACTAAATTAAAAAGATACATGAGGGGAACCTCTTATTTTTCAATGCTATTATTCATTCCTTCTTGTTAATGTTGCCTCATGTGGTGACTATATGTTTACTTGCAGGAGCTGGAGAAAAGTCTCAAAGCCACATGTGAAGAGTTCATTATGTCAGTCACGAAACTTGTTGTGGACCCCATGCTTTCGTTTGTTACGAAGGTTTGTTGTTTTAACTACTGCCATATTGTTGCAGACAGAACACTGTGGCTTTCCTGTTTAGCAACATGTGTACGATTATTTACTACTTAGGAAAAGCAACTTTTACTTGAGGAGATCTATTTGTTTCTTTTCCTCTGTCATGGTGGTCGGGAATCACACAACCATTTGTTTTTTGATTGTCAATATGCTACCTTGGTGTGGAATGGGATTACGTCCAAGTGCCATAGGCATGGGGATAGCATGAGCTTGTTGACTGAGATCCAGTGGGGATCCCAGAATTGTTCCAAGTCGGTGTCATCTGTTATTTTCCAGTGGAGTTTGGCAGCCTCTGTATATTTCCTTTGGAGGGAAAGAAACTCAAGAATTTTCAGAGAAAAAGGGGAAGATTCCTCTGCCCTTGTTAAGAGAATTGAGGACGAGATCAAAGCCTGTTTGGCTTCTCTGAAGTCTTCCTTCCATTCTGCTGCTGATGTTGCAGTGTGCCAAGCTTGGGGGATTTCAGTTAGAGCAGTTAGTTAGCCTTGATTTGTTCGCTTGTATGTTGGTGCTTTTTCTGGTTAGATTTTCCTTTTTGTTAGGACAGTAGCCTTTGTTTTGGCTGTAGCGTTGTAATCTCTTTCCAAGGCTATCTCCTTGGTCTTTTGGGCTTGGTCCCTTTATAAAATCGGCTTTTTCCATTTAAAAAAAAAAACCTTGAGTGGACCAAGCCTGCTGGATATAGGCTTATATACAGAAAGTCAAAAAATCAGACAAATGGGGCAAGCATACGATTATTACACCGCTTGGCACTTTGCCAATGTCAGAAATATTATAGTATGATTCAGAGGTATCTCGCATTGTTCATCACAACCATATTTATTTTTTAAGGGTGCCACCTCTGGTTAATAGTGATAAACAAAGTGCCAAAGATTAGTCATAGATTCATGGTACACATGTTTGATACGATTAGTCCTTCTCAACTTACAAAGGAGACATCCTTAATCTTCCTATGTGGACAATCTATTTCGCATTTAGAATCACAACATTGACTTTAACTAGGAATTTTCACAATATTTGTTTTTAGGTTACAGCAGTGAAGGTTGCATTGTCCTCAGGCAGTCCAAATCAAAAGATAGAGTCCCCTATGGCAAAACCCCTCAAGGATCAAGCTTTTGCTACGCCAGATAAGGTTGCTCAACTTGTTCAGAAGGTATGTTATGAAACTGAATGGCTCTCTACCATGTTTGTTGTGGCCTAAAGGAAGTACCATAGTTTGGACAACATGGACGAGTGATGTCCCTGTTGTGGTTTACATTCCGATGGCATGACAGAGACAAGGCAGCAGAGCAATGAAGCTAATATTCCAAAGTTAAAAGCTTTATAGGTCTTTCTTGTTTTTTTTTTTTTTTTGCTTTTGAATAGGCAGCTTTACAACTACAAGACTGTCTTATGTAGTGCTGCTTATGAACTGCAGTTGTGTGCTTAAAGAGTTCTATGTACATATGTATAGTTCTTAAGACCAATTGGTTGGATCAACATATTTGTATTCCCCAAAAACAAAGGGCTAGACCTTAAATTCGGTTTATCTAATGGTATGCATCTCTGAAACAGGTCAGTGATACAATTCAGCAAGAGTTGCCGAGAGTGATGGCCAAAATGAAGCTATATTTGCAGAATCAATCAACACGTACAATACTTTTCAAACCTATAAAGTAAGCATCTGATTGCACATTGTATGTTAAGTTAATATTCACTGCATTCTGCCTTAATGCTTTCATTGTGAAATTTACTAGGATATGTCTCTTATAAAAAAATGATCAGCATATTAACACCGGAACACCCTTGCAAATAACATGTGGGGGTGACTGAGGGAAGGGGTAGAGAACCAAGGCAGTCTTACTGGGAAAGAGTGGCAGTAGTGAGCTTGCAGGTGATTGGTATAGAGTCTATAGACTGGTGATGATTGGAGATGGTTTGGAAGTTTCATGAATTCTTTTCTTTGTAGAAGAGGTCTGCCTAAGGACTAGTCCTGGTGTCGGGCATCAGTGGCCAACAATATGGAAGGAACCTAGCTGTTAAGTCAGCCCTCGGTGTCAGCACTACTTGAGAACTCTAAAATAGGATCCTGAGGCCTTATCAATATGTCCGAGTAGGTATTTTCAGCATTTAGGCATGACTTGCTCTCCAATATGCTGTCCTTCGGTCAAGGTCTCCCAGTCTCTGAGAAGGTTCTAAGGTCCTTCCCTCGAGAGAGGGTATGTGAAGATCCGTATATGAACCCTTGAACTCAAACCTCCTGTTGGTGATGAAGTTTTGAAGGATTGGATTGTATGCCACTGAGCGGCGAGCGGCACATGGGACGAGGGCACCCGTTGATGCTTCTTTTAGATTCATCACTTGAGATCAATTGATGCATGGCTGAGGTCCATATTTTTTGCATGGTCTTGGCTGACAAATGCCAAAGCTACCTAGGAGCCAGGAGGGGAGAATGTGCATCGGGCTGATGGGCCAACTGTCACCTCCCAGGGCTGGCAAGTGGAGCCTTTCCATGGTGACCAAGCAGCCATGGATGTGCCACATAGTGGGGTCCAGTTGGTGGAGGGGTGACCTAGCAGCCATGTGACATGGTACGAGGTGTGGTCTCATGGGCAAGAAGGCAGCTGTGCAGCCCTTGTAATTTTGCCTCGTGGCAGGGCTAGACCCATGTGCCTAGTGCGTGCAGGCACAAATGCATATTTTTGAGTTTTTTTTTCCCCAAATGGTTGAACCCATTTATTGAGCCTTTCATAGGCAGAGCTTTGAATGTGTTGTTTCAGTCCTCTTGGATGGATATTTACCACCATTGTCAAGTTAGACAGGATTTCTGTTTTTTAGGGGTGGATGTGTCTGTGTACACGTTTGAATCTGTGTGTTGAGATGTATTTTGCTTAATTCATGCTTTTGGGCCATTTGATTCTGTCATGTTTAATAATGCAATTTCTGT
Source organism: Rhododendron ovatum (assembly GCA_019656835.1). Classification (NCBI taxonomy): domain Eukaryota; kingdom Viridiplantae; phylum Streptophyta; class Magnoliopsida; order Ericales; family Ericaceae; genus Rhododendron; species Rhododendron ovatum. The sequence goes on from CM033795.1 coordinate 12,942,947, forward strand.
TTAAAAAAATATTCTCAAGGATACTTTTTGAAGATTTTGTGTTATTTAGGGGCATGCAGTATACTTGGATTTCGTAGGAGGTCAATTGGAAATGTGTATTCTTATGATTTATTGCATGCTGTTCTTATGTAGGAGCAACATTGTTGAAGCCCATACTCAAGTACTATCCCTCCTAAAATCAGAGTATTCCCATGAAGAGATTCAAGGCATTATCAATATGACTTCCATACAGGATCTGGAACAGCAACTTGACAGCCTCCTATAGGATGTCTCTCAAGCCGTTGGTTGTTAAAAAAATCCATATACTTAAAATCACATTCATCATAGTGAATATTGAGTTTAAGTCTGCCACAAATAATTACCATCCTGAAGGCTAGTTGACAATTGCCAGATATTTTTTGAGGACATTGGGATAAAAGGTGTAAAATGGTGCTCTTCGTTTAAAGAAAGAATGGATGGTCTCAGAAAATTTTGCACAAAAAGCAGATCAAGTGCCCAGAGAGAGGAAAAACAAAGAACTACAAAGCTGATGTAATTATTCATTGTAGAGAATTGAGTGACTGTTTAATTTGAGAACACCATGTCGACAAATTCATGGAAGCAGTGTATGCATTCTTGTTGTCTGTTTGCAGCATGCGTTTTCAATAATGTTTGTTTTTATCAGAGGAATACTTGGCCCAATCCTCGTTCTTTTCAGAACAAAAGCAATTCATAGCCAAATGAAAAAAGGAAACAAGGGAGATTCATAGCAGCATTTGCAGGATGATTCTGAAGGAAAATTATGATGAATGGACCCACAAATATACACGAATTAGCTTCACACTTGTTGCAGAGGTGGAGTAATTGATACTTGAAACTTACCAATGAACAATTCAGTTAAAACACTCAGATTAGTGCTAGCTGTTGCTCTTCTGTTTGGAGTGTTGTGTGCAATAAGTGTGAAGTGAAATAAAGATCAAGTAAAGTAGCAAGAATAATTGTTATTTTACTTAATTTCAGTCATTTTTTTTTCCTGTAGGGAGTGGTAAAATTGTTTGTCTGTTGTAATAATGTAATGGTCTGTGAGAAATTTTCCCAGAGAGAGTGTTTGCATTTGTATTTGTCCGTTGCTTGTAACTTTCCAGGGTGTAGTAATGTGTCATAATGTCCATATGTTTAATAGTGACTTTCTAGGAACTTTTCTAGATTCTAGGCGAGGCGTCGTCTTCTTCCATAAAGAGAGGAGGCTATCAACTAGAAATGCTTTCAGACTAGGCGAGGCGTCTTCTTCTTCACCCAAGGCGTTTGACCCACGAATATGCCTCTCCTAATGCTTTCAGACTTCAAGCATTAATCCTGTTTCACAAGTAATGGACCGAATACACGCATGCGATTCATAACAAAGGAAGAGAGCTTGTAGCAGTTATGAGATATTAAGCTGTTAAGTGTTAAGCACAAGGACATGAGCTCAAAATGAGAGCAATCACTCCGTACATGTTGTACCAAAGCTATGTGGTTAAAATTAGTCTATGACCAGCACTCTCGGGAATAGCATTTTTAACTAGAGTGGAGAAAAAGATTATACAGGATTTGTGGATGCAATATAGCCTATGAGGGGACATACTAAATTCATTTTGTACGTGTGCTAAGAAGACGTAGGTCTTTTCTTAGGTCATTTAATAAGTCTTATTCTTCTAGTATCTCCGAGAGGGCGGTTGGTGCCAGGGCTGCGCTAGTTGCCGTGCAACCCTAGCTGGTAGCATCCCCTCAGAGGAGAAGCCATTTCTATTGCTGCTTCAAGTGCTTCGACCCATGCATTGGCTTTCTTCATATATAGGTATTTAGGTAAATTCTTCATGGTTCAAAGAGCCAACCAAAGCCTACAAACCCGAGACCCATATTAGCCAATATGGGCCATGTTTTGGCCCAAAATAGTAAAGTGAAGTCCAATTTTTAGGAAGGAACGGGGTCTTAGTATTTCTCTCAACACTCATTACCTACAAATCCAAAATCCCAAAGCGAATGGAGTCTTAGTTTTTGGGTGGCCCATGCCTGCTGGCCGAATGGATGGGCCATATTTGGCATTTGGTTTGGACTTCAATTTTCTACAACGAAATCTACCAATAAAACAGGGATTTGATTGTTCAGAAATAAAATTAAAGGAAAAGGATGTATTGTATTAAAGCAAGCAAAAATTGAATTCTAGCATTGAGAATTCGTTGACATGCTACAGAAGTTGAATTGAGTTATCGGCAATCTCATTTTTTGAAGTAGTTAATTTCTTTTGAGGATTTATGGATAGTCTTATTTATAGGAATAATATTTCTTTGTGATAACACTCTATTTGGCCTAATAAACCATTAAATCTAGGGGACCGACCCCACAATTCTACTGTTCTAGAGGGGGTCCATTTGAAGTCGGCCAAAGTCCCGTATAGATTGAACCAACACAAAGATTGATAGCGTCCGGCCAAGTAACTACCAATGCGCCAACTTCTTAGGGTTTCTATGGTAGGAATTGTTCTTTTTGTTTACATAGCATTAGACGAATTATAAAAGACTTTTAGCATGCAGAGGAATTTTTGCAATGCGATCATACTTAACGTACCCAAAATCCACGAATAGACCTTATAGAAGTGTAGGAACACTGGGTTTCACAATCAATCTGATTCAAAGGTTTTACGTCAAGCCACCCACCGCTTACGACCAGTTTACCATCTTAAAGTAAAAGAGAGACTAGGTTGGCGATCGATAGTGGTTCGACAAATTTAACGAAAAAATTTTCTGAATGAGGTTCGCTGCTTTGTTTATTTCAACAGCCAGCTCCTCGCACTATCTTTCAATGACGGGCTATGACTAGAACTCAAATTACTCGTAACAATTACCCCAAAACATACTTCCGATGGTAGCAACTCTTGTTGATCGGGCCCAAAAGCAATATCTTCGTTGAAAGTGCAATCATTGTGTGAATATAACATTATAGTAGACCAAAAAAAATAACCGTGAATCCACAAGAAAATTTTGGATGACCTCTTAAATATTACCACTGCAATTAAAATGGAAATAAAAGATTAATGATATATAATAGAAGATTTGACTTAACCTGAGTCTGAAAACCATGGATTAATAGAAACATGCTAAAACAAGTGATATCGAAAACTAAAATTTCTAAATTAAGTTAGTACTAAAACTTAAGTTTTCGCAAAGAAAATTTGCTACGAAATCTTGTCCTACATCAACTTGAAATTTTACAAATTTGATCTGATCAACAAACTCCAAATTTGTACCGTTCGAACCGCATCATGAAACTCCAATGACTGAATGAGCTCGTTTGAGGGCACAATATTTCGTTGTTTTCCCCCCAGGTAAGGACGCCAAATATGTCCCCGCCCTTCCTTACAACATAACGAAGCCAACTTTAAGATAAAACCGAAACTACTTCGTCTAAAACAAAATTTGCAAATTGTGTGCAGCCTTACTAGACACGTACAGTAACGTACTTTTGCCTTTTCTCTCATAACTTCTCAAGACAGTTTGTAACAAAGCTCCACATAAAGATACCTAATTATTTGAGCTTTAATTTTTTTTTAGGCTTTTTATCCCAAAAGGATATAAAGTAGCACCAAGCAGGGAAATATGCATGTTTCATATAAATCCAAGTGGCATTTCCTTGATTCATTAATCATGCAGCTGTTTTGTCTTCTTTTTTTTTTGGTAATGCAAAGTGTTCCGAGTCAGCTTGCGCACACCTCAGACTAATTTCTGTGACGGTTTTCTTTGGCTTCCTTTATCTACAAAAATGCTTCTTTTTGCCATCCACATAAATAAAACATGAACCGGATCAGATAGGCGATTCATAAAACATCCACTAGGCAGTACTAGCCACTTGCTTTCCTTCCTTTCCCTCTTATTTTAGTCTTAGAAGTTTCTTTCGTAAAGATGGAGTAGTAAATACCTTTTTTTATCTAAAAAAAAAAAATACAAGGGTACACCAAATCGAACACCAGAATGTGGGGCCAGACTTACTTTGAAATTCTGCATAGATGATCAAATCAGATCAATTTCTTTAAAACATGTTTTTAAGAATTCTTGTTAAAAAATCAGCTAACCAATATCTGAATGACTTGATTTTATAAAAAACTCTCAAAATACTATTTTAAACAAATTAAATCACCCCGATCATACTCCTAACCACTACTCCACGAGCTAGAGGGAAAGTGGGAAACCCATAATTAATACTCCTACCTGCTACTCCATTTCCACATGACAAATACTCATTTACTTATTTTTTTTATAGGCAACAAAATTTTATTAAAAACTCGACAAACGGCACATTAATGGGAGACCAAATTTACTCATCTTTCTAGTTTTTCTATTTCTATATATATATATATATATATATATATATTTTCAAATGAGGAGGACCTTATTTTAGTTAAAATAAGGACCTCTCCATTTCTCCAATTTTCCGATCAAATTTCGATGATCCGAGCCGCTCAGTGTGTTCAGAACGTGATTTTAAGGGTACCCACGAGAAATCGGCAAAAAAAAAAACCGGGAAGGGCTTGATTTGAGCAGTTTTTATTTCAATCGTTCGATAAAAATAAAACAAAAACTACTTGGATGAAGCTCTTCCCGGTTTTTGTTTTTGCTGATTTCTCTCGGGTATCCTTAAAATCACGTTCTGAACACATTGAACGGCTCGGATCATCAAAATTTGATCGGGAAAGGGAGGTCATTATTTTATTAAAATGAGGTGGTCCTTAGGAGAAGGAGACTCTATATATATATATATATATATATATATATATATATATATATTGATCGGCTTCTAATTTTCCTGTATTGCGTTTCTTTCATGTGTTATATCGTTATAAACCTTTTCATTAATGCAATTCGGTATCATGTTGGTCTAAAGTTTTCTATCATTTTCACGAGTGGGATCGAGGGTTCAATTTTGTTCGCATTTGGGAGGATCTCGCGCGTTAGTGATAGTATTTCTTTCTGATCACTATAGAGCTATTGCACGAGTGGATTTAGTTTTTCACGGGCTCTTAATAATTGACATAATGTCGTTTCGATGTAATTCTCATGGTATGGGTAAATGTTATATATTTCCTTCCGATTGACAAAAGAATAATCAAATCAGGAGATAGAGGATCAAAACTTTGCCAAATGTAAGAATTGATTGAGACGGAGTTATTCAATGGCATTAGGGACCGTCAGGTGGTGCTCTCAACATCTTTTGGCCGACACTGCACGTTTTTGTCGATTCATGCATGAATTCCGCAAGAATATGTGGTGCGTTTGGAGGGGCTCTGCGGCACCGCGTGACAATGTTCCAAGAGTATCCGATAATTGTTAGGATTAAGAGTGTTTGGTAGGAATATAAAAGGAGTGAGGACAAGAGATTAAACCTGGTGCGGGAAAAGTATTGCTAAAGATTAGGATTAGTTTGATAATCACTCTTCACAAAATAATAAATATACTTCTTTTCCTAATTACTGCGATTCTTCTATATGAAGAAAACAAGATTCATCGTCTAGGTTTATTATAGCTTTGAAACATCACTGTCTCGACCCTTTTTTTCAATAAGTAATAAAAAAGTCATCCTATATACATATTTATATATGTTAGTGGAGTATATGAGTGATGGATGAGTTTTAAGTGCACAAAGATTATCAAAAAATACTACGTGTACAGATTGTGTGTGCACAGATTGTGCACAAACGTGTGTATCCAAGCGCTAATTAACTTTAAAATACAAGCAGTCGGTGCGCGGTTGCTGTACTTGTAGCAGCGTTCGCTAAAATAATTTTCTGAGTTGTCTTGAAAAAATTAAGCTTAATCAGATAACTGTAACTATTTGATCCAATTGTTTAATTTTTTTTCAACCTGAATTGTTAATATAAAATCAGTAGATTGGATTGTTCACTTACAGTTATTCGATTGAGCAATTTTTTTAAAAGAGAATTTGATTTTTTTTAAAATAAAAATAAAATAATGAATGACTCAAATAATTTATGTGGGACACCCATCTATACATAGAACTCGTATTTGCCTATTTGCATAATTATTCATAATTTTAGACATATTTATGACATCACGGTTCGATTTCAGTTGAACTGGCGATCCGTCCGCCGGGTCCCTTTTCCGGTTCGCTCAAAGGTCAATGTTTCAAAACATTGACTACATCTACAACTTGTACAAAGTAAATATCTATGCACTACGCAATACTCTACTCCCTTAATGATATTCGCTTGACAAAAATAAATATGCTAGCTACGCGCTTATATATAATTCAAGCAAAATATAACCACAATATAGCCTTGACATAATGATAAGGAACATATGTTCACCTCAAGCCCGACAAAAATGGATTAAAAGAAGCTGGTTCTCTCGTATTCAGAATGATCTATATGTGGGTAGAATCCGAACTACGTAATTGCTTACTTCATACTAGTGTTTATTTTCTAGTACTCCACTAGATAGGTACTAAAACACAAAACGAGAAGACAAATTTATAAGAGACTTCAAGACGTGGCATCTCAATCGACGTTGCCCAATTCAACATAAATCGGAATAGAAAAACGCAGGTGTTACGTAGGTCAGTTAGACCAACATTGTTTAAGTATTGTTTGTGTATAATGAAATGGAGATGAAATGGACTACTCCACATTTGAAAATGAAAAAAATTAGAACAGACAAGTATGAAAGGAAAAAGATATTGGTGCCAAAAAAAAAAATTTATTTGGAAAAGAGATAATGGGATGAACACTTACCTTTGTGTACTTCTTTCTAGATATAGATTAGACATTTTTCACATTTTAAAATTGGTTTTCCACCTGTGTGGGATCTCGAAGTGAGTCCGGCCCGCATAATCTGGTGTAGATTTGATGCACCCATAGAATTTTTTGTAGGTAAAATTAGTATTTGCTACTCCATCTTTACGAAAGAAACTTCTAGACTAACCATTAACCAACATGCCAGCTTGTAGCTAGCCCATTGGTAACACCTGGGGAAGACCATGGTTCGAGCCTCGTCGTAGGCGTTTGTGAGTTCAGAGCTATGGACAATCTCTAAACTCCGTGGACTAATTAACTCACTAATTTCCCCCTAACCTCCACTCTAATATACACAAGCTCAATAGGCCCCTATGTAAAAGTGGTGGGAAAAAAATGGACTGCTTGTTTTGATATTTTCCTCATTAATCATGCAGACCAATGAATGATGCAGGCAAAAACGAAATGGACAAGAGAAGTATACATTCGATTATTCTCCTCCCAAAAACTGTTAGTACAAAGATTGTGACAGACCAGAGCTTTAAATTGGCCCATTGAATTTAGAGGTATAGCAGTTACAACACGCTAAAGCAAAAAATTCACGGTTGACGCCAACAAATTTAATGCCCTCTCCGCTGCTGGTGGTGGTGGTTGTTCCTCTGCAGCAGTCCTTCCATTATGACTCTCTTCCGGTAATCTCTCTCCACTGTCTCTGCCGCCGCCGCCACTGCCACTTTTTCCGCCGGCTCTACCAGCCGTTTACTGTTCCTCAGCCGACAAATTGAGTACAGGAACAGACACGAAAACAGCACGGCGCACAGACGGCCGTAGAACACGGTGATGACGAGGTTGACGAGGATCAACAGCATCCCTTCGTAAGAGTTACGGAGGCCGTTGATCACTTTCGTTTCGCTCTTTCTGTGACCTTGGTGGATGATGTGTTTTTTCTGAATCAATGGAGTAGTACTGGGCTCTGTGGGAAAATCCTTGTTTCCTTCGGACGGGGTTTTCGGGGTGGGTAATGAATTCGTCGAAGAAGAGGATAAAGTGGGTGGTGATGATTTGGGTGCCGCGTCTGAAAAAAGGGCATCCCTTTTGCTTGAATCACTGATTCTTGAATCCTCAACGATTTTAATACTAGCTTTCTTGTCACCAGCTTTCTTCTTCTGTTAACAGACATCAAAACTGCATCAGGGTAGGGTATGAAACAGTGAAATTAAACAAGCGCGGTATCCGTACTATGCACTGCATGTAGAAATTTTGTCCTGTTTAATCATATTTGTCTCTTATCGATTCGCGATAAGAGAAAGTCTGAACGTATGGAAAACGTGAGGGAGAGCACGGTGCTTTGTGCACAGCACCATTCCCGGTTTAAGAAAATGAGGAATTTGTCTGCGTCGTAGATGTGTTTTAAAAAAACTAGTGATATTAGAAGTCATTTCCAAAATCTGCACTAAACACTGCACTGCAGGTTTTAGTGCAGATTTTTCGAAGTCAAAATCTCAAAAACTACGATGAAAAAAAAAAGAATCTCAAAATATGCTCTCAGAAATTTTTGCAAACAGACATATCTATAAAGATGCACAAACCATAGCAGATGAAGTTTGGGCTTTGACTAACCAAGGAAATTTCGAACAGGGCAAACCCGGAGAAGGACTTGCTTCTTACCCTTTTCTTCTCCGAAATTTCCTTCTCCGAAAATCTCGACCTTTCGACGGCGGAAACAGGGGATTTCTTAAGAAAACAAGCCTTGGGACTTCTACTTTTAGCGGGTGTGGTAGGAGCGGAGGAAATATGGTCATCGAAGGAATCAGGGCCGACGGATTCCGTCTCTATTTTGACCACGATCGGTCGGAAACAGAGGAAGAGCTTCTTCTTCATTGCTAGTAGCTAATAACACTCTTGAGGCTTCAAACTTGAAAGTCACTCATCTTTCTAGAGAGAGAAAATGGAGTATAGAAGGGAGATAGAAAAAAAGAACAGAGGGTGCTTTTAATCTGGGCCGGCAATGTTCGCCCACTCTGTTTTCTTAGTATACTATAATAATAATAATAATAATAATAATACTCTCCCCGTCGCAATTGGTTGTCTATTTTTAAATTTCCACTATTTTATTTATGTATTCATATATTGGAGTATAACTTTTCGTGAGGAACAAACCATTTGGATCTAAAGAGTAATTGTTTAAGGCTACTGATTTTGTCACTTTCTTTTTTGTTAACGTCACTCCCCTATAAATATATTTTTGGTGCAAAAATACATTTACATGGGAGTGGCGTTAACAAAAAAGGGAGTGGCAAAACCATTTCTCTTATTTAAAATAGTTTCATTTTAAAAAGTGGCGCAACTGAACAGTATTCAAATATTACTAATCGTTTGCTTTTTATTTATTTATTTATGTTAGCACACAAAAGATTCAGAGGCTATCCAAATCTCTAGACACCAGTCGTGCCTCCCGTGAAGCTCGAACTCACGCCTCCACTAGGGAGGGAGGTCAGACAACCATTTTGACAAAACAAAAGTTAAAACTTTACAAAAAATAATGATCGGGTCTTTTCTATAAGTTATTTTTTAAAAATAATTAAGTATATTAAGATGGGAGGAGTGTAACATAGTACGATCTATACATCTATGTTTATATATGGGTGTAAAATTAATTTTAGATTGGACCCGATCAAAGGAGGTTACGGGAAATTTGAATCAATATTTATTTGCAGGAGAAAATACACAACCACGTCAAAGTGTAGGGTCAACACGTTGGATTAAGATTTACGAGTGCATAAACGTGTGCAATTTTAAGAAAATTGATCTTAACATCATATCTCAACAATATAATGGCGATGAAATGTAATGATTTGCAATTTAATGAAAAGGGTGTAATGTGGAGATTCAAATCCTCTGCACAAACATTCTTACAATAGTAGAATACTTCACGAATTCAAAAGCAAATTATTTGGATTAGGCATATAATAATAAAAATGAAACAACAAGAAGAAGAAGGGAGTCGCTAATCTCTATGCAGGGAGTTCATTTTTTTTTTAAAATATATCCCGTTTTCTCTTGAAATGAGAATAATATTAGTTCATATTTGTAGTTTTTATATATATTCTTTTTAATTTTTATGCATATTCACATTTCTAATTCAACTTGTAATATTTGTAGTTGAAGTGTAAACCAAGTTGTTATTTTTATTTTACGCATGCATACCATATCATTTGTGCTCTAAACTTAGTGAAGTACATATATTTTTATCATTTAATTTCTAATTGTAGACTTATTTGTGATTTTTTTTAAAATTTTCATGTTGAAATTCAAAATGACATCGTGTGAATTAAATAACACCAAAGCAAAGTCATTTCATTAAGATTTTTCGTGTGTATAGTATCTAGATCTGTAATGTGGATGATCTTTTAGAAAAATAATGATCAGTATAACAATTTTATGTGTGTATGTGTATATATACACATATATAAATGTATATACGTATATAAGGAGTCATTGATAAATAAAAAGTTGACGAGACACCCATGACATTAACGTATCTAACGAGCCACTATCAATTAAGATTTTTTTGGTTGTGTAGTGACATTGTCATCTCATATGTATCTAATACTTGTGTTTCTTCGGAGTAAATTGAATATTTTATAAGAGAGTTGGTATAATAAGTATTTAATGATTTTCTGGGATTTTGTCATAATGTTTATGATAATCATTTAGCTCAAAGGGAGAAACAAAAGAACTACTCCTAAACATAGGAAAAGAAAGTTAAAATGTTCAATCATACTAGCTACTCTCTTCGTTCGGATTTAATTGTCCATAATTCTATTCTAACCAGTTAAAAAGGGGTTTATATCTTTGAATCCGTAATGAATTTCATATCGAATATAGATCTTATTTGATAGATCTCGATTGGTTCTATAATATACTAACTCTGTCCCAATTTAATTGTCACTTTTGGGAGTTCGTGCCACTTTTCAATTGATTATATCTTGTAATTTATAATATTTTAGGTGATTTTGAAAATATTGTATTATTGAACAAATCAAGATCTATCAAACAAGATCTATATTGGATATAAAATTCTTTACCAATTTAAAGATATACTACCTCCGTCCCAATTTAGTTGTCACTTTTTGAAATTCGTGCCACTTTTCAATTGATTATATATTGTGATTTATAATGTTTTAGGTGATTTTGAAAATATTGTATTATAGAATAAATCGAGATCTATCAAATAAGATCCATATTAGATATAAAATTCATTACCAATTTAAAGATATAACTAGTTTTTTTATCCGGTTAGAATAGAACTGAGACAAGTAAATTGGGACGGGGGAGTAACTAGTTTTTTTATCCAGTTAGAATAGAACTAGGACAGGTAAATTAGGACGGAGAGAGTAATATTTTCGAAATCACGTAAAATATTATAAATTGAAAGATATAATCGATTGAAAAATAACACGAACACCAAAAATGACTATTAAATCCCTACAGACAAGCACTAGTCAAAAAGACACTGAAACTATCATTTTTTAACCCTTTTTTTCTCTCTCTCTCTCTCTCTTACAATATATTTTAATTTTTTTTTGTCTTTCGCCATAAGTACCTTACTTTTTAGAATCTGCCCGTCAAGACAACGAGCAAGACAAATTAGAGATCAAGAAATCATGGCGAATCTAATAACGATCTAAAAATAACGACAAGTTTTTTTTGCTGAAATTGTTCTCAAAAACTTTTTGGGAAATGTTTGCTGGTGGGGGCAGGGGGATATTGTGCTGTCCGGCCGTGACGGACAGGTAGGGGGAGGATAACTCATAACTCCGTTTTGCTTTTCCTCTGCAAAAGCGGCAATAAATGATCGGTGGGTGTTCCGGTTTCTTGGAAAATTTTTTGTTAAAAAAGAAGATAATTTTAAATTTAAAAATTATGTATTTATGTAAATAATTTTTCTACCAATATGGATTTTATTTGATAGATCTCATTAAGATCTTTTAAACGGTGCAAAAAAAATTAAAAAATTATTTTTTATTTTCATTATATTTGAGTTTGAAATAAACTTCATTTGAAAAAAAAATACTTCTTTTAAAAGTGGAACACATAGGGACTCCAATTGAGAAAATTTTATATGAAAGGGGGATAGGAGGGGTGGTTGCATCCCTCTACGGTTCATTTTTAATTTTTCCGCCATTTTCGAGCTTACTTTGATGATCTGTTCCGTTCATTTTTAGAGCTCGGCGAGAACATTAATTTTGCCAAAAATCATGTTTATCGGACTTTAGTAGATACATGATTGGCACACGTGAATATTGCAGAAAAATAAAAATTGAGTTCCGATTCAATGTGTTTTTGGATTCAGGTTTTGTTTTTTTTTAATTTTCACGTGTGCCGATCATGTATCTACTAAAAGACCTTATCTTTCAATTCGAAAATTACACGTAATTACATAGAAGCCTAATTTTATGGACGAAGGGCACGTGTGGGCTCCTCACACTACACGCGCTCCAGTGTGCGTAGACTGTGGACCTTGCATGAGATGTGGTGAATTTGTATAAGTGTATGTGAATTTGTGTCATTGTATGTGGTTACAGAATGGTCAACTACAAAAATGATCATGTCATGTACTCCCAAGGAAGAATTCCACCACTAACCATTATTTTGATATACTTATTTTTAATTGAAAAACTCATTCTCACTAATGCAGGCGAGCCAACGAATTTTTTGTGCTAGTAGATGAAGTTATGGGGCTTTTCTAAAATGGTAAGAGAATTGATGACTCGCATTATTTTCTTTTGGAAGTCTTTATATAAAATCTGAATAGAATCATTACATAGGATCAATATTGATTGAAGGAGAGGGTGTTGATCTTTAATTGGGATACCTGATCTGATGATTTGATCCAAAAAAAAAATTTTTGATCCGCATTTGATCAAATTTTGTTGCGAAAAATTGATTATTGGATCATTGTACATTGAGGATTATCTTTCTTTCTTTTTGCCGAGATCATTGTACATTGAGGATTATCTTTCTTTCTTTTTTTATTGGCAAAAAGAAGATTTTATAAAGTTTTGAAGATGAAAATAAAGATTAAAAGTGTAAGACCCACTCTCACCCAGTACCAATATATTCCGTTTTGAATGACAAATCTCATCAGACTTTCCAGTGAGGTCTTGTACAAGGTAGGATGACGATCATTTATAGCACATAACTTATACTTCACTAAGCGATGTCGGACTACCCCCGGCTAACCACTGATAAGCACCCAATAATGCATATTCTTGGTGCTTAAGTCCTCTAGTATGTTGTGTTTGTACATATATATTATCGTTTTTATGCGATATTGCACGTAAGGTACGTTTTTGTGTATTTCAGGTAAAACGTGCTAATAAGGCGATTTTGAATGCCAATCAAGGTTTCGGGATGAACCAAGTGTCCAAATGCCCGCCGGTACTCATTTCATTGTCACCAAAGCCTAACGGTGCCACAAGAAGCCTCGGAGATTGGCCGGAGGTTAAGGTTGGCAATGAACGTGCCAAAGTGTATCAAGCGAGGCAAATGCTTCGAAGATAGCCCTCGAGGGCATCAAAGAGTACAAGGCCATAAGGCATACCTCCGCCAAGTCCCGTTGATCATGTAATGAAGCATTGGGAGGCCGTCGGGGCACGACAAGGCATGATGGCCCAAGCTGACCCTGTTCTGCAGTTTTCACACAGAGGTACCAATACCTCATTTTTTAGGTATTGGTACCATCATGCCGAATTAGAAGACAGTTGAGTTGGTACCAATACCTCATTTTTTAGGTATTGGTACCAACACCCTTCGGCCAGCAGCTTTTTGCTGAATATTTCAACCTTCCATATATGAAAAGTTTCTACTTCTAGTATGTTTTTGGGATATTTTGGGGACCTTTTGGTCCATTTTATGGCTGATTTGTAAGGCCTATAAATAGCTTTGTAAGCCATTAATGGCCATTAGTTAGTTTTTTAGGCCTAAGTCTTTTCTTTTCTTCCTAGGACTCCATTGTTAGTCTTTCAAGCTTTTGATTGTATTTCCTTCAAGAACTCCTTAAGGTAATTGTCTTATGTTAATTTCTCAAGTATTAATGTTGTAGCTACTTGTTAGATCTTCTTATAGATCAAGTTTATTTTCGTTTTTATCGGTTAATCATGTTTTCAATTCTTAGCATGCTTTCTAGTCTTTTTATTATGAGTGAGTAGTTTAACGGTTAGGTCATGGGGTGAGGTTCACCCTATGGATTAGTCCATTAAATGGTTTCTCTTAACTTTAGCTTAATCTCAAGGTTTTGAATGAATTAAACCCATGATTTCTAGCTTTGATCATGGGGTTGGTGGCTTCTTTGATCAATGAAGTCTATCGCCTCGTGCTACGAGCTTGATAATCCTACGCGTGCGAACGATCTATTTTCGTCTCTCACTTGCGTTAAATGAGTTCAATTTGAATTAGAGCTTTGAATTAAGTTATTAGTAGTCTTCAGCTTTTAATTCTTCTAGTGGAATCCGGACGGTTTCGGTCCACTCATGAGTTAGATAAAGGAACCGTTTGATGGCTAAGTCGTGGGTAATCGATCCCTTTGACTCGACCATCTTAACCTAGTTTATTTCCAAGTTTAATTTCGTCAATCGAATCAAAACTCCAAAGTTGGCCGCTTGAACGCCGCAATCTTTAAGCAACTTCTATTCCAAATTTGCTAAAGAAGATTTCTCTGTGGGAACGATCCGGTCTTACCGGTTATTATGCTTTCAACGGCCTAGCCCTACGCTTGGGGTGCGAACCTTTCTAAGAGGTTAGGTTGCGACAGAAGCAACCACTTTGGTCATCGATCAGACAGCCCCTGCACGGGTCCAAACCGCCCTCAAGCCGGTTGACCACTACCTAGAACTCCTAAGAGTGGGGCGTCACGATCTCCCCCACTTAGGAACACACACATCCTCGTGTGTGGTCGAGATTCTGTTCCACATTTCCGGTTGGTGCAGGCTATGATACCATATGTAACGACCTGCTTCCGCCCTGTACAATATTGTCCATTTTGAATGCCAAATCCCATCAAATTTCCCAATGAGATCATCCATCCCAGAATTATTCTAGGGCAAACACGTTTAACTGTGAAGTTCCAATAGATTTTGATGCTCTCACAGCTTTGTGCAAGATAGGATGACAATATGTTATTTATAGCACACAACTTGTACTTCACCAAGCAATGTGGGACCACCTTCGGCTGATCTCTCTGATCACCGATCATACAACCTCCGCACGGGCCCCAACCGCCCTTAGGCCGGTCGACCATTACCTGAAACTCCCAGGGCCGGAGCGTCACAAAAAAGATCACGGAAACACCGACAAAAGCCAACTGAGAATCACACCCAAAGGAATGCAAGAAGCCAACCAAAAACACCATAATAAACACGAAATAAACTAATTATCTTTACATCCTAACAACTAGCTTTTGGCTTGATTTCGCATAATTTAATGTGTCTTTCGGAAAAAAAATTGCCAATATTTCGTAGCACTATGACAATTTTTCCACTGAAGACTATTTCTTGTAAAGAAACTAAAAGCATATAAGGATTAAAAAAAACTAAAAGAATATATATATATACACATACACATACAATTTTTTTTTTGAGATTATTCTAATACCTGTTTTATTTATCTATTTTTAATACCTGTTTCTTTAAAAAAAAAAAAGTTATTCTGATACTGAGTAACCTGGTGAATTCTGGTAAAAGTAATCTCTGTCTCTTTAGTTTTGAATCTTTTGATTGATTCCCTTAATTATTGCAGACTTTTCACTCACAGTTAGGAAGAAATTACCTACACGCATTGCAGCATTAACGCTACTATTACCTTTTTGTGATATTCTATGACGGATATACCTACTGCACCTAAAACGGCGCACAGTGGTAAACTTTTTTTTAGTGGAAACATTTTTATGTACATTATTTTCAGGATAGAAAGCTTCATAAAGCCAAATGAAACCATCAACTGCCATGCATGGCAAACTTTATAGTTGCATTTGGGTGGGTTCTCTAATTTTTTAAAATTGTTGAAACTTTTAAGGAAATGATATTGGCATTCTAAAAATTGATGTAGGCACTCCAAAAAAAAAAAAGGAAATTGGCTTTGGAGTTGCACTGATTTTGAAGTGCTTGCATCAATTTTTGGAGTGCCAATATCATTTCGCAACTTTTAAATTGAATCACTTAGAATCGTTGAATTGAATCATAGTGGGCTCCATTTTACGTCATATGAGTAGCCAGATAAGCCTACGAGATGATCTTGGTTCTAATCTATTCACCTTTTTCTGTTTGACATTGTTTGCTGATCTTGCTCTTTCGAAAAAAAGAAAGAAAGTCATAACTCAGGATTAGGCCACATGGGCCATTGAGGAGAAATCATTTATGTGTAGCTTATTTTGCTTTTGCCCGCATGCAAAAGCAAAATAAGCAACTTAGTATATTTTACTGAATTCCATTTTTTTTTTTTGTCGATAATTTTTTCAAAGGGCAAAAAAGTCATAACCCAGGGTTATAGGAACTTGTTGCCCCCTTTTGCATTTTGGATCTTGAGCGTTGTTTTCAGGCAAAACTGATACGGCCCGTTTTAGCAATCAACACCTGACACTTTTGGGTTAATTGGCTCATAAATATAGGGCTGGACCAAAATCTTGGGTTAGTATCTGAGCAGGAGAAAGATTTACAGGCTCCCAGCCTCTACTCATTTAGCATTGGGTCAAGTTTAATATTTGTTGATTAGGCCACATGGGCCTTTGAGGAGAAATCATTGGTGACTTCATCTCCTTGTCACTCGAGACGAAATATACTTGGCAGTATAAATTGAACAATCCGATTAATAAGTCGTTCTGCTATGGGGGAAAAATTATTACTTGCTCCCAAAACTCCGGTAGTTGGGTCGTGACACCCTTCAACACCACGTGTATGTGTAGCTGAAGAGTAATGGAGCACCACACAGCGATACTTTTGAAAGACTGAATAGTTTGTACTAGTTAGTGAGTCGAATAGAGGGAAAATAGTTAGAGCATCTCCAATAGACTCGGTTCTTCTTCGTTCTCATCTAATTCGACGAGCCAAAGCCCCAAAATCGTTCAATACCCACACGCAGCAGCATCGTCTTCGTCCTCGTTAACATACCCTCCACTACAGTAGCTCGCTGGTTCTGGCGTGCTACTGTAGCACTCGTCCCCAACGATTTTCCCCCCCCCTCTCTCTCTCTCTCTCTCTCTTCCCCTTAACTTCACAGCCACCAGATCTGACGTTGTTGTGTCGTCGTCGGCGTTTGGGTCCGCAAAGGTAAGAAAGGTTACCCCCCCTCTCTCTAGCTTCCCTTCTTCTTCTACGATCTGGTACAAATTTTCCGACAAGGGTTTTCAATTTGGAGAATCTGATTTGCCGAATTCCGGTGGGTTCTCTCCTTGCTTGGTTTATGGATTTGTGTGTGAGTGAGAGAGATGTATTTGTGGTTTTGTTGGTGGTCATTGATTTAGTTGTTTGATTCCGGCGAGCTTTCCGTTCAAGATGGGATGGCGGTGACTGTTTTTTATTTTTAATCAAAAGGAGTTGGGATTTGAGTAGTCGATTGCCGAGGTTGTTGGGTAGTGAAATTTTTTGGAGGCTAGACAAAGTAAAATTGTGCACTTTTTCTAGACAAATTGCTTAGGATGTTATTGAGACTATTGAAGATGCTCTTACATTGTCCTTATTGCTTGCGAACCAAAGAAAGTGGAATCCTTTCTGCCTTTTTTTATTTTCCAAACGGTGCAGGAAATTATTAGGTTAAAATAAACTATTTTCGCAACTCCGTCGAACTATCCATAATCTCACTAGGTAATACCAACTTTAAGGCGATAGACCAGTTGGGTAAGCTAAATCTACTTTTCTCAATCTTCGACCCAATGATCACAACCTTGTTGAGCTTTTGTTTTGGCAATTTGGCATCAAAGAATATGCCCCTCTTTTTTTATCAATCTTTTTGGTCCGCTCTTATCTAATAAGAAGTCCTTTTTTATACGAGATTACTCACCACTACAAAAATAGGTTTTTTTTTTTGTCCGGAGAGGACCAGTCAAACCCGGTGACATAGAAGACTATATCTTTTTTTCTTTTTTGATTAGCAAAAGAAGCATGTTATTAATCTTGAACTAAATGTGTACAAAGACTATAGAGAATATGTATATACGGCATCACAATTGAGGACATACATTTCAATTAAGTTGGCATCAAAGCCTCGTACAGTGATATGCCATATGGCATCTGAAATTCAAAGACTCTGACTAGATCTCCTTGTGACCAATACGAGTGTTACACAAATCGAACTCACTATTAACAGGTCAAGTCTATGTACTGATCCTGTGATAAAGATGGACGTAAAGGCAATTCGGAGGCCCACGAGAGAAGTAGTGGTTTGAACGAAGCATTAATCATTCACTTCTTGAGTCATCCGATCCGGTTGTTGACCACAATATACATCAGCCAGCCTCACGTTATTCATATTCTTAAAGGCGGCCCCCCAAACCAATGTTATCGATACCGGCCGGTACGTACCATTTTTGACAAAATTCGGTATCCTATCCCTCTAATTTCGTTTCGGTTCAAATACCGGTCTGTATCGGATGTACCGGTCGGTACCGGCCAATACCAAATAGTACCAGACTACTTTTAAATTTATTTTTTTCTTCAAGTACCAGACGGTACCGGGCAAATACCGGACAATGCCAGACAAATACCAGATTTTTTATTTTTTATTTATTTCAAAAAAGTGTATATTACACTATAAATTCTTTTAAGTAGGAAAATAACACTAATAGCGATCAATCCGAAACGGTACCCAGTATTTAACCACTTCCGATACATACCGTACCAATAGAAAAACCGGTATCCTGACTGGTACGATATTCATAACATTGCCCCAAACCAAAGTCCTGCGGCTGATGGACAAAGACTTCATAATAGAACGACTCCCAAAAAAAAAAGCAATCATAGTATAGATTGAAGAAACTACGTACTAGAGTGATTGCCAAAAAAAGCAATCACACTGCATACAAGAAACTCCAGAAATAGAATTCGAAATCCTGCAGTGCAGTCCGCACTGCAAGGGCTGTAGGGCGGTCCAACGGCTTGGATTTGATTTGAGCTCCTATTGATCCGAGCTGTCTATTTTGATAGGGCGGTCCGATGGCTTGGATTTGATTTGAGCTCCTATTGATCCGAACTGTCTATTGTCAAAATAGACGGCCCGATCGACTGCCCAACAGCCTTGCAGTGTGGGCTGAACTGCAGGATTCCTGGCTAGCGGCGATGTAAGTATGTGTAACAACTCGCGCCAACTGACTTGCTTATCCTTAACCTAACCACGTGACTCGAAAGGTTAACCTCAGGTTATATAGTAGCTCAACGTGACCCATTATATACCATATCAACTTCCCACATCTCACCGATGAGACTAAATTTTCTTCCATGGGGTCTCACAATCTCCCCCCCACTTAGGATCGCAACATCCTCGTTGCGGCCCAAGGTCTAGTACTTCCACCCACCAAGCGATGTGAGACAAGTACACGCTTAAACACGTTATGCTCCTCAGGCTCATCTCATGTGGGAACTGCCCAAGCATGACAAACAGACAATAGGAACAATGAGACAACATCATATTCAAAAAATAATCATGTGTCTAGTCTGAGACCCAAACTTTTGATTGGCAAGAAATTAAACCAACTGAGGACACCCATAGGGACGAAGCCCAGACAACAAAGGCCGAAGCCCAGCCTAGGAAAACAACCTAGGATACCCAAAGGCCTAAAAGCCCAAATTTGAAAATATAGCGCAAAAGAAAAACGGGCCAACCTTAGCCCCAGCCCCAAAAGAAGCCGAGCCTAGACCAAACACCCAAAACCCTAAACTCATACAGAACACCATGGTCACCGCACAAACACACCAGTCCGACTACCTCTCCCGCAGGTAGCCCACCACCGCTAGAAAGCGCCCGGCTCGGCTGAGAACTAAAACCATCGGACACCAAGGAAAACAGATCCACGTCGACTGAATCCCGTCACACTTCCAAACCCGGGACGCTGAGGAACCGGCGATTCGATCCTCCTAAACACCTGATTCGAGAGCCAAGGATCCAAGAGCGCCGTCTATAGCTGCTACTTCGTCGTCACCCATTGAAGCTCCAAGCAGATCCACGCTCAGTTCCATCGACCATTCCGAAAAACTTGCCATGAATCACCACTTGCCGTTAGGCCAAAACCGGCAACCCTCAAGAGTGTTGCATGGTGGGAGATTCGCAAGAAAAGCCCCAATAGCTGTCACATGATGTCGACGATCAACCAACGACGAAGGGGAAACATATCAATGGAGAAGTAGCGGCAATGTGAAGAGAGGTGACGGTGAGACCCTGCAAAGAGAAAAGGGAGAAGAGAGAAGAAAGCCTCGGCCGGTAGGAGACAAGGACGGTGCCTCCCCCAGGTGGTGGTGAGCAAGATGAGTTTAAGAGAGAGAGGGGGAGTCGAAGGGTTTTTTATTTGTCGGGCCCACCCAAGCAAGTCTTCTCGCGGGACCTGTCTCATTCTTTCAGTTGGTGCAATCTCTGATACTATATGTAACGACTCGCGCTAGCTGACTTGCTTCCCCTTAGTCTAACCACGTTACTTAAAAAATTAACCTCAAATTATACGGTAGCTCGACATGACCCATTATATACCATATCAACTTCCCACAACTCACCAATGTGGAACTGAATTTCCTTCCTTGGGGTCTCAGAGCATGTAACACACCTGAATGTCATCATATCGAAAAGGTCCTAATTATTGAGTCAGTGCGGGCGAAAGTCCGAACACCAAGAAGTACTACTGAAAGGAATTGCCCACCATAACTAGTTTTGAGACCCCGATTCATCTACGACTAAATACACAAACACTTGCACATATACGTTTATAAACACGCTTATATTTACATGGGAACCCGCACATACTATAGACTCAGCGTGTGTGGAGCTAGCCCATAAATTAGTGTGAGTGTGCATGAAAAGTACTGTTTGTGTCAGCATTTATACATGGCCATAACATTTTTTTTAAAGGCCCAGTAGGGAGAACCAACAATTTTTTTCCCGTACAGATGGTTTGTGAGGCCCACTAACGGGTTGCACATAGATAATTCGAGACATACAATAATTTTAAAATATTTATTTTTGTGTGGTCCCATAAAAATCAACTCAATTGGATATCCGTGAGTGTATTCAATATTTTGATTTTCTTTTAGAATTCAGGTTCCTAACTTCTAAAGACGATATGAAAGAATGGATCAAACACTTTTAAGCATCCAATTGAGCTGATTTTTTTACGTTGCCACTCAAAAATATACTCCCTCCGTTCCAAAATGAGAATCCATGTTACTCCCATTTCGGACACTTCAAAAAATTGTTCATATCTTTCAATCTATAATGCTAAAAATATCAAATATGTATTTTGTTTGATAGATCTCAATTAATTTTACTAAACAAATTTTTTAAAATCATAAAAAATATCATAAAAAATATCATCAATTAAAAGATACAAACAAAATAAAAATAACAAGAACAAGTGAAAAATGGACTCTCATTTAGGAACGAAAAGAGTAGTTTAAAACTATTAAACTGCTCGAATCATTTTTGTCAGACCTTTTAATGTGCCTCACACCACATTGGTACTGTACGCGCACCTATGGTCGGTAGTCTTAAGCATTTTGGATTTTTCACTAGTCCCTTCGTATTCCAGAAGTGCCTTTCATTGTCATTAATTTGAGCTCCCTAATTATTCTCGTCAAACATTCAAAATATATGGTGTGAAAACACGATGGTGTTCTCAACACATTTCTAGTAGTATGTAGGACCAGTCAAAAAGGACTTGGATAAAAAAGGTTCTTATCTTTTTGTTTTCCCGTCTATCTTTTAATCTTTTGCCTGCCAATCAAATGAAAAATAATATTGATCGAGCCAATCACAAATTTTACGTGGTGTCGCTACCTCAAATAAAAAGTATGAGAACAAGTGCGTGCTTGCTATAGGTTAATCTCTTGCCTGCCATGGAATGGAAAACAATATTGAGCGCCCCAATCACAAATTTTATGAGGTGTCACAAGCAAACAAAAAGTCATATGAGAGACCAAGGGTACGTGTGTTGGCGATAGGACCTCTATCTTTTAAATTTTTTCTTACTTGCCGTAAAACAGAAAAACTTATTGACCGCACAAATTACATATTTTATGTGGTGTCACTGTCGAATAAAAAATCGCTCTTGAGATTTAGGGCGTGCTTGCGATACGTGAGGATAACAACCGATAAATGTGGAAGAACTGATAAATGTGTAGATTTTGGTGCAGATTATTAATTTTGAATTTTAGTGAAAACTGATAAATGTGTTTACTATTGGTGGGAAATGATAATCAAATTGCAGTAAAAACTTGCACTTTTTACTGTAAAAAGCCGTAAATAAACTTTTGAACACATATAGAATTTAAAATCTGATCCAAAAATCACAACATACCAAAGCTTCTGTAAAATCGTATATTTTAGAGCCCTTTTCGGCTTCTCGGGATACTAAAGTTCAAAAATATGTTGTTAAAGAAATTAAGAGGTTATCACAAAAGCTCACAACAATTTTAAATGCTTAAACTCAAAACCAGCACTCACAACAGTTTTAAATGAGGAGTGATTTTGCCACTCTCCGAGTCTTTTCCAGGGGCAAGGATCTTGATTCAAATAGAATGGCTGTAATATTCTCTAATGTTGTAATAACTCCGGACACAACCGCATGCATAGTCGTTCGACGCACGTGAGCCCACATACATACATCGAACGACTCTAAACACAGTTGTTATCGGAAGTTGCATTCTAGAAATAAATTCCAGTTTTTTGGAAGCAACATTATTATAAATATATGAAGTATGAACCCAACGTTGTACCGATCTCATATGTCTTATGCATGTGCTTGACTTCAAAGTAAGTGCCTTCACTAAAAGGACGTTTGAACCACCAGATTCATCTGCTAAGAGATGGTAAAAAAAGACCACGAGATTCATTTCACGTACACAAGTTATCGCGTAAGCAACCGTGTCATAAGTACTGGCTCAATTTGGCTAACGAAGTCACCTCACTAGCAAACTCCAAATATTACACGTTGGCCGGCCGGCTAGTCGGCTACTTTGGAGGGGAGTCATCTCAAATTAATTGGCCATTCAAAAGCTATACTGAGGGTCTGTTTGTGTAATGACCCGCTCCATCTTTGTACAATATTGTCCGCTTTTGGACGCCCAAAGTCCATAGACTTTTCAGTGGGGTCATCCATCCTTGGATTGCTCCAAGATGAGCACGCTTAACTGTAAAATTTCTATGCGCTTTGGTCCGTCCTCACGACTTTAAAAGGCCTTATATAAGTAAGAGGGATCTTTTCTTATAAACCATGACTTATCCCATTCCGTCCAGACGCTTCTAGGAGTACCACCGGCCATCGGAAAGCGGGGTGTCACAGTTTGCTTGAAAAGCTTATATGCCTATTTTCAGTGCTTTTAAAACTCTGTTTGTTGCCTTCTTTTTCGCATGCGTACGAAAAGTATTGTGGCCTTTTTACTACTATTAATACTACGTACTAAAATAGGTCACAGCCTAGAATAGTCTAAAGAACTTTGCTAAAAGCAATTGCTTTAGGAAAATGCGTTAATCGCTGTTTTTTTACCCAAATTCATTTTCATTTTTGTCTTTACTCATATTTATAACATTCTTCTTTGTACATTTTTTGCCGCACCCGAGAAAGGGTAATCTCGGAATTTTACACGTATAATTATAAAGAAGGGAGTGGGCCGGGGGTGTTAGTAATCAATTGCCATCCCTTTATCCCCAATATTTTTATCAAAAAATACTAACAAACAAGAAACTCTTTTTTTTTTTTTTTTCCGGTAAATCAACGAACAAAGGTACAACCAATTAACGAGAAAGTTAAAGAAGTCATGCGGGTTCGATCGCCCCATGTGTGACATGAAGTTCACACGTCAAACCCATGTCATATAGAAATGTCTATTTACATAATTTAGTTAAATTCCCACCAAGAATTCTTAATATCAACTCATCGTGGAGTGATAATTAAAGACTCAAATAACGGTTGTTATAAAATACAGAGCTACAATCTTTCAAAGAAACGAATATATTGCAAAACCAGAAAATTTCATAAGCATATGGATACTAGCAGAAAGCATCATTTGTATTATGGGACCCATTTTGTGTGTGGAAAATGAGATAAGCCGTATTTTTATTTTAACGAAAGTTTTGCCCTGTTGACTTTGGAAATATGGAGTCCTCCATTGGGTTTAATCCCCCCACAAGTAGCTAAGGGCAGGCATTTTTGTATTCGTAGTATTGGGGCAAACTCTGCTTCTTTGAGTGCTTGCTCCTTGAGGTAGCATGTCTTGAATTTCGAATAGTCCAAGCATTTGAAATTTGGGGTCGTTGGAGAATTTGTTATGTCGTTAATTTCAAGGTTCCGGAATTAGTTTGGGTGCACAAAAAAAAAAAAAAAAAACTCAACTTCCCTACAACCCTAGTCACTGCTTTGTCTGGTTCTATCCATATTAAAATTAAGCTTGCGGTTCACTCGCAAAGCGTGTGACTGCGAAGTTGGCATGTAAATTCCATCTAATAGATGGTAATTTACATAGTAATTTAGTGCAATTTCCACCGAGGATTCTTAATACTATATCAACTCATCTTGGACTGATAAAAGACTCAAATAACGGTAGTCATAAAATACAGTGATATAATAATCTTTGAACGAAACAAAAAGTATTGCAAAACCAGAAAATTTCATAAGCTTGTGGATACTCAGCTGAAACCACCATTTGAATTATGGGACCCATTTGTATGTGGAAAATGAGATAAAGCATTAAACTAATAGCGAAAAAGTATTGACTGGTTGACTTGGAAATGAGAAGAGTCCTCCAATGGGTCCAATCCCCCAGAAAATAGTAGCACCTAAGGTCAGGTATTTTCTTTTCACAGTGCCTGGGCTTGAAAATCAGTTCCCTGGGCACTAGTTCTCCACGTGTCTCCATTTTCCTCCATAGGAAAGTCACTTAGGGCTTGACTGGATATCAGATGAGTTTTGGGGTGTTATATATAGAGGATGATAGCATCTTGTTTGGTTTTCACTTTTGAAAGCTATTTTTGATGTAATAAGTAATAATAATTGAAAAGAGATAGAAAAAAATTATATTAAAAAATATATAAAGAGAAAAATGAAATGAGATTAGAAGAGAATCAAATAAGGTGAAAATAACATGAGGTATTATTGAAGGAGTGTCAAGGCATCAGAAGAAAGGCAGTCGTGTTTTTGAAGTGGTCGGCTCCTGGGGTGCTTTAGGGGATCTTTTAGTTTAGAGGCAGGGTTTTGCTCCGTTGTGTTCGGGTTGACTTCTTGCCAATGTATTGTGCCTAGGGTTCAAGTCAGAGACGGAACGAGGGATGGACATATGGCTCCCTCGCAGTCTGTTTATTTTTATTTTTTTTAATATTAATACTTTGCATGAGTGGCCCTTAAAATAAAGAATTGGATTAACCATTTCAACTTAGCAAGACCTAATTTTTTTCGACTTTGCTAATCTGAGCCCTATAGGTAGTGGATAATCCATATTTAATGTGAAAAAAAATTAGAGTTTCAAGGTACTTTCTACAGATATCCATGCACTTTTTCGGATATTTATACACTTTTTACAGATATTAATGCAATTTTTTGCACATTACCGTTGCTCATTGGGTTGAGGTTAGCATTTTCATATTTTGGCCTCCCCATTTACGAAATCTTGGTTCCGTCCCTAATTCGAGTGGTGCGCGATAGTCGGGGCTTGGGGTTCCATTTTCGCTGGGGCATTAGGTTTTCCCCGTAGTGATGCCGAGTATACTTGTGTTCCTTTTAATCGCTGTACCTATTCCAATGATTAATAAATTCTTTTTTCTTTGATTAAAAAAAAAAGAGGTATTATTTATGGCGAGGGGATAAGCTTGGGTAAAAAGAGCTGATTTGGATGAGGTATAATATTTCATCCCACATCGGGGAAGTATACATGGGGTGATCTTGGACATTTTTTTTTTTTTAAATTAAGGTGATCTTCGGTATATAATAAACTATGTAAGCTACTACTAATACCTTGAGTTTAAGCATTTTGGGCCATGTGGGTTGATTTGTGAATCAAAATCTAAGTACTGGATCAGTGGTTTACATGGGGCCTTACAGCTGATAAGAAAGTTAATTTTTTTTTATAGTACAGGTATAGCTAGATGTAGCATACCAAAAAAATCGTTACATAGAGGCCGATATTTAAGTCTCGGACTAGTCGTCCAAAATAAACACATGCAGCCAAAATGACTTGTGAAACATGTTCTGATGAAAGTCCAATGTCTATGATTAATTCGGATGGGTCGCAAACATACACGTGACGTGCTGTGGAGTTCGCTCGAGGAAGGAAAAGGCAGTATTAACGACTTCCGTGAAGTTACATGACACTAACGTCGTACGTTCCATTCTTTCTTTCTTTTAATCAGCGTAAATACTGAGTACTACGACTCGTAAGTGGGAAAAGGAGTCAATATCGTAACTAGGGGTCCCACCCGTCTGGGAAACAAGAGGCCAGCTTCCTGACAAATTCGTAAAACGTTAAAACAGGACGCGTAGCACGTTTTTTCCTGGTGAAGTCGTGCGGGTATATATATATAGCCCAGGGTTTGAAATTTTTAGACTACGCCAGGACTACTTTCAGTCTTCATAGCACATATTACTACGTTCTAGAGAGAGAGAGAGAGAGAAGAGAGAGAGAAGATGGTGAGGACTCCTTGCTGTGATAAAACTGGA
The DNA here is from genome assembly GCA_019656835.1 of Rhododendron ovatum. Taxonomy (NCBI): domain Eukaryota; kingdom Viridiplantae; phylum Streptophyta; class Magnoliopsida; order Ericales; family Ericaceae; genus Rhododendron; species Rhododendron ovatum. Next base: position 12,969,607 of record CM033795.1, read on the forward strand.
CTGAAGAAGGGGACTTGGACTCCGGAAGAAGATAGGAAGCTGACAGCTTATATCACCAAATATGGTTCTTGGAACTGGCGCCAACTTCCCAAGTATGCAGGTATCATTTCTAATAGCATCTTCCTTTTATAAGTGATCGATCTCAATTATAAGTGATTGCGTTCCAGAATCTCAGACTAATTTCTATATGATCAATTCCATGCACCTTCCAATAGCGAGGGGACAATTAAAGCCGGAGCAAACTCCTCGTATAGACTTGCCCTCTCAGAGCATCTCGAAGATTTCAAACCTGCAGAAATTTCTTTTTCATAAGAAAATCAAATTAATACTAATATAAATGTCAGTTAACTTGGCTCATGTAATTAACTTCTGCTTATGGAACAAAAACAATCTGAATGAATTGGTAAAGAAAGTAGTATTTCGATCGGATTCCGGAACATATTTTTCTGCGTTTCGTTTTCTGATCGAAGAACCAACTTTTATTAATCTCAGCAAACATCTACGAAGTCAAATGGAATTAATGAACTCAATATGATCACGAGCTTACGCTCAAATGAATATAACCAAAAAGTACTTCCAAAGTGTCCTTGGAAAATTAAATCAAGCTTGTGTGATTTGGTTACACTGTTGGTTCATTTTGCTGCATGCATAGTCTTACATCAACTTGGCTTTTCTTGTTTGCGCACAGGACTATCGAGGTGCGGAAAGAGTTGCAGACTCCGATGGATGAATTACCTACGACCAAACCTAAAGCGGGGGAACTTTAGCAAAGAAGAAGAGCAGTTAATCATCGAGTTGCATGAATCGCTTGGCAATAGGTACGTATCCTCATAATCATGTCAACTTAATTATTGGAAATTGATTTTCGCGCTTCACTTTTGTACACAGACGCTCCATTTTTTACATGAAATTACTAGAAACTTCACATTAAAAGTGAAGTGTTTGCATACAAAAGTGGAGCGCTGCGCCAAAATTAGCATCCTAATTCTTTTATCGCATGCCAAATGACTAGACCTAATGTTTATTCAAGGAGTAATATTAATTTTTTTGTTAGTATTTTTGAGTTGTATATATCAAGTAATTCAAACCCTCTTGCACTGCAGATGGTCTGCTATTGCTGCCAAATTACCAGGAAGGACAGACAACGAGATTAAAAACCACTGGCACACCTACCTCAAGAAACTCGCGCGACCAATCCCGGTCTCGCAAGGCGAAAAACCAAGCTCTAGTAATCGTTCCAAACGCAAATCCGCTGGAGGAAAAAGATCGGATCAATCGAAAAATTCTCTCTCGAACCCTTCCACGAATAACCAGATCTTGGAAAGCTCTCAATTCCCACCGCATGAATCGCCTAGCGAATTATGCTCGTTGATGATAGACACTGCACAGGAAAACTCCGCAAGCTTTGGAGAAAGTACCGAATTCTCGCCTGACGAAATGTTTTTCGAAACCATCGAAAGCTTCTGGACCGAACCATTTTTGGAAGACATCTACGACGCCAACTATGTCGTGGCCCCGTTGCTCGACACAGAATTTTTTTCTTTGGATTCTCCGTTTATCGGTGACGAACTTTTATGCTCGTATGGTTTCTCTGATGAATATGTAATAAAGTTTTGAAGTGATCGAACGAAACAACGTTGTTATTAGCGTTGTATGCACGCTTAAAGAGATAAAAGTAGCACTTTGAGTCTTGTAGTATGTGTGAGACATTGTAAAAGAATTCTCTCCTCGATGAGGCAGGCTCAGTTAAGATTTCATATGAAGTTCTGCGTATGAAAATAAAAAAATGCTCTATGTTTGTACCGTAGAAATTAAAATCCTTCCCTGTAAGAGTTCTTTTAAAATCTAAATCATTAATTGCCGAGACAAAAGGTGAGATTAAGCGCTGCTACATGCTACTGTCCCTCAACCGCCGTTTCTACTACGTAAAATTGTGACGTATATAGACGTTCCCAATACTCTTTATCTAATGTATCGTTTAACACACATCTGATCAGCACACAAAATTAGAGAGGCAATTTAAGATGCTCTAAAACTAACGCTTCTTTGGTAGTTCTACACAGTACATTCTTATATAACAGGAGAGGCAACTTAAGTGCATGGTAGTATCATTTTAAGTGAGTAACATTGTAGGTTTTAGCTTGTTCATTTTGTGAACATTAGTTGAGGTATTGCACTTTTATGAATTGAATTTGGAATCGAAATTTAGTCAAAAATGAGAGGAGCCGAATCTAGGACTACAAAATGAAAAACTACTGTTGGATCGATGAAGAACCCCGATGTTAGGCTCCGTTCCGGTTTTTTAAAGAAGAAACTTTTAGAAAATGAAGGTAATTTCTAGCACAAAAATTATATGTTTACACAAATAATTTTCTTACCAATATGGATCTTATTTGATAGATCTCGTTGAGATTTTTTAAACAGTGCAAAAAAAATTAAAAAAATATTTTTTATTTTCATTATATTTGAGCTCGAAATTACTCTCTCTTTTTTTTTTTGAAAAATAAGGTTTAAAAAGAAAGCGGAACTGGACCTTATATTTAGCTTTGTTTGTGATGGTTTTATCAATAATATGCTACTCTAGCTACTTGCATTTGGACAGACACTTTAACTATGATACGATATGCACTGTGGGGAGTACTAGTGTAAATTCAAGCAGTACTGTACGAACTCTGAGCTATGTAAACACATTAGCTTCTCATCGAGATACCTAACTACACACACAAACAGCACCGGCAACGTCTCAAATTATGGTTAGCCGAAAAACTCCAATGTCTAAGCCAGTATCTCGAATGAAAAGAGTTCAAGATGAAAGTAATTATGTAAACGTATGAGAGGGAAAGTCAATTTCTCCCCGAACATAATTGATATTGTACCGTCTGTACTTTTTTTCATATTGTAGTAGAATGTTAAATGTTAGTGTTATGGGGGTGGGGAGCTCGAATCCCACTCTCATACAAGGAGTATAGTTGCTCTACCAATTGAGCTAGCACTCACTTGTTATCCGTACTTTACAAAGTTGTAACTAGTAATAGCTTAGCATGACAACGTATAGATACTCTAGGTTGGGTTGCCACTCTAGGTCTAGGGCATGTGGGACGGGTATGGTATAACCCGAGGTACAGACACGACACGAGTGTAATATTTCTATGTATGTACAAATTAGATCGACTCATTAAATTTAGTTGCATGGATAATATTAATCCTTCTTACATTATTTAATTATAATTATACTAATTTGAAATTTGTTGTTTTCGGTAAAGATAGAAAGGTTATTTTTCCGAAGGAGTTGTCGGTCCTCAGGAAGCACAAGAGTGAGGGAGGGGGAAAACAAATATGGGTAGGTCCCACTTGAATTCTGTTCAACTTTAACAAATACTCCTACTAACAAAAAAAACTAAAAACGTCAAAAGTGTCGTCTTTTCCTATCAAAAGTGTTCCAGTTTACACTCTTAAAAATAATTACTCATTTGCAATATTCAAGTTTAAAAATAATAGGCTTACTGAAATCAAAACATATACAATATAAATCTCATTTGATAGATCTCAATAATATCTTTCAAATCCTGCGAAAAAAATTAAAAAATTATTTTCGTAAGTTCATTATTTTTAAACTTGAAAATAAGTTTTTATTTGAGAATTTGGAACGGGCCCTCAACCATTGGGCTGAATGGCGTCAGGCCTGTTTTTCTCCAATAGATCCCTGCCATGGGCTGATTGAAATCTGACTTAAATTGAGCCCAAATATTCACTTCGGGTCTGGGTAAAGCCCCAAAGGTTTTTTTTTAACAGAACCCCCAACTTGAATCAACTCTGATCCAGTATTATTACTGTCCAGTCCAAAGAAAATGTTGTTTTTGTCCTCACTAACAAGAATGGGAACAGGGGGTCTAGTGGCGGCGATCGTCATGAAAAGAATTTTAGAAAATACAATTATTATATGTAAAAAAAAATTATGCCCAACTTATATAGTCTCGCCACCATTAAATTTTTTTAGTATATGTTTCGCCACTGCTAGGATAAAATCCTGGTTCCGTCCTTGCTCACTAATATTGTTTGCTTGGGTCCAAAACCTTATACATTTTTCAAAAAAATGCTAAAGAAAATCTTGTGGACTGTCATTAAGATTAGAAAAGTATATTAAAATACGTGAAAAATTGTATAAAAGTGTATAAATATATATTGAAAAATGCAAAATATGTACCAGAGTTTGTGTGTACATGTGTATTTTTTGTTGTCACTTTCTTTGCTTAGGCTAATGAGCCGTCAACAGAATGACGTGTATTTATATAAAGAAAACGAAAATGATATTAACACTTCAAAAATTGATACAAATACTTTAAAATTAATTTTATTCCAAAGTAATGTTTAAAGTGTCTGTATCAATTTTTAGAACGCCAATATTATTTTCCGAAAAAAAAAAATCAATCGTTATGCAAACATGACGTAGGGTGGCTGAAATCATCACCATTTACGTCACCCAGCAGCTGCTGGCTTTCTAGGAAGCTCCCGTGAAAGAGACACAAAGTTCAAAAGAGGACAAGTTATCTTCTTTTTTTTATTATTATTATTATCCGTGGACAAGTTACTTACTCCGTATCTAGCACGTGGATTTTAGTTACGGTCCGGCTAATCGGTGATTCGGTGCTTATATAGCCCTCCTTAAGCAATTACTCTAGAAGTCCTATATGAAGCCACGTGTTTCCAATTTTACCTTTTTACTTTACCTATGACAAGATGTCTTGCCAGAATCTGGTCTTTGACCAGCCATAATGGCGGGACGGTAAATATATAGGAGTATAATTTTAGGCTTTTGCCTTTCATTTTTCTTTTTGTGAGTAAAAGTATGTTACGTGAGTGTCATTTCTGAAAGAGAAACTCTAGGACCACCTAACACACCCACCGCATGGGTTTACCGCACGGTTAATGGGGCTCATTCTGAATTTCAAAAAAATATAAAAAAATATTTATAAATTTGAAAATAATTGTTTATAGATCTTGTAAAAAATCAGTTTAAATAGATATGGTTAAATATGTTTTTTAAATTCGTAAGGACGAAATTGAAGAGTAGAGTAGTTTAATTTTATAAATCCCCCTATCAGAAGAGGGGGGAAAAATAGAGTGATTATAAAAAGAATAGTGAAAATCAATTACCTATAATTTTTGGATAATCACCCCCTGCGATGATAGAGATCTAAAAAGTAAAAAAAAATGACAAATGATAGGAGGATTTAAAAAGCAAAAAAAGGTTTCCTTAACACATGAAAAACAATACTCTGTTTTTTTTCTTCTAAAGTATCGTCTTTTATTAACTTTTTTTCACATGGTCCATATTTTTATATTTTTCTGATTCAACTCGTTGAGACAAATGATTAACCCAAAAATTACAACTAAAGACTACAAAAATTACAAAGAGTAAAAATTACCAAAAATAATATTAGATAAAAAAAAAGTTAGAAAGAATGGACTTGTGCACTCCACATGTACCCAGATTGTATGAAATTCAATTCGAATACATGAATAATCGGAGTCACTCAATTTATTTTGATTTTTTTTTAATAATCTTTAAAAAAAAGTTAGTTCAGCAGAGACAGATGAGGGCTTAGATCAATTTTGTGTTCCATTTCTTGACAAAAAAAATTGAACAAAGACTTGAAACTAGGGAAGGATTCGGGAGATGGTGCTGTGTAGTGGTGAGCACAGTATCGTGTTGCGCACCTCCGACAGTCGGATCGTGCATCTGACAGCTCAGATTTCATCTTGGCAATGAACGACTCTCAATCGTTAGTTGTCGAGATGAGATCCGACGGCTCGGATCTCTTGGCAATGAACGACTCTCAATCATTGATTGTCAGGATAAAATCTGCTCAAAGGTGCGCAGCATGGTGCTGTGCACACCATCGCACAGGACCAACCCAAAGTCATACCAGATTAACAAAAAAACAAAGGAAGATAAAAAGAGCAGCTTTTGGGGTTTAAACAGCAGAGAAATTTCAAAATGTCATCTAAACTTTGTACCAAATGTCACAGAGACACATGAACTTAAATTTATTTCAATTAAATACATGTACTAACAAAATCTCCAAAATTAGGCACCTGAACTTAAGTTTATTTCAATTAAACACATGTACTAACAAAATTCTTAAATTTAGACCCCCGCCGTTATACTCCATCACAAAAATTGCTGATATGTCATCTCCAACCCATTAAGTTGCCCCATTGTACATGTTTCCAATAAGGGACGATGCACCCAAGCGAAACCCACCATTAGAAGTATGCCAAGCAGAAAGAAGAATTGGGTTTGGGCAAAAAAATTTGGTTTGGAGGGAAAATGATCTTAATCTAAGTGATTTCCCTCCATTTCTCTATCCAGAAGTCTGCCTATTGTTCCACCATCTCCCGCATTTCAACCCTAGACCTGAAGTCTGCCTATGGATTTCGCTTGGGTACATCGTCCCTTATTAGAAACATGCGCAATGAGACAACTTAAATGGATTGGAGATGTCATGTCAACAATTTTTGGGACGAAGTATAACGGCGAGATCTAAATTTGGGGATTTGTTAGTACATGTGTTTAATTAAAATAAACTTAAGTTTAGGTGTCTAAATTTGAGAATTTTGTTAGTTCATGTGTTTAATTAAAATAAATTTAAGTTCAGGTGTTTCTGTGATATTTGATGCAAAGTTCAGGTGTTATTTTGAAAATTTTCCTTAAATAGCCGAGAGAAAACTTTTCATAGCAACCAAAATGATTAAAAGGAAGGGCGAAAAACGTCATTTAAGTGTACAAGGTAAAGAACTTGTGCATTCCCCTGACTTGGAAAAGACACTTGCAATTCATTACTTTCAATGGGCCCACATAGGAGGTGCTTTGGTTCCACTGGTTAGAGCAAGTTTATGAGTCGGTAGCTATAATAACTTGTGAACAGTTCACAATTCGATTTTATCTATCAACTTTTTCCTTCACAACTACATTAACACTATTTATTTTATCTAGCACTAATTAAAATATATATTTTTTCCCTCCTCTCACCAAAACCCAAATTGCAAATTGGGAGAGAGAGAGTGAAAAGGGGAGGAAAAAGAATAGAAAATTAGAAACCTGATGAACAGTGTCACGGTAAAGGTACCGACGAACTATTCATGAATGTATTTTACAACCCCTTTTAGAGAATCTGGTGCAGCTCCCCTTTACACATTTTCGTAGTCAAAGTAGCTTATTTTGCATTTTGCCTGTACTGGTGTTATGCTCTTAGCATTTGCCTTTTAGCTAACCAATTTAAGAAATGATATCCACATAGATAAATAGTGCACAGATCGCAATGTGGACCTCACTATGGGTCCTATAAAAATGATCCGAGTCGTTTATTAAATTTAAAATATTTTTTCAATGGCTCTTGCGAAAAATAAGTTTAATTCGATACCTATAGGTGCTCGATTCAATCATCTAACTTTTCATTATCCTGAAATTTTAATGAACAATTAAATGAATGAATCAAACACGTATAAGTATCGGATTGAGCTGATTTTTAACGGAGAGCTTTGAAAAAATATTTTACATTCAATGAATGGATTTGATCTTTTGTATAAGATCCGTAGTAGACCTCACACCGCAATCTGTGCACAGAATCTATACATAGTTGCTGTGTGAGTAGCAGCTCTAACCCCATTTAGGCAAGAATCATGATAAAAAAAAACAAAAAAAAAAAAAACCCTTTGTACGATTGGCCCCAGGTGGGCGGATAGCATTCGAAATGTTTTGAACTTGAAACTTAAAGGGAGGAAACCACCAAGTTTCAAATTTTGATCACTCGGCCAACTCCTCGGATTTTCATGCAAAGTTATTGGACATTGGTATTCATGTAAACCAATACATTTGCTTTCAGAAAACAGAGGATCAGATGATCGTTTATTTCTCTTAAGAGAAATATGAATCGACTATTAATCATTTTTCGATGGCTAAGTGATTGTGAGAAATGAATAAATACTTCGGCATGAGTTCATAGATTCCATTCCTACGGAGGTCAAACATTTCAAAATTTTGTACTAAAAAATGGTTATTTCTTAAAATACTTGGATAAAAGTGTCAAAATTTTACTTTCAAATTATATTCGTCGAAACGAATTAATAACTCAAAAAAAATTTGACGCAAAACTAAAAAATGCTAAAAAAATTTAAATAATGATAAAATTTTCAGGTTTAAGTTAAATCCAAAAGAACGAAACCTAATGGTATATGTTGTTTTCTTGCAACACTTTGGTCCCGTTTGATAACAGTGATAGATGTATGAAATTCATAAGGAGATGTGATTAAGATTGAGATTGGTAATGAGAAATGATTGATAATGAGTATGTTTATTTGAAATGAGATTAGATGATGGGATTAGATTGGATTGATAGAAGAAATTGGTAATGAGAACGGATTGATAATGAGAAGGAGTTGAGATTGGACTACGAATACCAAGTCCCAAGGAGTATTGCTAATATCCCCTATGGGCCGAATTGCTTATCCCATGGAACTACCATTCCGAAACAATTTTAAAAATCAAACAAAGTATTACTAATACCATAACCTTAGCAATCTAATCCCAACCTCCAATCTGCTTATCAAACGGGCCTTTATTTTTATTTTGTGGGGGAGATTCTACCTAACCTGCATCACAAAAAGACGAATAGTTGCTAGGCAGTGATACAATTAAAAAGGACAAATCTGTTGGATATTAATATATTATACACATGTTTTCTTCTTGGAAATTGATAATGTCAAAACTCTTTTTATTTCTGTCAAAATCTTTTTTGTTCCTATCAAAATTCATTCATTGCATGACTTAATTGACGTCCACTACATCACTTACTTTAGAAAAATACCCTTTAAAATCCCATAGGCTCCGTTCAGTTGCCAGGAAAGTACAGGAAAGAATGGGAAAATCAACTTTTCCATGATTTTTGTAGTGTTCAGTTGGCAGGAAAGTAGTGGGAAACATATTTCTAAGTTTTCCTGCAGGAATTACTTTCCTGCAAAAGTGATCCTGCAAAAAACACAGGATTTTGCGTCGCGGGAAAAGGAAAATGAGTGAACACTCACAAAATTTTTCCAAAAGTTTCTTTTTCTTGACAAATGAACAACTAAACCTTAATTATTCTTGCAAAATTCTTTTGTCAAATGAACACTCACAGGAAAATAATTTTCTTTTTCTTTAACTTCACCTCACTTCACTTTTCCTGGAAATCAATTTCCCACACAACTTTCTCGACAACTGAACTGAGCCATAAGTGCAATGCGTTTTCTAGTTCCATGTTTCAAGGAAAAATGCAAGGATTCATGAGCAAATTCTAGAGCTAATTTTAGAAGAGAAGTAAACAAAAATTAAACATCAAGTAAAAATGCAATTCATCAAGCAAAACAGAGGTTTCTGTTCTAAATGGCGGCCGCCGAGGCGCTTGGAGGTACCCTGCCGCCACGCCAATACCCCTTGGCATTTGATTTGGCGCCCAGGGAGGTTTGGCGGTGTTTGGCGGCCGCCTAGGCGGCCTTGGCGGCCATGGCGGTCTCGGCGATTTGGCGCCCAGGGAGGTTTGGCGGCCGCCTAGGCGGCCTTGGCGGTCTTGGCGGGGCTTGGCGGCATCATCGACGTCTTTGGAGGCCTTTGGCGGCCTAAAATGTATAGTATTAAACTAATGTAAATCAAGTTTTGGAAGGGTATGGAGGAGAAGAGTTAAAGAAAGGAGATGAACTTTTAACTTGGCATTAGGGATCTCCGATCTCGTTTATTTCTACTTATTGTCTTATTCAACTTATTTGCTAGTTGCTACTACTTAATTTCATTTGGGTTTGTACATTAAACTTTGCATTATGGTTATGTAGAACTTTGAACTAGTATTATGGATACATAGAATATAGTTTGATTGGATAATGGTTTGTAAAAAAAAAAAGCGCCGAATTGCTTGACGGCGCCTAGGCGGCCGCCTAGGCGGCTTGGCGCTTTGAGGTGGGTCTCCGCCCTACTAGCGCCAAGCGCCATTTAGAACATTGACAGAGGTAATTTGAGAAGAGGTGTAAACAAAAATAATTTGAAGGGGTATTTTCGTAAAGTAAGTGGTGTAGTGAAAAGCAATTAAGTCATGTAATGAATGAGTTTTGGTATAAACAAAAATGGTTTTGGCATTATCAGCTCCCTTCTTCTCAGATACAAGTATTGTCTCGCCATGTAGTTTATCATATTCATGTTTATCCACTCATGTAATGCATATGTTATGCATTTGTTCAGCGAAATTATCCATTCTGGATTTTTTTTGTTTTTATTCAAAATATTTTCGCATTTGTTATTTTTTTTGGTCAATTTTTTGAGTATTATTGATTCGTTATGATGAAGGAATTTAAAAAGTAAAAAATTACGATCGAAACGTATTTTTTTTAAATAAAGAAAAAAATAAGACAATAAGCAAATTTTTTTCCTCTTTGTTCAAAAAAAATTGAATTTTGATTGTAATTTTTCACTTTTTAGATTGCTTTTGTTACGATGAAGTAATAATTCTCAAAAAATTTAAGAAAAAATTTAAAAAAAATGCGATTTTTTTTAATAAGGACAAAAAAATAATGGTAAGTTTGGATTAAAAAGTTATGTGACTTTTTTTTTCGTCTTTATTCCATTTTTTTTGCATTTCTTTGTTTTGCATTAAATTTTTGTGACTTATTGATTCGTCTCGTCAAGAAATCGTAAAAATAAAAAAGTATGATCAAAACTCATATTCCCTCCGTTCCTTTTTAAGTATCCTGCTTCGTAATTTCAACTTATAAAAAGACATCATCATTATAACTTTCACATCAATTTTTTCTTCCACTCTCCCTACTTACCTATCATTATTACACTTTTACTCACTTACTTTTTAAAAAGAAATCTACTTTTAGAAATAAAATAGACAATACACTAATTTTTACCCACTAACTTTATAAAATAGACACTTATTAAGAGGCAATCCAAAATGAAATACCGGACTCTAAAAAAGGGACGGAGAGAGTAATTTTTTGAATAAAGAAAAAAAATAAGTCAAAAAGATAATATTTTTTTTACTTTTTTGATTCTTCTCGATGAGACAAATCAATAAGTCACAAAAATTTGATACAAAATAATCTAATACAAAAAAAATTCAATAAAGACAAAAAAATAGTTACTACTCCCAAAGTTGGAGATGAAAAAACAAAACTTCGTAGTGAGAGGAATAGACCCTTGTGAATAGACCAATAAACTATTTTTTCGTGCAATCATTACTATGGCGCTAAAATAAAGTGAACGGGTGCACTACAGGAGTATAGTGTGCTATTAGAGTCGTCCATCTTGATAATCGATAGTCAAAATTTCATCTTCCTACACGGCAGGATCCCAAAATTTGAACCAAATTCTAATCACAAGAAAGATTTGTAGGAAACCATACAAGAAAAAATGCTTTTGGGCCTATTCCGGGTCTTATAAAATTCTAGAAAAATATCCATAAATTTTTAAATATTATTTTATGGGGTCCTGTAAAAAATCAGCTACAACGAACATCGGTAAGTATTAATTTTGGATTCGTAGGGTGAAACTGCATAGTTCGCCACTATAAATTCAAAAGTAATACTTACAGATATCCGTTGGAGCTGATTTTTTATAGAATTTTATAAAATAATATTCAAAAACTTGTGGATATTTTTCTAGATTTTTGTAAGACCCGAAAAGGGCCCAAATTCATTTTTTCTTGCGTGATTTTCTGCAAATCTTCCTTACAAATAGCATGACTCGCGTTAAAAATGGGAGGTCAGAAAACAAAGATACGGTCCTATGGAATGAAACAAAATCGTACTCCCTCTGTCCATTTTTAAGTGTCTTGTTTCGTAACTCCAACTTATTAAAAAGACATCATCATTATACCTTTCATATCAATTTTTTTCTCTATTTTCCCTACTTACCCATCATCATTATACTTTTACTCACTACCTTTTCAAAATGAAATATACTTTTAGGGGCAAAATGAAAAATTTACCAACTTTTACCCACTAACTTTACAAAATGGACACTTATTAAGGAACAGCCCAAATGAAATACTGGACTATAAAATAGGGACGGAGGGAGTACAATTTTACAGGGTTCATTTCATAATATGGGTTTATGTAGCACAAGGGTGCACTACAAAGATATAATGTGCTATTCGAGTCATATATTTCCATAATAAATAATCTAGATTTTATCTCGGCGAATACATGTAGTACACCACGGCACTAAGGGGTGTAGTTGCGAGATCCGAGTAGTCCATCTTGATAATAAATACATAAAAGAATCATTCTATTTGCAAGGAAGATTTGCAAAGAAATCCATATTATGAAATGAACCCTGTGAAATCGTACGATTTTGTTTCATTCTATAGGACCGTATCTTTGTTTTCTAACCTCCCATTTTTAAGGCAACTTGTATTTATTTTTGAAAATCTTTATACACTGACTATGATATAATCCAATGAATGAAAACATTCAGTCCACTAAGGCTACTCGATTGAGAAATAATAAATATATAATTTGGCCTAAACGTTTTTTTTTTTTGATCGGCAGCAATAATTTTATATACAAACTCGACAAAAGGTACATCGAGGATATAAGCTTGATACAAGCATCAAAGAAAATGTGGGGCACAGCAAAAAGTAGAGAGCAATACTCTGTAGAAAAGAAAAGAACGGAAACAAAAACTACAAACAAAGGAGGTAATCGACTTCAGATCAATTTCTTGGCAGCATACATCAGATCAAATCCTTGGCATCGACCTCAAATCTTGAGCATTTTCAGAATCAGAACAGAGCAAAAGGCCTCCAAATCACCAAACGTTTGCAATTAATTTCAGAAAAATAATGCATTTCAAGCAACTCCATTAAGAACAAAAGCAGAGCATTAAAGACCTTCAAACCTCACCAGAATTAAGCATCTCCATCCAGCAAACCACACCAGTGGAAGTATTCCAATAACATCAGAATCAGCAGCAACAGAAAGACTCAGAAGGCGAGCTTAAGCGAACAACAGAACAGAACAGAACCAGAACAGCCATACCAGAAACAACATCTAGCAAAACCAGAATAGTCAAACTCAATCCTAAGATCCAAACTTTGGTAGGATCAAGACAAACATCTCTTAGCCCTCCTAAAAGTAGGAGTTGAAAAGAGGATAGGGGTAAACAAAAAAAAAAGGAGCATCAGTTATGCATTGCTCGTATGAAACATACATCAGTCTATGTAGGGTGGGTGATGAATCTGAAGAACCTCTTAGCCCTCCCGAGAATTGGAGTTGAAAAGAGGATAGGAGCACAATTATGCATTACTCCTTCTGAAAGACCTCATAGCCTGGCCTCGTGAGAGTTGGAGTTGAAAAGAGGAAAGGAGCACAATAATGCAATAATCCTTCAGAGCATACATCAGACTTAAAGCATGGTAGCATTAGCTTCCATGATCATCTCCAGCATGTGACATGAACCAAGACTCAAACATCACAGACATAGACAGAGACACAAAAAAACCCCGAAAATGATGTACAAACAACACCAAGACCCCACCCAAACAGAAAACAAACGCAACCCAGACACAACTCCACTCCACCTAACCAAACTACAGACACTACCCGGACACAAAATGGTGTGTGTGACAAGCAAACAGATTTTAAAATGGTACGAATTCATGCGTACACTCTCATTTCTTTGCATATGGCGACTCCATTGAGAAATAATGAATATGAAATTTGGCCTAAACGTTGTCTGTAACAAGCAAACATATTTTAAAACGGTATGAACTCATGGACGCTTTCATTTCTTTGCATATGTTCATATTCTTGGACTTTTTGTAGTGTTTACACTTCATAATCATACAAGAGATCTCGAAACTAATGTTCTACCAATCATATTCTTGGACTTAGGCAAGAAGAAAGGAGCCCCCCTTCCCATTTCTACCAATCATTTTTAGTTAGGAGCCCCCTCCCATTTCTCCATCAGCAATGGGAAATTGGGGTCAACAGGTAAATTACACTTGGTGTCCTTTATACTTCGTGCAAATTGTACTTGCCTCCTTGCACTTTATACTTGGTATCACATTGCTCCATTCATTTCTAGTTCGGACACTACATCAATTATAGGTTTTAAGATTGGAATACTTATATGACTTACTGGTAAGCATTTTTTCATGGTATAGTTTCATGTAGTTGAGCTATGTTTGAATTTTTTATTTTACTTGTGAAGAAAAATATTTTATACTTACCAAAAAAATAGTTGAATGTTTAATTAAAGACAAGTATACCTTTAATTTGGTATGAATCATATTAATGAAAGTTATGAATTTTTAGTATAAAAGTTACGATACGAAATAAAATGTTATGTATGGCCGGTCTTACAAGTAATTTTTTATGAGGTGGCACAATATAAACCACACAATAGGTGCATATGGTACACACCTTAAAGGGGTGTGTATTGAAGACTTTCCCAACTATTAATGATCAGTTTTGTAATGAATGGTCGCAGTAATGGTAGGGGGAGGTCATCTTCTTTGCAGTCTGTTGGAGTATTTGGTTAAAATTAACAAAAATTAATGATGTTGTGTTTAATGATAAAAATTATGTAGTGGGCGTAAAGGATTACACGATTCAAGACTTGGCTCAATGCAATCATCATTAACAAAAATTAATGATGGTGTGTGTGACAAGCAAACAGATTTTAAAATGTTACGAATTCATGCGTACACTCTCATTTCTTTGCATATGGCGACTCCATTGGAAAATAATGAATATGAAATTTGGCCTAAACGTTGTCTGTAACAAGCAAACATATTTTAAAATGGTATAAACTCATGGACGCTTTCATTTCTTTGCATATGTTCATATTTTTGGACTTTTTGTAGTGTTTACACTTCATAATCATACAAGAGATCTCGAAACTAATGTTCTACCAATCATATTCTTGGACTTAGGCAAGAAGAAAGGAGCCCCCCTTCCCATTTCTACCAATCATTTTTAGTTAGGAGCCCCATCCCATTTCTCCATCAGCAATGAGAAATTGGGGTCAACAGGTAAATTACACTTGGTGTCCTTTATACTTCGTGCAAATTGTAGTTTGCCTCCTTGCACGTTATACTTGGTGTCACATTGCTCCATTCATTTCTAGTTCGGACACTACATCAATTATAGGTTTTAGATTGGAATACTTATATGACTTACTGGTAGGCATTTTTTCATGGTATAGTTTCATGTAGTTGAGCTATTTTTGACTTTTTTTATTTTACTTGTTAAGAAAAATATTTTAAATACTTACCAAAAAAAATAGTTGAATTAATTAAAGGCAAGTTTACCTTTAATTTGGTTACATGCAACTATTAATGATCAGTTTTGTAATGAATGGTCGCAGTAATGGTAGGGCCAGGCCCGCCAGGGGAGGCCATCTTCTTCGCAGTCTGTTGGAGTATTTGGTTAAAATTAACAAAAAATTAATGATGTTGTTTAATGACAAAAATTATGTAGTGGGCGTAAAGGATTACACGATTCAAGACCTGGTTCAATGCAATCAACTAGAGCTAGCTCAGTTAGCCAGAATTCTTGCATTTCACTAGGAGGTTAAGAGTTCGAATCTCTTCACTTGTATGTGAGTGTTCTTTTCTTAGATGAGCTTTTCCATCCTTTCTTTGTCTACCTTATAATTGGCTTTTTCCTTGAATCAATTGAGTTGTTGGGCTATGTTGTCTCATAAACTCTCATAATTAATGTAGTATTCTGGGTTTGTACTTTATACATCGTATATGATGTAAATGATCTCTTCTATCGGTTGAAAAAAAAACCCAACTTGGTTCAATGGCTAGACAGGGTGAGGAATTTAAAGCGATGGATCAAAGGATGGGTTGAGATTGGGGCTTTTTAGGATGTGTCTCTTGGAGGGCTGGGTATTTAATGATTGAGGAACCAATTAATGCTTTGCTTTTTAATTTGGTTGGTATCTTACAACCATATATGCTTTTGGTGTTTGGCTGTCATATGATAGGTTGGGTGTTATGTGCCAACATTGTTGATGTTAAGAAAAACAAAATGGGATAATATTGATTGTTTTCAAACCATAACCCTAAAATGCTTTTATATAAGTTACGGGACTTGGTAATTAATAAAAAACTAACCAATTTAGAAACATGAATAATAAGAAAACAGAGAAAATACTCATAACAAAGAAACATATAGATATTAACGTAGCCTAAACATTAAACATAATATTGAAACCTAGAAAAGATGATAACATAATATTAACATACACCCTCAAACTCAAGTAAGTCTACAACTTGAGTTTGAAAAAGCTAAGAGAAACCAGAAGCAACCAAGCCAAGTCAATAAAAAATAGGAGCAACCAATTAGCCAAAAGAACTAGGAGAGCCAAAATTAGCCATGAGTGAGACAAGCTATGACAGTAAAGATTTAAGGTGATAGTAGAGATTTGAGCCAGTTACTATGAGTGCCAGTAGACAGCGACGAATCTTAGGCCGCCTGTCTGGAGCAAAATCCCGTAGAGCCTAAATCTTATAACTCTGATACCATGTTAAGAAAAGCAAAATAAAGTATTATTGATTGTTTCTAAAATGTAACCCTAACATGCCACCCAAACTTGATTAGTAAAATATAACATGGTATTAGAGTTAGGCCTTTGGTGGCCTCATCTATTGTCAATTGGTTTTAGGTTGAAACCCTCCAAGAAATTTAACATGGTATTAGAGCTAGGTCTTAGATTGCATCACCTCACGAGGACGAGTCTCCGGCGCCCAAGTCAAATTTCTTGGTCTCCTCAATTCGTACCTTCATGTGCATCCAAGCTGCACGTGAAGCGGAGGATTAGACTTTATCCCACATCGCTCATCTAAAAGTCACCCAAACTTGGTTAATAAAATCTACAGGCTACTCCACCTATTGCTAATTGATTTTAGGTTGGAGCCCTCCAAAAAATCTAACAGTTTGCATGTGCTGTGTGTCTTTGATGTTCTTGCCCCTCCCCTACTCCTTGCATTAAGTCTACAGTCACTGCACACTTCCATCGCATAAGTCCACTACATGGCTAGTGGGAACCACTTTGGGCTCCACAAAAATACAGAAAAATACCCATAAATTTGAAAATAATTTTTATTGGCTAAGTTTTTTCGCCCCTACGAATTTAGAAAACATACTTATCGATATTTGTTAGAGCTAGCTTTTTAACATGGCCCGTAATTTTTTTAACAATTTATGGATATTTTTTTGTATTTGTGTGGGGCCGGGGGCCGGTCCGGAGTGGGCCCCACTAGGCGTGCAGTGGAAGTGAGTGATGACTTTAGCGCACAGTTATGTACTCCCTCATTTTTTTTTTAGAGTCCAGTATTCTACTTTGAGTTGTTTCATAATAAGTGTCCATTTTGTAAAGTTAGTAGATAAAATTTGGTACATTTTATATTTTGCCCCTAACAGTAAATTCCTTTAAAAAGTTAGTGAGTAAACGTGTAATAATAATTTCTCGATAAATGATAAGTAGAGAAAGTTACAATTTTTAGAGTGTAATGATAATATCTCTCTAAAAAATTAAATTTATAAAGTGAGACTCTTAAAAAGTGATAGAAGGAGTAACTTTTACTCGAGTTAATGAAATTTCTTTACTTGTCAGAGAAAAAAAATGCTCTTGTTGTTTGGAACTTCCTAAATGGTCGTGCATAAATACTAAAAAAACAAAACATGGTCAAAAAGCAAATCATAATTCTTTGGTTAAAAAAGCATATCATATTCCATTTAACGGATAAAATAAAAATATTTCCATAAATTTGAAGTATATATGTATAATCTGATTATAATTGGACTTCTATTGTTCACAATTCAAAATTAATCCATAACTAAATGGAAAAAATGGCTCACAAACAACCCTAACATATGCAATGGAGTACTACTATAGGACTAGTATTCTTTTGATGGGTGGACATATACTTAGGAGGCATTTTTGCAAACCAAAAGGTTTATTCAAATTTTTTTTGCGTTTGTTAGTTTTGCACCGATTTTTTTTTATGTATTATTAGTTCGTCTAAACAAAAGAATCGAAAAAATAAAAACCTTTTACTCATTGAACAATTCTTTCTTGGATATTTCCAAAAATACTTGTGTAAAATTTATATTTTTTTAATTTTTTTTGTTTTTTCTCGTCCAGACAAACTAATAATATATAAAAATTTAGAGCAAAATTAACCAATTAACGCGATTTTTTGACAAAAGACAAGCGCAGCTTTTTTGTTAGCAGAAATGCGCCCTTAAATTTTGAAGAGTGGATAATGAAATTTGTTTGATGAATTGGCGTGTTTCAAAAGTATACCAAAACTCAGACGTCATAGCTTAATCTTTAAATAACTTACCTAGTAATTGACGTATAGCGCCTCAGTCGAACCGGCAGATCATATTCATGTCATCTTCTAATATGGACCCACTTGTAAAAAGGGCGTGAGCTTTTGTTGAAGTGTTGCTTTAAGAAGAAAGAGAGAGAGAGAGAGAGAGAGAGAGAGAGAGAGAGAGAGAGAGAGAGAATGGTGAGAAAAGCAAGCATTGGTAAAGATGGAAAAAAGAAAGGTGCATGGAGTCTCGAAGAAGATATAAAGTTGAGAAATTCTGTTGAGATTCTTCAGAAGTATGGCAATTGGAACTGGCAGGAACTTCCTAAATACGCCGGTACCTTCAGGCTACAGATTCATCTCTCTCTCTCTCTCTCTCTCTCCTCTCTCTCTCTCCTCTCTCTCTCTCTCTCTCTCTCTCAATTTGTAATCATGTCGTTGGTGGTGATATTTTGCTTGGGTGACCAAGTCATCTTGCCTCTAATGATGAATCTGAGAAAATAACAATTCCGAATGTGTGTTTACATGCATATATACAACTTCTCTCTCTCTCTCTCTCTCTCTCTCTCTCTCTCTCTCTCTCTCTCTCTCTCTCTCCATTGTGTGTTTACATGCATATATACATCTCTCTCTCTCTCCATTGTGTGTTTGCATGCATATATACAATTAAAAGACGCCAACTTTAGAAACACATTAACTACAGTTACATTCTGGTACTCAGACTCTTTTTTTTTTTTTTTCCCCGCTTATTTGCCTAAGAACTTCATCACTGTAGGATCGATATACGTGTTACATATCATACTCATGAGGTGATGATTGATGAACATGTTATTCAGGTCTGTCTAGATGCGGGAGGAGTTGTAGATTTCGGTGGATGAATTACCTGCGTCCAAATGTCAAACATGGGAATTACACCAAAGACGAAGAGGATCTTATCTTGAAATTGCATCAACAGCTAGGAAATAAGTAAGCAAATCGATCGAGAACTATTATTATCTGGGCATTTACATGCATGGTTTAAACCAATCTCTCACCTGAGCAATCAAGATGAATAAAAAAGTATGTAGCATAGGCCTATAGATGTTTAAAAATGACTTCCTCACAGAAGGAGTATTGATGGGATTTAACTTGTGAAGAATGATTGAACAAAGTCAAATTTATAGAGTCGTGACTATTTCTTCATCACACAATGTGTAGCGTGTATCTCCTGCGCCCTTATGTACGTCGATAAAATTCACACCAAATGTGACATTTAATGTAATTTGCATAAGCATGCAACACGTTCATATCGCTTGTACACCTTAAGGATAAAGAGTAAATTACCAACACCACCCTTGGGGTTTCTAAAAATTATAAATTGCTCCCTTATGTTTGGGAAATTAAAAAATACACCATGTGTCTCATAACTAATTACTCCTCTATTGTAATGTAGCCGTGATGACATCTGATGGGATTGTTTAACACCATAAAATGCTATTCCCTTCGTCCCAATTTTTAAGTGTCCATATTTCTAATTTGGGATATCCCAAAATAAGTGTTCACTTTCTAAAAATAACAATCAAAATATGCCAAACTTTCAATTTCACCCCTAAAAAGTAACATTTTCTTTCTAATTGATTTGACAGTTTTTTATATTCATTTCTTTTGTAGATTGACAATATCTTTCAATTTAAAATATTTTTTATGATTTTGAAAATTTTGTATAGTAAATTAATTGAAATTTATCAAACAAGATCCATATTCCATATTTTTTGAGGTTCATATTAAAAGATACTATAAGCGATTTTTTATACATAATTAACTTCACAGTTTTTAAGGTTAATTTTGGAAGTTAAGAGCAAAATTTTTGACTTCTTAAAAGATACGCTTTTTCATATAGGACACTTAAATTGGGACATAAGGAGTAATTATAGTGGACCAACCTGTCTATTTTAACTTGTGAAAGGCTATTTTGCACATCTGCAGCCTTTCACAAGCTACAAAAAAAATAGCGTGGCCCATTGTTTTTAGGATTTGCTGATGTTAAACAAATTTCTTCAAATTTTCCAACGGCTTCATCATAACAAGGGAATAATAATTTGTTACGAGACATGGGGTACTTTGTAATTTCTCAAATGTGAGGGGTCAATTTGTAATTTTTAGAACCTTGGGGGTGGTTTTGGTAATTTACCCTAAGATTATGTACAATTATTGTGATCAAATTGATGAACTTTCGTAGTATGGCCTCAAAATCATCTCACATGCAGATGGTCAGAAATTGCTGCAAAATTACCAGGAAGATCAGACAATGAAGTAAAAAACCACTGGCACACCCACCTCAAGAAAAGGTTGAGAAAATATGAAACTGCATTTGAAGTACCAAAAGAGCAGTCTAAACGAAAGAGTAGTGCATTGGCCCCTAAAGATGTTGCCAATACACTGCCCCAGCCAATTTTTGAAAGCAGTAGCCTGACGTCCCCAACGCTTTCTTTCGGTGAATTATCCTCGTCGATATTCGAAGTACCAAAGGGACATTCTAAACAAACGTGTAGTGAATTGGCACCTGAAGACGTTAATTCACTGCCTCAGCCAATTCTCCAAAGCAATGTGCCTTCCCCGACACTATCTTTTGGTGAATTATCCTCCTTGATAAGTGATTATGCACCTATAAGCGACCAAAACTGGAGTGCACAAGATGATATCAATTCATCAGAGTTCATGTTTTCGAAACCGGTTGGAAATTGTTGGACTGGACAATTTTTGGTAGATTCATTCGACAGCTATAATGGATTTCCGTTCACATCAGATGTGGGCCGATCAATGTCACCTGATCCAGAACATTTGCAATTTGATGAGTTCTTCTACCAAGCACTGCAAGATTTTCTAAAGAATTGAAACATTTCTCTTTTCGCTATCGAAAGCGATATAGTAATAATTTTAAAGCGATGTTGCTACACTATGTTCTCTGAGAAGTTAGACAAATTTCCGATCATGACACATAGCCATATGTGCCCACCAAAATCTAATTTGATGGTAGCTGCATGAGACCTTTTTATTTATTTATATATGAAATGTACGACAGTTACACGAGCGGACATTAGTGGATGCCTAGATGGACACAACGCCATGTTGGATTTTGTCCATATGCTTAATTGTAACTTTTTGTATTCTAGGTACTTATCTAGAAAATTTCAAAAATTATGCAAAGTTTATTAGAATGAACCTTGCAACAGCCACCGACCAATGGGGTACCAATTTTGCACCGACGAACACGTGGAGCCACCAGCACGAATGATCCGAACCGTTCAATTATTTGAAAAAAAAAATGAGTGGGCTCTATAAAAATCAGCTCAATTCAATATATGTAAACGCTCGATCCTATCTTCCCATTTTTTATCAGCCATTTCTTTTTCATTTTTTACTGCGGTTGGTCGACGGGTAAGTGCAATTTTGCAAATGGAGCTAATGCGTGGGCCGTGGGCCAATCCGAATGAAATCATGTCAGATTGTTTGGACTTTCCTTCCAAACGAGGCCCATTGATATTGGACAAGATCCCCCCGCACACGGCCCAATCCCAAGAGAAGAAAGGCTGGAATATGTGGCACCGATGGACACTCTCGAGAAACCATTTCAAACCTCGCTATAAGCGTGGTAGCATTGAAGTCGGGGACAGATTCAGAAATTTACATTAGTTGGGCACACAAATTAGTAAACTTAATGCGTGCATTTTATAAGTTCTTTAAATAACACATCTTTTGCTGGTAAAATAATAAATTGATGACTATTTATGTAACTTCATCTTATAATTAACTGAAAGGCTTGTTTTTCGCAAAACGATGGTGTGAATATTAAGCACTAAATAGATCAGACAAATATCCTCGTAAAAAAGATTTAGAGTAATTTTATTGAAAACGTTATCACAAATTTATTAGATATAATTAAAATATTTAAGAATATTAATATAATTTCATAAAATCGAGTGAGTCCCGCTTGGGTCCGTCCCTGGTTGAAGTGGTGGTTTATACCACATTACGCCCCCATTCCCTTGAATTTTTTATTTTTTAATTTTTTGAGCTTGGAGTATTTGTTAAGAAGATTCAAACGTTAGAGCTCCACATTTATGCGGCATTGACCACCAGACTCCAGTCGATATCATGCACGCACAGAGGTGGTCCAACGTTAGCTTCATTTGACCGAGCATTTTGAGGTTAGCAACCCAACCCCCAAGTATTGACTAAAATTCACAGAGCACTAAAATTTTGCTCCCAAGTGCGTGCTTTGGTTTTGTCATTTTCAAAGTTGAGATCCAGGCATGCAGCTTTTGTATTTACTCCAAACCAGACTCCGCATTGATTTCCATGGCCCCCTTTCCTTTCCCCCCTTTTTTTTTGGTTTATAAGTCGGTCAATTTCATTTCATTAAAAGCGCCCATCGGACAAATACAGGAATCCATCGAAAATACAGAGATACAGGCTAAACATGAACATCAGGTAGAAACCTAAACTCTACCAATGAGAAATAAGCACATACTGCAAATCAGAGCCGACACGCGAAGTTCAACCAATAGAGCCGTTCACCGTAATAGAAACTAAGCACCTACAAACGGAACCTAATCACTGAATAAGTAGAAAACAGGGGATCCCTTTTCATCAAACCAATCTTAACCCCGAAAACTGCCACTGGAGCAAGACGACCATAATTAACCCACCATCGTCGGACAATCCTCAATAGGCGCCAGATTATTCATCCACCATCCCTTCCACACCGGATCTGAAAAACAGACCGGTACCTACTCTGGACTGGGGAGACCAGCTGGTAAACCCGGAAAAACCAGTAAAAAAACAGAAAAAAACAAGAAAAAAAATCCTAATTCCATGCACCATTATTACTTCGCCGCCGGCCACTAACCGCCGGATTTGAGAAGACAAGGCGGGGTTTGGTCGAGTCAAGCCCACAGAACACCGGCCGGAGGTCTGATCATCCGAAGCTTTGTCGCCTGAAACACACCAACGCTCGCCATACCAGACCGGAGAGAGAGATACACTGGAGGGTCGAGAGAGACTGGAGGAGGAGGGAAGGGAGAGGAGGGTGGAGGGGGTGGCGGCCCCCTCCCCCAGATCTGGAATCTGTAGGTTTGGTTTTTAGAGAGAGAAAATAAAGAGAAGGAGGAGCAATGCTGGAACGGATGATTGTTGGTAATTCTCAGGCGTAATTTTCCTCCTTAATAAAATGGAAAATTCTAAATCAACCTAAAGGGTTGACAATAGCAAGACCAAAATCTCAGGTGAAATGTGAATTAGTTGTATATTTTATACTAATACTTATCGCGGTTGTTAAATTCTACTAGGGGTGGCAAATTGAAACCCAAACCCACCTATTAAAAAATAGACTCAACCTAATCCATTTATTAGTTGGGTTAGAATGAATTTTATTATTGGATCTTAATTGGGCATCAATTGGATACTAAAATGCCCAATAGGTCATGAACATAACCCAACAAAAAATCATCAAAGCAAACTCCTGATCCTCAGTTGCTTTTAAAAAAATTAAAAAGGGAAAATTGCATATCAGTGGAGAAAGGGGTAAATAATGCCCAAGTGATGGGGAGATTTTTTCGAAATTGCATAAATATGGAACAAAGGAAAAAAAAATTCCCTATACATGAAATGGAGGAAAAAATATTCCCCATACATGGAGTCCGAAATGGAGGAATTTTTTTTCCTTCGTTTCATGCATGGAAAATTTCAGTTAGTCCGTTTTATGCAAATCTACAAGTAATCTAGATTCCAAATTTCTCAGAAAATAATAAAAATTGTGATAAGATTGAAGAAATTCTCAAGAAATTGAATACCCAGGAAGTTCATAAAAGGGGCAACTTAGATTCATAGAATGGGCAACTTAAGTCCATAAAAGGGGCAAATTTAAATTCATAGAGGGGCCAACTTAGGAGACCCTGATTTGGACTCCATGTATGGGGAATATTTTTTCCTCCATTTCATATATGAGGAATTTTTTTTTCCTCCATTCCATATTTATGCAATTTTGAAAAAATCTCTCCATCACTTGGGCATTATTTACCCCTTTCTCTGCTTATATGCAATTTCCCCTTAAAAAAATTAGGAAAAATGACAGCCAATGACGTGTTTGATAATTAATACCTCCAAGGACACTTTCAGCATCAACAAATATTCTTAGCATGTTCTTAGCGGGTATTAATTATCAAAACACGTCTTGGTCATCATTTTCCCAAAAAATTAAAGGCTGCCAGATGGCGTTACCCAACAGGTGAATTGTAAATCGTCGTGATCCTCTCAAAATGGGCAGGCATTAGGTGGGACAAATACACATTCTCTCTCTCTCATCACTTTTCCTTACGAGGAATTCTTTTAGGTTTTTTTTTTTGTATTTAATTTTAAATTTTTTTACATTTGTTAGTTTTGCATCAAATTCTTGTGATTTATTAATTTGTCTTGAGTGAGAAGAATCAGAAAAGTAAAAAAATTTGATCTAAACTAATAAATTTTTTAAAAAAGATAGATAAGTAAAAAAAAAGTTATCTTATTGACTTATTTTTATCTTTATTCAAAAAATTATGAGTTTCGATCAAAATTTTTTACTTTTCTGATTCCTCTCATTGAGACGAATCAATAAATCACAAAAGTTTGATGCAAAACAAACAAATGCAAAAAAAAAATTTTGAATAAGAACAAAAAAATAAGTCACTCAATTTTTCGTGTGCTTTATAAAATTATTATTGGTTATATCTGAATTTTACACTTTTATCTAAGATAAACAAAAAAGAACCAAAAAAAAAATCGGATTTGATTTTAAATAAATGGGTTGGATTGGATATGGATAGTTGAACTTATAATTAATAGGTCTAAATGGGTCAATAATCCATTAAAAACCCAATCCATTTTACAATTAATCAATTTTGATCCAAATCCGCTCATCTGCACCTCTAAATTCTACTAATACTGCATGTAAACCTATTGGTGGTAATTTTTGCAAGAAATCTGCATATGGGCCTAGTTTAGTTGTGCGCCTTGTGGCGTACTATTTCATAATTGATTACAACAAAGGGAGTGTTCTTCTATGATTACATACGACAACAAATCATGTGATTTTGATGTTACAAGTGGGGACCTAAAACACCAGTCGCATCTTCTTCTTCTTTCGATTCAATACTTCGAGAAAAATATGGAATCCTTCATTTGAACAACTTCAACCGATAGCTTCCAGTTTATTACAAGTGGACGTAAAACACCGGTTTCATCTCCTTTTTATTCCCTCTGTCCCTATTTAACTGTTTATTACGGTTTTACGTACATTTATAACAGCTTATATCTCTCGACGTATATTATGTTTTATGTTTTTGAAATCATTGTCTTATAGAAAAAATTAAGATCTATCAAATAAGATCCATATTCATATTTTTTGTAATATACGTCGAGAGTTATAAACCGTTGAAAATACACTCAAAATCGTAGTGGACATTAAATAGGGACGGAGGGAAGTATTTCGTTCATACTTTACTGTATTAAAAAAAATACAGGGAATCCTTCATTTGTACAATTTCCACCGGAGCTGTCAATTCCGTACCATCGGCAAAATTCAAGTACAAAGGATTTTAGATATTTCCAAGTTCACGTGAATTTCACATGGCTCTCTAGAAGCGTCATTTTGTAGGACAAAAGGAAAAAAAGGACAGTGATTTTGCCACCCTTTTTTTTGATAATATCACATTCTGTAAGTGTATTTTTAATAAAAATACACTTGCAAGTGTGGCATTATTAAAAAATGGTGTGACAAAATTATTTCCAAAAAAAATGGCTATGTCAAGTTTTCGTATATTTGAAACTGTGACAGTTTCAAAACAAAAATCGACACCATATAGTACTACCTCTGTTCCATATTGAGAGTCCACCATGAAAAGTCGTGTCATTTTTCAAATCAAAAAATCAATTACTTCCGTGTATAATTTTTTGAATTTTTTCGCACCAAATTAAGTACTAATCAAAATCTTTAATACGGTGTGAAAAAATTTGATAAATTATGCGCGGAAGTAGTTAATTTTTTTATTTGAAAAGAGGTAAAAAAGAGAAAGTGGGACTGTCATTGGAATGGAGGGAGTCGGACTTTTTCAGAGAAATTTAAAGATGTCAATTTTGCTTAACGACAGAGGTTGGAGAGGCTTCTAAGGCTTCGTTCTGCTAAGGTTGTTAATATTTTCCTTCTTACGAAACAGGTTAATAGTAGAATTTTCGTATCATTCGAAGCAATTGAGGAGCAAAAAATAAAACCAAAAAGGAATAGATCCTCTCAGGTCCATGTTTTGGACTAGAGGATAGTTCTGATAGGAACCGTTCATTTACTGCAATCAACGGTTTGAATGTATTTTTACACTTCTACTGGAAATCAGTAAGAGTATATTCTTATCGGTAAAATTGTATAAAAAAATCTGAACCATTCAATCTACCAATTAACGGTTTCGATCTGGACGGTCTCATGTAGCGCAAACCATTAGACTAGAGAGGAACCAGTGGACTAGTGAGGAGCTGGATTCAACCAAAAAAATCTCCAAATAGAGGTCCACAGTTATGCCCCATCACCAGACTTCAGTGATCCACATGTATTCTTATCATGTACGAAGTGGTCCAACGTAAGATTGTGCGGTAACTTTCGATCCACCGCATACACAGTGGATCTAAAACGTGGGGTCCTGATCTGGGGATAGCGAATGCTCATCACCGTACGTGGACAAGCTTCAATTTCAATCCAAAACATTGAGATTCAAAGCTAATGATTTCTTCATCTCTTTTTTCATTCTCCTTAACTATTTTTTTTTTGGTCATTTTTAGATTTATGTGGTTTTTTTTTTTTTTTGTCTTTTTTGGTTTTATGTGTTTTGTTTGTCTGTTTTGAATTTTGTTAGATTTGCGTCATATTTTTTATAGGTAAATCATCTGTCTAGATGAGAAGAGTTTAAAAAGTAAATAAATATGAACATAGGCGAAAAAAAAAAAAAAGAGTTTACTAAAGACCAAAAATATGTCTTTTCTGTCTTAAGTGTCGACTTATGTGAAACATTTTCAACATCTACATTTTGTACTTTTTTGATTCTTTTTATCAAGATGAATGATTAATCCCAAAAATTATTACTAAAACCGAAACCAAAAGTTACGAAAAGCATAAATATAGAAAAAGTATTACGACATCTGGACACAACTGTGTTTGGATCGTCCTTGTATGTGAACTCACGTGTATGACCGATTCTGGATGTAGTTATATTTTAAAGTTGTGTAACTCACATTGCTGTAAAGGTGTTAGATGAAAAAAATAGTTCGCAAAAGACCCCTGTTAAATTCTAATTAAAATGTTAAATTTACAAGTCTTATTACAAAGCAACATATATCTTTGTGGCTAAATTCAGCCCAAAGAAAATTTCAGCCCAATATCAAAATTGTGGCAGATCAAGCCGACTATGAACTTACATTAACCAAATTCATGGAGCAAACCGATGTAAATGGACAAGTTAGGATTTTTTATTTATTTTTCAATCGATAGGATCATGTATGGGGAAAATGATGACTCAGGACGTGTTTTGATAAATAATACCCGCTAAAGACATGTTGAGAATATTTGTTAATGCTGAAAATGTCATTGGTGGGTATTAATTATCAAAACACGTCATTGACATCATTTTCCTCATGAAGTATAAAGTACAAACCGCAAGACAATACATCAACAGCAATTGTGTGAGAGTTACGAAATAACGAGCCATTAGCCAATAACTCAACCAATAAGATAAATAAGCCTATCAAAAGTCCGCGATGACTATAAGCCCCATTAAGAAGGAAATAATCACAACAAATACAAGAAAACACACACACACACACACACACACAAAGGTGGGCTAATGGGATGCAAGAATCCTGGCTAATTGACTAGTCCCATTGATTTGGCAAGTTGAGATAATGAGGACGTTTTTGTTTGGTCGACTTTTGGTTTAAAATATTTCTTGCCCCAATAATTATTGTATGGCCATGCTTTTAAAATTAGGACTCTTATATGAATCCACACATGTATTGAGCTAATGAGCAAGCAAAATCAGTGAGGCTTTCCCATGTGATTTTTGTATGACAAAAAAAAAAAAACTACTTATACCAAGATTTATTTGACAATTTGAGCCATTTATTTTGTAAATTTTCCTAATTTATTTTTAATTCAATGAAACAATAGAGAAGATCAATAACGACTTCATTGAATCATATTTGTCGAAAAAGAAACAAATGATCAGAGCAAAAGAATGAAGATCATCATGAGTTGCATTTTTGCCACATGAGAAAATATTTATTTGATCGAGCTACTGAACTTGATCTTACTGTAAAACTTTCCCTGTTGTGCATCTCACCCATAACATTTTAAAGTTTTAGACTCCGTTAAGTTGTAAAGAAGTGACGAAAAAATAACTTTTCTATAACTTTCTTAATGTTTAGTTATTAAGAAATTTTTGGATTAATATTTTTAAATTTCCAACAGGACCATACTATCTGCAAAATAGGTTTAAAAAAAATGTTTGTTTTGTAAGATTCATTGTCGGAAATGTCGCGTGAAGAATATCTTCTAAAAAAAAGTGAAGTAAAAATTTCTTCTTTCTTGATTTTTTCATTCTTTTCAATCATTTGCATAACACCGAACGGGCCAGTAATAAATTTATTCTAAGAGTATGAAAACTCATATTCCTTCTGTCCCAATATTTTTGTCTACTATGTTACTCTTACATGTCTCAAAAAGTTTTGCCAAATTCAAAGTTGACTTCTATGAGTTTCGTTAATGTCCTCACTCTTTTAACGACATTATGCATTGCATATGATGCACTACATTCTTGAAAGCTCAAAGCTTTTTTTTATGGTAACTCCTAGTTTATTTTTTAATAGGTTGGAATCCCGGAATTTGAAAAACAAATTGAGATGGGGTGAGTACAAGAAACATAGAGCCATGTACTCCCCTGTCCCAATTTAATAGTCCATTTTGGGAGTTTGTGCATCTTTTCAATAAATTATATTTTATAATTTACTTCAATGTTTTATGCGATTTTATATACATTGTCTTATAAAACTAATTCAGATCTATTACACAAGATCAATATTAAATATAAAATTCATTAATAATTTAAAATATTACTAATTTTGTATCCGGTTAAAATAGAACGAGAGGCTATTAAATGGGGATGGAGGGACTAACTTATCCAATTTATTTTGCTTACTGTATTTGGACCAACATTTTAAATTGCAAATCACTTGGACAGACATTTACTAAATCTGGACGAGAAGATGATTTGGAAGTTCACCAAAGGGGCAAAAGGGTAAATTCAGAAAATCTCTGGTATCTCGCTTCGATTTTACATAGGATACAACTCCATCTTGATCGTTCCTATAGCCAATTAATGGTTCAGATCTTTCGAATACTTTTACCAATACAATGATATTCTCTCCGGTAAACATATCAAAACAAATTTGAACCATTAAAAATATTATTCGACGATTGCGTTAACATTAAAAATATTATCCCACAATTGCGATAACTTAGTCGTGCACTCTACAATCCAAACACTCAGAAACCTTGACGGCAGGCAAGCCATTTCCTTTTATTCCGTTTATCACCATCATTATTCCTCTGCCAGAGGAACTGAAACTGGAGTAGTAGAGAGAGTAGATACCCAACAACAAGAACCCCAAAATAACCAAACCAAGACCAAGGAATTCAAAGTCAATTTTCGTCCTCATTTGCCCCTTTCAGAAAATGAAAGAACCTACCATTACCCTTTTACCTCTCTCTCTGACTCTCTCTTTTCTGGGTGTTGAGATAAGACCCCAACAACCAAACAGAGACTGATCATGATGCTGTCTAAATGGACATACCATCTCTTTATCACTCATTTGTCACTCGACGACTGCCCCTTCTGATACCACACAGCTAGCCTATCGTCCTTCTCCATCGGCCCAATAGTTCATTTTACTGTTTTAGCAACTCCCTACGGACCCTACCCCATCTCTCTCTTAGAAAAGGGTCGTATATTTTTGGGCCCAAGTTTTAAACGCCGAACCGTACATTGATACAATCAATGGTTCGAATTTGTTCATTACGAACCATTTATTGTGGCAATGGACGTTTCAAATTTCAATTGTCTAGTCCAGTCCAAGTTAAGTACCAGAAAGAATCCCATTCCGAAAAGAAATTATATGCGGTCACACGGAATTGTACAACATTTTTTTTAATTCGATTGATAACCGATTACCGAAAATGAACAAACAATGCGCGGGACTTGTACACAGTGTTGAAAGTGAGATTTTCTTTTGGAATAGATGGCCCGCGGAACTGATTTCTCCTCCATGGGGGCCTTTTTCCGTCTATCAGAAGTTCAGATTTCAGAACTGTTTAATCCGTGGAAGCAGAAGTGAGTTATCGTTTGGGAAACAGCCAATCTTTCTCCTTTTTTGGTCTCGCTCTAGCCTACCTGTTGCGACGGCCATAGCTGCAGCTGCTGCTGCAGCTTCAGAGGAGGTGTTTTTGGTCTTCTCACTGCCCGAGCTAGTAGTAGTTGAGCTCGAGCAGAATTGCCCGTCAAGTACATTGACCGGAGTGCTAGAGCTCGACACCCTGTCCCACACTGATTCATACCCATCCATTGCTATTTCTTGCATCAAATTCCAGCAATTTACCAAATTATCCTGCAACAAATGTAACTTCAGTTAAAGAAATTAAAACACTAATAGCGTCCCAATGGGTTGTCGATAAAAATTAAACAAGACAAACAAAAAAAAAACAATTTTCTGAGTTTAAATACCTCAAAAAGTGTAAAAGGAGCATCAAAAACTACTCTTACTTCATTTACAACCCAATGCACAACCGTTTTACTATTAAATTAGAATTAGTGTAAAGTATATTAGATTAGTTATTCTTTTTTATGAGGTGAAAAGTCAAAGATGGAGTACAACGTAAGTAAAGAAGCAAGGTTAGAAAATACCAAACGGAAAAAGAAAAGTAAAGGCATGGTTAGAAATAGGTGCCTGTATTCTTTATTAGATCGTTTTACTTAAAAAAAAATTCCAACATCAATCAATATTATCATGTTTTTTCGATTTTCTTCTTATAACAGGACAAATGATTCATTCCAAAAAATTATTAACAGAAAAATCACTTAACCTGAGTAATATAGACTGTTTTTAAGGCTCCGTTTCCCTAAGGTTTTTGTTATCATTGACTGTTTATTTCGGAACGAGGCCTAAGTATAGTTAATTTTGTCAAAATCCACCCATATTTGTAAAGGAAGCTTAATTTACCTCGTTTACATATGAACAGCTTGAAATTGCTTTCCTAAAGCATGGAAATTGGAGTGGAAATAGCTCATGGGAAGCAGAGAGAAGGGCAGAGGCTGCAATTATCGACGGCCTGAACTCTAACAGCCTGATGTCTGGAACAACAACAAAGTACTTTTACATCAAGGGTTTATCTGTTACTAGATGAATACACATTCGTAGATAGTGCATGTCTGTGATGTTTTGTGCATACCATTTTGCGCTTTGAAGATGATTTCAGTGGCTCTGGCCTTGAGAGCTTGAACCAGTGGTGGGTCTTTGAATTTGAACAACGAGATGAAGAAATTGATGAAAGAGAAGGGGGTTATGGAGCGCATCCGCCATTGCAGAGCTCCGAGGATCAACAGCTCCATCCGCTCGATTGTTTCCATGTCGAAGATAAACCCTTCATCATTCTGCTAACAGAAGTTTAAATCTCAGTACTCTTCGTTTTCACCATACTCTTATAGGCGTAGTACAGTATACTATTCTTGTATTGGAATTATGGAACATATGAATTAGTACCTGAATATCAGAAACAGAGTACTCTGTTTCTTTCATCTTCAATGCCAAACAAACACAGGAAATTGCAGTGAGCTTTACTACCCAAGGCTTCACTTGCTGCAAACATCAAGTCCATATTGTCAGATATGCATATCTTATGTGTTCGTAGCCATTTTTATTAATATGTATATATATAGGAGTATATAGATATGTATAGAGAGAGAGAGAGAGAGAGAGAGAGAGGTAGTGTGTGTCTACCGTTATGGGTTGGGCGGAGAGGAATCGATCGAGGTAATTGACGGAGAGGTAGGCGAGAAAAGGGTCGTTAAAGTTGGAGGAGAGGTGTAAGATTAGAGACATTGCTTCCCGTCGAATGGAGAGGCCGAATTCTGTGGGTTTAAGAGATTGAGGTAGGGAAGGCATGTGGTCGGATTCAATGAGGAAGAGAGATGGGATTGAATCGTGGAAGGTTGACAGTAGTGGGTTTTCAAGATCGAGCTCCATTGACGGGAAAAAAAGGGTAAGGAAAGAGCTCAAATGATAGAACTGAGCAGAATGAAATGGAGTACACGAAACCAAGTTGTTAAAAACAGGGGAGAGACAGAGAGAGAGAGAGAGAGAGAGAGAGAGAGAGAGAAGAGTTGGAAAAGGATGAGAGTTCGCTGTCTTCTTAAAAGAAGCCGTAGACGGAATTCAACTTCACTCTTCTGACTCCCCAATCTCTCTCTCCTCTCTAATATACGTATACAGGTAGTACTGCTGGAGGGGTGAGGAGTCTTTTTTTATGCATTGGCATCTGCCCTCTTTTCTCTTTTTCTTTCTTTCTCTCATTGGGAAGGGAAATTGATAATGTCACAACGGCAGTGATCAGACGGCTTGATTGTGTCCGATTCGGCTTCCAAGTAGTACAGTATATTTTAGTACTCCATCTGCCTTGTATTGTTTGACAAACTTTTAAAAAAAGTAAAGAGATCCTCTGTTTCTGTTTCTAAATCCCATTTTCAGAACATCTTTTTAAAAAATAAATATTTATTTTATATTATAAAACTAAAATATAATGTAAATAAAAAATAAATTTTTTTATTTTTTTTACTGTATAAAAGATATCGATAAGATTTATCAAATAAGATCAATATTGTTAGAAAAATTATTTGCCTAAACAAATTATTTTTTAACTTGAAATGCCTTCTTAAAAATAAATACTTATTTTTAGTTCCGGAACGAGGCCTAAGAGACCTTCACTGTCTAGTTCATATATATTTTTAGGGAAATGATTTTCTCACCCCATTTTTTGATAATGCAACACCCTTCAAGTGTATTTTGCACCGCAAAATACACTTGAAGGGTGTTGCATTATCAAAAAATGGTGTGGCAAAATCACTACTATTTTTTTAAAGTTAATTTCAATAATCAGAATGTACCTCAACGAATTTTGCAGCCTTGAAGCTAAGGGTAATCATTTAGCCCGAAGGTCCGCGGCATGTCCAAAGCCCGTCCGATCCGTCGGGCTATTATCCGGCCCCAGCCCGTTCAACGGGCGGATTGGCTCAACCCGTAGTTTTCAATAGGCAAGCTTGGGCCTAATTATTTTTGCTTGACTCACCCGCCGCCCCGCCCGTGAGGTGCACCCGACAGCCTGCCCATTATAGGAATACTAATTTATTATGCTCCACTTTAATCTACTACCACCAACTAATAATTTATTATACTCTACTAAGCAAATAAAGAAAAGAAAAAATTTACTAGAGAGGTGCGTGGGGTGTTCTATGTATTTGTGGTTGTATGTAGAAGCCTTGTCGGCCGGAGGAGTTCTTTTTATGCTCCCAAAGCTATAATATATAATATATACACACAATATATAATATATATGACTATATTGAGGGTGGAGTGCTAATATTATATACATTTTTTATCGTACTAATATAATGTGCATTTTTTGTAAGGCTTGGCCCATGAGTCCGCCCGAACTTTGACTCACCAACTCGGTAATTGAGCGGGTTTGGGCTTCAACTTAAGAAACACAATCCGGCCCCCAAAAAGAAAAAAGCCCGCTCAGCCTAGCCCGCGGGCGGGCTTAGATATTGACTTGGCGGCCGGCCCAGCCCGATGATGACCCTTACTTGAAGCTAACAACATGACAAATTCTCGACAAATTCTTCAGTGACCCTAATGTTTAGAATATTTAGCCTCCGCGAGATTCAAGCATACAATTTATTCATGGAGAACACGGATCTATTTGTTTTCTCATGCATCCTAAGTCAAACTCCTTGGGGTTATCATAATGTTACAGTTATATTTTATTATAAACATTATTATTTCTTCAAGAATATGATAACCGGACATGGAAAATCAAATCAACACAACATGTTTAATTTTAATATGTATACATTTTAATCCGGCCTTTTAGATTTAAAAAAAAAAATCATATGAGTCGATATCTAATAGACATTATTTTTAATATGATTGATGTTTTCGTTAAAATTTTAGAAATAAAGATTATGACCAGTGGAATGAGCTCGAAAAAAAATCCACAAAGTTACTCCCAGCTCCCTTTACCCTCATTCCGAAAAGAATTCTACGTTTCCCTACCGTTTTAAACTTCTTTGGAACTACCGAAAGTATTCTGAGAAGATTTGAGTAATTTAATAATAATAATAATAATAATAATAATAATAATACAACAAGAAAGATTTTAAGAGGATGATTTCTCATTTTTCATTCTTAGTCTTTGAATTGGTCTGGCAATTATTCAATGCATTTTATCTGATTAAAGTTACCTATCATTTATCTGTTCCTTTTTGTTATCGAATTGTTTTTGAACCACATGGTTTTGAGGCAAGATCCTTTGTGTCGAAAATTCCCGTGTCTCTGTGCGAAGGAATTTTTTGGTCGTTAAATTTAAAAAATAAAAAAAATTACACAATTTCAACGGCCGAAAAACCCCTCAGCACAAAAAATTTTGGGACAGAGAAGATTGAGCCCCATAGTTTCACATTCAGATTTAGTTAACTATCCTTTACAGCTCTCATTTGAGTCATTTCCCATGTCGACAATCGTAGTAGAAACTAGGTCCAATGACATCATCACTCTGAAATGATAATACATAGCAGCCTTTAAAGTTCTCAACAAATTCTATTATCATTATGGCATTTTATAGTTGTGTAACATTAAACAAGAAAAAACAAGGAAAGATACGCAAAGTTATTCATCAATTCTAGAATTTACAGGTGCTACAGTTTGGCACAACAGTAGGGACCTGTTGTACGATTGGACTAACAGTGAACTGATGTACTATATATATTTTCTCTAAAATAAGAATCGAATTATTAGCCGGAGAGGATAAATAGTTCTACCACATCTCATTGTTCAGACGGACTCTGTCTTTGTGTGTAATGCCTTATGTAAGAAGCAGGTCTAAGCGGGTGGCTCGAGAGGATGTTCTAGGAGGTTCTAGTTTTGCTTTTTGATTTCTCCTCGGTGTAGGTCATTTTTTGCTATCGGGAGGTTAACGGTGTTGCTGACTTGTTAGCCAAGCATGTAGTAGTTTCTCAAGATAGTTTTGTTTCGCATAATGCAGCTCCCAATTTTTTTGTTAATAGCTTTGCCTCAGAATCGGAGAGGAACAGTAGTTCTTCGTTTTGCAAAAAACTACTATCACTCTTGTACTCTCTTTGACTTAATATAAGTTATGTTGTGGGTTTCAAAAAAAAAATTTAATTTTACCAGCACCCTACAGGTAGTTGCATATTTTCGTGGTTTGAATACCACAGTACTCAACACATATTCCAGGTGCGGTAGTCTAGTGCTTCTTGGCTTACTCCTAAGTGATTCTTGGCTTTTGCCCTCTAAAACTTTGCTCTCTTGCGAAGTCGTGCTGTGTTTCACCAACCTTTGACGGAACCGTAATTGTTATAGCTCTTTGGTCCCTTCAGGAACTGCCATGAGTCTGAAATCTTTATGGTCGCACCAGGGGAGGGTTGTTATGCCGGGTGGCTCCCTCCTCCACCTTTTTCCAATAGATTTTGTTGCACAGTTTAAGATTTACACAGATGCTGTTGCTATTTTTCTGACTCGTTTGCATTTGTTTCTCATGCATATATAGTCTGAACAGCAGTTATTTTTTGCTTAGATAAAATTGGTCTTTGTCAGCGACAGAGTACAAAAAAAGTTACAAGACAAAAAAACAAGCTAGACAATGAATTCGGTACACCTTTAGACAACTTAATTAAATTGTTACTTTAAAGGACGTCCAATATGTAGTACTCTGGTGCATCCCTTAAATTCATTTAAATGCTTTCTGATGAGGATCCACCTGCAAAATTGTTTCTTGCCATTCTTCATAAACGAAAGTCCTACAGAAGCTTTAAACTCTTTGGAATCAAATTAGTTAGGGTAGTCCAGAAAGTTATGAATCATTTGTGAACTTGGGAATTTTGTATTCCACTCATGCGGAGGGCGCACACTGTCTCATCTAATGCAATGTTGCGATTGGTTTGTCCGGTCTTAATTTCAAGACCCCAAAAATTAGTCAGGATGCGTGCAAACTGACCTGGACATCCAGTTATAGAAAAAAAAAATGTTGCACCAATATTTATGAGGCAATGAATATTTTGGCACTTCAATTTTTGATAATCACACTCTAATATTTGTCTTTTAGTGTTCTTGCCAATTGTATTTTGAACATTAATAGACAAATAGCGGAGTATGATTATGAAAAACTGGAGTGCCAAAATCAATTACCATATTTATGTCTTCCTACTACTACTACTATTTATAACTAGTTTATTAGTCGTTTATTAAGAATTTCTGATTTGATCTAGTCAAAAGTCAAATAATTATACACCGGCCAATACATGAAAGTTTTCCGTTTTCTTACATAAATTAGAAATAAGTACATGAGTGGTATACCCACTTAAAAAAAAGTGTATTGTATTAGAACCTAAAAGATGTAATATAGAACATACTCCATTATTCAGATGGAATTTGTATGTTTGTTCATAACCCCTCAAATAAAAATCCTAACTCCGCCATTGGAAATACACATGTTAGATGCCAAAACATCAATCAGCAACATGCATTTTTACAATAATTACAGACAACTTCAAATAAGGAGAGACAACGTTTTAATCTCAGGGGATTGGCCGGTCTGATGGTCAAAGCTTGAGACTCTAATTAAAGTTTTGCTCTCACCTAATGTCTCAAGTTCGTGACCTCTTAAGTGCCTTCAACTCTTTTGGAGTTAGTCCATACGGAATTTTGCTTTACTTTAATTGAGCTTCCTGCAAGTGGACACGGTGAGATTGAGCCCCTAAAATCAGTTAAGATGCGCGTAAACAGGGCTGAACACGTGAGTTATATAGAAAAAGGACACAACGTCTTGATACCAAACCAAATGTACGTTAAAGGGCATGGTCATATGTTTACAATGAAAACAGACAACTAAAAATTAAGGTGGTCCATTTGGTTTTTTATAATACCTCCACCAAGATAAGTTTGAAATCATGCCTCTTCACAACAAACCAAGCAACCACTCCCGAGTGACCCCAAAAATACAAAAAAAATACAAAAAAAAAAAAAAAGTCTCCATCGAAAATGCACTGTCCCCATTCCTTACAAATGAAAAGCTCCAAATATTGCTAGCTTGGGTATTAACAAGACGAGGCAGATTGACAGCTTTGGGTTCGTGTGTCCTCAAATGGGTGGCCCTGTCCTCACAAACAAGAAGGAGATCGTCGATAAGACAAAAGTTCAGGGACTTTTATGCAAGGAAACGGACGTACATTAGAGGTCAAAAATGTAAATTATAGTATAATTAAGTAAAACTTTGTTATGGGATTCTGTAAAACCAAAAGTCAATGCTGATAATGCATGCCTTGGGCTTGAATCGAAATTCAAAAATCAAAGCCATGGTTTGGAATTCAATGTTTGTTTGTTTTTTTTTTTTTCCCATTTCTTTAGTGGTTAACGTAAGAACACTTCCGTTGGGTTTTTTTTTTTTAACAAGTTAACGTAAGAACACTTCTGTTGGTTTTTTGAGATTTAGGTTTTCCCAATATTGCTTATCTTCAAGCACCTAAACCAAGGGGTTGAACGAAGACTAATTTGAAGGTCAAAATATGCCTTGCATTTGGAATTCATCAGGGGTCATGATGGTTCTTGGAAGAGGACTTAAATCGAACTAGGGAAAGAACGGTGAGTAATCAACATTTAAAAGCTAATTTTCGCCCGGCCCGATATAAAAGCAGAAGTTGTGACAAATAAAATTGCATGCCTTTCGAGATATATATGTAGCAGAAAACATAAGTTGTACTTCCACTAAACGCATTAGCTCATGGACAACAAAGATAGTGATAAATAAACTGGCAGGCGGCGGGACGTTGGATCAATTGGATCGATCGCTTGATCCAATTGACCTCCAAACTATACATCCCTTGATTAATTGATTTTTTAAACTTTATTTTGTGAATTTCACCTCACAATTAGACGGAATTTCCCCAAGCATGAACAAGTTCCACTTAAATTACATGCGTGTACACTTTCAACACTGTAATTGTGCTAACCATCGTTCAATAGGCGTGAATGTATAACATGTGCACAATACCAAAAATGATGAATTTCAAAAAGAAATTTGCAAACATCGATACACAGTTAAAGATTTTTATGCATCCAGATATAGAGATAAATTTTCACATCAATCATCACTGCCCTAAATGGGAGCTACCGTTAGCCTGTTTTGTCATTGACATATTAGCAAAGAGAAAATAAAGTATCATTGTATGTTTCTAAATATTGATCCCATTGTCTAAAAATCATGATTACACCCCGCCTCCTTTTCAACCCATATATGCTTGGAAGAAGCTATTCCTGACATGGCACACGAATAGAACTCGTGATCTCCTTTTTTCGAAGCAGTGTTTACGTTAGTGATTAACTTAAGCAGAATAATTTTTTGGTTCAAACTTGTTCAATTTTTTTTGTCATTTGTTAGTTGTACGCCAAACTTTTATGCGATATGAATGAGTAAGAATGAGAGAAATCGAAAAAGTAAAAAAATTGCACTCCCGATGTCATTGAGCCAACTACTTTGTTGAAGATTTTTTATTCCATCTAAATTTCCATCACCGACACTTGAGTGATTCTATTTCTTCAGTGACTCACCCATGGATGCATGCCATGTGAAATCGTCGAGGCATGTATTGCATTATTTAGTTAAAATTGTTGATCAGAGGATGTGTGATCATGAATAAAGTTCCTCGCATGTGATGACATCTCATGTATTCCTCATGTGACGCAAAATGGAAATCAATAGATTTCACTAACTAAGTCATTCATTTTATAGGTTTCGATGTAATTATCATCTATGCAAAAGCTCAAGTTGACTCGGCATTGGTATCCACTAAAAGAGGCGTATTTGTTGAAAGAATAATGTGCGGTCAGACACTGTTCATCCCTCTTCAGACAAACGTATATAATTTGACAAAGTTGTTATTGCTGTCCGATCATCCTGATTTTTTATGTAGACAATTATGCACCTTGAGACCTACAAAATGAACAGCTCAAATCCTTGAACGGGGAAGACGGTGAGTTTGTTAAGGACGTAGAATCC
Source organism: Rhododendron ovatum (assembly GCA_019656835.1). NCBI lineage: Eukaryota > Viridiplantae > Streptophyta > Magnoliopsida > Ericales > Ericaceae > Rhododendron > Rhododendron ovatum. The sequence goes on from CM033795.1 coordinate 13,009,423, forward strand.
CACATTGCTTGGGAGTGGAATGAGTGATCATATAATAATATTTGAGATTTCTTCACTCATTACCAATTGGTCTTGAGATAGACGTAAAATTTCCACATGGTATCAGAGTGGGCCCGTTTCATTCCACATTTTATAAAATAAAATAAAATCACAATCTACAACCCGCGATGAAGTAGAATTCCACATTGCTTGGGAATGGAATGAGTGATCACTTAATAGTATTTGAGACCGCTTCACTCATTACCAATTAATTTTGAGATTGATACAAAGTTATTTATGATAACATTAACGCCATAGCAATCCTTTTAAATTATTGACCAAAATGACTTTCTTAAATAAGATTTTACTTCAATTTTGAGGAGGACTGAGGACAGACACTGAGTACTCACAATACTCAGTGCCTTCTGTTTAAAATCCTATATTTGAGCTCTGCTTTGTCCCCCAACAGAAGAACTCACTATACTGCTACAACCTCTTTTTTTATCGGCAAAATTTTTTTTTATTAAAAAGGAATACAAAAATTAAAAAAATCATTGACACACCGGCATACGCCACCAAATAACCAAAACCAAACCGAAGCAAGATGTCAACCAAAACACCACACTGATCAACCCATTTCGCTTCAGCTATATATATGTCAATCTCAATTTTGTGCAAGCTAAGCTAATGGGAACATAAGCAAGAAGTCACACATTGAGAGCCAAAAACAATCATTTTTAATTGTTTTGGTCAATTGTTAATTGAAGAAAGGGTCTCCACAAAATTCCAACCAAATGCACCTACTTTTGACATTATTCACCAATCGGATTTATATAACTGTTTGACCTGTGCTTTATGTGCCTGAAAAACCCACATGCAGCTTGTCCGGTTGTCTAACTACTTACCTACAGTAGTATACATAGTAAGGGCGAATTTGCGCTTGTAACATAGCAAGATTTGATTTCCCCTGGAGACAAACCATGATTTAAGTCATGTCGGTGGATTGCTGTGTTAGTTTCTCCCGAGATTTGGATTGCGCTGTCGGGTCTACTATTGGCTCAACTGCAAAGTTGTTCCTCGGTTACCCAAAAAAAAACTACTGTAGTATTTTAGAATTAGGAGGAAAAGGAGAAAATGGAGCCACCCCAAAGGGCTATGCTAACCCATAGCAGTGCTTGTACTTTTCACCAAAAAGTTACTACAATGGCCTGGGGTGTATTATTAACGAACTATAGTCTCTCTCTATATATAGACTTAATATATATATATATATATAGGAGTGGTAATGGGGCTATATATGTTTGAGGATACAAATAATAAAATTAGCTAGCCTTGTCTCTAACAATTCAAGCTTTTGTACGGGTTATAAGTGGTTACTCCAATAGTCTAATAATATTTAATGGATCAAAAGTAAGCAAAAGTTATTTCTTCCGTCCCTCACTTCCTGCCTAATTAAAAGTCATAGTTCTCGCACGCATTTGACCTCTTACAGGGAAGAGTATGGCAACACGTTAGAGACAGGTCGAGGATGATACACACAGACAATGAAGTAGTCCTTTTTACCTCTAAAGCTTAAATACTTCGCTCTTCCTTCAAACATCCTTAATTTCTGTACGTTCAATCCCTACAAAAATGGATCAGTGGCTAATATATGCCATCCTTCGAGCATCCTAAGATCTGCTTGGATCCGAGAATTACTTTGGTATATGTGAGACAAAGACTGCACTGAGCAAAATTCCATCAAGTGATCAGGAAAAGGGAGGGGGAAAAGAAGCTCCCAATGGAGTAGATTTTTCAGTTGTTAGCTGACTTTTGAGCTCAGACCTGGTCAAAGAATTAAGCTGGACAATGATTCTAAAAGGGATTGTTGTTACTCCATCAATTAAGAAACAGATTCTTAAGGGTCTTTCTTTTTTTTTTTTTGCATAGCGCATCTGATGGGTGATCAGGGTTAAAAAATTCCCAATGGAGTAGATTTTTCAGTTGTTAGCTGACTTTTGAGCTTGGACCTGGTCAAAGAATTAAGCTGGACAATGATTCTAAAGGGATTGTTAAGAAACACTTTTTTTCTTTTTAAGGTTTTATTTTATTTTTTCTTGTTTGTATGCTACTTTCATTTTGGTGTTTACCTTCTCCATAAAGTGTAAGTCTGATTCTTTGCAATTTGGCTCTCCGTTGGGGGAGGAAATTGTGTCAATGACCACCCCCTCCCTCCCTCCCTCCCTCCAATTTTTTTTCCAAACCTTTGGTATCGGGTCTTATGAACCGACTAATTTGGGAAGATTCATCATCAGGTTCAATAGAAGAAAGTCCAATTACATCCTCGTATGGACTAATCCAACACAACTGCAAGAACTAATCATATAACCCGCATGTGAGAGTCAAACTACATGCCAAAAGTTTTCCGAGGTCGGCCTGAATCCTAGATATTATTGTTGCACCAATTCATAATCAGAGAGTGGATATATATACAAGTTAACAAAAAATAGTTACGATTGTGATGTTTCCGAATTTCATAATCCTTTTGTTCATTGTACTTGTTCCATTTATGTAGATGGAGTAATTTATTTATTTTGCCGGTAAGAAATATAGTTTTGTTTTGAGATTGGGACAAAAAGAAGAGAAGGAAATGAGTAGAGGCCAAGCAGCTTTTATGGGCTTTCATCACTACAAAATGCCTTTAAAGAAGGTTCCTTTCTTTTTGGTTGCTTGAAGTTTGCTCTACATATAATTTATAACAACTATTTTACTTGTTATTTCTTTTGCTTTTTTGGTTTGTTACCTTGATCTTTCTTTTGGTACAATAGCAAAATGGATTGCTAGCTTTTTCCATGCATTGGTGCAAGAGAAAGACAAAAGAAACGAAATATATCCATTTTTCACTCTTTGGAAGACCAATTGAGGCCTTTTGCTTTTTCACCTCACTTGTCATATATATATGGAAATAGTTGTCATAAATTTTGCAGAGCAAGCTTCAAGCAACCAAAAAGAAAGGAAGGTTCTTTAAAGGCATTTTGAAGTGATGAAAGCCTTTAAAAGCTGCTTCACCTCTACTCAAAAAAAAAAAAAGGTGAACCGTAAAACCGGGCTGAACCAAACCAATTTGAACGTTTTGGATTGGATCCGTCGATTACTGGTCTGTACACGGATTAAAAAATTAGAAAACCGTGAGATGCAATTCGATCCATGAATTTTAATTTGACTAACCGAACCGTGAGATATTTACAACAAATACATAAAAATAAATAAATAAATATATATGTATGTAATATTTAGTAAATAATTGTAACATTAGCTGCTTCTTCTTCTTTTTTGAAAGGCAACTTTAGCTATAGTTAGTAATTGTAACTTTTTTATCATAATGTGATGTAGTGTATCCATATAAAACCTATTGGGGTAAAGTGCAATTCTATTTCTAAGGGGAAAATGTTTATACATACATACAGTAAGCGTCCTACCCGTGCTATGCACGGAAGCAAGAATTTTTATTTTTATTTTTTATGTTTAATGTTATTTATAGTCACGGGTAAAGTCCTTGTTATGTTATTTACTCCTCATTGTTTATAATTTAATAATAAATGTAGAAGTTTTAATGAGATAATATTGATTATGAAAGGAAGTTTGAAAGCTTTTTTCTAACTTTCTCTATTTTACTTTTTGTATTCTACAAATTAAGTGAAGAAAAAAAAAGGAAAATATTTTTTTTTTGATCTCAGAGGAAAATAAATTTTATTAAGAGAATGTCACATAGGAGAGAGAATAAAGGAGAGAGCTTGATTTTACTTTTGAAAAACTACATTTGCTTAGTATATAGTATTTTTTTTTTTTTGAAACACAAAATTTATTAATCATTGGAAATGTTACAAAGCTTAAGGGACCATGAGAATAGACATCACAACAAGAGAAATGCATTCTAACTATGTTGGCACCCAAATTTGATACTCCTTTAATATGTTTCGAAGATTAAAGTATAGAAGTATAGATAGATACTCCTTTCATTATATTTTGCTACAAATTTTATACAAATTTGTTTCCTAAAAGGGCATCTATGGGTTGGTCTGCATTTATGCATCTATAGGTTGCGCTCTCATTTGTTTTGAAAATACTTTTGGCAGCCCAAAAAACAAATAAACAAAAACTATTATGGTCACCAAACATGTTTTTTTGTTTTTATTTTTAGTAAATTATGAAAAACTCATTTCTTGTTTTTTCATAAACGAAAAACAAAAAAAAAAAATTGACAATTTTACCAAACAAAGCCTACGTATGATGTCAAATACGTTGGTCTGAATGTCGCGTTTGTATTAATCTCAAACTAAAACATTGATATTTGGGACTTACAAAAACGAGAAATGTTCATTGATAAAATCCTTTTTACTTTGATTGCTTTAGTACTATCTTATATAATTGTGTTGGGTGTTTTGTGTATATGGTATAATCGTATTGTGTGTTATTGTACCCCATATCTAAATTTTCTTCTCGTGATTATGTTTTTATTTTCGACAATCGTATATTCTTTTCTTTTTTTTCCGTCAAATTAAAGGACGTGAATCTAGAGCTGGACAACGGACACAAAACACGATAACACGACACGAACCGGATACGAAATTAGCGGATTAGGGTTGAACATTTCTGACACGAAACATGAAAATGACACGACTCGAGAACTCGAATTCTAAATGGGTTGGGTTCGGGTTGAATACGCGAGACACGAAATTGACACGACTAACACGGTTACTAATCTGTGTCACTCATTAATACGAACATATATATATATAATATATGGTATATCTGTAATTCATATAGAGTTTGGCAATGAATACGATAACACGACACGAACCGCACACGAAGTTAACAGGTTAGAGTTGAGTATTTCTGACACGAAACACAAAAATGACACAACTCAAAAAATACGAATTCTAAATGGATCGGAGTCGGATTCGGTGATTTGTGACACGCATCCGATTTATACGATACGAACACCACCCGACATGACTTGTTACCCAAGTCTAGGTGAATCTGCCCACTACTTTCTTTCTTTCTTCTTTTTTTTCTTGCACGCCTGAAATGATAATGGGAAGGCCGAAGGATAGCGCACAGAGAGAGAGAGAGGTGGAATCACATGATGAGAGTATGTCTCACGAGAGAGAGAGAGAGAGAGAGAGAGAGAGAGAGAGAGAGAGAGAGAGAATCACATGATGAGAGTATGTCTCACGCCAATACCCCCATGCAAAAAAACATAATCATTGTTTTCTCATCAAACAATAGCATACTACAAATCCCATTATAGGCAACAAAAAGTGGGCCTTGTACTTGTAGTTTGGGGACAAAATCAAAAACCTACAAATCCCATTATTTATGTTCTTTTCCTATGACCTTGGCCTTGCCAGTGTAGCACCCAAACTAGCCACTCCGCCCCTCCAGGCTGTGTGAGAGTAATTCTTGGGCTCCATCAATTTTTGTTTGTTTGTTTTTTAATTATAATCAGGTGTTCAAGCTAATTTACGCACATCTCGATTAATTTTGAGAAATTAATTTCAACGTCCATTTAAGGGGGCCCAATTTAAAGACTGAGGAACACTCGATCAATTTTCTTTCTTCTCCTATATTGTAATAGTAATTTTTTTTGATTGTCTAAGTTAAAATTTTAATTATTGTCAAATGTCCAACTATATTTACCGAGAAATTTTTTGTAGCTTCAGCTTCTTTATTACTAAGTACTTTGGACTGTGGGTTTGGTTAGTGTTTAATTTCGAAGTGGCCATTATTTTTCACTTATGGGGGGAAACTTAGGAGAAAATTGATGCGGTTGTTGAGCTTTAACTTAAAAATCTACACAGTTTATTTAGATTAGTTTGTTGGGAAGTGATTTTCGCACTTCCCTTTTTACTAACCGCCCTCCCCTTTTTGTTTTTAGTGTGTGAAATCAATAAAATGTCCTTAAACTTTGTAAAAAAATCTTTTTATTTGAATAACAACAAACTGAAATATTGAAAATTGGGGAGGGTGTTTTGGTAACTTCATATACTATAAACAAAAAGAGAAGTGCAATTAGAAAAAAGGAGAATGTAGAAATCACTCCCCTAATATGTTTTGTAAATCAAATAAAAACTAGATCTTCATCAATCAAAGATTTTAGATTATTTAGTTACTGTAATAATAAATTAATAAATTCCTCGATCGGTAGATAAATGAGTAAAATAGTAAACTCGCCCTTGATTTTCCGGCATTGCAAGTACATGATTGTACATAGGAGCGATTAGTTGTCAGATGATAAAACATAATCTACATTAATTGGAAGATGATTATGAAAATTAATCACTTTATGGGTTCTAGTGCAATTCAAACTTAGTCAATCGATCAGAGACCAAAATCGCAATCGATTAGGTCTAAAGCAGTGATTAGTTTAGGTAAATCTGCAACCACCCGTGATAGCCTAACTAATATATGATCCATCAAACAACAAGGAATTTGGCCAAGTAGAAACAAGAAAAGCAATAAGCAAGTGCATGGGTGCCAAACATATTCTCAAATCCCACACAGGTCAAACATTTCAAACCTTAGAACAACGAGAGAGTTTATCTGATCATTAATTTCAAGGCTACGGAATTAGTTGAGGTACGTACAAACTGACCCGGGTCATAAAAAGAAAGATAATATGATCCAACTTATATTTATGCCCTAAGCTAGAGACTACCCAAATAGGTAATTAACCATCCTTACACAATTAGTTAGTTCAACCACCGGCCCCATGATGCTTAGTAATAACGGGTGGGTGCCCAATTTGTGAATTATTTGCTTAGATACCCGGCCACTAAGAGAGCTACTACTACTTTTTTGACAATAATCCCACGCTCTTAATTACTAATCTATCTAAGCTATGGTTGACAACCATATTCCTAGTGGAGTTGAGATAACGACAAATATAGAAAAGTATATGAGGTATTTTGCTTTGGATTTTAATTATATTTTGTTCGAAATTATAATGATGATTTTCGTATGTAGCTGTGATATGATACACAATGAAATTACAAATCCATGAGATTTTTTTGTCTAATAAATCCAGGATAAATTTTATGTCTCATTCCATTTGGACTAATATGAGATTCATAAGGGATTCCATAAAAACCAAAAAAAAAAAAAAAGAAAGAAAAGAAGAAGATGAAAGACAAGAAAAGGCCAAACAAAACAAAATACAAAAAATTAGAGGTCGTTCCTACTTTTTAGATTCGGTTTTATCCCAACCTTAAATATTGTGGCCGAACCTGGATAGGCTTTATTATGTTGCATAATGACTTTTTTGCTCCTATGAACTATGTGAACTGTATATGTGACTAGAGGGTATTTTTGTCCATTTTTGTCCAAAATAATGGATCGGGACCATATCGGGTAGCAATGATATGCATGGGGACTAATATGGGCCCGAGCCTAATTTACGGGGCCGGCCTACAAAAACCCCCCAATAAACTACTCCTCTTTTATGCAGGTTAGGCTTCAACCCAGTAGTTGGGCTGCAGCGACAACTGGATTTAAAGCATTATGGGTTACTACGTATTGGTTTTCCAGGCCCGTAAAATATGGCTTAACTCAACGACGATTCAGCCCAAAGATTGCAACGACAATCCAAGACCGCATTTTAAACTCAATTTATCATTTGCCACAACAGAGGCAATATGATTTTAGTACTAATTACTACTATGATTTTATCGAGCTAAGTTCAAGTCGATCGAGATTGATTTGAAAACCGTACCAGTTTCCAAACATGTTTAGTTTAATTTTTGATACAGTCTTGGCGATATCGAGTTAAACATGTGTGGATAACATATTGACCATGTGCTTGATGTTGACTCGTGCTGATGTGGACATTTTATTTTATTTTTTACTATTTTGCATTTCAAACTTTGAAATGTTCTTTTATTATATATATTTATTTTTTGTAAAATTTATATTTTTAGAATTTATTCCAGCGGTGTGCGTGGATCGGGCTGGGTTTGGCCTGAACCTGTCATCCGACCAGACCAAGTCAAGTAGGCCTTTTTTGAGACCTATAACCGATTCGTGTAACTGGCAAAACCGTCCAAAAAATCGATTCTTTATGGCGCAGGACGGGTTGGGCCAAAACTTATTTGGGCTTCTTTAATTAGTATATTTTTATATTCTGAGCCCAATGGCCCCATAAAAGCCCAATCTTGTTTGGGCTTCCACTAGTTTCAAAATACTACTAGATGACTTTGTTAGCAATTGGGTGGATTGTGCGCAAGGGCAGTTACAAAATTTTGGGATCCATGATGGGCGTGCGTACTCTAACAAACTCACACCACATGCAAAAATGGCAGAATCCATGACACTCCTCTAAAATGACAAAAGAAATGCCAAACTGCACTGATACAGCACAGCACACATTCGCTAACAAGAAGACTGTAATTCTAAGTTTCCAAAGAGAGCCGCACAAGACACTGATATATATATATATATAGAAGGAGCAAACAACCTGCATGAACTCTGAGTTAAATACTTTTACTTCTGTCAACCAACAATACACACACACACACACACACACACTCCCTCCGTCCCAAATTGGATGTCAATTTCAATTTCTTATATCTTTCAATATTTATCTCAAAAAAATATGCAACATGGATATCTTCCTTGATAATTCTCGATTAGTTCTATTATACAAAGTTTTCAAACTCATGAAAAACACTATAGTTTTCAAACGGGAAAATTTATTTTATATCTCTTCGACTTTGACCAAAAATTTATTTTAGTCCTTCACATTTCAATTTCAGCATAAAAATACTTCAACTTTCCAATTGTTTTCAATGTCATCCAATCCGTTTTCTTTGAGTCTTGCTATAGGGATTGACGGCCGCGCCGGGCCGTCTCCAGCCATTGGACGGCCGATCCGAGCCGTCCAAAAATTTTGTAAAAAAAAATGAGGGGGCCCACGCGGGAATCAATTGTATCCGATGTGTGTAGGGTGCTTGATCCAAACACCCTATTTTCGTGTATATATGTATATATTTCTAAAGGATGACATTGAAAAAGATTGGAAAGTCAAAGTATTTTTATACCGAAATTGAAAGGTGAAAGACCAAAATGAATTTTTGATAAAAATTGAAGGGATATAAAAGAAATTTTCTCTTTTCAAACTCATCCTTTTTGGGACGGAGGGAGTGTATGCTTATTAGCAAGCTTGTTGTTTACCTATCTTTTTCTAGGGTGCCAGAAGATATAATATGTTGAGCAGTAGTATACTAGTATGAACATAACTTTAAAAATAAAACTCTGAACAAACTATGGCCAAAGTCATTCAATATGCATGTAGACTCTCATGCAAAGGATAGCTCGAAACAAAGTTGTATTCGGAGTTGTCTAGATCGAAATACTTGTTCATAGACTTTTGCTATATGTATGAGCCTATGAGGTAATGTTAAATAAGTAGTATAATCAAAGCTATATATAACACCAAACTATAACGATTCTATCAAAAACTTTACCAAAAAAAAAAAAAAAATTGAAATAGAAAGAAAGAAAGAAAGGAAAACACCAGCAACCAAATGTACATATAATAGCCCTCTAGACTCACTAAGAGTTGCCTCCGAGTCAACTCAATACGTCCCTAACATAGAGACAAACATTCAACCGAGATTCCCTCCTTGGACGAGTAGGTAATTTAAATTCAATTTGAGTTGGTTGAGATCTAACCTTTTTGTTCTTGTAAGTAATAGATTACTACTAGTATTTTTAGAACATCGAGAGAGAGATTAATCTAATTTATTAAGTTCAATTTGAGTAGTATAATCTTGCATTTCAACCATACGACCAACATCCTCTCATCAGCCCTTGGGAGTAGCTCTCTCTCTATCTCGAGTTCTGAGCGTTAACCCTCCCAAAGGCTAAGCACTTTTTAACACGGCGTTAACCCCAAAAATCCTACAACGGGAATTTCGATTTCGAAATGATTTACAGGGAGTATTACTAATTTCGATTAACAATCTGACTTTTCATGGTGTAGTTTTTTAATTTAACTTTTAGTTTTAAATCTCGACAAAAAGAGTGAGAAACCTCTCGCTCAACAATAGCGTATAAACAAAATAAATTTAGTTAAGGTGTGCGTAAGTTTATCCGAAAATAGGACTTTATTGTATTACAGTACAATATAGAGCTATTTTTCTTGCATGAATTGGCAGTTTAATAATTTAGCTTAATTCTTCACGCTCCATCCCTTACTTTTGTTCCTCTTTCCAATTTAAAGCGGATTTCCTCCAACCCCTGTAACATAGCAGGGGGTTCTTCAACCTCGGACACATGGCAACCTTTCATTGGCTGTTCCTTTCTCCTTAAAATACCAATAATCTGCCTAGCTTTTACTTGACCGAAAGCCATGAAATGCCCTTCATTTATTTTTTAATTTTTTGCTCGTCATTTTCAAAAGCCCAAAAAGCACGAACGTTATAGTTTTTCAAAATTATCAGTGGCAAATGTTTATGAATAAATTCTAAATGTAAGTTTAATTAGAATACGTAGAATTATCGATTTCTTTATTTTACCCAAAATGCATTAACCGAATGTTATCAACATCTAGTGCAAGAGATTATTTTCGACAAATAGTTTTTCCTTCGAATTCCAACCTTCTAGCTAGATTTTAGTACTGTCTCTCCAAGTCTCCAGAGTCCAGACAACAATTCAAGTACAACATTGTCAAATTCATCCCTGGACCCAAGTGATGTGCTATCCTCCAAGTGAAATTAATTGTAGCATTACAAAACTAATGAAAGTCATCCTCTATAATTGAAATTTACATTTTGATACTATATAAACAACAAAAAATAGATACTGCCAAATTACGTTAAATTCTTACCACACAAAAAAAAAAAATTGACATCCAATTTGAGACGAAGAAAGTATATATATCTTATCACGCGAGGATTAGGTTAATAATTGATCCAGTCCCGCTTAAAAGTTTTTGTCCTTTTTATATGAATTTATACAAGATTAGGTTAACGCCCTTTTTCTTTCTTTTCTTCACCTCATTTTCAACAACATTGGACTTTTTGTCTATGAGAATCTTCTCTGTGGGGTCTTCTAAATGTTGGATGTCCAGCTGGCTAGTAGTAGTATTTGTCAGAGAAGCCACTGGTGCTTTTTTGCGAGGGAGTATTTTCGTGAGCAGCTGATTTTATCACTTTTTTATTTTTTTAACGTTACTTTTTTATAAGTATATTTTTAATGTAAAAATATACTTATAGGAAAGTGACATTAACAAAAAAAGAAGTGACAAAATTATTTTCCTTTTCGTTTCTCTTTTCTCTCCATGATATACTGTAGCTCATATTTCCAAGGGGGGATGAGATCCTAGCTAGTCCTGGTGTGAATATCCTCGGACACTCTGGACTCTCCTAGCCCGCCTTTAATCCAACCGGCGACGAGATTACTCAATGAATAAGTAAGTTAGTTCGGACACTCGTAAACGTCATACCCACACAGAAAAATAAAAATAAGAGACTGTGAAAAAAGAGAGAGAAAAATGAATAGAACTTGGCATAACGAGCAGATAAAAAGATTTCCTCGGACCAAAAAAAATCAGAACATGTGATTGTGAATGCGTGACCCAGAAAATATACAGTGGGGACAAAAACGACAAACGGGAACCCTCCGAATATCGCCCCCGTTTTTTTCAACTAGCTTCACGTGAATTACCCGACAAACTTCATACACAGGAAAAAAGCAGAGGGGCGGGGGTATCATGAAGGATGCGAGCACCAGAAGAAAGAAACAAACGCTAGCTGACTAGACACAAAACAACACCAGAAAACCAAGAAAGATTAGGGGCAAAAGTGGAAACCGAGAAGGGGTCACCGGAGAGGGAGGAAACCGCGGCGGCGACGAGGAGGAGTCTGCCTTGTCGAACTGCAGCGAGTTGACGGCGAGGGGCATGTTCTCCTGGTCGGGGCTGCAGGTGGACTCGTGGGGGTGCGCGCTGTACATGATGGCGCGGAGGACGGCGGAGACGGTGGGTATGTACGCCGTCTTGTTACGGGCGAGGAGCCACGTCAGCGCCATCAGCTGGCAGTCCCGGCTGAACATCTTGCTCGCCCTGTTGTCGCCGCCCGCTCCTTCGCTTCCGTTTTTGCCGTCGACCTTCAACTGCAACAAAACACAGCGTACAAGGGTATTTTAGGAAATACACATCGGAACGTTCTTACCAAACCCGAAAAAAATAAGACGTTTTTTTGCGAGTCGTTCACACTAATCAACAAGTTTTATCATTTATCATATCGTTCATACTAACAAAAAAATTACTATTAACTTCTTTCTTAATAACTTTTTTACTTATATAACCACTAACAATTTATTCATTAGTGAAAAACAATTTGGCATTTCTTATCAACTTATTCACTATCGGAAACAACTAATAACTTTTTAACAACAAAAAAAAAATTCCAAGTTTTTTCTTGCTCCGTTCAATTGTTGGATATGTTGTGTGAAAAATTGATTCCCAAGATAAGTGAAGTGAAATGAATTAAAAGGAAAATGAAATTTATTTTCTATGTGTATTCTCTTGACAGAAAAACAAAAATTCTTTTATTTTGATATGACTTATTTTGCAAAAAAGTGTTTTTCAATGAAAAAATTGAGCTTGTGGATCCTATAATTTTTCTGATAATTGAATACACGGAAAAATACAGATGAGTTGATTTTTCTATCATTTCTCATACTTTTCGTACAACTGAACGGGGCCTACTCCTTTGTAAATTTCGATTTTGATGGGATTGTAAGTCATTAAAAAAAAAAACCGTACATTTTGAGAAAGACTTTGATCCACTTATATTTGCTTCCAGAAAAAATAAACATTCTGACAGTCCATACGTTATGTAAAATGCATTTTGGATTAAGGAGTACTAGTAAACGCCAAAATTTAGAAAATATAAATAGCTCAAATTTAAAAATAAAATTACGAGTAGACGGAGTAATCCAATTTGACATCACGTCCAAATCATAACAGAGATTTATTGGATCAGATATGATAACAGAGATTATCACGGGGAAATTAAGATCTTGATCAGTTTTTGAGATCGAAGACGTAAGGGGTAAAGGCTAGGAAGGACCGGCAAAGATGCTCCTAATAAACAGTCATTTTCTAATCCTATGGTATGAAAAGGTTAGGTCGATTTGTAAAGAGGATTATACTGACGACTTTGTCTGTTTCGCGAAACAGAAGTGGACCTTTGATGGGAACGTTATCGCCGTATACTCTTTTATGCCCATGTGCAAGTGGCACTATCACTAGGCAATAATACACCACCAAAATGACTATAAAGCCCAGTCCTCCATATACCTATTGTTTAAACGTTCAAGGGAAAAAAAAGAAAAAAAAGAAAATGACTTGGATTTTAAAAAAAAAAGGGCGAAGGGGCTTACACGGGACTGTCTGGATCACTCTAATCTTATATTCAAGGAGCAATGTTAGAAACACATTCAAATGGTCCGTGGTCGCCTATTTCTATTAAAACAACTGACCTATTTGCTAAGGGTTTTTTTTTTTTTAATAATTCAAGTGTTCGGACTAATTTGCATACACTAATCATGTGGGTTCAATATCACTGTCTACTTGCGGAGTGCTTAATTAAAACTGAAGCAAAGCTTCGTAAGTTTTGTATGGACTGACCTTAAATGAGTCGATAGCACATAATAGGTTTCGAATATGAGCTCCTTAAGATGGAGCAAATGCCTGTCTTAAGAAATGAGAGGCAAACAAAAATAACTTGAAAAAAAAAAAGAGGCTAAAATGATTTGGCTCAATATGATATGGGCATTTTACAGTATGGGGCTATGAATAAGCTAATATTTTGAGCGAAAACGTGGAAGTCGTGAACATTAAAAAAAAAAAAACACCTAAAAAGGCAGCCCAAAAGAAACAAATAGACATGAATAACTGCGTTCAAAAGTTGATGAGGGGCATTTCCGTAAAAAAAAAAAACAAGACACGTTTGATTTAACGACACAAGAGATAAACCGGAAAACATACGCACTACCTTTTGCAGAGCTCCGAGGCACTTCGTGCAACCGGCGTAAGACGAGTTCCGGCAATTCTTCTCCAGATTCCTCACTGCAACCGTCGGCGTCGCGCTCCTCGTCCCCGTCAGGTTAAACGCCGCCGGACAGCTCAACGACGTGATCTGGTGCAGCCGGATCCCGCAGAAGCACAGGACGGGGTCGCACGACGCGTTGGGCTGGGAAATCCGTATGTTCCGGCTCGCCAGCGAGTTCTGCAGCGAGTTAACGCACTTCTGGGAGTCGTCCGGCATCATGGGGAGGTCTGACGAGGCCGGCGCCGCCGCCGCCGATACCTCGAGGGCGGAGCGGGCATGGGCAGCGAACAGCCAGGCGGCCAGGACGGGGCAGCAGCGGCTCCGATCGAGGTTGTGGCTGCAGGCGTCCTTCACGCCGCCGAAGAGCTCGGCGGAGAGGTCGAGCCGGCATGTCTGGGCTTGGGTCTGGACCGGGAATGCTGGGACCGTGTTCGGAGTAGTCGGGTAGTCTCCCGGTTGGAGGGGTTGTGCCGGTTCGGCGAGTAAGCTGGCGAGTGAGTGGTTAAAGAGTAGGGGAAGAATGGAAGCGAAGAGTAATGGGCCGAGGGATGTTTTTCGCATTGTCGTGTGCATTCGGAATATACCTTTTCCTCTGCTTGCTGGTGGATTCGATGCAGAGGCTTTTCGTGAAATATGGAGCGTACTTTTCAGGCTAAGATTTCAGAAGGCTTTCAAGGAAAATGATGTTCTCGTTTGAATGAAGGAGAAGAGGAAGAGGGGTTTCTCTTTCCGGAGACAATACAATAGAGTGGACTCTGAAAGGTTGGAGAGAGTTGGAGAGAGAGAGAGAGGGGGGAAACCAGAGGATGCGAAAGGATCTCTCTCGATTTATGGGGAGATAATACAGTAGTACGTGACGCTCTGAGTTAGGGAAAACAAAGAAAAAAAGAAAACAAATGATAGTAACAAAATAGTACTCCCTTCATCTAAAAAAACCATCAAAGAAACCCCTCATCTATGGCTCAGTATCACTTTACTCCCTTCATCAAAAAAACCGGTCAAAGAGATCCCACATCTTTGAATATTTGGAGAAGGGCTTATGCCATTAACATTTAAAGTGGAATGACCGAATTGACCTCTCTTATAATAGGGGTTATTGACCCAAAGAAAACCATGTTTTCCTTACATCGATCTCTCACCCCTCCCTCTCTCGCCCCTTCGATCTTTTCAATTGAACGAAAAGAAGAACAAATAATGAAAAGATGAATGCTAAAAATTAGAGCAGATCGTGAAGATTGCTCTTAGTTAATCCTGATACGCACAAAAATACGAAGTAGAAAGACTTTGTTCAAGTCTACCTAGTAAGAACTTAACCCTAGGTTGTTGATGGCAATGGTTTATTTGACATTTGGATGACCAATGTTGCAGGTTTTTAGCATGATTCGTGTATTGAGATTTAAGTGAGAAGTGGTTCCATGTGGCTTGATTACCATTTTTAATACTAAGATTGGAAATAAGATAGTCGATGGTGTTTTTTTTTGTTTCCAGTTGATCAAGCTAGGGTAAGGTTGCCTACATTAACCCTTTCCTAGACCATGCAATGGCGGGAGCCTCATGCATTGGGTTAGCCCTTTTTTGTTTGTCAATAGAGGCTTGTAATACATTTTTGGAATGTTTTTGGACTAGATTGAACTATTTTTCTAGACTATTTTGTGGAGGCTTGGTACTAGGATCAGTAATAGTCTATTGCTTTGTTTGATTTTGCTAATCTATTTCTTTGTCAATTTTATTAATCTAATGAAATTGGAGGCTTGTGGCTTATCGTGGATTGCTTGGTAATACTTCATTTGATTCAACTATTTTATATTTCAAATCACGATCAAAAAAAGGTTTCGTTAGTTGATTTCATTTAAAAGTGATGCTCTGCTGTTACTTGTTACTATGTATAATATTTTGTTGCGCACTAAGAAATATTCAAACCATTTCTTAGTTCTATGGATGATGCTTTTGAAATATTTCTGTTGTCCTTTTGCAATGGTGAGGCTAATGATGTCTTCATCACTCTGGTATGACTTCAAAATTTAGGGCAAATGAGGGGAGTGGGTGAAGTCCTAATATTGATGATGTTACCACAATGGGCTACTTCGTGCAAATTCAAAGTGTTAATACTCAAAAGAGGAAAGAGAAAGTCATATCAAGTCATGGGTTTTGCAATTTGATTTGGCTCATTTCTTTTGTGAAATATGAGAGAAAAAATATTTTATTGAATTTAATAATGAAATTGTACAATGAGTCCTTTATTTATACAACGGGAATTAGCCTAACTATGAAAGGGCATCATCCCAATTATAATGAAATCGTAACAATTACAATCAAATCACATTCTCAATATTATGATATGATCACGATATTATTTAGGTCCCGTTCCAGAACACCTTCTTAAAAAATAAGTACTTATTTCATATTTTTAAACTCAAAAATAACGTAAATCAAAAATAATTTTTCAATTTTTTTTGCACTGTATAAAAAATCTCAATGAAATCTATCAAATAAGATCTATATTGATAGAAAAATTATTTACGTAAGCACATAATTTTTGAGTTTGAAATTATTTTTTAAAAAATAAGTACTTATTTCCCTTTCGGGAACGGGGCCTTAGTATATGCAAAAATCCTAACATCTTTGTTGTGCACAGGAGAGGGATCCCATACTAGGACGGAGCAACATTTTCTTAGAGTAAGGGAAGGGAGTCAATTTTTCACAACTTTGAGAAATATTTATGCATTTAACAGAAACCATAGGGAAGTTCAGTGCAATATACCCTTTGTAGTTGTTACCCAAGGCGAGAAAAAGGGGAAGTTGAGGATGGGGCCAAGGGGAAGGGAGGAGATTCGTGAGAGGAGAGAGAGAGAGAGAGAGAGAGTGTGTTGTGATTGGGGAAAGGCTGTCTGGGATTTTGGCAGGTAGCTAGTGATGTCTTTTTCCTTTTCGTTCTCTATCATCCTCTGGAGTCTAGAGTTTAGACAAATACTACTACTCAGTACGAGAGTGCGTCTGGCTGGAATTGAGAGTGATGTCGGCTGCATTACAGGATTTTCGAATTCTGAAGCCTGCGTTCTTATAAACTTAATTTAAATTTAATTTAGATTTAAGAATTTTATTTTTATCTAAATTTTTTAAGTATTTGTTAATTTTGCATCAAAATTTTGACGGCTATTGTTTTGTCATGACAAGAAAAATCGGAAAAATAAAATTTCTTTACTTTCACCTAAATATTTTGAAAAATAACCATTTTTTAGAAAAAAGAATGACTTTTGCGCTAAAAAATGATCATTTCTTAAAATGCTTGGGTAAAAGTGAAATTTTTTTACTTTTCAGATTCGTCTCAACGAGACGAATTAACAACTCACAAAAATTTAGCACAAAACTAACAAATGCAAAAAAAAATTCAAATAAGGACAATTTTTAGATTTAAGTTAAGGAGAACACATTGAAGTTGCACCGTAATGATCAGAAGAAAAAATGTTGCATCCTAATTCACTTGGTGGAGCAAGTGATGACACTTGGTCGTGATCCCGATTGTTTGTTCATAGATCTCGACGTCAATTATCGATATATCAATTATCGAATTAGTTTTGAGTATTTTTAAAATAATTAGTTTTGAGGACTGTAGTTGGACAAAATAATTTCTGCCTTTGGTGGATGGAATTATTTACTGGATTACTAATGCCCGATTAACATGAATTTTTTTTAGAATCGTTCAACGGGATGAGGTCTAGGAAGGGTCCGGGTCACATTTTTAGCTCAGGACCATATGGCCATTTGGAGAACACACCTGGCCCGTTTCCTTTTCTTTTTTTTCCCCATCAATGAGGGCTGTTACATTGTTGGAAAATAGCCAATAAACAAATTATAATGGTGATAATAAATGGAGTAAGTAATTAACCATCAAACGACTTTATTAATTACTGTTTTGTAGAACCTAGGTAAGAATCGGAAGGTTTTATTCTTCCATGACAAGGAGAAATTTTTCAGTGCTGGATAGGTACCATGTGATGTCCGCTCGGTACATCCGGGTCATCCATTTCAATTTTGGACGATTTAGATTTGGAGAGAAAGTGGTGAGGTGAGAAGAGAAGAGAAGAGAGATTGAGAGAGTTTCAATCTGTGTCATCCAATACACTATTAGACAGTCCGGTTGAGCCAAGTAGGCATCACGTGGGCATGCTCGCGTGGTACCCACCCGGTACTGAAAAATTTCTCCATGACGAGTTTGATTGGAGGAATGAACGAAAACATTCAATTGCCATTGAATGTGCACCTACATAGACAAGTACAGTTCCTTTCGAGTTATGGACCGGTATATATGTTAGACCATTGTGAGACATTTTTCGGCTCATTCCAGTAATAATTCCCGATGGAGCAAAGTTAATGGTCACATATAATCAAAAGCCGTTGATCTTACAAAAATGGACACCAAATTTCATAACTTGATATGTCTAAAACGTCACTCTTTTAAACTCCTTTTAAGCAACCGCATGTGCATGACTTAATTGTCAGTGGTATTAGGTAACACATTTTCTTCATATGCTCTCTTTCTTTTCTTTTCTTTTTTTGGTGTTTGCTTTCCTGATTCTGTCCTTCTTTCCCCTTTCTCTTGTATTGACAAAAAAAAAAAAAAAAAAAACCCTTGTGTACAGGAGAGTACTTTCATACAAAAAATATACACCTACTACATATACATATGGGTTCTGTTAAAATTTAATTCGTGTAGTGTCACAAGGCTACACTGAGAAAAACTGCGACAGAAAGCGTCGAATGCTAATTAATCTTAGTGATCTAACTATTTTCCAAGCTCATTAGAGACGGTTTAAAAGTTTTCAATAACTTGATTATCCATCTCTCTTTTACAGGTTATTATTTCTAGTTGATCATGTTGGTAGATTTTTAGCTCAAGATGCACCTAAGTCTAGACATCCCATTATCAAAAAAATTGGTAGATTTTTTGAGCTCAAATGACAACTTTGAAAATTTTGAAAAGAATTTTTGGGGTAATGATAAAGAGAGAAAGTAGGATAATAATTGAAAATATGGATAATGAGTGAAGAGATATAGAGAGAAATGAAAGTAATGATTGAAGATAATGAGAATAATAATTAGAGGTAGGGGAATGAGTATTTTTTGAGTTGAATTTTTTTTTTTCAAGTTATGATCCAAATAAGGCATAAGAAACTCTTATTATTGTGTTAGGCCCTGATTTAGAACACCTTCTTAAAAAATAAGTACTTATTTCACATTTTCAAACTTAAAAATAATATAAATAAAAAATAATTTTTTAATTTTTTTTGTACCGTATCTTTTAAACAAAATTTATATTATTAAAAAACATTTACGTAAATATATTATTTTTAAACTTAAAATTATATTTTTAAAAAATAAGTACTTATTCGAACAAATGAAAACGTGGAGAGCGTATGGACGATTCTATGCACTAAACGACATGTACTGATGTACACTACATGCTGTAAGCTCGGGAAAGGAGATCGAAGACAAAACAAAAAGAAGAGTCAAATCAAACAAAGCGATTCCAGCCAAAAAAAAGTGTCTTTTACAACAAAAAAAAAACCACTTGAAAATCCCAACTCCCTATCGCTCTCTTTCCCTTTTCTTTTTTTGACCTTTACCCCTCCTTTTTCCTTTAAATACTTCTTCTCCATTGGTGTCCGTGCTGGGTCCCTGCATTCAGTGGTGGTACACCCGTTGTTCAAAATACTTTTGGACGATAAAATTTGTTGAAAATTTTACGAAATTTTGAATGAATAAAATTGACGTTATCGGAGCATCTTCCGAGACAACCATGCAAGTTTCAGATTTATTGTATCTGATCGCATTACAATCAATAAATGAATTGATATATGAATTGTGTAACTTTTATAACTCCCTCCTGATGATGTATTCACTTCCGTAACCTCCCTTTTTTATGGCAGAATTCATTCTCCACTTTAAGGCAGCATTACACCTCCAGGAGTTACACATGTCACCTTCGCTCTATAAAAGGATGCTGAAATTTGAGTGCTCACCATACTTTCCGGTACATTGTTCCTTGAGACAGAGGCTTGATCAGCTCGTCAAAGCGGTCGACGGTAGTATTTCGACGGCTTGCGGTTTAGTCGGACCATTCCTGGAAAGAAGACACTGACAAATCCTACAATACCCTCTGTAGGCGGCGGCGAATCTTTCTTAAGGAGACTGTGGTATCACATAGGACTCAGTTTGATCTCCATAGTTTTTTGTTTGTATCTCGTATTCACCTGTTTACGTTTATGTAATCTGTATTTGTAATTGTAAAGTTATCAATGAAATTGTTCTTTGGAATTCCATTATTGCCGAATTTTTTCCAACAAAATTGAGAGTTGGGGGAGCGGTAAATGGTGAGCAGTAATTGTAGCTAGGATTTGTCAATGTCTTCCTCCCGGGAATTTTTTTTATTTCAATTTATACAATTTTACTTTTTTGCTTCTTTTCGTCGAGATGTATGACATGACGCAAAAACAATATCTAAATTTAACAAAAAGTAGAAGAAACAATAGAAAAGACAGTGCCAATATTTTACATTTAACGAACGGTCGAGCATCTATAGGTATTGAGTTGAACTAATTTTTTTGCAGGAAACCTGTGAAAAATATTTTATATTAATGAACGATTCGAATTATTTATGTGGGACCATAGTAGGCCCCACACCAAATCCGTGTACAAAATTTGTGCATAACTGCTGTGTGAGTAGCAGCGTTGGCCAAAAAGAGAGAGAAGAGAAGTCCATCCCCTTTGGATAATTAGGAATGGAAATAATCACAAAAGTGGTAATCATGTTGTTGCAAAGAGGTGCATGAGGGGTCTTAAACAATCCAGGGCATAGCTTCCAAAGTGTTGTAGTAGTACTAGTAATTTGTTTTGCCTGGGCAGGTGGCGTGCTTTTGCTTTTCTAATGTGTACAGCCAGCCAACATGACATGGTCACTGTTACTCTCTCATTGCTTTCATCTCTTTCCAACCTCATCTCAACTGCCAAAGCTTGTCGATCAGATCCACAAGGTTGCTAGCGACAGTGTGCAGATCGGGTTAAGGGGCCCATCTTGGGGTCTCACTTCGACCATCCGAAGTCATTCATTTTTTTTTTTTGTTAAATTTTTTTAGGTGGGCTTTTAAAAAAATCAGTTCAACTGAATAAGTTCAAGTGCTTAATCTAATATACCATCTTCTCATTTAGAATACAGGATCAAACTATAGGATTCTGAATTCTGAATGAGGAAACGGTAGATTAGATCAAGCACTTGCAGTTATTTGATTGCGATGGTTTTCGCAGGATCACTCAAAAAATATTTTAAAATTAATGAACGATTTGAATAATCCTTGCGGGACGCTGATGTGGGTTCTGCAATCCGGTCTATACACTGTTGGTACCCATAGTCGACCATCTTGACCCCTATTTTTTTTTTGATAATTTCTTATTTTATAGGAGTACTCCTATTTTCAATACTTGAATTTGTAAAAGAAAAAATTCAACCTTCGTAATAAGTTGAACTGTGAAATTTTAATTTTTTGAAATAAGCTCGTTCCTAAAGTTATCCGACGAAGGAATTTTTCATCACTCTAATAACTTTGTCTCTCAAGAGCTTAATCAAGTGAATTGTTTTCTTGGTAAATTACAGAATGAAGGAACAAAATTCAAACGTGCACACTCATCCTCACAGGATTACTTTCTCTTTTCTGTTTTTCCCTTATTTCAACTGGTAAAATAAATGTTGAACATATTGAGGTTGCGGACAGCTCCTTTTAACCTACAAAAGTTTGTTTGGATTGGGGCACAAATTAAGGAGATGTTTCCGGCAAGCTAAAAGTTACAGTCAAGTATTTTTCGCTGGACTATAACTTAAAGACGGTATAGGAGAAATGGAGGGGAGAGGTTAAAGGAAAGAATGAATGTGGAAAAAAAAATTTAGTACAAGAGAAATAATTTTACTTTTGTCAATAATTTATAAACTTGAAAAAGATAGCGAAAACGGGACCTAAGTTGATAAGCCAACTGTTTAAGGAAAAAAGTGCAATCACACAGACAGGTGATTTCACTATGCTTGGCGCAATAATTGGGTTTTTCAGTCTTCTGAATTCTGATGAATGGTCTTGTTTAGGGGTGAGCAAAATAACCATGAAATCGTGAATCCAGTCCAAACCAATCCAAACCGAATAATTTGGTTTGGTTTTTTAATGATGTGGTTAGGTCTTGGTTTAAAAAAA
The DNA here is from genome assembly GCA_019656835.1 of Rhododendron ovatum. Taxonomy (NCBI): domain Eukaryota; kingdom Viridiplantae; phylum Streptophyta; class Magnoliopsida; order Ericales; family Ericaceae; genus Rhododendron; species Rhododendron ovatum. The sequence continues at coordinate 13,031,732 of CM033795.1, forward strand.
AATAAAAACCGTGTTAAATGGTTTGGTTTATGGATTTACGTTAATGGTTCTGGTTCCAAACCAATCCGAACCGTGTGATATACACACACACATATAGTATATAATTTGTTTAGATATACTTAATAAACTTAATTTCCTTATCTAATACTCTATTCCACCACCCTATTCTTTTCTTTCACTTTCAATATTAATTTCCTAAACTTCCTATTCCTACAATTTCATTTTTTTTGATATTTTTTCCTACAATTTCATTACGCTAAACATACATGGTTTGGGCTTAGTAAAGTGATTTCCTACTCTTTTATCTCGGTAACTTATTTTATAATGTATTCTATTCTTATTTAGTTGATTGATGTTAGTGAGCTTTGATGATTTTAATATATTAATTTCAATATAACTTTTAGTTTAAGTTATCTATGCAATTTTAAGTACTTAAAATAGTTTATAGTAATGATATCTCAATTTTAAACGAACCGTGGTTTAAAACCGAAACCAAACCGCCTTTGAATGGTTTGGATTGGTTTGGTTTTATGAATTTTATGGATTGGTTTGGTTCTTTAAATTCATAATCCGTAAGTAGTGGTTTGGTTATTGGATTACTATAAAACCAAACCAATCCGATCCATACTCACCCCTAGTCTTGTTGGTATTTTTATTTGGATTATTCTAACATTCGCACAAATGAAAAGATGATAGGTAAAAAATTGTATTGATATTCGAGAAAGGTATATTGATATTTATGAAAAGTGTATTAATATCCGTGAGACATGTATTGATATCCAAACTTATTTGGAATTATATGTATATTATCCTCCGCCTAGTGGACGGATGTTAACAAAACCGTTTTTATTTGAAGAAACCAAGACGTGTTTTGATAATTAATACCCATCAAGGACATGCTAAGAACAATTGTTAATGCAGAAAATGTTCTTGGCAGATATTAATTATCCAAACACGTCATTGGCCGTCATTTTTCCTTTTTATTTTGATTGGAACCATATCCTTTCCCTCTGCTGGGCCCTGTTCAATGGTTAATTATGGGTTTATTTTTGGACTCATTCCAATGATTCAAATCGTCCATGTATTTCGATTATTTTGTAAAATTCAGGGAAAATATATATTTACTGTGCATAAATCATATCTATTGGGTACCGATTGGTAAGCTTTTTAGCCACATATATGGTAAGAAAATAGATTCCAATTAATTCACTCAACAAATTTTTGTTTTCGTTTTTTTTTTAAACATATATGTTTTGAAATATATCAATCGACGCTCATAAAAAAATAACTTCAGACATGACTCGTATTCTAGACAAGTTTTAAAAATGTCAACAATTTCATAATCAAAAGTGGGTTTAAAGAGTGCCGACAAAAGGCCCAACAAAATCGTCCTTATGCACAAGATATTGGAAAGGAGCCGGATCCATTTTGATTTCATTAGATCTTGTAGTACCTGATCATCAAGAAACCTACACTAAACTATCACCCATATCAGAAAGGAAAATAACTTGCAAATTATGAAAAAGAGAAAAAGTGGGTGAAAAAAGTGTAGCATGATGAATGGCCCATGGTATCAACTTTTTTAGGCAGTTCGTAGACAATGGAAACAAAGCAGCTTTCTTTTCTTACAATTATTTCAACCACTCCCAATTTTTCTATTCCGGAATTCAGTCTCAGAAAACTATTTGGAGCAGTCAATTTTAGAAGTGCAATTACTATTAAAAGATGAGCATGCAGCCCTTTCCAATCTGGTGATTATACACTCCGCGATGAATTCCTAATCAAACCCATGAAAGGTTCCAGATTTTCAAAAGTAAAGGTTACTTTTAATAAAGGTGATTGTACTAACAAGTAGACCCACCATTATTTTTTGCAAGGTCTGCAGAAAGAGAAATGAATAGTAGGATTAGGAGACTGAACCCATCATCAACATGATCAAAAGATTTTTCAAAAGATAGTGTACCAGTAGGATTAGTTGTGAGGACTCATTCATGGTGAATCAATAAAAGCAGGGGGTTTATATATTGTGATTTACAGTTTTTGACCAATATTTTGATAGTTCCGTACATAGAGCCCTGTTTGACGGGTTTATTATATTAGGTGATTCTTTTGATAACTCAAGATTCCCGATCAATTTATACATGATATGACTACGAGAAAATGAGGGCCAATGACGTGTTTTGAAAATTAATATCCGTCAAGGATATTTTCAGTATTAACAAATGTTTTCAGCATGTTCTTGACGGGTATTAATTATCAAAACACGTCATGGGCCGTCATTTTCCCTATGACTAATTCTTGGTGGACCAATCCTGACACGGCCAATAACAGTGGACCCGATTAGAGTCATGATAAGGTCTCGTATACACTGACCTTCATAAGAAATTGATAGAACATTGAGAGTTTTAAATGTAAAACCTTAAGAGGAACGGAGATGATGCTGGGCACACAAAATTTCATAGGTTGGACCACAAAATTTTAATATCGGTTGCAAAAATAATTGTTAAAGTACCTACAAAAGTTCATATGAATTTCAACATATAATCTCATAATACGAGTCACAAAAGTTCATAAAAAGAGTATCAAAAGTTTGACAAATAAACCACCACAAAACTGATATCTTGGGTTCCAAAAATTCGTAAGGGTGTACGGTAAACCTCAAACAAGGGGTGTACCGGAGATTTATTTTGTTGTTTTCGTTGTGTTTTCTTGTTTTTGTTGGACCTTTTAGTTCATTTATTGTATCTATTGTGTTTAAGCTTTTGCGCTATGAATTCGTATATGATTTTATCAAGGGAATCGATATTCATTCCCTTTTTTGATTTTTAGTGTTTAAAGTGTGTATTTTTTTGTTAAAAGACAAAAAAGAGAGTGTGAATATAAAAAAAGATGTCAATATTAATTCCCTTTTATCAATATAAGTTGCATTTCTAAAAGACCAACAACTAGGGCTGCAAACGAACCGAGCCGCTGGCGAGTGGGTCGCAACTCGGCTCGTTAGTGGCTTGTTCAAGCTCTGCTCAAAAGTTAAACTAACGAGCTCGAGCTGATTTTTTCAGCTTGTTCTGTAAACGAGCCGAGCTCGAGCTAGGATAAGCTCGGCTCGAGTCGGCTCGTGAGTCGGGGTATATATACTTAAGTTTAAGATTTTTATTGTTATTTCATAATTTGTTCTTTCTGTTTTCACTTTCCAGTCAACCAAGGGAGGTGAGAGCACACACACACCAGTACACTCCCGCTCCATAGGAAAATAAAAGATATATACCTTCGAATCAAAATATTTTTGTTTGTATTAGGCAGATGCGAGGATATATATACATTTTTCGTTGGTCTGTTGAGACTTGTGAACAAGCTCGAGCTCGAGTTAAGCCAAGGCCCGCTCGGCTCGAGCTTGAGTCAAGCCAAGGCCCACTTGGCTCGAGCTCGACTTGTTAAATTTTCATTGAGTTCGAGCTTGAGCTCGGGTTCGCTAAAAACCTAATAAACAAGCTTGAACACTGTAAAACTCGGCTCGGCTCATTTGCAGCCCTACCAACAACATGGCAAATTACGTGGGTGTGGGTCCCAAGTGCATCCAACGGTATTGTTTTAGGTTGCTCAAATAAACGGGTACACCCGATTAATTCATAGGTCAAACCCAGTCCGAGGAAATTGTAGGCCCACCCGATTGGTCATTGTTGAACCTCTCGAGTTTTGGACCCATCACGGGCCGATCCAAACATGTAAAAGCCCGATAACACCCACCAACTTCGACTATTACAAAAAAAAACACCCACCAAAAACTTGGACTACTACGAAAAAAAAACTCTGAGCTTTGGATGGCACCTTATTTCGTTTTGAGATCTCAAAATTTATAGGCACAATCTCCAATAAAAATCTTTCTTAAAATTCAAACCGAAAAGGGCCAAATGACCAAGTCATACGCTCTCTTCCTTTTCGGCCTAGATTCTAGAGGAAATACATCTGAATTTATACTTTTGCTTCTAGGACAATTTTTATTTCTTTTTTGAAGATCGCTTCTTGGACAATTTATCAATGCACAAGAACGTTGGCAAAGCATGACTCCGACACTTCCCACAAAGGCGTCTTAGCCAGGAATGCCAGATCCAGATCTAGCGCTGGCCTTTGACTAGTGATTTCCCCTTTCCAAAATAGTCATCACCTCCACCCCGTCTAGACATGACCATCCTCAAAAGCAGATAATATACGTGCAGCTATCCACTCAGCAGCCCTTTATATTCTCACCAGGATAGGTTCAGCAAACTAACCAACCTGGGATTCAGATTCCTCAACCACAAGCACCAGCAGGAGAAGGCACGAGACCTACACCCTCCCAAAAGGAAAGGAACAAAGAAAGTTTTATCCAGTCCTGATACCCCTATCACAGCAGCTCTCGCAGTTGATAACCGCCAACCACCTTTTTACTTCAATATGTTCTTTATGTGCCTCAGCCCTCTAAAAATCTCATCTTTGTTCAGAAATTTGCTAAGGATAACAAATGCGTTCTAACTTTCGATGCCAATGAACTGGTCATTGAGGACAAGAAAAAAAAATTCGGGTTGTCAAATTGTTGCCCATTATGTTGCACTCTAACGCACGTACGTCATCATGTTCGTAGACCACATCTGAGTAGTATCAACTTATGTGAGCATCTAATGTGACAAGATTCATATTGTCCAACGTTTATTTCTCTCTTTTCTCTTAGAGCATCAACACCAGCACAGACAAAATGCAAAATTAGCTACTTTGACTAGGAAAAGCTCTAAAAGGGAGCTGCACCAAATTCTCTAAAAGGGGCTGTAAAATATATCCATGAACAGTTCGTCGGTACCTTTACCGTGGCACTGTTCATCAGGTTTCCAATTTTCTATTCTCTCTCTCTCTCTCTCTCTCTCTCAATTTGCTATTTGGGTTTTGGTGAAAGGAGGGAAAAAATGTATATTTTAATTGGTGTTAGGTAAAATAAATAGTGTTGGTGTAGTTATAAAATAAAAAGTTGATAGGTAAAATAGAATTGTGAACTGTTCATAAAATAGTATAGCTACCGACTGATAAACTTGCTCTTAGTATATTGTTGGACATCTGCATTTTATTATAGTCTTTGGCGGTGGCCCTTCTGGGTCTCTATTAGTAGTTCTCTAGTTCGGAATCCCCATGTGAGCTAGGGTTCTCCAGAGCCATTCTTCTTCAAGCTTCACCAAAGAATGTGAATCTTTCAATTTTCAACCAATCACTGAAACTTATAATTGGGCGACTACTACATAGCCTTAGCATGACCTACCAAATTAGCCCACTGTCTTTAACACATCGCACTTATAGCCACTAAATAGTAGAAAATCTTGTACGTTACCCTTGTTAGATTTTTGGAAAGTACTATTAGGTTTAACTGTAAAATTATCTTCCTTATTCAATTACTCGTTGATTTGTGTGTTTCCCTCACATATGTTTGCCACAAGTTCTTCTATTTTTCTTATGCTCCCCAACTTAATTTTGCTTTCTTTAGCTCGCTTGTTCTCTCCCTCTCTTGTGACCGCAGCGCCCAATTATAAATTTGGTTTACCCTAGCGACCTCGTCCCGCTTAACCGATTGCTAAATTTATTTCCCACTGATGCATATAAAGCCGATCGAGGTCAGCCTTTGAATTTCAACAACCGCATAACTCCTAAGAAAACGTGTTAAAAATCCAAATCTTGGTCTGAAATCTCCCTAGCGAAACGGGTTTTTTCATCCGCAGATGGGTACTCGTAACATTTCTTCAATCCCACAAGCATAAAATTCACCAGAACAATAATAGTTTCAAAGGCGGCTTTGAATCATAGATCATTTCCATCATAGATCTTGCGAAATGATCTCTTGCCACTATAAAAATGTGCCTCAAATGCACAATCCAATGCCACCATAGGCAAATGCAAGTCAACAACTTCGTCTCTGTCCCCCCCACGATAGGAAAATTTTGTAAAGTTCCAATTCTGTAGTCTACCCTTTTAAATGATGATTAGAGGGAAATAAAAGGCACATCAAGACAAGAATCCACTTTATGGCCTGATTTTTCAAAGCTTATCTTTTGAACGAGAATGTTATGTTGATCAAATTGCTTGTTTACGTAAGCTTAATTAAGGTGGGAAGACAGAAATCCATAGAGCCACAGTTGTTTTGGTGAAGTTTTCCAAATACTACTTATTAGCACTGCGAAATAATACTTTCAAATAGCAGAGTTACGGGTACATTTAAAGTATACTCGTAACTCTAAGGTAGAGATGAATCCTTTATTTCGGGGCAAAACTCCATTCAACTTGAGTGTTTTGCTGTTCAAAAAAAAACAAACGTGAGAGTTCTTTCTTCGCTATATATTATAATTATCGGCAACAAATTAATACAACTCACAGGCAGTGGCGGGCCCGAAATTTAAGCAAGGTGTGGGCACGAACCTTTAAGAAAAAAAATAAAATAAAGCATGATTATGTGGAACAAAATAAAAACATCCCTCATTGAGTTAAAAAAACAAGTAAGTAAACTAAGACCAATTTTCTCAAACAATCAATAGATACATCAAGAACTCTAATCTGTTTGCAAAATGAATTAATAGAAAGTCGAAACAACAATTAAGATTGACGATATGTTCCGTTATAGGAGTAGTTTCTAGATTAACATTTTTTTAAAGTTCTAAACTAACATTAAAACCTTCAAATTTCAAGTTGCAAAACTGAATTTGAATAGAAATTATTGAGTGGCTCAGACGCATTGGATATTTTTTTCTTATGGAGGTGTGTGTAGGGAGAGAAGGTGAGAAAAAGTAAATGTCAAGTCCAATCAAATCCCTTTTATGCGTGTGTATGAAGAGAGAGAGAGAGAGAGAGGAGTTGGTGTGTCTCGGTGCAGCAGAAAGACAGATTACCCGAAATAGGTTTTACATGGAGAGTAAAACACATAACCGAAAAAAACACCACAATCGGAAAACGGTGGGCGGACGCACGTGCCTCACCTTAGGTCCGTCCCTGCTCGTAGGATTGAATTAACCTCACTTGATTTTGAAGAAAGGTTTTTTTTTTCCTAAGCAAATTAAGAGGGATTGAACAGAGTTACATAGATTATAGGGAGGAGGGAAAAAAGACATCGCTACTTCCGATTGTTGGAGAAGGTTCATTGTAAGATATACCGTCACGCGTTTAGCAAATTACTTACAATTGTTAGGCAATGTACCATTTTGTGTCGCTCTTGTTCTATGTAAGAGTATAAAGTGTTAGATTTTTTGGAGGGTTTCAACCTAAAATCAATTGGCAATTGGTGGAGTAATCTCTGAATTATATCAATTAAGCTTGGGTGACTTAGATGAGCGATGTGAGACAAAGTTTAACACTTCCCCTTACGTGCAGCCCGGATGCATATGATGGTGCGAATTGAGCTGACCAAGAAATTTGCTTCGGGCGATATTGACTTTTTCACGAGAGGTGAGCCCACCTAAGATCTAGCTCTGATACCATGTTAAGAAAAGAGAAATGATGTATTATTGATTCTGCAACCAAAAAAGGTTGAAATAACAAAACATATGCTTATGCTAAAATCAACTACAAGTGTGAAATAACAAAACCAGATTACAAAAAGCAACGTTCAAAACAGACAAATATATGCTTATGCTAAAATCTTTACATGAAATCATCAAAATCTAAGCCCTCTGGAATTTCAAACTTGAACATGTTGCTGCAATAGCTCTCTCTCTCATCTTCAGTAGTACTGTTGCTGTTGATGAATGTGGAAGATGAGTTCATGGGCGTCGAACTTGACATGGGTGGAGATATAACTGAATCAAAGGTGCCATTACGGGCAGCTGCTGTGTTGTTGAGTAATTGGAAGGCCGAGTCGTCGGATGGATCGGCTGCTAAGTTATAGCCATAATTTGGCAGGGAACCAAAGCTTCCAATATTCGAACTTGAAGGCATAACATTTTTCATGAAATTTTCACAACTCAAGTCTGTCGAATTTATGGAAATTTGTCCCATGTCCATCCCTTGCATGATTTGTGCTTGGTTAAGAACTGACGAAGAAGGGAGATTTGTGGATTGAAGCATAGGGGTTTGATTCTGGAGTTCGGTGTTCAAAAGTTGGTTTTCTTGAAGCTTTTGCAAAAGCATCTCAGGGTTTTCATGCTGCGATGCTAATAGAGTTGAAACAAGGCTTAAGAGTTCAGGATTCACGAGTGTCTGAAGCCCAAGTAAGTTTGAAAGATTGAGCTGAGTGGAGCGAAGAATCGACGATAGGTCAAGGATGTCAAGCCGAGGACTATGAGTCACCGGATCGATCCCGTTCCTGAGGAGTCTTTTTCTGATGTGAGTATTCCAGTAATTCTTGATTTCGTTGTCGGTTCTTCCTGGCAAGCGAGCAGCGATAGCCGACCACCTAAAACCAACAAACGAATTAAATGTTACACAATTTTTCAAAAAAGAAAATGCTGTCCCTTCATAATTTCGATCGTAATCTCTGCATAACCGTTTCAGATATATTTAATGTTTAAGGTGGGCAATATTCGTGGAAGTAAAAGCATGATTGATGGGTTCTTTGTTACAAAAAGAAGATTGAAAATGACTCACAAATTGGAACTTGTGGCATAATTACCCAAGTAAGAGCATGTACATCCGTTGTGAGCAAATATGACTATGAACAGTACATTTCACCTATTCATTCTCATTGAAAATTTCATCCCACTTGCAGTAGCCTCTCTATTTTACCCCATCCCAAACCGGCAAAAAATATTATAATAGATACAAAAAATATTATAGTAGAGAAAGGGAACCAGTGAGAATACGAGAGTGGGAGGGAGGTCAGAGAAACAAATAATATTATAATAGATACATTATGAACAGTGGCTCGTTATATACACTGAGCATTTTTTGTGAAGGAAAAATGGCTACCAGTTTGCCGAAGCTGGTGCAGCCTGTTTTTGTGTCCTAAATTGGGTAAAATACCTAAAAGTATTCATTTGGCTACTCTTGTGTACATGCCCTAATGTTGGGTGGCCGACTGAAAAATATCTACTAAAGTATTTTGTTCTTTCATTTGAATATAGATTCGCTAAACCAACATAAAATCTACCAACGATCAATACCTGAGAATTTAATTTTCTAGTATATATGTAAAAATTATATAGAGCCTTACTTGTTCCCCAAAATGCTGTGTAATTGGATTATGGTCTCTTCTTCTTCAAAAGAGAATCTTCCTCTCTTAATATCAGGCCTCAAGTAGTTTGTCCATCGAAGCCGACAACTCTTACCGCATCTTTGAAGCCCTACAATGCATTTGAACCATACGATTAAAACACCCAAAATAAAACATGATCTGATCACAGTTCCAAAAAGGGAAAAAAAAGAAAAAGAAAAAAGGATCATATATATGCAGAATCAAAGTAAAGAGATTGAAAGACATCGTATAAATACCGGCATTCTTTGGAAGATTTCTCCAGTTGCCTGGCCCATGGACTTGAATATGCTGGATGAGCTTAAGATCTTCTTCTTGGGTCCATGGACCTTTTTTAAGACCATTTTTCTCACAACAAGGTGCTCTTCCCATCGGTTGATCTCCTCTACTATAACCCCAAAATGAAGATTATGATGTTTAGTATCAATGATAGAAGAGAGTGATCAAGCTTTTTTTTTCGCTAAAAAGGTGAACTTGTGGTGCTTCAAAATGGGAAGCTTGCACTCATGTATATATAGATGAGAAAACGGCCTTAGATACAGGGTGAAGTCAATAGGATTTGGTACCGGCCTCATGCCACGTCTCTCTCTCTCTCTCTCTCTCTCTCTCTCTCTCTCTCTCTCTCATGCTGTGTCTTGGGGTGCATGAATAGTGTGAAAAAACCATCTTTTGAGGTTAATTGGAGCACTGGAAGGTGAGGTAACTAGGTGAAGGTAAAACCTGATTGGAAGACGGCGACAAGTGTCGACTGGCGAATGGGTTTGACGTTTGGAAGGGGGGAGAACTGATTGGTGGGTAAGGTGGTTAGATCCCTCACCGATTAACTAGGAAATGGTTCTTGGTGTTTTCATATGGATTGCTTCTTTCTCTTGAACTGGGAATTGAAGTTTTCTTGAAAATTTATGGATGATATTGACGTTTGCACTATCATCAGCATGTCAGCATTGGATTGGAACCTTTGAAACCATTTTGCCATGCCAAGACCAAAGGCATACTATTTGGTAGATTAAGTACAACAAATTTTTCTCATGTTTAGAAAATGGACTCTCTCCACTGTTGGAAGTCTTGAAAAGGTTGAAAGATTGCAGAAATAAAGAAAGAAAGAAAGAGAGAAAACAGTATGTGAAAGTCAAAATAAGGGTGTATTAGTGTTATTTATGCACGTAATAGTTAGATATGAATTTTTGTATATATGCAGAAAATGTCGTTTTCATTTTATCTTTGAAAGCGTGTTTTTTGGGAATTCATTTAATAAAAATCTCCAAGTGTTTTTTTACTACTAAAGCTGAGGCACACACAAGATTGTGAGCAAAATCTAGTGAAGTAATTTTTCATTTGTCGCCGACAAACGTAGACAACAACCGAAATGTATATACACAAATCCGTAAAATATGATGGAGAGAAATTCCTCTTGGTCCGATCATTCTCTTTCAACAATCTCTTTCTTTCGGTATCAAAACGTATACTTCTCTTTCTACATGTATCATACTTCCTCTATCCGTTTATCATGGTCGAGGGAAGGGTTGAGGAAGCAGTCATGCATCCGGTGAAAGAAATGAGGAGAAGTTGAATTTTGATAAAACATAGCATAAACATGGAAAGATATTTGTAATTGGTATCTTGACAATTGAAACTTGAGGGTATTTTTGAATTCAAAAGTGTGAACTGGCTTCACAAAATAGTCCACAACATTGTGGTGCGCTCCCAAATTATAATGGTAAATCATTTCTAGCTTTGGTTGTATCAAAACGGTGTACAGAGATATGTAATATAGCACGGGATCGGTTTTTTGTCAAGGGCAAGAAATTTTTGATTCCCCTTATATGTAGCAAGTTTTGAGCTACTTCTTGGGCAAATTTTTTTACTTATGCCATTATATGTAGCAAGCTTTGAGTTACCATATACCTTAGTTTAAGAAAAATTCAAAATGTATCCTTCAAGTTTAAAGCTATCTTGTCAAATAACTGTAGGAAATACGGTCATGTCATGAGGCGAAAGCACAAGAACACCAAGATAACAAGTTATAATCAATCTTGCAATTCGAGAGAAAACAACATTATGGATTTATCCACGAATAATTCTCAAATGGAAGAAGACAGCAAAAGTACAGTAATCAAAAGAATGAAAATCACTACTATATATTTGCAAAAATAAAAGAAATACTAGTGGACAATGTGATTGATTCCTTGTGATTAGTCGATGTGCGTAAACTCGATCACACGGACACATGAATAATCAGAAAAAAACTATTGTCACCATGACCAAATGAGTGATGATTGAAACAATAAGAGATCAAGGGGATGGCGTTTCTCCTCGTTAATCTACCCGCGGGTTATTTAATTAGAGCATCCCCATTTACGTAAATTCAAATGGAAGAAGACAACAAAAGTACATTAATCAAAAGAAAAGAGGGTAAAAAGCACTGCTGTATATTTGCAAAAACTAAAAGACATATTAGTGAACGATGTGATTGATTCATCATGACTAATCAATGTGTGTAAATTTACTAGGACACATGAGTTATAGGGGGGCAAAAAAAAAAAAAAAAACAATTGTCACCATGACCAAATGAGTAATGATTGTAAGAGTAAATATGAGTGAGTAAGAATGAAAGTAATCGAAAAAGTAAAAATGATGACTTTTACACAAATATTATGGAAAATATCTAAAAAAAAGCTTAAAAAGTCAATTTTGGGGCTTTTTCGTGAATATTTTTCAAAATTCTTGTTTAAAAGTCATAATTTTTTATTTTTCCGATTCTTCTCGTTCTTATTCACCCATATTTTCCAAAAAAATTGGCATAGAACTTACAAACCAAAAAAAAAAAATTAAATAAGAACAAAACTAAAAAATTGTGTTGCATAAGTTAATCACTTGCATGAACGGGATTTTAAATCCAGTTCCATCCCACCTACGCCCCACATGACAAGTGTCATCAATTTGAAAAGGTCAACCACCCTTTCATCTCTATCTGACGCTCGTGAAACCCTTACCACAACATCACTTTACACTTGTCCAAATTTGGGATCGATCTTTCTAGTGTTTTTTTTTTTTATTTTTATCCGCGATCTTTCTAGTTAGAGCTGTGCACAGCAGCCCTTTTCTCCCGCCAACCTAAATTCTGAAGTGATTTTGGGTGTTTTGTTAACGCCTTTAACGATATCTAAAGAAGCTCATTTTTTACGGAGACCTTAAACGACATATTTTGAACAAAACGAGCGGCTCCGATCATTTTTGTGCGAGCCGAGGCGGGAGAAAAGGGCTGCTGTGCACAGCTTGCTGTGCACAAATCATTTCTAGATCGACATGTAAATGCATTTTGTATACCAGAATCAAGAAGAAATAAAGAGTAAAGTTATGGATACCGACGAGGAGTGTACCGACCATGTACAGATGGTCGTATGGGATCTATTTCGGAAGCTCACTCACATAACTCCGATTCGTTCATTAATTTATAAATAGGTTATTGAACCCCTTAAAAACCAAGTGTTTGACGCAATTACTTTCGTATATAACTTTAATTCTTCAAAATTCACTAGAATAATTGGAAGACGGGATAAAATATTTACCATGATTCGATTTAGCTAAATTTTTATAGGATAACTGATCAAAATATTATTTTAAAATTAAAAAATAGCTTGAATTATTTGCGTAGTACTCAGACTGAGTCCTACACAATCATTTGTACATGGTCGGTACACTCCTAATGGATAACCTGTATAGTAGAGTTGAATCAAGAATGGCCTCAAATCCTATAATTTCCTCACATTATTCACTGCAACCCATTTCGTATAAAGTACGGCCCCTTTGTTTTTTCTGTTTATTTTTTTATTTGACATAGTTTCTTGTTTACTAATTTGTTTTTGAACTATATTGTTTATAATATCAAATGATTAAAAATGACTTCATTTTGAGTGATGCTATTTGCACCGATCAAATTGTAGGGAAACGGTACCGACCGCCGCGCGCGGCCGTCTCCAGCCACCAGACGGCCGATCCGAAAAAACCGAGGGGCCCAACGCGGGAATCAACGGCATCCGATGTGTGTAGGGTGCTTGATCTAAACACCCTATTTTTCGTGTATATATATATATACATACCCCTCGGTTTTTTTTTTTTAAATTTTTGGACGGCTCGGATCGGCCGTCCGGTGGCTGGAGATGGCCGCGCGCGGCGGTCGGTACCATTTCTCTACATGTTTGGTCGGTACACATAGGATTTTTGATTTTAGTATTAGAAAAACTCAATATTTAACAAATAAACAAAATGGTTATATATGTAGACTTTTTTGCTTATAGTTTTGGTTAGTCTTTTTTATAGATATGGTTCAAGATTGATAATTCTGGTTCCCCTCTTGTAGATGATGCAAAGAAATCAAAATATAACCAAAACTCCGACAAAATACAACAAATTCATATTAAAAAAAGTGCAAATAATAAAAGCGGGACATATTATAGAATGAATCTCTCAAAATGTGAGATATATATACAACAACGTAAAAAATGTTTGAAGTATCAATAATATTCCCAATATTAACTCAGTGGAATACTTGTCTTATGAAGTACATAACTCTCATTCTTAATCCAAAGAATCAAACATGGTTAAGTGCATACACACATATTATATTTCCATGTGTGACTTAAGGGCTGCATCCCAATTACTTTAATTGATTTATCTGTGCTTTATAGTCTTTTAGGTGTTGGGTTTGTCCTTAGGGTGTTTTCTGGGTTGGCATCTTGCCAATCTAGCGATTGGATCTCTGATTGGGCACTTTGTTACCTCTCCTTGCTCCTGTTAATCTTTGTATAACATCTTCGAAGATTAATAAAAAAAATTTGCCATTAAAAAAAAATTGCATGTGTGACTTTGAGTATAGTTTTGGTTTTAAAACATATGCAGAAGTAGTCTTGCAAGTAAAGCAAGCAAAAAGGGAGAAACCCAATTCAAAGTCGTTGAAATTCAGGTGTTAACTTCATCCACCCCCCATCTAACAATAAAGGGGTTTGTGGTCAACCATTATCTTATTCTTTTTTCATCTAACTAAGATTTGCTCAAGGTCAAGGCAGTAAGTACCCTTGCTCGATCTGCACTTTGCTTGCCTTACATTACATGTCTACCTTTCTTCTTTTATTAGTACAGTAATAGAATAGAATGAAGGTTCTAGAAGAATATATACAATTAGTGGCGTAGCCAGGAATATATATCAGTGGGGGCGTTATAAAAACAAAATCTCCGACGATAGCCAACTCCCGACAACATCCCACTGACCCATGACTTGATGGTCGTTAGTGATGCGGTGTGATTTTTGTGTTGGTTGTTACATCATGATACAAATGAGAGTTTTCAAGTTTTGTAGTACTATTTTGTTCACCCATGCACTTAAACATTAGATGAACATGTGCGTATTACTCTTCAATAAATTCACCGAATCTTTAGTTTGATATGATTGCAGACATTGATTTTGTGGAGCTTATTTGTGCAACAATTCAAACAAGTCATTCGTATTTTAACAAGTATTTAATCTAATAACATATGTCTTGCTTTAAATATTTGGTAAACTCAAACTACTAATTTCAAAAAAAAAAAAAAAGAAGAGGTGCAGTGGGGGCAGGTGCCCCCAGTGGGGACAGGGTGGCTCCGCCACTGTATACAATCAAAGGATGTTTTTGTTTTCATGCTCGGCGAAAGCCAGTTTTATTAGTCGTAGTTATAGTGAAGTTTGAACTCCTGTCATATACATCGGAGCACACGATCCTACCACTTAATTAATTGGCTACCACTTGACTTCCAATGTGTACAAATGGTATTCCCTCGATCTCCTTCAAACTATCACAAAATAGTTGGGTTGCTCCGGCAGTTAATTAACACTCAACCTAAACATTAATAGGGCATGTTTAGCCAGAAAATTAGTAAAATGTGTGCATGGTACACTAGAATGCATCTTTCATTTGTTTTGAACATAGTGAAGGGAGTGGAGAAATTCCTTGAATGTGCCCAACTGAGCAACCCAACTATTTTGTGATAGTCCTTGAGGAGCTTCAATCCTCTTGTGTAATTAACCTATTTATTAGATTGTTAATCGCCAATTAATCTATCGAATAGCTTAAGCTTTAATATAGAAAGAATGATGATTTTATTATTTATATTCTTAACACACATACACTCTCAAGTATACCCTGGACTCTCATCCATAAGTGGGCTAAGTACATTCAAATACTTAGTGAGAGTGAGAGATCCGAAGAGACATGATCTATTAAAGCTTTTATAAGAAAGAGTGGTTGCTCGTATATATTATTTATGTTGTCAACACTATGTTTTACTGCCCTCTCTTATGTCTCCTTGCTTGGTGTCTCAAAGACATCTCGAATTTCCTGGATTACTATATTAGTTATAATTATGGCTTAATTAATTAATATTTATATGACCCATGCATGCATGGAGCTAGGCTCGTGTAGTACGTTCTAAATGTTTGGGATTAACATTACTACGCCAAATACAACCTTTACCACGCATGTTTTTTTAGACTTTTGATTACAATATTAATTAGTACGTACAGTGATTAATTAAGGTAATTACCTGGCGCTAATCTAGGGTTTGCTTTTGTGAATGGCTTGCCGTAAATAGTGCCCACGTACGTCTCATAAGTTGACTCCGCCCGCCCTCCACTGTTATATATTTTTCTATGTACTAATAATAATAATACATTGGATTTGGTAGTTACATAAATTTCGTTAGATTCTGGTTTGCGAGGTGTCCAAAAAGGGTTCACCAAACTTTGAATAACCCTGTTTTGTTTTCCTTACTGCTATTAATAATTGTAATGCATGACTATTACTACAGTATTACTTAATTATCTGGAGAGTTCACATACTTAATTAATTAGAGTTAATTTATAGTAGCTGATAGAAAATTTAAGCATTAATTTCATGAACATTTGTATATATATATACCACGTTCATAGGCACGGAAAGATACATATAAATTAAATTGTCTATGTACGTATGCATGTTGGATGGAGTATATGTAAACACAACTCTTGAGGCCATTGGATCGAATTTTGATCGATCATTTACTACTTTAGGACTCCGAAAATAGTCGAGATGTTTGTAAGTTGATCTAGACATCCCGGTCTCCAAATAAAAAGTATCATATTTTACCATATAAAATAATCCTAAATTAAGGGAGTGATTTTCACACCGTTTTTTTTTTTTTTTTGTATGTGCAGCTTTTTGGTTTTTTTTTTTTGATAACTCAGGTGTTTGAGCCAATCTATCTGCAACCTGACTAATCCTGGAAATGAATACAATCCCACCGTCCATTTGTGAGAGCCCAATAAAAGTCGGAGGAAATTAAGTTCTGTATGAGCTTGCTAGCCTCAAAAAGAGTTATACCACTTGACAGATTTTGAACATGAAACTTTCTTAAAGGATAAACTCATAAATCTTAGGTCTTAACCACCCGGCCAAGACCTTGTGATTACCCTTTGAATGATTAATTAATGCCTGTGCAAGGTGTTGATGGATTTACGTAAGGCTGACACCCCCACTACGGATTGTGGTTTAGGTTCATGCACGCACGTACCATGTATGGCTGCGGGGTGACATCAATATTATTATTATATACATAATAGGAGTATTATATTTTACGACGACGTACCATGAGGCAGGAGCAGTAAGAACATACATCATAAAAAAAAAACACCTTTTCCTCAATGACTTGTGCTACCTCCACACCCACGTGCACACACATATACACACCCACACACACTGCATAGTGTAGTGTGTGGGTATGTATATGGGTGTGCATGTGGGTGGGGTCGTAGAATTTCCGTTCCTCAATTGTACACCCAATATTTTACTAGTTGAGAGATTATGGGTTCGCAAATTGGAAGTGTCTCTTAGCAATTTTTATTTTATTTTATTTTATTTGAATGAAAAAAATTTCATTAATCTCTGAAATTATTACAAAAATTAATAGGAACAAAAAGTGATGACATCATATTTCTAACCCGAGACCCTACAGAGCTTCAACGTTAAAAATAATTTTATACCCATCCGAAACCCGAACCCAAGTTTAGCAAAGAGCCAAACAAGAGTGCACCTATTGAAACAAAGCCCACTCCTGATGGTCATAAAATCTAGATAAAAGAGACAAAGCCCATACAAATAAGAACAGACACTTGTAAGGCCTAAAGCTCGAAAAACGTGGGACAAGTTTAGTCCAATAAAGCCCAAAATCCAAACACAAACCCTAGCTACTTTGCTCCAAGTACAAATCCTAGTTCTTTTATTTTGATCCCTTTGATTTGGATTGATTTGAATTGGAATTGCGGTTTATGGCTATTTTACTCACCCCTTTAGTTTGTCATCCACAACCCAAGTATACTTGCGATAACTAGTACTCTCTCCGTCCTAGTTTATTATTCTCTTTTGGAAGTTCGTATAACTTTGAATTGATTATATTTTGTAATTTATAATCTTTTTTGGTGATTTTTGAAAATATTGTTTAAAGAAACTATCAATTGAGATCTATCAAACAAAATCTAAACTACTAATTGAAATATATCAAATAAGATCTATATTTTCAATTAACCAATTTTTAATTCGGTTAGGATACAACGGGAGATTAAAGTTTGGGACGGAAACAGTATTTGAGCCCAATCGGGATGAAAACGTCTGGACAAGGCCCACAGTCCAAATACTTTTAATGTGGTTCAGACTACTTCAGAGCTATGCCTAATGTCCAATATCTTGAAAATTTTGAGCTTGGATCAAAGCCCACGACAGATGTGGTATCAAAATTTCAGCTTGCGTACGCATAGGTCATGGACTCATGCTTGTGCTGAAGATGGACTATTTTCAAGGTATCTCTCTGAATAAAAATGAAAGCTAATTGGCGGTTCAAGTTCTAATTAACTTAATTAAGATTCGGTTTCCATAAAAAGAAAAAGAAAAAGTAGGAGTATTTAAGATCAGAAATTCATTTAACATTTAGTTTTTGTTAAATTTATTTTACCATTCTATTAGGAATGATGCAATTTTAGAAACAGGATCGAAGTCTAAAGTATATAGTTTCCTGATTTCGGTTGATCTGATTTTCCTCTTCTACATTTCTAGAATTATATATAACTTGCTTTTTCTTCATTTCCTGGTACGTATCATGTTATAAATTGGGTTCTGAGCCTTATGATAAGGTTGTTGAAATATTGTTTAAAAAAATAAACAGAGTTTTTCTACGTATCGTGTCCTCTTGTACTATTTCTATTTTAATACATAAAATGCATAGTATACGTATATTGATAAAAATCACCTCAGCTACGCTCAAGTCCAAACTCGTACGTATTACTCTTCGTGTGTGTATATAGTGGTTATGAATATTCTTATAGAAGGTGCTGTATTTTTTTTCATGTGATGTGACCCTATGTTAGTAAAATGGGTCGGTTGGACCGGATGCAATCCGCATGGGTCGTCCACATGGGTTAATTAATCCCTATCTGTTGGGATTCTTAGATTCTTTATCTATAAATATAGTCCTACAGATATTTGAAGATACATACAACCAGAATCTGAGTTCTATCTCCTTTCTTCTCCTAGAAAATATTCTCTTGTCAATATCTTCTCCCTCTAGGATTTCCATCTAAGAACCCTAGAATTTGTGGTGTGGATATCAAGAGAAAACTCTAGTAGTCTTCTCTACTCGACGAGAATAGAAGACGGTGTTTGTGTTTGTAGTTGGTGCTTGTAGAGCGGGTCTCACTTCGTCGATTTTGAAAAACTTAAAGTATATTATTCCGCTACGCTTCATTACGTAAGTCTTATGTAATTTACATGCTTTCGATGGGGTTAACACTATGCATTGGCAGTACTTCGATCTGAATGGCTCCAGAAACTGAGCACCAATTATAACTCTCCATTAGTAGAATCTAGGGAATTAGTTCCATGAGATTGTGATCCAGTCAATGAGATATACGCCATTTAAAATCTCGTGTAATTTCATGTGGTTAATTCCACCAGATTCTCCATTTATATCCGGTCCATAGAGCAAGTTTGCTGGTCATTAGGTAAAAAACTTGTGAACAATGTACATTTTTTATTTTAGCTACTCACTTTTCTTTCAAAACTACACCAATACTATCTATTTAACCTATCTTTTATTAAAATATGTTTTCTTTCCTTTTTCAACAGTGCACCAAAGTGCAGTTTTTTCAAATTAAGAAGAAAGAGGAAGAAAGAGGGACAGAGAGAGGAGAGAGAAAAAAATGTTATCAATTACATACCTGATGAACAGTCTTGTGGTACTAGTAGCGTACAACTGTAGATGTATACAGAGGCTGCTGCAATAACACTTTTTCTCATTTTGATGAGCTAAAAAGCTTCTTTATCTTGATTGATAAACTTGCTCTTAGTAGCTAACCCGATGTATGATTCTTAGAATTCCATTTTTCCCAAGTAGTGTAGGACAATTGGATTTATACATGGTACGAGGAGTGCTACGTTAACCTCTACGTTAACCTTGTGAGAGATGTAACATCGATCCAAACCGGCAACCGGTCTCGATCGACCATGACCGAAGAAATCGTGCCAGAGTGAAAAAGAAAAAGAAAGCATCTAGTATATTCAAGAAACATTCCCTCTAAAAGAAAATCAGTACAAAAAAGAGAAAGTAACACGT
This sequence comes from Rhododendron ovatum, assembly GCA_019656835.1. Taxonomy (NCBI): domain Eukaryota; kingdom Viridiplantae; phylum Streptophyta; class Magnoliopsida; order Ericales; family Ericaceae; genus Rhododendron; species Rhododendron ovatum. The sequence continues at coordinate 13,051,593 of CM033795.1, forward strand.
TTTTTACACTCTCTTTTATCTCTTCAATTTTTTTTTTTTCTCCTCGATAACCGGATGTCCAAGACCAGTTTTTTTTCTGTTTGAAAAGAGTAATGTTGTTGTTACTTTTTCCCCCCCTTTCTCACAGCATGTCATGGAAGACAAAGCTAACAGGAGCTCTTCTGTGTGGAAAACTTCAAAACATGATAAGGTAGGATTTGTGCTTTTTTTTTTTGTCCACTATTCTTTGCCTCTTTTTTATTCGATGGCTAACGCCAAACTGTACTTTCATACTTACGTACAACAATTTATTTTTGTCCGAAATTGAACATTACCGTGAAATTATTAGCTCAATGATGAATTTTGATTATAATTTGCCTTCACTTTCTTCTTTTTTTTTCCTTTTTATTTAATGAAAGTGTACATTACAATTGGACTAAGTCCCCACCATCGTAGTTGCTCAGTTTTCTGTCTAGAGACAACTCTTTTACCCCTTATATATATATATATATATATATATATATATATATATATATATTAATTGAAATTTACAATAGCATCTGCTATCTTTGTGACAAGACATATTGGAGTTTGGACTTATATAATGATGATCTTTCATGGTTTGTGTACATGAATTTAATCCCAATAAAACCTGAACCAAGGCATTTATAAGGATTTGGGATTAGAATTTAGATCCATGGTGCTGGATTTGCATTTTTTTAAAGCCCAGCTAATAAATGAGACGAATACGACAATATTTCTTGAAACTGAGACCGGCCGGTCTACATAAGGGGATTGATTCCTCTCCATACTCCATCTCTCCATAACCTTCCATACTCTCCTTATGCCTCTCACTCCCGAGCCGACATCGAGAATCAGAACTCTTCATCTCGTAGAACTTTCAGTTAGCTACGTCCGGAAAAAAATTAGATTCGTCGAAGATTTATAAACGTGCAAACAAATCACGTTTTATTTTAAATATTGGACAATTTTAAGTTTATAGTCACATAACTTTTCATTTTATGAAACAAAATAGGATTTGTTTATACCATTTATAAATATCCGATGAATATAAATTTTTTTCACGGACTCAGATAACTGTGAATTCTGCAAGACGAACAGTTCCCATCCTCGACATTGGCTCGGGAGTGAAAGCCATAGGGGGAGTATGGAGAGATGGAGTATGAAAAGGAATTATCCTTGTTTGTTCTAGTATCCAAGAGTTTTCTACCACAACACTTATGAGGGTGCTTAGATTTTGAAAGCCTTTTTTATACTAGAAATTTGCTGAAATTGAAAGATTTTTAAAGTACATAACAAATTAGACGGACTTGATTATCAATATTGGGGAAGGTATATTTCTGGTGATATTCCATACGGTACAAAACCTTTTAAATAGAATCAAATTAGTGTCTTGCTTGTTCAATGCACGGGACGAAAAAAAATGTTAGTGGAAATATTTTCCTATTATTCTGTGCATCAGCGGGTTGATGTGCATGACTCTTGGAATTTACTCCCTTCTCTTGCAAAAGAAAAATTAGAAATTAAAGTTCCACAACAATAAGAAAACGAAAGAAAGAAAGGAGGTTTCAAGCAAAAGAAAGTATATATTTGTAATTAATGTTATTGATTGAACTTAGTTTGCTTTTCAAGAAAGATAAAGTATATATTTTATATTGTGTAAAAAATGTAGCATAATGAATAAAAAGATGAGAAAATTTACTGTAGGATAAGGAGAGAGCTCCTTTTTATTTTAAGTAATTACATTCTTATAGTATATACTATAAATAGATAGATAGATAGATATATAGGTATAGATGAAATTAACCCAATATCATAAAAAACTTTATACTACTCCCTCCGTCCCCTTTTAAATGTCCCGCTTCGTAATTCCAACTTATTAAAAAGACATCATCATTACACCTTTCACATCAACTTTTACCTCTACTTTCCCTCTTTACCCTTTATGGAGACATCATCGTTACATCTTTACTCACTAGCTTTTCAAAAAGGAATCTACTTTCAGGGGCAAAATGGAAAATTCATAAATTTTTACCCACTAACTTTACAAAATGGACACTTATTGAGGGACAGCCCAAAATAAAATACTGGACTCTAAAAAAGGGACGGAGGGAGTATGAATTGATTGGTGGGTGGCACCCACTAATTAACTGGGTGTAGTCCTTTCCCACCCACTAATTAACTGGGTGTAGTCCTTTCACTTCTCTACAGATCCTCCTTGACTTTGGATGAAGATAGGGCCTCAATTGAACTAATCAACCAAAATTCACACACACTAAACATACTTAAATACAATTCGCATGTTAATTAAAATGGGTCATAATCCGTTTAATTCTACGTAAAATGAGTCTTAATTAAATTATAAATTGGATCAATGCCATATTAAATACTCGAATCATTCATAATCCGCATGTTTGACACCTTAGACGAAAATAAAATCTGATTCATGTTTTTTGTCTGGCCATCAAATTTTACCAAATTTGTAAGAACTAGTCTCAGTGGTTTGGTTTGGTTTGGTTTGTTTGTTAAATTAATGGTCAATTTACCAACTTTAATTTTTTCCTCACAAAGTTGATTATACGTCCTTTATTTTATTTTTGCCAAGAAGGAATAGGATTTTGAATTGAACGCATAATTGTGCACATTAGTTTACAAACACTCACTTAAATGTTACTATTTCGCACTCAGCCCACGTGTACAAAATTTTCTTTCAAAAAAAAATATAAACAAAATTTGAGCGTGGGCTGCGATAATCTTAGCCCCTGGAGCACTAGGAACCTTCATTTTTCTCATTTGACCACATGTCTAAAAACAACCGCTGACAAACTTGGAGTTTGAGAATAAGGAAAAAAAAAAAAAAGGGTTTGGAGTTTGAGTCGTTTTGACCATATTTTCATTGCTTGTTAAAAAAGACTTCATTGAATTCCCCATTTTGATTTTAATGAGAGGTAAACAGGATTCGCTAAAACAATCAAGCAATAAATCTGGTTGAAAGAACTCCCGTGATTGTCCAAGTTGGCTCGGAACTTATGAGTTTGTTTCTTTTTAAGATTTCAGATGATCTCACCGTACGCGTAAGTGTCTGATATGGGTGGACTTGTTGAGATTAGTCTGAAGTAAGCATAACTTGACCCAGGATATCCTGCATTACGGGAAAAAAAAGAGACTTGGATGGAAGTATATATAAACATAAAAATGAGAGAAACTTCCGTCGTGAAGAAGTTATTAATTGTTCCGTGCGATTTCGGCCGTCCGTTTGGACTTTGAATAGTCCGGATTTAAATAAAAAATTTCCGGAGAAGAATTAAACTTTTTTTCGAAAAAATTTCATTAGCATACAGACCATCCAAAATAAATGTTTTGGAAGGCCACGATTAACATTATAAACAATTTTCACGGCTCCGTGGGAAAGGAAAAGATTTTCTCCAATAAAAAACTACAAGGGTAAATTATATTAAACCCCCTTCAACTAACACCCATTTTTGAGTTGCCCCCCTAAAGTTTAAACTCAGACACTTAACTGCCTCAAAGTATGTGAGTTATGGCAGTTAGCACCTTCCGTCAAGAATCCGTTAGGGCCTTGGATGCAAAATGGTCGGCTGATCAGCACATGACCAACAAACTTGTATTTTGAGACAAAAATACCCTTTTAATGGTACACAATCACCCTCTTTCCTCTCTCTCTCTCTCTCTCTCTCTCTCTCTCTCTCACAGTTGGCAACCTGAAGAAATTCCAAATGCCACGATGAATTATCTCTAAAACTGCAACAAGTATTCTTAGTGTTTGGTTATGTAAGAAAGGAACGTTAAAGTTCAACACCGTTTGCAAGCCAAACAAATCTTAGCAACACATTCAATACTTGCATTCATGAACTCTTTCAAAATATTTATGGATTCATGTTCCAAAAATATTGCATCAAGAAACTATGCTTCCATGGATTGAGACCCAATAGCTTATTACATGGATGAGTCGAGATCATGAAGAGCGTTCCGTAGATAAGAATTGGAATTAATACTACGTATCATGAAGCAACCAACATCTTTTGTTTCCAAGAATCGAAACACATTGAAATGGCACTAGCCACAATTGAGAGGTTCCGAAACTTTTTGTTTAAGAAATTTTGGGGATCAAAAACCCTTTCCTGGGAAACATAAAAAAAGTGCTTTGTGTACTTGAAAATCATCATACTCAGAAAACAACTAACATATAAAATCAATTGGTGATTCCATTTCGCATCTCCTAGATCAGAGTTCTAATCCCAGTGGTCAGATCTTGCCACTATGGCGGCCCACCACCACCACTATTACAAACCCCACTAGAAAACTCTCCCAATTGAAAGCCTCAATTGAAGGCCCATGTCCATCGTCTACACCGATTGCCGCCGCCTCAAGCTCATGGACTCAATCAAAACCCCATAGCAATGGGTAATCCGGTGGATAACCCAGGCCGCGGTGGATGGCAAACGGCGAACGGCAGAGGAATATAAGGCACCGTGGGAGTTGTAGTAAGAGGTGCTGAAACCAGAGATCGAGGAGATGAAGATGAGGAGAGAACTGCAAATATCAATTGGTTTGTTGAGATCTAGACGAAAACTGGTTCAGATTGAAGATCCTGGCAGCTCATTAGCGAGATTTCTCTCTCAAATGGGTAAGTTTGTGTCATTTGATCTAGGGTTAGAGTTTGAGGGTTGACAATTCATTGTTTGATTTTCAGAGTTGATGGGAATTTGATTTGGGATTTCAATTCGTGAACCAGGTAATCAAAGGATGACGACAATGAGTTCGTGGAAGATGATTGTGTTGGGGGATGGTTGAAGGGTAAAATGGTAAATCCAGAATTTCTGTTAACAGCTTTCACTCTATTTTGGATTCACATACTTTGAGGAGGTTAAGTGTCTGAGTTTATACTTTAGCGGGCAACTCAGAAATGGGTGTTAGTTGAAGGGGGTTTATAATGTAATTTACGCAAACTACAAAAACGTGAAAAAGGTTTTCGTTAATAAATGCCCCAACAACCAATGTCTAATCATACAACGGTACTCGCAGCGTGTGGTCCCTACGAACCCCCACAAGATGTTGATCCCGATCCTGATAAGTTCTCTCTCTTCCCTGTGTGTGGAAAAGGGCAAATTGTTGCTGCGGCAAATATTTGTGTGGTTGCTAAGGCAAAATATTTTAAGTGCATACAAATATGTGGTAAGAGTATTCTACGCATTCACATTTATAATAGGAGTGAGTTCCACACACATTGAGTGTATAGTGTGTATGGGCTTTACTTCTATTATAAATAAGAGTGTTTACGTGAGGTAAAATGATTGATAAAATTTGTGGTATCGTCACGTGATATGGCTTAAGGGTGGAGTAGCTCCTGTCAGGTCCAATTTTTTTTTTCCCCCCATTTGTGAGCCTTTTCGAGCTCACAATATTAATCGAAACAGTTTACATTTCAGAGCTGTTTAAAAACATTATCCATCTGTAAACATCACATCGGATGTTTGATATGGTTTTGAAAAGTATTAGCCTTAAACTGGTTTTAATCCTGTGTAGCACAACTTTTTTTTGCTTACAAGATTAATCCATTTCAAAGCCATACAAAATGATATTCAATTAATGTAATTTTTGACATGACAAATATTCTTGGCAAGATGTAAAATTTTAACGGTTCTGATTATTATTAAGGCCCGGCAGAGAGGCAAATTTGGACGCTTGAAGACTGGACAGGAGCTGCCCTTCCCTCAGGGGCATGTAAAATGAAGAATGTGAAGTTTGAACAAGAAATCCCACACATTTGTTGCCTTCATCGGCTAGAAGAAGACAATCCACGTCGAAGTAGCCGCGCAGCTTCTCCATTTCTATATCTGCCCATAACGGATTCATACGTTCAGCCGTAATGTTCCTCTCATCTCCTCCATTTTTTGTAAATAATCTGTCCTTTTCCCGGTCAATACCCGACGGCGACGATTCAGCTAACCAAACCGCGTTTCTCTCTCCCCTCTTTTCTGTCTCTCTACTATTCCGGATCTACGTTAATTCATTCAATCATTAGAGAGCAGCTGTTCGCCAGTTCCTCCCACTTCTATTGAATTTTCCGGGAAAATTTTTCTCCGGGTGAGTTTTTCTTTCGTCGTTGTGAGTTTCTCGACTGTTTCTCCTGTTTAAAATTGAATTGCGCCCCAGCCTTTCCAATTCGGTTGAAATGCTTTCCTTTTGTTGACAGCTGATCAGTTTTTTATTCAGATAGGCTTGTTTCTTTGCGTATGGAAGTGTGATCACAGTCTCTGCTTTTTCCGGAGTTGTTTTGTGAATGTTTGGTAGGTAATTTTCATGGCGCTTTGAAATAGTAGATGAGTATTTCGAAAAATTCGTTGAAGTAGGGTCTCTAAAGAAGATTTTACTTTGCATAAGCATGCAAATTCATCGGAATCTCTAAATGTTCTTCATTGATTTTGACCAAGACCTGTTCATCAGAAAATGGAATCCGTGGTGTAATTGGTAAAAAAAAAAATGTAATGCATGTACATCACATGTCTTGCATGCCGTGAGATTTCAAAAAGGATCATTTATAACTAAAAACTAAACCATACAAATTGAAGTTCCTAATTTTAATCCTTGTGGAACATAATTTGGACTCCTTATCGATGACTTACTTGAGCATAGCATGAGACCTTCAACTTGTGTGCAACTGAATCAGTTAGGAACCTGTTTTTATGATCTATGAAGAGAGATATGGACCATTCTTATGGTCTTGAGAGGACAACGAGAGAGATTAATCAGAGTGGGAGATGGCGAGAAAATGGTTGATTTTCTTGCAAATGTGTGGAGGTACAACTCTCGTAATGCGTGGGTGCAGAAGTTACAACATGACACCATTAAAGTCATACCTTAGCCTTGCATAATCCATAGTCTACCTTTGTGCGAAGGTCCCACCAAGCCGTCATTGAATTCCCATGCTTTCATATTTATGAGTTCTAAAGCTAATATTTTTCATCAAGTATTCAGCTCGCTGTCTGAATTGAAGTAGACTAGTAGGTTTTCATATGATTTAGATTGTCGGTGAGTTATGTTATGTGCGTTTGGAAAAAGAAATCCTCTGTAGATTTGTGTATAATTTATATTGACGGCGACTTAGCGGATATCCTTTCATTTTACTGATGTTGTCTTATACTTAGTTATTCATGCATATTGCTCGAACTAAACGATTGACCATTAAATTTGATGTCCATTTGAATGATCTATTGTGCAATCTGCTATGGTAAAGTGCAATTGCATTTCATTTGATTCTGAACCAACAGTGCTAGGAGCCTGTTGCGTTTCTATTCTTCGGGGATCAGTAGCTGTCCATTCGTCAACTCAGCTTTAACATGTTTTGACAAGGCAAACTTTTTCCCCACTTATTGTGGGATGTAATTAATTCTTTCCAAAGCTATTAGTATCTGGTTCCAGACGCCCGATAGGATTATAACAATTTGTTCAAGTATGCTGCTAGATGGAAGAGTATTTCTGGTTCTCATAGTTTTACAGAAGCTTATCACTGGTAGTTAATTACTCAAATTTGATGACTAACGGTATTGCAGTTTGAGTCACCTATGGCTGATTATAATCCAGAGTCTAACTCCAAGAACTTCTTGAAGCAATTCTGCATTCCCAATTACATACTTGTTCCCGACTCAGAGAGAGAGTTTCTTCCAGATGTACCAACATGCCCATTACTTGTGTTCATCAACTCCAAAAGTGGTGGTCAGCTGGGTGGGGATCTTCTTGTCACATATCGCTCTCTACTAAACAAAAATCAGGTGTTTTGGCTGTTTGTGAAGTACTGTCAGGATTTTAGGAGTTTCTAATGCTGCTATTTGATCAGTGGACTTCGACATAGAATAATTGGATCTATTTCAGAACGCAGCTTACTTTCACTTTACTGTTTTTAGGTTGTTGATTTGCTGGAAGAGGCTCCCGATACTGTGTTACACAGACTGTATCTCAATCTAGAAAAGCTCAAGCTAAACGGTGATGAATTGAGCCCTAAGATTCAGGAGAGATTGAGAATCATTGTGAGTTTTACGAATTACGAGTAAAGGTTTGGTTATTGTTTATAGTGTCTTGTAGGAAATGATCTCAAGTCTTTCAATAAATCTAACATGGAAGTAGCTGATTAGGTTGCAGGTGGGGATGGAACAGCTGGATGGCTTCTTGGAGTTGTTTCAGATCTCAAATTATCTCCGCCACCACCAATTGCCACAGTACCCCTCGGGACTGGAAACAACCTTCCATTTTCTTTTGGTTGGGTAGGAGATCCTATATTCCTAATAGAGTACCATTAATGTGGAAGTGTAATCAGTGATTGGTTACTATTATGTTTCAATTTATTTCGTGCCATACCATTTAACTCTGACTCTTCAACTCCAGCTTATGCTTTTCTTGGTATTACTCTTAAAGTAGCTTCTTCAGCTTTAGCCACTCAAATTTTTGATATTCTTTCTCATTTCTATGGTACTTTTGGAAATCCTTCTTGTCCTTAGCATTACAGCCCCTGAAGCAGGCAGTCAGAAATTGAGTAGAAAGCAGTGCAATGTTTATAGTTGTTTCCTACTTTTTCATTTTCTTTCTTTCTTGTGTCACCATTTTGTTACATTAAGGAAGATTGTGAAAATCAATTGAGAATGAATTTGCATTAACCACGTGTTTCTTGATACGTCTCATTGACCATGTTTCACTTGCCAAGTCATATGTTTTAATGTAGGGTTTTGTGAAACCTTTTGAAACTAATATGTGGTCAATAACATTTATGGTTTAACAGCCCATCCTTTTGTATCCATGTCCACAAATGATGCGAGTCCAACATTCTTACGCTTGTCAATTAACGTAACAGAACCTTTTTCTGTTGGTCTATATAAGGGATCTGATGCTGAAAAGTTTGGAGTTAATAATTTGCAGGGCAAGAAGAATCCTGGGACAGATCGTCATGCTGTGGAGTCATTCTTGCGTCAAGTAACACAAGCCAAAGAAATGAAAATAGACAGGTTCCCATTTCACTCAGCTTCTCCTTGTCAGTTGATAAGCAAACACTCTTAATCCCATTGAATTGATTTATTTGCACCCTTCAGGTGTTATATTCATTACTCTACAGCAAACTAATTTTTCCTGTAAAGTAAATTTGAAAAGAAAATTGGAAGTGAAAAACAACTACAATTCACTGCTAATTGTATGCAGGTTCAAGCTGATAAAAAAAATATTGTATGCAGGTTCACTTATATGATCCTCTAATTTTAGAATCATAATTTCGGCTGCCCATTTTTGTGCTGTCATCTTCTTTCGTTTTTACGTAGTTACTGATCCAATACAATTAGAATCGACCTTGAAATTCACGATAGTTCTTTTAATGTCTTAGACTATTTTGTAGCAACAGGTTTTCTTAATATATATTTGTGATTCTTTGCTAGTTGTTATTATTCAAGACCTGGCGGTGCCTTTGCATCGTTTACTCCAAAATGTTTCAAAAACATTCATCACGATCTTGATTGAATTGAATGATTTTTCTTCCAGCTTATATTTGCATTTGAAAATGATTTCCCAAATTATTAGATATTTGAAGACTAATGCTCATTGTTCTGCTCCATTAAATTTGTTGTCTTTTATTTATTTTTTTTATGTTTTTCCTACGACCTTTCTATTTTTCACCATGTTCCAGTTGGCACATTCTGATGAGGATGAGAGCTCCAGCTCATGGTTCCTGTGATCCTATTGCCCCTCTTGAGTTGCCACATTCTTTGCATGCATTCCATCGGGTAGCTTCAACAGATACACTCAACATGGTAAGAGAGTTGGCTTTACCTTTTAATACCCAAAAAATAATTTTACGAATACTTCATGTAGCAGTTAATAAATCAGGAACCGTCACTGTTTGTAAAATTCTTGTCAATGGAAAGTGTATGGTATAATCCTGACTACTACTTCCTCGTGTTGTTTTTAATTTTTGGGGTTCCTTGTTGTCCTTGAACTTTAGCCCTCTTCTTCATCTTAGTCCTTTTTGTCTTCACATATGCTAGGGTTACAGGTGGTACTGGGAGTTGAAATGGGTTGAATATAGGGTATATACCACTGTATTGAACATGGAGTTTGCAATTTCTGAAAATTCAGCAGATGCCATGTCCCATGATGATGAGAGTGTACTTAGTGTAGATATTGGATGTGGGGTAAAATTGCAATGGAGGGACAACATATAAGAATCATAAATTTGATGAACAGATTCCTTTATTTGTAATGTGCCAAAACCTTGGGGACACTTGCAAATTGAAATAGCCTAGCCTAAACTAAAGGTTACCTAAAGTTTCAAACAATGAAGTTAAAAGCACAATATGTATTTGTTTGGGAAAGAGACTAATCTGAATTCCTCTATATTCTTATGGGTACTGTTTGGATGCTTCTCAGGAAGGTTGCCACACTTTCCGTGGAGGGTTCTGGAACTACTTCAGCATGGGTAAGTGTATTTTTGGTCTCTAATGTATCAGTGCTGGTACCCTATGAGGTTGTGTTGTTTATTCCTAGCAATCATCTTATTTTCATCTATTATTTCCAAGATTATCTGTTGTGCGATCTCTGTCATTGATACCATCACTGCCCCTCGGGGTTACAACTAAAGCTACAATTAAACCTTCTCTGATCATCTTTTGGGCATTCTGGTCCATCTTGTCAATCTAAGCTGATACTACTGCTGTGGTTCAGGGCTAAGGCCCACCTGAGACTTAGATTTCTGACGAGTTTTTGGTTGTTAATCAAATCTGGGAAAATGTAGGATAGCAAGGTCTTTAAAAAGTAGGTTTATAAAAACTGGCTACCTCCTATAATTGTCGTCACTTTTTATGGCATAGTATGGAACAGATTATTATCAGTCACTCGATGTGCATGCATGATTGTAGGTTTTATAACCAACAAAATGATCCTCCATGTGCATGCGTGATGGCTTTGCTGGCGCATGATAGTGATGATCATGCGCATCTGATTTATACTCTTATTAGTTGCAACTTGCAAATTTGACAATATATCTAAGAATACAGTTGTACTGCATCATAGTCATCTGAAGTTTGCCTTTTCAGTTATATTGCATAGGTTCATTGGGGATTTTAATGTTAAACTTTTTTTCCTGTTTCTTCCTCACTGATTTCTTTTGTGATATATTGCTCGCCAACTCCACAACTAGCATCTTTACTACCTCTTGTGGTTTCTGACATGAGATATGAGTAGTTTCTTTATTTGCAGGTATGGATGCTCAAGTGTCCTATGCCTTTCATTCTGAGCGGAAGTCACATCCAGAAAAATTCAAAAACCAGTTGTCTAATCAGGTATTGCAATGTTATGTGCACTGCTTGCAACGCCTTCAGACTGTTTGGAACCGCAAGACCGCAGTATAAGTAAACTGATGTTTTCACATTTTGAACTACTTGATAAAGATTGTGAAACATGTTTTTATCTAACTTTGTTAAACTAGTTTTCTGCTGTCTAAAAATCTCAAGTTTCAATCTTCTTACATCATGATATGACTCAGCTAACGACATTAGACATGTAAATAGTGTGTCTGATGTTGGTGAGATAGTGTAATATCATCGTGAACAAACTAGTTACAATGACACCTACGCAAGGATCTACTAGTTGTTCTAGATGGGGGTGGGGTGTAAACGTGGTATAGAGATTTTAACAGTTACCATCCTTTAGTTATCTATTGCCGTTGAGTCATTGGGATAGAATCTATCGAAATATTGTGCAAATGCATTCGTACGAAACTATGTTCATGGTACATGTGATCGTTTAAATGAGACTTTTTTACTAAGATGCATTTTGAGGGAGGGCAAGAGGGTAATTTCACCTACCAAACTCACCTAGGCAATTGCTGACTAGGGAGAGGTAGAGTGAACCCTTTAAACACACACACACAAACCCAAACTCCCGATGTGGGAGCCAGCCCATTTGACACAGGCCCAAGAGCCTCGCCGCGAAACGCAACACAACGACAGCGGGCCCAATGGGCCTACACCAGAGATCGGATCCCTCCACAACGGGTGGGCACGACTTAGTTTTTTTTTACTAAGATACATTGAAGCAATTACTTTCATCAGTTAAACAGGCCTCTTGACATTGTATGGTAAAAAAGGTTGTAGCTTGTGCAAAAGGCTTCAACTTCTGACTTGAAGCAGAAGTAGGCAGCCTTTTCCCCATCATGTTTTGAGAGATTGATTCCCATGACTCTGCGTCACAGCACTGGGGGCAGAGACCAATTTCCATCGCTCCACGTCACGTCCTAAAAAAAACCCATCCCTATGTATACTGAAATTCTATTATCTCTTTCATTTATAATTCCCGTTAACTAGGAATTTGTTTATGCAATATGATGTAATTATTCATCATGCTTCAATGATGAGATATATGCAGAATATGGATTCATACTCCTGATTTGGATAATTCTAGACTTGCTTGGATTTGTATGTTAGGGATATATTATCGGTTATGAGCCTGGTCTGGCTTTTGCATGGTATAGTGTTAAGTCTCTTGTATTTAGGAGTTACTACCTTTCTTTTGGTTCTGTTCAGAGTACTTATGCGAAGCTTGGATGTACACAAGGATGGTTTTGTGCTTCTCTTACACATCCTTCTTCAAGGTTAGTGTATTGCGTATAATAACAAACTTTAATATACTACCTCCGTCCCAAATTGTTTGCATGGTCCGCAAAAGAAAGGACTTAAAAATAATTCATTTTTTCACTTGAAAATAAAAAAATTTGCATCATTCAATAGGTATCAATGAGTTCTATCGATTTATGTAGTTTTTTTTTTTTTTGGTTGACAAAAATGAATTATTTTTAAGTCTTCATTTGGCGGACCATGCAAACAATTTGGTACAGAGGTAGTCTAATCTATGAAAGAAGACTTTGGAAATGAAACTCCTTTTAACACCTCTTGTTGGAAAAAGTTTGGGTTCTCTAGTTTAATATTTTTCTTATATTTTATTTAGTTGTAACCTTCAAATAATAATGATGCCATGGTTGTCTGCATTGCATTTGTTGGCTTTGAACACATTATATATCTTAGCGGAGATGATTTATTTCTTTTATGCCGTTATCATAGATGTCATTATCATGATTATCTAGCTTCTAGTTGTGTTGTCTTAACTCTTGAGTCAGATATAGGATTTGTGACAGCTTATGTCTTGCAAAGTCAACATGACTCAGTTTCTTTTTTTTTTTTTTGGTCAATCGGAAATTCTCTTGACTCAGTTTTGTTTGTATGTTTCGTAAGGAAATTCTACCCAACTTAATTTTTGGAAAGTACCTTTATAACTCTTGTTGTCTTGTGTCTCGATGAACTCTTGTCTAGATGCTTATGATATTAACGTGTAAGCTGAGTGTGGTCTCAACCTTCACTGTAATCTTTGTTCATGTTTTGTCCTTTCTACCCCAGCTATGATCATATAATATTGATTCTTGTGTTGTCCTAGTTTTGTCTATATATAATGATCTCTTCGCTGTATTAGGCAACTGATGGTTGTGGCATCAGTTTCCCCTATGATTATGACAACTTATGCTAGAAAACTGCTTAATTGTTCATATCCAAGAGCAATAACTGAAAATACATGGCGACTTTGTAAATGTGATGGGTGAGTCGATACAATTTTAGGGCATTAAGACAGTGGCTTAAGAAAGTTGAGCTGAACAACTTCAATGCGAAGTCGTCTGTATTTGTTACCTCAGTGAGCTATGAGGGTCGCAGCATTTGATGTAGACCTAGATGTAAAGGATGTTTGACGTGCATTGACATTAACTTTTTCATATGATCATATGATATTATGATGGGTATGTTTTAGAGAAGAGTAGAGTTGTGGTGTGCAGTGGAATGCGTTATTTCGAGGATTCCACTTTGTTCTTTTACATGTTTTGAAATTTTTTTCACTCTCTGCATGGTTCTCAATAAGCTTCTCTCTCTCTCTCTCTCTCTCTCTCTCTCTCACTCTCTGCATGGTTCTCAATAAGCTTCTCTCTCTCTCTCTCTCTCTCTCTCTCTCTCTCTCCACTCATTACAACTCATTACATCAAAAAATTTTCTAAAAACTTCAAACCAAACAAAGTGATTGCTTGTCTTGGGTTCATCAATGTTGTTGGATCTTATTTTCCGTTTGACCAAATTATATATATATACACACACAGAGTCCGGATCCCATAAGGGATCCCGCACGGCCTTACAGTGCGGGACTCCCCTTTTCCGATTAAATTGCGACGATCCGAGCCGCTCAAAGTGTGCAGAATGTGATTTTAAGGGTACCCATGGGAAATCAGCAAAAAAAATGATCGGGAAGGGCTTGATCCGAGTAGTTTTTTATTGACCCGTTTAATAAAAAACTGTTCGGATCAAGCCCTTCCCGATCATTTTTTTTGCTAATTTCTCTCGGGTACCCTTAAAATCACGTTCTGATCACTTTAAGCGGTTTGGATCGTCGCAATTCGATCGGAAAAGGGGAGTCCCACGCAGTAGCACCGTGCGGGATCCCTCATTGGATCTGGCTATGTATACACACACACACACAAATATATATATATATATATGTATGTATATATGTTGTTGGATCCTGTAATGATGTAGATGTAGTTTTTGTCGTCCATTTTGCTTTAGTTATTAATCTTTTCTTCACCATAACAATTATTCTCTACACAGGAACATAGCACAACTTGCAAAGGTGAAGATCATGAAAAAACATGGTGAATGGCTGGACCTTCACATATCTCAGAGGTATATTGGTGATTTATATTTCTATTTTTCAGCAGTTGAACTTCACTACATGACATTGAATGCTGCTTAGTGCTGACTACATTGAATGAGGGATTTTCTCTCCACTTCAGGTGGCTGTCCTTCATCTTGTATTTCGTTCTGAATATTGATTAGTAACTCTAGGTTTCGGTTTGAAAGTCATGGTAATCTCCCATCTGCAGAAATATCAATCTAACTCTCTGCCCCCACCCACTGGAACCCCTTGATGGTTTTGATTTTGTATTTCTCATGTCCTTTGATTCAGTTATCTTGCTATAATCTTGTTAAAAACATAATATGAAACTGAACAAACTGTATGAATCAACCTGAGTAATTCGACCTCTTATTTACAGCCAATATCTTCTGTATTGACTTGCATTTTAAGTTCTTGGATCTGATTTTGAAGGGGATGCTATCCCAGTATTTGTTTAACTGACTGTTTGTCTCTTCAACATACAGTATCAGGTCCATTGTGTGCCTTAACTTGCCTAGCTTCTCTGGTGGACTAAATCCTTGGGGAACACCAAATACAAAAAAAAAGCGTGATGTAAGAACTCATTTTTTTCCCCCTTTAAATCCTTTATTTTCTGCTGGCGATGATGGATATTGTTTCAGCAACTGCAAATATATTTAATAACACTCTTTTCCGCCTCCTACACATTTGATAAGTGAAATTTAATGCAACATGGCATGCAGAGAGACTTGACTCCGCCATTTGTGGATGATGGCCTTATCGAGGTTGTTGGTTTTAGAGATGCTTGGCATGGGCTTGTTTTGTTTGCTCCAAATGGACATGGAACTCGACTTGCACAGGTTAGCAATGAAACTCCTACTGATGATAAACTTGGTATTAATTTTGTGGAATCTCGAGACAAACATGCTCAAATAGATCACATTTATGAGAAATAACATTACGTGAGATGAGTTTTAGCAAGTGATTCAGTGCTGAATGATATTGAGCAATCCAAATTTAAATTACAAGACACTGTGATGTGCCTTCTTCCTTGATGACCTTACGTAATCAAATCCATTTTGAAGAGTATAAAACTTCAATCATCTGCCATCGCAGATGAACTTTTTCAGAATTGTGCAAAGCAATAGACATTTGAACTACATTAAGTTGTATGTTTGTGTCCAGAATGGTTGTCAGAACCCATTCCATTGTCCCACATCAGGGAATGGGAGAAATTGTTGTGAAATATAAGGATTCGCCCACCAGCTACCGTATAATTTGAGGTTAACCTTTTGAGCCATGTGATTAGGCTAAGGGTTAAGCAGGTCAGCTGGTTCGGGTTGTTACAATGGTGGCCACCTACAACAAAATAACTAAATGGTCATCAGATCAAATAATCATCTTGATAGGGACTATGTGAAGGCAAGAAAGATTCTAGTATATAACTCCAAAGTCATCATAGCTTAAGATATCCACTCAAGAATCATGCCTATTGCTCTATATTTAAATTGTACATTTGTCCAGAAATGGTGGCCATGTGCGACAAACTAAATAAAAGTATGTCAAATAATAATCTCGATAGAGATTGGGGACAATGCGGAGAAAGATCATCATATGATAACCCACTAAAGATGCCATAGATTAAGATATCATGGAAAGAGTCATCCCTATTTTTACTCTGCTCATTTGTGTCATGGTTTAAGATAACATGTAAAAGCCATCCCTATGTTACTCAGGTGAATCAGAGACACGGTTTTGTTGGGTCTGAGTTACTTCCTTGAACCCACAAGTAGTTATTTCTAACATGGGACCATTCTTATTCGTGAAAGATTGCTCAAAGAAGCAGTCACACTTCCGTGGTTGCCCATCCCATGAACTCACATTAAGGGCAAACTTACATAATCAAGATTTTCTTTATTTGTCGTTAAGATGCTTAACATAAGCACATTCATCATGAAAGGTCATGCTTAGATAATGTACGACAACTTTAAGCTCTGTTAACATATGCTTGTTACCAAGCCCCGACAAGCAAACATGGCAGATTAGGCAGTTCTAGTGCTGTCTAAACAATTTTATCACCCTATGATGTGTTTTTCTTCTTTCTTGTAGGCACACCGGATCCGGTTCGAATTTCACAAGGGTGCAACTGACCACACTTTCATGAGGATTGATGGGGAACCCTGGAAGCAACCCCTTCCAGTTGACGATGACACTGTTGTGGTAGAAATCTCTCATCACCACCAGGTGACGATGCTTGCCACCCATGATTGCAGATCCAAAAGCGTACATGACCCGTCTTCACCTACCAGTAATGATTCCGATGGAGATAGTGAAGAAGACGCTGCAGGGGAAGAGTGGAGGAAGTTTGGGGCAGCGGACACTTTCAAGATCCAAGACGAGGTCGACATTTCTCACCTCAGTTGAATTAGCCATAATCGTTAATTAGTATCTCTCAATTAGTGGGAAATTATATTCATTTGTAGGATAGAATTCCAGTAGTAATTGGACTTTGGCACTGCTTTAGTTCTCAGGAAATGATCCCGTGGTGGCCTTACATAGTTCTCACCGGATTACATGGGGACATCAGCGAGTAACCTAGTTCTTACTCGTAATGAATAATGATAAAAATCAAGTTTTGGTTTATGTCTTCAGCACAATCAGGACCGAAAATGTTGTGTATCATGATTTTGAACGACTGGTTGTGTAAGGTTTGCATCATTTTGGGTACGCGACTGACAGGCTTTCAGAGTTTAAACGAGCACACGCACATGCACACATTGAGAGAGAGAGAGAGAGAGAGAGAGAGATTATCTTACAATTGGGAAGAGAGAAAATAGAAGAGAAGGTTAATATAAACAAATTCTAGCCAAGAGGGGTTGGGCCAGAACCATGGTGTACAAAAAAAGTTTAAACACGGAAAAATTCAACAATTGACCTGTAAGCAGGATCATATAAGGTAAGGGACCCAAAATAATACAATTAACCGCAAACCGCTTTTGCTGCAAGAAGGCTCAACCTCAAATTTCAACTATTACCTCAAAATAAACGAGAAATTACAGGGCTGAAGCTTGCTGGGGGTTTATCAGCAAATGAAACAATATGCATCACCGACCTGCATATTGGTAATCACCCAAACATTTTGCAACTGCCTCACTGGCCTTTTGAGATTCCACCCTCTCTTCCCTCTTCTTCTTCTCCCTGAAAGCCAAGCGTATTTACTAAAGTTATGACGCGGAAACTAATTTCATACAAGTAATGTGTAAGAACTTAGAGATCCGTGAATCCCTAGATGATTATTGGAACGAATTTTGGACACAAGATATCACATCATTGATGCTTTGGCTTAAGGGCCTGACCATTTAACTCGTTCGAGATTTAACCAATCAATGTGGTCAAGAAACTGCTTCGAATGTGCACTCATGGTGAGGGGTGTGTCCGTGTGTGCACATCCGTGTGTGTTTTTTCTTTCTCGGGGGGTTGTGTGCATTCTCTCTGCATTTTGTGTGCCAATGACAGCTTTTACCTTGACTTTATGCAGATACATCGATTCTAAACCATGGTAGGAAAAATAAACTGAATTTGGAATTGGAAGGAAAACAATTTAAACCTGTCCACGTATTCCTTAAGGAGCTCTTTGGCTTGAACCAGTTTCGACAGCAGATTACGGTATACATCAAGATCCCGATCCACACTTCTCTTGTTTATGTTCAATGCAGCACAAAGCTGTTGCATACAAATAGAACATGAAATTTAGCGAGATTTATATATGAAACTCATAAGCATATAGAACTATGGTCACTTCTGTGATTTCGGAGCGTAGTAGTGAGAGATCCGTAAAAAAGTGCCAAGTGTACACGAGTGATGCTATGCTTAAAGATCAAGTAGTGGGGAAGCCATTTCATTGTTAAAAGCTTACCGCTCAAGTCATACACCTACTTCATATAGAATACATCAAGATAATTCAATTATTCAACAAACAAATTTAAATGTTGTTACTGGAAAAAATCAACGCAGATGACCATATTGCCTTTGTTAATATAAAGTACCAGACTACTAATCCTTAACATAACTTGATAACTGATCATGCTACTAGGGTCTGAAATTTGACAATCTGAACTATCAGACTACTAAACCCCTTCCAACAGAGTATCAGAAAAGCCCTTTCTAAGATGTCAAGGATTGCTGTCAATGTTTGCAATACCTCAGGTTGACCAAGAATTAGCTCCTACTTATGGGCAAAGATAGCACCAATAACCAGTTACAAATACCAATAGGACATCCATCATATTGAACTTGATTCTCCTCCTAGAAGAGGCAACTAAATATGCTCTTGAGCAGCTAAATTGTAATATTTCCCGATGACTTTGAAGGAGACTCCCAGAGCTAGGATTGTTCATAATAGAAATGAAGCATTAAACAAAGATTAGCTTGCATCATTCTAATCAAGAAGACTTTGTGATTTGCTTTCCGGATGCATGTAGAAGATAAGATTACCAAGTGATAATCAAACCCAAAAATTTCATGTTTTCTTATGTAACACATACTTAGCACTTGAAAGAATGTCTTTCAAACTCAGGCTACAAAGAGCAATAGATAAACTCAATTTGGACAATGAATCAGAGTAAGATAGTGACCTAATGATATCAGCACCAGTCAACAATGATATTTGTCCAGTTGAAAGACATCTACCATAAAATTGAACCGAAATTACAAATCATTGCAGATGCAGTACATCAAGTAGATGAAGATGGCATCAAACAGTTCTCTGGTTTTATCTATTAATTTTGTCAAGCAAGATTGCAACAATACCAGAGAGGGTAAAGTAGGACTTACCTGTTCTAAAACTGTGGGTTCAGTAGCATTTGACAACTCAAGAAGGCGAAACAGACCAATAGCAAAGAAACGACTGTAGCTGAAACTACCGTCGCCCCTAGCTCTCTCTGCAATGTCTTTAAGCATGCCTTCAACTTCCCCTTCTCTCGATGAAAAACTTACTAAAGAACTAGCATTCTGTGCCCTGGCCCATTCCTCCAACTTTTTTGCATCGTTTCTGGAGTGAATACAGAAATACAATCAGTCAGTCTAATGAACAGAAATATTCAAGTGAATCATTCATTGAAAAGAGGTACATTAGACGAAATTCAAAAACAGAAATTAAAAAATAAATAGTTTAAAATAGTTCCCCCACATATTCAATGAAGAGTTGATGAGTGAGAGCTAGAATAAAGAGTTGATGAAATCTTGGGTAAATTCCACTTTGACCCCCCGAGGATTGGCCCATTTGCGGATACACCTCCTATGGTTCAAAAGTAAGCACATAACCACCCTATGGTTTGTTAAATGTTGCATTCTGACCCAAATCCGTCCTTTTTAACACCAAGTGTGAAACACGCTCATTATAAGCGTTTGAGACATTGGGATATATAGATTTAGGACGATTTTTCCCTCAAATGCCTACCAAAACCCACATACTCTCTCTTCTCCACCCACAGACCATTTCTATTCATCTCTCTCCCCCCTTTGTCTCCTCTATTGAACCCGGCAATCTGTCTCTTACATCCATACTGTCCACCATTTTTTCCAGCAAACCTTGACCCACCGAGACCACCGCATGTTTCCACCATTTTTTTCCGGAGAACTCCATAGTTTCCGGCGAACCTTCAGCCATCACCACAAAAGCCCAACAACCCTTTCGTCCTCGTTTTTGGTTCGATTTTAGATTGTGTTTGATTTTGGACCGGGATTTTTGAATGGGGTTTGGTACATGGGATGGATTTGTTAGATTGAAGGAAGAAGATGAGGGTATATTAGACATTTTGTCATCTCTGTTAACGGCGTACGAGCTGAACTCCCTTTAACAAACCACGGGGTGGTTATGGGCTCACTTTGAAGTTTGAACCATAGGGGGTGTATCCGCAAATGGGCCAAACCATAGGGGGTCAAAGTGGACTTTGTTCTGAAATCTTCAGGGACTTGATAGATGTCCATCTACTGATCACATTAGTCGTTTAGGAACTCATATTTCAATCCTAATGAACAAATGTCTTTTGTTCTCAATAGAAGGTCCATACAAATGGCACTCTATTACTAGCCTCCTGTACTTTTAACCTGTGATCTTATGGAAATTAAAAAACATGGGTAAGTGGGGGCTAGGAAGGCAAAGAAGGAGTATCATTACTCATTAGAAATACCCGTCATGGAGCATAACGGAAAAAATCGCTGTTATTCTTCCTCAAGGGAAAATACATTACTATAACCAAACATTAGAACAAAATCCACATTTGACCAACCTCAAGAGAAATTAACCCCCAAACAGTGGTGAAGTGCCTACTTAAGGTTGGTTCATGAAGAAAATGGATGGAAAACAAAGGGACCAAACAACAACAACATAACATAACCCATCTAGTCCCCAATCATTGGGGGTATGAGCGGGCGATGATTAGAGACAGACCTAACCTTTGGAAATATATGCACAAAGTGGCTGCTCTCAGAATACCACTAAAACAGTGGCCCCCCCTAAACCTCCAAGAACCGAGGAACTACAAGGACATTTTGTTGTAAAAATAGAGAGACCTGTATATGTCGGGGTCCTCCTTCAGTGCCCTTATATATGACTGGAAGATGGCCTCTCGATCTTCATCACTTGGGTAGCCATCCATGAGTTGATCAAACACGGTAACAAAACCAAGGGCAAAAACAGCATCATAGCGATGCGTCCTCTTGTACCTCATCAGATGATGTTGGACAATCAGCTCCTGCAGCACAGTGTTGTAGATACTTGGAATTGGTCGTTTATAAGCATTCAAGAAATTGGACTTTGTTTCAGCGACGGTGGGCACATCTGAAACAAAGTAAATAAATACATCATAAGATTCATAACAATGCAATAACAAATAAACTCACTAACATCTTTCACTCATTGTGTGGTCACGAGGTTCAAAAATTGATGTCGGATATAGTGCAGGATGCTAGTACTCGAGTAGGAAGGAGCAGATCGTATATATGTAATTGAGCTCATTTATGCGACATATACATGTGATGTAGACTAGGAGGAGTGATATAGTTACGGACCTACGGAAAACCAAACCAAACCGAGCCTTATGTCCCAATCACTTGGGATCGGCTACATGAATCATTTTTTTCCATTGAGCTCTGTCAAGGGCTACTTGTTCACACAAACCCATTATACTCATATATTTGCGCACAACAACATCTAATGTCAATTTAGGTCTATCCCTCCCCGTAGTATTGCTACCCAAAGCTATTATATCCGCTCTCTTAACTACTGCATCTCCTGGTCTATGGTAGACGTGCCCGAACCACCTTAACCTATTTTCCCTCAACTTCTCCTCTATAGGTGCCAAAATTGAAGGTCGTACCGTGGTAGTTCATAAGGATCTAGGTAATTTGGACATCAAAAAACACGATGCCCTTGACAGAACTCAATGAAGAAAACAGATTCATGTAGACGACCCATTAATTGGGAATTAAGGCTTGGTTTGGTTTATACATGTGAATTCATCAAAGTTTGTAAAATCCATAACCGCGACAACTAGAAGTCTAGAATGGAAAGGCAAATAATTGAAACGAATTCTACAATGCAACTATCCAAATGCATATTGAGAACCGCAAACTGTGTAGTCTCTGTATTCTAGCTGCGAATCACCAGATCTAAGTAACATCAAGAGACTAGGGACAAACATAGAGAACCACTGACTCTGATTCTGAATCAGAACCGGTTTCTAAAGATAGAATTCCCTGCTTCACTATTTTTAAACAATTCATTGGCTCGAAAGACTGTATTATCAATAAGACAGCGTGAGCTCATTGCCCTCTGAATACCATGTGAAGAATCTTAATTACAAAGTGAATGACATTTCTTTCCCTAACATCTTACAAAACCTCAGCCCAAATTAGTTAGAGCTTCGCTCTTCCTCTAACTCACAGACTGACCACCTAACTCACTGATTAGCCCATCAATTTGCGAAAACACATAGTCCAGCAGAGAATTTTAAGACAACAATGTTGAAATACTCATAACTGAACGCCAAATCAAGCTTAAAACCCGAATTTTCCCACTGCCTAATAAAGCAAAACATAACTCCACAAAGAATCGAGTCCAAATTTTCGATTCCCGGGGGAGGTAAACACAATGGAAAAAATGCTAATCACCATCCTGAGGGCAGTGGATAACAGGTAAAAATGTATCGATATTGCACTGAACGAGTGTTGATATCTGTGATATGTGTATTGAAATTCTAGCTTGCTAAGCACCACTCAGTGCGCGGTGCTAGGCAAGACGCAATCAAAATTCAAGGTTACTAAGCGGAACAATTCACCCATTGGTGTCAAGTTGAATTCAACAATTGATACTAATTAATTTCCCCACATTTCCTCAGCAACCAAACATACATAGCATAAGAACAAAAACGTGCACAAGGCATTACCTGTAAAAGAAGACATGCACCGAATACTAATCTTCGAAACCCTAACGCGTAACGAAGTGAAGGAAAAGCTCGTACGACACCGTATCCCGTCGAAATTGGGACGAGGAGACGGAGCAGTGACTTTCCTCTCGGTGGACTGACCTAACGCTGAGAAGGCGAGAGAACTAACCGCCGCCATTAGTGGGAAGGAGGAATTGGATTGGTCTGAAAAATCAAATCTTTTACTATATGGAAAAAGATTTTCAGAGTGGGAAGTTGTTTTCCATGGTGGAGTGAGGAAACAATTGGGATTTTCTCGGGAAAATTAAAAGGAGGCGAAGCAGAAGGAGGAGAGGTGGGAAAGGAGGGCTTATCCGTGTACGAAAATGTAAACGAGTAGCCAGTATAAATTGGACACGTCGAGGCCAATGTGATGCTGACCTCAACCTCTCGTTTGTTTGGATATCATGGTTTGGCTGGTTTTTCAAAAAAAAGAGAGTATATACTACTGCAATTTTAACTCCTGAGTATTTTTTTTTTTTTGGCTTTATTTGATTTTTTTCGTATTTTTTAATTTTATGTCAAATTTTTAGAATTATTGTTTGTATCGACGAGAGTAATCGAACAGATAAAAAGTAATGATTGAAACTCATAATTTTTTGAATAAAGACAAGAATAAGTCAAAAAATCTAAATTTGACACAAAAATATGAATAAGTCAGAACAGTTTTTATAATTTTTTAATAAATAAAAAAATAATTTAAAAAATCTAAATTTGACGCGAAAATATGAATAAGTCAAAACAGTTTTTCGATCATAATTTTTTTATTTTTTTTGATTCTTCTCGTTGAAATAATCAATAATTCACAAAAATTTGTTGAAAACTCGTAAATGAGGAAAAAAAATTGAATAAAGACAAACAGAAAAGTCAAGTTTACTCTTTGTTTGGTTCTCTCCCTGTCCTTTTTCTTTTTTTTTTTTCTAAAGTTCCTCTTTTAAGGCTATTTTACTGATTTTTAGGTAATTAAATCAAAGTCCAAAAAATAGCTGCCGTTTGTTTTCATCCATGACATATTGACATACATGAATTATGTCTACATTTTCGAAATGTCTGGTCACCCACTTAAATACAACTCATATTAGTACCATTCTCAAGCCTCCAGTTTAATGCTCTAAATAGATATCTTCCATATCACGTTAGTTAATTACTTACCTCATTCTCAATTTCTGCCGTTTAATGCAAAGGTATATATGTAAGTGGAGAAAGTCTACAATACACATTTCTTATTTGGATGTGTATCATATGCAGCTCCGAAATATTACAAATTATAGAGAAAATGTTACGAATCGTATTGTTAGAAAATTACGAATCGTATAAAGGTTACGAGATACAACAAAATGTTATGAATCATAATGAAAATGTTACGAATCGTAATGCTAAAAGATTATGAATTCTAGAACAAAGTTACAAAATACACTAAAATGTTATGAATGAATTATAAAATATGTGCATATGATATACCCTTTAAAGAAGTGTGTATTATAGTTTTTCCCATGTAGGTGGATTCCGTTGGAATGAATTCGAAAGCTTTTCCTCAGTCTCTGCTGCGTATGATCTGTTAAATAGCAACTCCTCGGACTTGAAAGGTTGGAAATGGTTTTAGAAATTGAAAACTCCCGGAAAAACTTCCAACCAATCAATATAGTATGACGTGCCAGAAGAGGAATTGTGACTTCTGAATTCAACTCTCCTCCAGAGGATGTTTCACATCTTTTGAGGGGCGATGTGTCAAAGCTAGAGACCTTTGGAACTCCTTTCCTTCCAGCCACTTGTTAACAGGTGGATGGACCTCATACTTCCTTGCCTGATTGGATTTCCTCTAATCTGAAGAGTACTAGCTAGAATTACGAGAGATGGTCTAATCTACCTTGGCAGACAGTTTTTGTCACCACACCATGGCAAATTTGGAAAAGACAAAAATAAGAAGAGTTTTGAAAGCGTAGATCATGTGGTGGCAGCCATCAGGGCCATGTTGATTATTGAGAAAATGACGATTTATAATGTATTTTGATAATTAATATCCGTCAAAGATATATTAAAAATATTTATTTATGCCAAAAATATTATTGACATATATTAATTATTAAAACATGTCATTGACCGTCATTTTCCCTTAATTATTTCCTATTCTTTGGAAATCTTGGAAGCCTTCCAGTCTCCTCTTTTAATACTAGCTTACACCTATACTAACTTCATGGGTACATCCAATTGCAGGAAATATCAAGCTTAATAGTTATGGGTGTTGGCATGGGAAGCGGGGGCTCTGCTGTGCCATGAGGCACAGCACGGCCTACCCATACTCCCAAACATCCCCAAACGGTACCGTTTGGAATTAAAAAAAATCTTAAGTTTTCACTTTGCAATCCTAAGGAGCAGAAACGTGATTATGAGAGCCTTAAAGATAAAATTTAATTATGCCTCTTTAGAATAATATGATCAGAATAATAAGATCTTCACACTGGTTCAAACTGATTGAAAATTGGAGCAGTAAATTTTTTAACCATATTTTTTAATATATAAACGGTCTAAAAAATTAAAAAATTAAGTGTTTTAATTTTTAATTCATTGAACAAGTGCGAAAATCTTATTATTCTGATTATATTATTCTAAAAAGGCATAATTAACTTTTGTCTTTAAGGCTCTAATAATCACGTTTTTGCTCCACAAAATCCTAAATAAAGAGCAGATGTTTAATTATGAGAGTTCTAGAGACAAAAATTAATTACGATCCTTTAGAATTATATGTTCAAAATAAGAAGATCTTCGCACTTATTCAAACAGATTAAAAATTAGAGTAATTAATTTTTTAATCCTTTTATATATTAAAAAATATGATTAAAAAAATTTACTGTTCTAATTTTCAATCAGTTTGAACCAGTGTGAAGATCTTATTATTCTGATCATATTATTCTAAAGAGGCATAATTAAATTTTATCTCTAAGGCTCTCATAATCACGTTTCTGCTCTTTAGAATTGCAAAGTGAAAACTTAAAAATTTTTTTAATCCCAAACGGTACCGTTTGGGGTTGTTTGGGGTGTGGGTAGGGGGTGCTGTGCCTCATGGCACAGCAGAGCCCCCGCTTCCGTTGGCATGAGGCAAGCGGGAAAGGAGGCTTTGGAGGAATTTTTCGTGATCAGAAGGGAAATTGGATATCGGGATACTTCGGAAAAATCAGTTGCACTTCAAGCTTGGAAGCGGAACCGTGGGGCATCTACAAAGGGGGACGCGGGGGGGCTGCTGCCCCGGACTTCCGGGCCCGCTCCGATCTCGCTCCGATAATCTGAAACGTTCACTTTGTAGAACTCATCGAGTAGAATAACTATGCAAAAAATCAGCTTAATTGGATATCATTAAGTGCCTGATCAGAGCCCATATAACTCTCGGTCCATGGATTACAATGGATTTGATTCAGTGTTTCGGATTCATTCTTTTTAAGATAAAAAGATTCCGATCAGGCACTTAATGATATCCAATTAAGCTGATTTTTTGCATAGTTATTCTACTCGACGAGCTCTACAAAGTGAACGTTTCAGATCATCGGAGCAAGACCGGAGCGGGTCCGGAAGCCCGGGACAGCAGCACGCTGCTGTCCCCTTGGGGCAGCAGCCCCCCCGCCTCCCTACAAAGGGTTAGCTTTACTCCGGGAGAAGTGTTGGAAAATATTATTGAAATAAAATATTTTAAATTGGTTTGAATGTGAATTCGACTTGATTTAGTATCGTGTCTTTTCAGTAACACCTGTTCACCATGGATGGAGACATCATTTGTGAACAAATGTGTCGTTACCCTTGGTGACCATTCCTAATAGTGACCCCTTGGTCTATAAATAATTAAATATATAGGATGTTCCTCACTCATTCTATATGAATTTGAAAAAATGCGTATGTCTACATTTCCATCGAGTTAAAGAAGTTTATTGAGAGAGTACAAAATACAAAGAGGTTCAACGGACTCATCAATTGTAGTGCTGCTTCTGTGGTGAGTTTTATCAAGTACTGTTGGGAGATAAACGTTCATGCAAATTTTTAGCACTGTAGCGAAGACGAATCTGTCTTAAAAGACAGATTTGTTTACTTTTGTGTACGTATATGTCAGATTCCTCAGTTTGGAATCTTCTGTTAGCCTGGAAATTAAATGATGAATTTTGACGTGACCCTTGTTCTTGATTGAAGTATCCTCTCTTTGCTTTGTACTATTACAACTGTGTCGGCAAAAATCACCCCATTGGATATAGTATCAAATAGAGGAACATGGCTTTATATTTGCCTGCTTACTGAGTGACTTCACTCTAACGCTTTGTGGTTCATGACCTTGCACATTTAATCTTCACTGATATTGACACACCATTCGTGTGGTAGAAATTGTGCCATGACTCCTGTGCAATTCTTTTGTGGACAAACGGCAACTTTGGTATCTAGAAAGAAAATGGATAATTGATCATTTGTCGTCTTGTTTTTTTGTCATGTTTCTTCTTGCTTTTTGTTATGGAAAGCAGGAAAGACACTGGTGTGTTTTTGATACTCATATGGGAAGAGAGGTGCCAAAGGCACCCCTCGGGAAGTTACAATAAATATTACTCCATCCGTCCCTTTTTAAGTGTCCTGCTTCGTAACTCCAACTTATTAAAAAGACATCATCATTATACCTTTCACATTAACTTTTTCCTCTATTTTTCCTACTTACCTATCATCATTACACTTTTACTCACTAATATTTTAAAATGGAATTTACTTTTAGGGGCAAAATGGAAAATTCACCAACTTTTACCTACTAACTTTACAAAATGGACACTTATTAAGGGACAACCCAAAATGGAATACTGGACTATAAAATAGAGACGGAGGGAGTATACTACAGTGAAAAGTCAGCCATCTCGGTGCATATCGTGTTCATGAAAAGTTGCGATGTTTTGGACGGATGGGGTGGGACAGTGGCGGAATTAGGATTTTCAATAAATAAGGTCAAAAATTTGAACTATATATAATTCACTTCTCTGGTTGCTAATTGAAAGAAACAATTAGGATTAACAAGTTAGTCAAAAAGTAGATATATATTAATAACAAAATGCAGCTTCGATTTGCAATTAACCTTGACGACTTTTCATACTTTGAAAACAATGGGTGATAGCCTTGTTTGTAATAGTTTCAAAAACATCTTTCTCTATATACACAACCAAACTATCATGCATCCATTAGTCACACATACGATTTCGAAGCCTACTCTTTACAATCTTCATAGCAGAAAATGCTCTGCCTCTAAACGAAACCCTTGATTTGTTTTGAGGAACGTACAAATTAGGGCTACGTTTAGAAATTTTGTGGGTAGAGATTCTATTTTGACTCATTTTGACCCAAGTACAAAACCTCTATATAGGCTGGGGCAAAAATGAATTTAAAGTCGGGTCAAATTAGTAAAAATAGGATAAAAACTATATCTATATCTATGAAAATTTGATAGCCAGTGGAGTTGGCTAGCCACCCTTGTCCCTGTGTCCCTCTACCCATGGGTGGGGCAGTTATTTGCCGTTGGAGCAGTGCTAAGGTTTCAGCCTATTTAAGAACATATATATTATGTTTTGTAAATATAAACATATAATTGTGATCGGTATAGATTGCGATATACAATTGTGGTTCTGTATTTTTTGGTGTGACGACTAGGTGTCTAAACCTAATGAACAGTTTCACTGGCAGGGATGTAACTTTTGGGGTTAAACCTAAAGGTGCGATCATTGATTTTACATCAAGAGATGTGACCATTAGGTTCAAATTAAAGTTGTGTGACCATTGTGGTTAAATCAATAGGCATGATCACTGGTGAATACCTTTGTGGTTAAACAAAGAGGCATAACCATTGGTGAATAAGTCTTCAACTTTACAAAAGGTCTCTTGGGCCAAATTGATTGGAATTATAAAACATGTACATTCATGTTTTGACTTATTTGAGATTGAGTTTCGATGGACTTAGTAGATGGGGTTGCTATGTTTGATTTGGCATGAAGATCAATATTTGGGATATTGTCGTTTCATTAATCTTGAGTGTTCTGGTAATACTCAAACAAATAAGCCCCCTCGAGATACTTTTTGAAATAAAGTGGCATAGATTTTTATGCTATGAAGAGTATCCAGTATTGCATTTGCAAAGATACTTAGAAATTTAGAATGCATGTTGCAGTTAGCATAAAATCTTCTGCATTTGAGTAAAGCGTTACTCAATATTGGGTGAGTTCATAAACTATGAAAATTATTTTCATAAATTCTGAATTAATTTCAAAATTGTGGGAGAAGCAATAATTATAATTTCCACGACATTTTGTTATTTGTTGTGCTATTGGAGATGTCCTACTATACTTGAAGATTAAAGTATTGTGATATAAGTATCCAATTTAAAGTTTTTAGCATCCATAGGTGGATTTAATATTATAATTGGAGTGCAACAGTAATTTGGAAATCCTCATGCGTATATAGCAAGGTCTACGATGGAGTATGATTAACTCATTCCATTAGACAAAGAGGCTAATAAGTGGATGGCTCTGCCATCTCTTAGAGGATGTTCCAACGGGATCCAATTTTGTGCAAGAGTTGTATTGTGATGGTCATCAGTAGTTGAAAGTCATAAAGGACCATATAATACGGTATGTCTCAATATTTATGTTGTAGACAACTTACTGTTAAACATTTGTTCTCACTTAAGAATGTTACGTCAAAAAATTTGTTAGGATCCGTTGAGTTGAGTTTTGACTCGGGAACAAATGATCATTGAGGGTAATGAGATTAAAGCATATCTATTAAAAGTCTCTATAACAGCAACTCAATCTAGCTGACTGGAGATCCCAAGATCTAGGTTCAATGGGACAATTTAGTTGTGCAAGACTTCGGAGTATCACTGAGGCGATATCTCTCCAACTCATTCCTATGGTGAAACATTGATGCCTGCAGCGTATCAAGTTAAGTTTTGCTTTTAATGATTTTTGTACTGTGGAAATTCCAAGTAGAGTATACAGGATACTCTTAATAAGAGATCACCTATGTGAGTGTGAAGTGGGCTGCTTCTGTGAGAATTTTCTAAGGCTAAATCCTCTAAAGCACTCTTTAAAATCAGTCAATGTTCGAATGCCAAAATGGGCACAACCGTAAGAACCAACTGTGTTTGAAAAGACTTTGTGTGAATTCTGTTGCCTTGATTTACACAAAATGCTGAACAGTTCAAGGCATCATGTCCACTAATTAGCAAGTAAATTCGATAGTCTTTCACAAGGGAAGGTTCAAAGTCAAAAGCTACTTATCCTATGCAGAAAATTTCCACTTGTACTCTCTCCGTCATTTGCATTGTTTTTGCATTGGTTATCGAGTCAATTTTATTCATGTGGGGGATTGTTGAAAAATATTATTGAAATATAATATTTTAATTTGGTTTGAATGTAAATTGACTTGATTTAGTGTCGTGTCTTTTTAGTGACACCTGTTCACCATGGATGAATGCATCATTTATGAACAAATGTGTCCTTGGTCCAGTTGGTCTATAAATACGATGTTCCTCATTCATTCTATATGAATTTGAAAAGATGTTATGTCTATATTTCCATCAAGTTAAAGTCGTTCATTGAGAGAGTACAAAACACAAGGAGGTTCAACAGACACATAAATTGTGGTGCTGCTTCTGTGGAGAGTTCGATCAAGTAATTTTAGGAGATAGATGTTCATGCAAACTGTAAGCACCATAGTGGAGACGAATATGTCTTAAGTACAAAGTGTCACACTCGACTTGATCACTATTATGTATCATCGATTTCAAGGTTTTGCATTTTGATTTAATGCATTCATATTATCGATTCTTATCTCAAAAAGTAAACATTTTTCCAATAAGAAAAAGATGGCAAATGTTTAAAAGGAGTCTGATTCGCTAACGGCTGTGAAGCTAATCAATGAAGACAGGCCTAAGAATCACCCTCTGAGCATGAACATTTAGGAAGCACATTATCTTCTGCAGAGGACCAACACAAATCTCCAGCATATATATCGAATTGCTATCCAATGTGCTGATCATTTAGCACGAATTGGAGCCGAGCAAGAAGAAGAGTTTGTCTTAGCGTTGAAAAACCCAATCTCTGCTAGGGAATTCGTCATTAGGGAAAGCCTGAATATTAGGCAGGTTTTAGATTCAAAAATGATATTCACACAACAATTCAAACACAACAACTTACACAACCTCTCACATGCATGTGGGCTCCACACAAACTACTATGTGTGGGCCCCACATATATGTGAGAGGTTGTGTAAGTTGTTGTGTTTGGATTGTTGTGTGAGTAGTATCTTTGTTTTAGATTAGCTGCTAGGTACTTATTAATGCATTTGATGTCTGTAATGAATTTTCGATTGACCAAAGGGCAAACCCAGTACACGAGGCTCCTGCCATTGCAGGGTCTGGGGAATGGTTGATGTACGCAACTTTACACTTGCAAGCAAAGAGACTGTGTTCGCGACTCGAACCCGTGACGTCCAGGTCACGATGGAGCAATTTTGCCTTTGCACCAGGCCCACCCTTCTAATTTCTGATTGACAAAAAAAAAAAAGGAATCTAAAAGGTTTGATTATGCACTAGATACACGACATAGTCATCATGATAACATAAATTTGTTTGTTATATTTTTGTTGTCCTTTTTACTTTAAATTTATTGTATACGATGAATTTGTCATGAATGATCGTCCAAATGTTACTTGAGCTTCAACATACTTATGGTAAATTACATTACTACTGTGATAAATTCATCATATTTGCAAATTTATCATGTTAACTTAACAATAGTCACTAAAAATAGAATGTGTCCATTCATGATTCATGTGCTTGTTCACAAAAATTGTGGTAAATTTGTACTAAGATATGATAAAATTCTACTATTGATATATCATGGTTGATTGTGATAAATTCATCATTGATCACAGTCAAAAAAAAAAGAAAAATAGAATGTGTCCATTCATTTGCATGATCTCAGAAATTGTGATAAGTTCATAGAGTCTTCTTTTTTTTTTTTTTTGAATCCGCATAGAGTCTTCTTGAATACAATAAATTTACCATAAGCATATGCAATAAATCCTCTCACAATACAATAAACTTACCATTCTCAAATAATAAATACTTGATGCCGACCTCTTAAGTACTAATATAATAAATTTACCATAAAATTCCCTCCAGTACGTATTCAAGCAATCAATATGATTTTGGACCCCACCTCAAGAATTTCTTTGAGAAACGAATCAAGTCTTGAGTGAAGCTTCTTCATTTTTCGCGCGACCCCTTGCAAATCAAGCCACTCACGTGAGGGTTTGAAGTCACCGATGTTTAAAACTCTGGGGAGCACCATCAACTCCACCCCCATCTGCTTGAACTTGTCAGCTTTTGGGTTGCCGTCGCCGCTGCTATGGTCAAAAGGCTCGCCTATTCTACTAGAGGTTTCCAATTAATTTGTCCATGGTGGTAGAGATGAAACGATGATTTTGTTTAGGGAGTTGGAGAAAAATAAATGAGGCACAATTTCTGGGATGATCTAGGTTTACAATTCTTAGTTCACAGAATGGTGTGTAATTACAGAAACAAGAATAGGAGTTAATTGGGCATTATAGGGTTTTTATGAATGTCAGAAGGAGAATATAACCCATTAAAATTTGACTAGGATGGATACATAAAGGGACATGAGTACTAGGGAATATGACTTGTATTTTAATCCTCCCCCCTCCCCCGCTTGAGGTCCTCCCTTCTAAATTACTAGTAAATCTTATCCAGTTGGATACTGAATGACCATATCCATTTCTCACCGCAAAAAAAAAAAAAAAAAAAGAAGAAGAAGAAAAGGAACAGGAACAGGTTGTTCTCCCCACGACAGGGATTTTAGCATAATGATAAATGGCTTCCTCCAAATGGTCTTAGAAGTCAAAAAGTCCAAGGTTAGAGTACCTCGGTGTTTCATGCCTATTGGTTTGAGCTGGTTTCCGTTGGGTTCTAACCTGCCAAGTCGAAGATGGATCCCATGCCGGCATATCGTGTTGGTTTGCTTCGGCAATACGCGTCGTAGAGCCTATTAACCTAAGTGCTATTGTGCAGTGTCTCGTGTCTTAGATTTTGGTTGTTTTTGCTTACTCCTAATTATGGATGTAATTTTTGCCTTCTGGCTTTGATATGTAATGGAATTTGCCGTTCATTAAAAAAAATAGTACACTTGTACAACATATCTCCTCAAATGTTGCGATTTTGTGGAGCCCAGCTATGATTCAATAGCCTGGTGGAGCTGTAAGAACTGTAATTAAATCACTCATGGGACCCATTACAGGGTTGAATTCTTATGGTCACTTTCAGAAAGAGGTTGCTATA